>VDFB02018296.1:15129604-15537756 GCA_007258455.2 Sequoia sempervirens | reverse complement strand
CCCTCTCTCCCTCTACCTCTCTCTCTCTCTCCCTCTCAGCTCTCTCTTCCCATCCCTCTCAAGTCTCTCACTCCCTCTTAGGTCTTTCTCTCTCCCTCTCTCTCAACTCCCTCCCACTCCCTCTCTCTCTCTCTTGTGAATTGGCCACACATCAATAAATATATAATATATATTATGTATTAAATATATTATATAATATATATTACATAATATTAATATAATATTTCATATTTCATATATATACTGTATACTAAATATAATATATAATATTATATTATATATTATAATAATATATTATAATAATATAATATAATAATATATATTATATATATTATTATATAATATATTAATATATTATATACTATACAAAATATATGTACTATATAGTATACAATATAATATATAATATGATAATATCTAATATAATATTATATATTTATGTATTATAAATACATAATACATATTATATAATATTATGTATTATAAATAATATAACAAAATATAACTAATGGATATCTATTTTGAAAACAAAATGGATATTCGTTTTGGTTTGGTATTACCAAACCAAAATGGATATTGGCTTGGGATTTGGTTTGGGATTGCCTGACCTAGAAAGTCAACCCAAAAAACATGTTTTTGAAAATTTGTTTAGTTTTCTGAAGTTCGCCCTTGTGCCTGACGACTTTTTTTTACCCATATTTCATCAAACGAAAAAGATTTATAGAAAAAATTGTCAACTTTCCACCAATATAATTTTTGCCTTATTTTGAATTTAATAAATAATTATTATTGATTTTCTACCTACATTATGTCTAAAGTCCTTATTGATAGGCTAATTGAAAAACTTCTATAACTTTTAAACTACTTAATAGTTTTTGAATCTGCAAGATGCACCACATTCTATGCTTCGCATACTATAGGATTAAAAAAAAAAATCATAATTTTTTTGACCAAGTTATGGTGGTCAGACACAAACATTTTAATAATTGTGAAAATTTCTAATAAAAAAATCATAATTAATTATTTAAATGGAAAAAAATTACAAAAAATAATTTGGTACATCCGAGCATGTGTCCTCTACTTATATTGAAAAATTCAAAAAAAAATATTGTGTTTTTCTTGTACTTAGGGTGGTCAAACATACACCTGCTTCTTATCTTTTTCCTCAAAATTTAGTACCACTGCATTGAAATTTCAAATTTTCTCAAAACAAATTTAATTTTTTTCAAAAAGGACTAGTAGCCTAGAAACTACATTCAAATTGCTACAACTTTTATTCTTACATAATTTTCAAATTATGTTAATAACCTATTCAAAAATTTATGTCAAGATGCCTAACTCTAATTTTTTGAATTTTCATCACCACTTAGAGGCCTAGTTTGGACCCCCATGATCCTACACATACCCTTATGGGAGTAAGGGCAATCAAACCAACTTTCAACTAATGACTTCATAGTAGAGGGAAACACCCAATCCATGAGCAACAAAGGGAGTAAAAAAGACCACACATCTTTAGAGTACTGACAATGGAAAAGTAAATGCATTACAAGATCTTCCTACTTACAAAGGATACATTTGTTAACTAAATGAAACCACCTCCTCACAAGGTTATCAATGATTAAGATTATTCCATGTGAGGCAACCCACCAAAAAAAATTTACTTTTGGAGTAAGGTTTTTTATCCACACCTTGTCCCAATGAAGGTCTTTGCAGTCAATAAGAGGTTTGTCCAATTCCTTATAAGCATTTTTTACTGAGAAGCAGCCAGAGGGGTTCCTGATCCACGACCATTCATCTTTCCTTTCATTAGAGAACCAAGTCACCTTCCCTATGAGGCTATGTAGCCTTTGCACCGTCGGCACCCAATTCAGTTGTTTTTGACCTCTCAAGTTGACACTCAGTAATTTGTTAAATTCCTTCCATTTTGGTTTATCAGTCTCCCAATTGATGTAGTCTTCCACCTTTTTTCCATAAATTATGGTCAGACTTTATTTGAGGGGGTTGAAACCATCTAAATAAGAAAGATGGGGATCCACAACCCAAGAGTCCTTCCAAAAATTAGTGTCCTTCCCATTTCCAATCCGCTTTCTCACTCCCAATTTCAACACACTTTTCGTTTTGATAAGATGGTTCCAAAAAATGGATCCAAAAGGAAAATCAAAGGAAGTAAGGAAACAGTCGGGATCTATGTTCTTTAGATATTTTTCTTGAAATATCTCAACCCAATCCTTAGTTCCTTCCAAGAGACTCCATCCCATCTTGGTAGTGAGGGCTTTGATTCTCCTTATCCCCAGTCCTCCATTTTTTGGGGTACACACTTTCTCCCACCCAACCAAGGCCAACCTGTTTTTCTCTTATGTTCCTAGCCACATGAATCTTCTCTGTATTTTTTCTATTTTTTCCTAAATGAGGACCAAAATTTTGAAGAGAGAAAAATAGTAGACTAGGTTGTTCTGGAGAGAAGTGATTTTAGCAATTGAATCTTCCTTGCTAGGCTTAGAAGTTTACCTTTCCAACCTACCATCTTTTTTTGGACTCTTTCAATTAAGTGATTCCAATAACTATTTCTAGCTTTCTTGATATTAGAGGGATCCCAAGGTAAGCAGTAGGTAGAACAACTCCCTAACAACCCAAAATACAAACCACTCTTTCTTTCACTAGTTGATCAGCATTAAAGAAGTAAATCTTGCTCTTATCATAGTTAATATGTTGACCAAAGATAGAATCATAGTCATTTAAAATAGATTTCCATTGGTTGGCTTCACCAATTGAGGCTTCTCCAAACAGTATAGTGTCATCAACAAATTGTTGGTGGGAGTTAGGCAAGAGGGACGAAGCAACTTTAACTCCTCTCAAGACTTTAGAATCAATGAGCTTTTGAATGTTCCTTCCAAGGACCTCAACAACAATAATAAATAGATAGGGGGAGAGTGGGTCTCTATGATGTCCCGATGCGGGCCCCTATCGGAAGGTGACATAGGTCTGTCTGAGTGGTTTGCCCAGCCACGTGTCAGGGGTCTTCGGTGGGAGTATCTATCTTGGGGATGCCCCCTTAACGCTAAGAGTCAGAGCTGGAGGTCTCGAGGTCGAGACTCGCAGAGCGTGGTGGGTTGTGATGTCCCGATGCGAGCCCCTATCGGAAGGTGACGTAGGTCTGTCCGAGCGGTTTGCCCAGCCACGTGTCCAGGGTCTTCGGTGGGAGTACCTATCCTGGGGATGCCCCCTTAACGCTAAGAGGGGTGTCATTCACTACCAGTCTGGGCTTTTGGTGCAATGGTAACTAACTTGGTATCAGAGCTGGAGGTCTCAAGGTCGAGACTCGCAGAGCATGGTGGGTTGTGATGTCCCGATGCGGGCCCCTATCGGAAGGTGACGTAGGTCTGTCTGAGCGGTTTGCCCAGCCATGTGTCCAAGGTCTTCGACGGGAGTACCTATCCTGGGGATGCCCCCTTAACGCTAAGAGGGGTGTCGTTCACTACCAATCCGGGCTTTTGGTGCAACGGTAACTAACTAAAAGCCTGGACTGGTAGTGAACGACACCCTGCTATGAAAGGCATCGAATCTCAAACCGGTGCCGTGGTTGAAGCCGCGGTGAGCTCGTCTGCTCCGACAAAGGCATATCGAATCCGCGACCCACCAATATCAGCGATCGACCTCGAACCTCGGCTTCAGCAAAGATGGTCCACCGATACGCAAAAACGGGCTAACCTAACCAGCGACAAAGAGCATCCCGAGACAAACTACCCAACTGGCGACTCCGGTTTGAGCCGCCGGGCTGTCCTTCGACTCAGGAGCCGCATCGAATCCACCGACTCCCTGCGCTCCGCTCGACCTCAAGACCTCCAGCTCTGATACCAAGTTAGTTACCGTTGCACCAAAAGCCCGGACTGGTAGTGAATGGCACCCCTCTTAGCGTTAAGGGGGCATCCCCAGGATAGGTACTCCCGCCGAAGACCCCGGACACGTGGCTGGGCAAACCGCTCGGATAGACCTACGTCACCTTTTGATAGGGGCCTGCATCGGGACATCATAGTCTCCTTGTCTTAGCCCACAACCATATGAGAAGAAACCCCAGGGAACTCCACTCACAAGAACCAAGCACATAAGGGTGGTTACATAGGTAGTAAGCAACTTGAGGAATCTACCATCAAACCCAAATTTCTTGCTAACAACAAAGAGAAACGGCCAGGAGACCCTGTCATAAGCCTTTGAAATGTCAATTTTTATGACCATCCCTAGGTTTTTACTTAGGTCCATTGAATGAAGGATTTCATGGGTTGTAATAACATCTAAGATGTTTCTTCCTTGGAAAAAACCTTTCTGGTTAGGCGCTATCATTTTTCTTAACACAACTTTTAGTCTAAACATAATTATCTTTGAGAAAAATTTATACATAGTGTTACAAAGACTAATTGGTCTAAAGTCCTTTATAGATGAGGCTTCTTCCTCATTAGGGAGAAGGGATATAAAGGTTGCATTCAATTGACTGAGAAGTTTCCCTGATCTAAAGAAATCTCTAGCAGCATTGAAAAGGTTAGTTTTAACAACATCCCAGTATATCTGAAGAAAGGTTGGAGGGAACCCATCAGGCCCCAAGGCTTTGTAAACCCCAAAGGAAAAAATAGTTTGTTTAACCTATTAGTGTAATTAATATTTAATTACACTTGCATAACTTTACTTAGCTATATTTTAATTCCTAGGTTAATTATTCTCATCCTTATCTTATTGAGCTATCTTGTTGCTCAAGATAAGATTAGGGTTATTCATGCTTGCTTTTATAAAGCAAATCATATCATGTAATTATGTATTCCTGAATAATAATATTTTGCACATCTTCTTGCAATAGCTTTGCTTTTTCTGATTTTCTCTTCTGTGGAAGGTTTTTTGGTTTGCATGTTTGATCTTGGTTTCTAACATGGTATCAAAGCCTTGATATGCAACCTTTTCTCAAATTTTTGGAGATTTTCAGTGCAGAGTTTGTTCGAGGTTCGTTGAGGGTTTCATTCCTTGATCATTTTTATGAAGCATCTTGGATCAAATTAGGCATTTCCATTGGATTCAGAGTGCTGGAAAAAGTCAGGATTGGCTTTTATTTCACTGATTTTGGTCATCGTTGAAGAAATTTCTGAGGGTTTCAAGCTCAATGATTTTTTCTGAGAGATCTGGGGGTCACCTAATTTTCAAAACATTTTGGGCTCGAACAGACCTTGCCATTGAGTCCGCACTACCCAAAAACCCCTATTTACATATAAAATTTGTCCATTTTGGACACAGTCATCTAGAGAGGCAATTTTTTTTGCCCCAAGCCCATACGACCCCAAGGCATGCTCTATGAGGTGGAAATTTCAAAAAATAAAAAATAAAAAACCCAACGGAATTTTTGCGTCGCCTGTTATAAACATCTCTCGTCACCATCGCACCCACCGGCCACGCCGCCCACTCCAAGCCTGTCTGCCACCATTTAAGCCCCCCACACTAGCTCCACCCTTCGACAGGGTCATGTGGGGACCGGAAGCCATTGCGTTCAGCCCCTGTGGGCCCCTTAAGCACCAGCGGAGGTTCTATGGGTGATCAAGAGTGCCCGAACCAGCCCCTGGTAGATTTTTTTTTCACCCTCTGAGCACGCGGTCACATGGAGGACTGAGGGCCAGCGCCTAAGGGCTGATTTTTTTCCCCTAATTAGTGCTGAAAGGGCCTCTTTTTAGGGATTTTTTTCTTTTTGGTATAACTTGGGCATATAGAGTTGAAATCGGGCAAACGAGATATCGTCGGAAAGCTAGTTCGACGAAATTCGCAATGGTGTAGGTTTGGTTTTTTGGTTTTTCTTTTTTGATGCCTTTTTCAGCCTTGGAAGTCACATGTTGTTTTCACTCCGGGAGACATATCTTTTGACTCGCTTATCCATTTTTCGCCATTCTTGTGGTGTTGGAAAGTTGGTTCAGTCCTCTACACAGATCTAAGGTCTATTTTTATTTTCTTTTTATGCATGTTTATCATTCTCTCCTTTTACAATCATTGGGTTATTGTAATAATTGAACTAATATAAAGTTTCATCAGGGGGGTTTCTTGCATAATAATCTGATTAGAGTGTGCATGCACTTTGATCTCATCTTGTTTTGATGGCAACTTGCATGGGTTGTATCTATATTTTTTTGTTTCTTTTGGCGACATCTTGCTCTAGCTTGACACATATCAAATTCACATCGGTTCACACTTCAAATTGGGAGTTTATGGTTATTGATTCACATTGGTTTAAATCCATCTCAGTTTGAGGACCATGTTTTATGGTTAATGTTCCAGAGTCTTTATGGTACTTGTTCCCATGGAATATTTTTAGTCACAATTTGGCATCGGCATTGAGATACACAGTTTCCAATTATGTCATCATTTCATCTACTATTTCTTCACAGATTCTAGGGTTGTTCCAGTTTGTGAGTTTTCAGTGTTCCATGGCATCGGGTCTGTTGTTGCATTATTATGATTCTTCCTAAGTCATTCAGTGACTCTCATTTAGTTTCTTGTAGATAGAAGTATCTTTCCTTGCTTGTCGGATTGTGGTTCCAGTGTTACTCCACAGTGTTCTTCCAGTGCTTCTTTGCAGCAATCATCTCATTGTAGGGGGGTTTTGTCCCACTGGGTTTTCCTTCTCTACCTCATTATTGCATTTGTACATGGGTACTTGATCAGGCCTTTTTTTTCGGGACCCATTCATGCTTTCTTGCATTCATCCTAGCATTTAGGTACATGCTTTTTTAGTCTCCCTAAGTTGCACTTATGGGAGGGTGTTAGTGTAGTTAATATTTAATTACACTTGCATAACTTTACTTAGGTATATTTTAATTCCTAGGTTAATTATTCTTATCCTTATCTTGTTGAGCTATCTTGTTGCTCAAGATAAGATTAGGGTTATGCATACTTGCTTTGATAAAGCAAATCCTCTCATGTAATTATGTATTCCTGAATAATAATATTTTGCACATCTTCTTGCAATAGCTTTGCTTTTTCTGATTTTCTCTTTTGTGGAAGGTTTTTTGGTTTGCATGTTTGATCTTGGTTTCTAACATATCCTCCTCTATAGAGATAGCATTAGTCATAACCTTAATCTATCTTGCTTAGTAATAAATTTAGGAATCACTTCAAGGAAATCATCAAATACCAGGTGATTAGTTGAAAAATGGACATATAGAATATCACTTTTCTCCAACTAACATTCAAGGATATCCTAGGATTCCTAATTGGATTGACTATCAACCTCACAAGGTGATTCAATTCACAATGACAAAGACCTACGAAGGGGATTTTTTCAGCTTAAAGGGGTTCACCACCAAGCAAATGCTTGGAAAAGACAAATAAGCATTCAACTCAAAAAACCTAGTAATGTAAGCCAAATAATGAGTGCAAATGATGAAATTAAGCTACACCAAGTTAGGGTATGTGTACCTAGGAAGTCTGACGATGTTGTGAGGATTCCATAAATGAAAAGAAGTTGACAAAAAGTGTCAGGGAGGACAAAGACACATTTATTGTTGTCTTAGTCCCACTACTATTTTTTAGGGCAGATGCAAAATCTTTGGATGTCGGATCAGGATCTGAAGGAATCTCTACAAAATATGTCTGTGAGGACTAAGACCCCCAAGGTGGTGTATTAGTCCCATTCTAAATTTTTGAAAACTCTAAATGTGGTCCCCAGCTCCAAGGTCTACACTTGCTTCTCCTCTGATCTTAGGTTCTGAAACTTTTGGATTCGACCTGTAGGTGAGTTTATGTGAAGATGACAACTTTGCACTCCAAATGATCTTCAAGTCTTCAACCTAAATATGAACTCACAAATATGCAAGGGAAAAACTTGGTGTTTGTTAATGAATGGGGGTTTGCCTTGGTCAAACCCCTTGTTGGTAATTAAACATTGAAATGAAATAAAGAAATGAAGGGAAATGGTGAATGAACAAAATGCAATGCTACAACTCACCAAACCCTTGTTGTAAAGTCTACAAACTTGTGTGAAATGGTTGCAATGGATATGGATCTTGAATCAAAGGATATGGAATTGAATTGTTTGCTTGAATCAAAACCCTACATCACAAATATTAGCACAACATTGCACATGATGCAAGAAACTCTTTGATATGATGCTTGAAACTTGATGATGGATCCAAATGCTTGATAGAAATGCTCTTGTGAACTCAATTTTTCTATTAGGAATTCTCTCACAAAAGACTTGGATTAGAATGAATGAATGAACCTTGCATTTATACTTATCTATGCTTAATATCCCAAAATTACATCACACCAAGCCGACCTATGAATTCATTAAATAAAGGAGGCTAAATCCTACCAGAATTTGAAATTAAATCCCAAAAATAAGCCAAGGAGGACTAAGACACCCTAGGTGGCATCTTAGTCTCCAGGATCAAATCTCAGGGCATAGACTCCAAAAAGGACCTATTCAGGTGCTCTCAAAATTAGGGTCCAAGACCTTTGGGGGAAAAAGATGCCCTAGGTGGTGTTTTATTCTTGACCCAAAAATTAGGGACACTCTGATGAAATCATTTAAATTGTCATTTATGCATTGGAGAATGTTGGGATTATCCAGAAAAAGATATTTCATAGGGCTTGTGAATGCAAAATAGGACCAATTAAGACATAAATAGGGATGAATAAAGCAATGCAGGCCCAAATAAGTGTGAAAATGCAAGGGTATGCATTTTACTACACCACACCTAGTTTGCATCCCTTGGAGCATTCTGGAAGGAGGAGAAAAAGTTCACAACTTAGCTATTTCTATTTTAGTTGTTACCATTCTGCCATATTCTTTCTTAAGCATTCTTATCGTGTTCCTACTTTTGTGTTTCATAGTGGATTGGTGGAAGAATTTAGTGTTTCGATCTCCTTTAGTAAGCCACTGAACCAAAGATTTTTGCTTCCAGAAAATCTCCTCCTCTTTGTTGACCTTAAACCATTGAGATCTAATATTATGTTCAAGAGTGAAAATATCCTCATGCACAAGGTCAACCTCCATTTTATCTTGCACTGCCTTTAATCTATTCCCCAAGAGTTTTTTAGTTTCAAATATGTTACCAAAGGTAAGTTTATTCTATCATTTTACTCTTTGCTTGATTCTTCTCAGCTTTTCCACAAGGCTAATCATAGGGGTTCCTCTGTTGGTTCAACCCACTAATTTTTTATTAGGGCAGAAAATTCAAGATGGAGACTCCACATAAGTTCAAATCTGAAGGGGAAAGGCCCTTTGCTATGATCAACATTTATTTTAAGAAAAATTGCATTATGGTCTAAACCAAATCTTGGGAGGGAAGAGAGAGAGAGATGTTGGGAGATATTCCAATTTGAAGAGATAAGAAACCTATCTAGCTTAACTTGAATTAGTTGATTTCCAAGCCTTCTATTGGACCAAGTAAATTTGGTTCCCAATAGGGGAACATCAAAAAGCCAAGAAGAGTTAAAGAAACCAGCCAATTCCATCATACTTTCAGTATAGTCATCCAGACCCCCCAAATTCTCTGAGGGTAAGAGAGGAGAGTTGAAATCACCTCCCAACATCCAATAGTCATCCAATCTGCTTTTTATAATGTCATTCAGAAAACCCCACAACTGTAGTCTATCCCTACTAAATTTGGGGGCATAGATATTGATTAAATTCCATTTCTCTAGAGAAGATAGATCTTCCAAAGACACCATTAGGTTGTTCTTTCCAGCAAATCCTAAAGTCCCTTTGAATTTCAGAGGATTCCAAAGAGTGAAAATTCCTCTTGAGGCCCCTTTAGCCTCACTCACAAAGCAATTCACACTAGGCCATATTTTCAAAACTTCCTTGTCAAAAATCTCTTTCTTCATTTTTGTTTCTTGAAGAAGAAAAACATCCACTTAGTTATCTAGAATACACATTTTAACCAAAAATTGCTTATAAGGGCTATTAAGGCCCCTAATATTCTAGGAGAGAAACTTCATTATCAAAACAAAACTATTACAAAAACACCAAGAGGTTGTGAGAACATCCAACATTATTTCTTTTTGGACTTCAATCTTGTGATCGAGTCCAAAGTTTTTTGTCTTCCAAAAGCCACATCCCACATAGTATCTTTTTTCTTTGATTCCTTTTGGGAAGGTCTTCCAACCTTATTTCCTTCATGCCAACATCTGGTTTCTTTTTATTTTTTCACTTACTTGAGGCTTGTAACCATTCTTCCTCTTCTTCTTTATCACTGGGATTAGGAGGGAAGCCCAATGTAGCTAGGGAGTCTCTCAGGTTTCCACCCTCCTTCTGAGACAAAAAGGAAAAATCTCCTGAGGGAAGAGAAAGGGCTAATGAAACAATAGTAGGAATTTCCCCTTCCTCCATCCCAACCATATCATTAGTATCAAGATCAACTTTATCATGAGCCTATTCATTGGCCTCCCTCTTAGTTCTTTCCTTCTCTTCATTTGAATTTTCTTTTAGAATTTCCTTAGCTACTTTTGGTTTCATACCTTTCTACAATCCCAAGGATTGGATTCCTTCTCCTAAGGCTACTTCCTTGATTTCCTTACTTTCCAATAAACAAGAAACAACAATAGGCTTGTGGTAAGCAGCTTCCCTTCCCAAGGAAGAAGCATCCTCCCTTGGGGGGGGCGTGGTTTAGGACAACAACTCCCTCCTAGATACATGCATCCTTATGGGGGGGTGCAGCAGAAATATCCTTAGAAACCATATTCTTTGGCTCTATTAGAGGTTGCATATCTTCATTGGGAACCTCTTCAGTCCTTTTATTACATGAATCTATAAGGTGACCCAATTTCTTGCATAACTGACAGAACTATCTACTATTTTCATACTTGAGGGGTTGGGACCAGTTACCAAACTTTGACTTAAGGAGAAAAAAGGTCGATAGGACCATGTTAACAACAACATTAACACAAATATGGGCATAAACTAACCTTGAATTTTCTTGCGTTATCTTTTCAACGACTAGGAGACTTCTAAAAGAGTTGGAAATCCATTTCAAGATGCCCAACTCCCAAAACTCGAGGGGTAGCCCTGGAAGACATACCTATGCGGGTGCATAGCACCCAAGTCTACAAAAGGTTCAAAGCCCAATTTCCATTTTCACAAAGAGAGGAAGTTCTTAAAGCCAACATCAAATGCCCAAGGTCCACCCATTAAAACCTTTTAGCATATCTTCATAAACCACAAAGGAAAAAAGGAAGATACCTTTGGGCATAGCACTGATAGCTTGATACTTCCCTTTAGATTCCAAACAGAAGCAACCCAGAGTCGGCCTATTCAATATTCGGTCAATATGTTAGAAACTTTCTAACTAATGACAACTTGAGGCCATCCATTTCCTTCATCATCAACACTTCAGGGACATCCACTTCCCACCTAGTAATTGAGCATGAAGCTGAATCCAAATTAAGTTTCCTCATAGTTGGCAAGCTAACACCCACCATTTTATCCACAAAAGAGGCTAGTTCTTCTTCAGAGAAAGATTCTAAATTGAAAGACGGTGATAGAGGCATCTTGCTAGAAGTACCAAATGTCCTTCCCCCAAAATGAGGGACAGAGGTATGAGAAGGGGAACCAACATGGGGAACAACAACATTGGAAGATGTTAAATCAAACAAAACACTAGACAAAGGGACAACATTCTTGGAATGGGGAGCCTTCCCGCCCCCCCCCGCTCAACCATCCCATCGGGTAGTCATCTCAGAGTAGAAGTAGAAATAGTGGAATTTCAAAAAAAGAAAGGGCGAAAAAGTTGTAGAGCAAAGCCAAGTACTCCTTTTCCAAGGATTATAATATGTCCCATGAATGTTACAAATATGTAAACAGGGTATTTAAGAGGTTGGCTTAAACCTAATTGGTCATATAGATCAATATCAATTTTATTTTACTTGTTGGAATGAAATCTTGTTATGATGTTTGTGGAAAAACCTATTCAAGAGTTATTCATGGTCATTATAATTACTAAGTCAAGCGAGGGGGTGGGTGAACATATGACTACGCTTGAAGTACTAAGCGATTGTATATATATGAAATATTTGGACAGAGTAAGTGTAAGTTTCCACTATGTACACTTGTCAGTTCACTATGAGCCAATATTGCATAGCTAGTAGGGAGTGTCATGCATATAGGCAAGTATCCACTATATGACAGCACTAGTTATGTAGGACACAACACCATGCTCAAGTAGGTTTATATTAGAGGGTTACCATATCAATCTCTTTGTTGAAGGGAGGACTATCTTACCAGTTAGGAAGATGTGTGAGGGACCACAGTAAGTTTGTGGTTGGTGGAAAATCATTTGGGTGATGCTCTCCCTCATGTAGTTGGTGGTTGAGACTTGAGGATGTATGCTCTAGTAGGAGACACCTTGACCAATTTTACTCTTGATCCATTTAGCTCTTGGAAGCCATGTAAGCTCTTGTAAGCTATGTTTTGTAATTTTGATCATGCATCTATTCATAAATTGTATTATTTAGAAGATGAATTCATTACATGGGATTATATAATGTTACTTTATTCATGCAATGTAATTTGGAATGGGTTTATTTCAAATATGCATCTATGTTATTGAATTGGGAATTTTTATTTCTATGTGTTGGTGAACTTGATCTTTTCACAAATATGGGTTAAAACTTAGGTGAAAACAATAGGATAAATTTTGGGCATGTTACATGCGGTATCAAGCTACCAGGTTTAGCACTTGGACCTATGAGCTCACTACGAAAGTTTTTAATAAGTTCTTATGCCAAAATGGCAAGGAGAAGAACAAGGGAAATAATAAGAAAGTTAATTTTCCTGAAAATTGTCTAAATTTGGGACTAAGAAAGAATCATCCTTGGAGGTTGAAACTCCTAAACCAACAACTTATATAGAGACACCCATGGATTGTAGAAGTTATGCTATTGGTTTTAGTAGGAAGGTTATGGAGGATTATGTATGACTACCTCCACCTTTCAAAATTGTTTAAATGACTCTGATGGTGAGAAAGAACCAAAGTGATCCCTCTTTCTAATAGCAACCTGTAGTTGCAAAGAGTCAAAGATTATCGATTAAATAAGGATATTATGAATCTATGAATATGGTTTATGCCTATTCGTACAAATGCTTAATTGGAGAAACTAATTGTTAGCAAAACTAGAAACTTCAGACGAAGTAGAAAAGTCAACATTTTGCAAATCAAAATCAACTAGGGAGGTATCCAGGAGGTAAGATAACCTTCTAACAATCTTGATTCAAAATAAAGTTAAAATCTAGCAATGATTATTGAAATCAAGAGTAAGAGTTGGTACCTTAGAGTTTAGACCAGAGACCAGAATGGGTCAAAAAAAGAAACAACTCACAAAGGTGAAGATAAAAGTTGACCCGATCCCACCAACTAGAATGGGCTTGGTCAAATTGGAGTTAAGATTTGAAAATGAGAGAAAACAACACTTGAAGTTCCTAAGGTTATAAGAAAAATTGAATCACCAAGAATTTGGACAAAATTTTCCTAGAAAGATTATTGCAACCTGAAAAAGCTTGGATAGTAAAATAGACTATTCAAATAAGGGCTCAGATAGAGCATAGTTTGGTTGAAGTTCAAATAGAACTTGCAAGTTTTTCAACGAAAGTAAATTCATGTTTAGTCCTTTTAAAGATTATTTGAAGATGTTCCAGAGATAAATTGGATATGGAAGAAGCCTATGTTGTCAAATCGAAAGAGTAATTGGATCACATTGGGAACAAAAAGTATATACAAGGTATACCTAGTGAGGGTAAGTAAGGTGAGTAATAGTCATTCAACTATACAAAATCCAACAAAAAGGAATGTTAAATCAATTAGATCAATTTGGTGGAAATAGATGATTATTAAGAGTTCAACTTTTAAGATGATCTAAATTTTTGGAAACACCAAAGAGGGGAAGAAGGAGAGTATATAGATACAGATAAGTACCCTACTCAATGAAGTTTAATTATTTATTTTCAATCTGAGAGAAATTTTGACTTCTCCATAAGACATGGTTCAAAAACCCTATATTTGAAGTCTCATACTCAATGACCACAACAAGGTTGTTAAAGTTAAAGGTTAAGGTATTGGAACTATAGTGTAGAAAAATGTACACCTTTACTTTTTCACATTATGCTTGTAATTGTGTACATGTCAATCATGCTATGTAATTTTGTATATGTTAATCATGACTCAACAGCAAATGTTATGGATGTTTATGCTAAAACTCTGTACAAGTTAAACGTATAGTCAGTCTGTAGCATTCAGCAAGCTTTGCACAGGTAAATATGTTGTAAAAATTGCAATCGCCAGTTGTTGTAGTTGTGTCTAAATAGTAGATCTTTTTGTAATATGGTGTTTAAACTATCATTAATACAAAAAAAGAGAATATTTTAATATTTATTTTAGTATCCTTAGTAAGTAATAATCTAATACTCAATTATTTTATTTACTAACATAGATATCTTATATATCCATCTTAAACACACGAAAAATATTAGTCTCAAGATTGATATATCTTGGTAACAAATTCAATAGAAGCTCTTTAACACTAATATCTCTAAGCATCTTTTAGA
The DNA here is from genome assembly GCA_007258455.2 of Sequoia sempervirens. NCBI lineage: Eukaryota > Viridiplantae > Streptophyta > Pinopsida > Cupressales > Cupressaceae > Sequoia > Sequoia sempervirens. The sequence goes on along the minus strand of VDFB02018296.1, from coordinate 15,523,193 downwards.
TAAAAGTATTTAAGATATCTATGCTAATTAATATTTATATTATTTTAGAAAATATTATATTAATAATTATTTTATTTTGTATATGACTATTAAATTTTAATATATATTTAAACTATTAATGTCACACATCAACAAATAATACAAATAGATAAACATAATTGATAATAAAAAAACATAAAATTGAATTACTTGATATTGGCAAAGGGGGAAGGCAAGGAGATGTTGCATGCGCAAGGTGTGGTTATGCAGGTCTATGGCCAGGCCGTAGCCTGCATGTAGCAAACCTTTCTTGCATGCACACATGGCTTGTGTGCACAATTTGATGTGTTGTTTTGCTGCAAGGGGGGTCTTTCTAGCTTTCGGGGGGTTAGTGTTTTTGTTCTTTTTGTGTTTTGTTTTGTTGTTGCTCATGATGTTGTGAGTTATTTGTAAACTCTTCCTTGGCTCTTGGTTTCTGGGGGGTATGGATCATTTTGCAATCTCCATGCATGAAAAATCTATGATGAATTTGAATATGCCCTCATTTGGTGAAGGTTCCTCTTTGGAGAATGGTTTTTTAAGAATCAAGAAAGTGAATGGTTGCTTGGCGAGAAGCCAAGAACACCTAGTTTTGGTGATCCAATCAGAGTTGGTTGCAGAAGACATTGCTTACTTGATCAACCATGCTTTGATTTGTAAATTCATGTGGATTCATCTCTCATTGCCCATCTTAGAATGTTGGGCCTGAAAGGTTTGGAACCCAAAGGGGGATATGGAGATAAAGTTAGCTGCCAACAATTATTTTATTGTTGTGTTTTTGTGCATGTCAGACTGAAATAGGGTTTTTGAGGGAAATCCCTATTTTTTCAATCAGATTGGTTTTTCCATGAAACCCTCGCATGTGGGTTTCAACTTGGCTGAGGAGCTCCCTACGTGTGTTCTTTTTCTGGGTTCGGCTTCCTCAACTCCCCTTAGAGTTTTGGAGAAGTGATATCTTGCACATGATTGCATTACTTCTTGGTAAACCGGTTGACTCAACTCAACAAACATTGGATCAAAAGATAATCATTTTTGCCTGTGTTTGTGTTGAAATAGACCTAAATAACCCTCTACCAGATTCTTTGGAATTATGTCTTGGATCCAATTCTTGGATTCAACAGCTAGATTATGAGACTTTATCATTTAGATGTCATTTTTCCATGAGTATGGGCACTTGCAAAGAAAATGTCCCCAATTCAATTGTACAGCTGGGTCAGCTAGCTCAATCCCCCTTTCAAATCCTAAGAATGATAAATGAAAGGCTCTTATGGTTGTTGATGGGGTGGATAAGGAGGGCTTCATCCCTGTCAAGCCTCACAAAAGGGGTCAAAAGAGAACTCTGAAGGATAGGAAATATGATGGGCTATTTAATCAGTTTGATGCGTTAGAGGACTTGGCTCAAGAGGAAGGAATTCAGTTGATTCATCAGTTGGGGTTGAACTTTTGGGAGCAGAATTTTCAAAGGATAGAGGAAATGATCTTTTGAATGTGTGTGGGGAGGATGTGTAGGATGAGCATATGGTTATAGATATGCCACAACAGATTTCAATTGAGCCTAAATTATGTGGGCCTTTGGTTGTGCAAAAGGCAGAAACCCTAACAAACATTGTTCCTTCTCAACCAGGGGACACTTTGGCTTCTAGTCAAAGTGACGGGACCATGCAGGTTATGGGTCTATATATGAAGTCTCTAAGAAAAGGACCTTTGGAGAAGGCTTTTAAGGCAGGGTGCAAGAAGGATCTAGAGAAGGTTAAATTAACTAGTGATAATTTAGTGGAATCAGGAATAGTGAAGACCATTGACTCCCACTTTTCCCTTTTGCAGAAATTATTGTCATTTCATGGAATGTGAGGTGTATGAACAACATCCCTCAACAAAAGGCTATTTGTGAGATGGTTAGTGTTCATTGTCCTGATATGGTATTCCTTCAAGAAACCAAGTTATCTGTAGATTGTATGATGAATAGTTCCTCCTATATTTGGTCTTGTGGCTTGTGTTAATGTGTTGGGGCTCATGGAAATTCTGGAGGTGTTGATTGTTTTTGGGATCCAAGGAAGATTACTCCTCTCTATTGGATCTCATGTCACTCTTCATTGTCAGTGATTACTTCTAGTCTGGATTTAGGTGAAACCTACATTTTCACTAATGTGTATGCTCCATTTGATCTCTTTAGAAAAGTTTAGTTGTGGTCTCGTGTTAGATACATTAGATCTTGGCTCCCTTACTCCCGTGGATTTTTTTTGGGGATGTTAATGTGGTTGGTTGTCTTGAAGAGAAATGTGGTGGGATTTCCAAGCTTGATATCCTAAATCTAGTTGATGTGAAGCCATCTAATGAGATCTTCAATTGGAATAACAGAAGGTGTGGTGTTAATGCTATTTCTTATAGGCTTGACAGATTTCTTGTTTCCTGCTTTTAGGTTGGAGATAGGTGGAATACCTATGCTGAGATTTTGGATTGGGAAGGGTTGGACCATTGGCCAATTAATCTTTTTGTTGCTTCACTCAAGCCTTCCAAGAACTCGTCTTTTAAATTTCAGTTAATGTGGCTTCGTGATTTCTCCCTGTTTGATCTTATGAGTAGTTGGTGGTTGCAAGGAAAGCCAGATCATGGCAGGGCTATGTATTCCTTTGCCTAGAGGCTATAGTATGTGAAGTATAGACTCAAGAAGTGGAACAAGCAATGCTTTTGCAATCTTCATGTCAAAAAATTGATGGCTCAAGCTGGTTTGGACACCATTACTCATAAAATCCAGGATCAGGGTCTTACTAAGGAGTTTCTTAGGAAGGAGGTTGTTACTACCAAGGAACCTGAGGAATGGGTGTTGCGAGAGGAAATATTTTGGAAGCAGAAGTCTCGTGTAGATTAGCTTCAAGAAGGGGATCACTATACTACCTTTTTCCATAATATTGTCAAGGCTAGAAGGATTGGAAATAATATTATATCCCTAGTTTCGCCCAAAGGGGGTGTTACTTGCTTCCAACAATGAGATTTCTAGGGAGGCTTCTCGCTTCTTTTCTATGTTGTTCATTGAGGACTCTCCCCCAACCTCTTATGAGGAGAATCTTATCTTGGATTGCATTCCTACCTTGGTCTCTAATGAGATGAATGAGGATATCATGTGCCCTATTTCTCTGACTAGATTGGAAGGGGTTGTGTTTTAAATGAAAAAGGTAAAGCCCCAAGTCCAAACAACTTTCCTATTGAATTCTTTCAGGCTTTTTGGGAGATTATCAAACTAGACCTTCTTGAAGTGGCTCAGGAGTCATACTATAATATAAGAAAATGTTGTGTGCATTGAACTATACTTTTTTGGCTTGTATTTCCATGTGAGATGGAGTTAATTGTTTGGATCACTTTAGACCTATTGCTCTTTGTAATGTGATTTACAAAATTATCACCAATTTGATCACGAAGAGACTTAAGCCCTGGATTCACTCTTTGATTTCTAAAGAACGCGATGGATATGTTGTCGGTAGGCAAATCCTAGGTGGGGTTGTGATTTCCTTTGAGGCTATTCATTCTATGGAAAAATTTAGGGGAAAGTTATGTTCATCAAGCTTGATATGGCTAAGGCTTATGATAGGGTTAGATGGGATTTCTTGCAGAAGTTTCTTCATGCCTTTGGATTTGATAGAATGTGGATTGATTAGGTCATGAGTTGTGTCACCTCTACCTCCTTTTTTTTCTTTATTAATGGTGAGCCTTTGGAGTTTTTTGGTGTTTCCAGGGGTCTTCACCAAGGGAACCCTCTTTCTCCCTATTGGTTCATTATTATGGCTGAGGGGCTAGGAAGGTTTATCAAATCTCAGGTTAATCAAGGCTTGATTCAAGGTTGAAGCTAGGAGGGTAGGGTGTTTCCTCATTCTCACTTGTAGTTTGTAGATGACACAACTCTATTGGGGTTGGCTAGGATTCAAGAGGTAGTGATTTTAAGGAAAAATTTGGGCATTTATTTGGTTGCTTTTGGCCAAAAGATTAATGAGGGTAAGTCCTCAATGTTCTTTTCTAATACTCATCATCCTATTCAAAATAGGATTGCTTAGATTCTTTGGTTTCAAATTGGTTCTCTACCATTGTCTTATCTTGGGATCCCCATTTATATAGGGTCTCATCTTCAAGAACTTTGGCAAGACGTTTTGGATAAGTTTCGTAGCAGGGTTTGCAATTGGACTTGTCGGTGACTCTCGATGGCTGGTCGTGTGACTCTTTTGAATTCGGTTATTCAAGCTCTTCCTACTTACAAATGTTTTGTTCAGGTTGCTACCACATGGTTTGTTAAGGAATTTGATTCCCTTTCCTACTAATTCCTATAGGTTGGCAACTTGTCTTCCTCGAAATGGATCCTTGTGAAATGGAGATTAGTGTGCAGACCAAAGCAAGAGGGTGATATGGGTCTCAAAAATATGGGTTTGAGTAGCCGATCCTTGGCTGCCAAATTATATTGGTGGTGGTGTAATTGTCACAATCAGGATTGGGCTCGTCTTCTCACCCTTAAGTATATTACAGGTGTGAGTTTTGTAGATGTTCCTCAGTATAATCTTTCAGGGAAGGGGTTTGTGATTTGGAAGACCCTCAAAAGAGGGGAAAAGCTAATTAAGTAGGGTCTCTTTTGGATATGCAATAGGAGATCAAATGCTCTCTTTTGGCATGATTTGTGGGATGGGCATCCCCCCATCCTATTTTCTTATCCTCATTTATAGCCTCTTTGTGATAGTTTGCTTGATGTTGGTTGGAGTACGGTGGACTTTAAAACTACTCAAGCTTTGGGCTAAATTGAGGTAGTGCGCTAGAAAGTCCCACAAGAATGGTCATCGGTCGGCTCAATGGAGGATCATCAAGAGCTTGCTAGGATCCTATCTAACAAATTATGTTATTCCCTTCTAAGGAGGGACATTCTAGCTTGGGGCCCAAATCCGAAAGGACTCTTTTTCGTTGCCTCGAGTTACTTGGAGCTTGATAGGAAGATATATGGGAGAGCTGGTGTTCCTCAGTGGAAACAGGTTTGGAACAAATTTTCTTAGCCTAAATGTAATTTTTTCTTATGGCCGATGGTCCAAAATAGATGTCTTACCTGGGATAATTTGTTGAGGAGAGGGCTTTAGGGTTCTTTTATATGTGTTCTCTACAAGAGTAGTGAGGAAGATTCCCCTCACCTATTCTTCTAGTGTCATTTTTCTTAGAAGATTTGGCATCTTTGGTGGGAGGTTTGGAACGATGCTTGTGTCCATGCCTCTTGTTTGGTTGATTTCTGGTCTAGTTTGGGTAGACCTCCAACACAAACATCTTTTCTTAAGACTACCTGGATTATTGGTCCTACTTTTATTATCTAGAATTTGTGGTTAGAAAGGAATCATAGGATATTTCAGGGTGTGCATATGGTGGTGGTCCAATTATGGAGAAAGATCCTTAGTAGGGTTCAGGAGACCATTGTTGTAAAATGTGACTTGTCTGATACAGTGGATCTGAGTGATGTGAGTATCATAAATAACTTAAAGATGGAAGTTGGTGGGTTGGGCCTCCCTATTGGTAGATGACCTTGTCTTGCTAGCTTGCTAAGAAGAAAATTCAACAAGAGCATAGGTGGTCGCCCTCACCTAGAGGTATCCTAAAAGTAAATACTGATGGGTCCTCAAGGGGGAGCCCTAGACATGCAGGTATTGGTGGTACTAGCAGAGACAGTGGTGGTGGTATGGTTTTTCTCTTTTATATGTATAAAGGGCAGCAAACCAATAATCTCATGAAGGCCCTAGCTATTCTTCAGGTTGTGGAAAGAAGGTGCTCTCTGGGCTGGAGGCAAATTATTTGTGAATCTAATTCATAAATTTTTGCGGATATGCTAAATGACTAGAGGATGGAAGGGGCTAGTTGGCAATTAGCTTTGGTGGTAAAGAAGGTTTAAGCTTGTCCAGTTCCTTGGAGCTTATTTCCTTTCATCATATTCCTGGGGAGTGGAATAGTGTGGTGGATTGTTAGGCCAAGTGGGCTTCAGAGCATGAGGAGGGGTGGGATGTCAATGAATGGGACCATTTGCCTCTAGATTCAATGGTGGCCCTATAAAAGATTCTTTTGGATGACAATAATAGGTAATTGGTTGTGCCTGGGGTTCCTTCGAGGTACCCCTATTAGTTCCTAACTTTCTATAATTCTTTGATTTCTTCAATAAATTTTTTACCCCCTTTTATAAAAAAAAAAGACATAAAACTAGTTTATTTACTATGATTCTTTTATTTAATTTAATTATTATTTTGATTGTATTTACATAAATTATAATTTTTATATTAAATAATTTTTTTAACCTAGATTATTTACTTTCTACTTTTCCTATAATTTATGTGAATTTTGAATTTTTTAAAACCCATCATTTATTATTAAAAAATAATGAGTTTTCTAAAAGAGTTATTATTTTATAAATAAAAATAACATATAATTATTTTTATTTTACTTTTAGAATTATTTTATTTATTATATATTTTAAAAATCTAGTGTCATATAATTATTTTATTTATTACATATTTTATTTACTTTAGGACTATTTTAAACTTTTGATCTTTATATTTAAAAAATAAATATCGTCCCTAAAAAATTTGTGTTAACATAATCATGTCATTTTAGTCATTATATAACAATTACTTTTAGATCTTTCTTATTTTTGCTTTAAATAATTATATTTCTTGCATAATATTTTTAATTTTTTTTATAATTTAAAATTCCTTTTATAATTTATCTTACAACATTTCATCTTATAATAGTTTTAAATTTGATCTTAATATTTATAACTTACAAATTACATTATATTAATTTCCTTAGTTCTTAATGTAACATTTATAATAGACTATATCATAGTGATAACTTGTTATTTCATACTTATGGTTTACAAACAAACTTACAATTGAATTTTTATCTTTTTTTATTAATCTCTTTCTCCCTTTAGTGTAATTGATCTTCATTATTTATAAGTCTTCCCTTAAAACTCTCATTTTAGTGCTTCTCTTCCTCTCTCCTCTTGTTTTCAAACTTAGCTCTATAATCTATCTCTAAATTTTGGTTCATCTTAATGATAGATTATAAAATTTTATCTAAAATATTTTTTATTAAAGGTAAAAAGGGATTTTGAAAGGGCCCAAACCCTTATACAATAAGGAAGATAAAAGAATAAAGCTCTTCAAATCAACGAATGGCGACCATGAGAAGACAACAACATAACAACTATACCTCAACAAAAATTAGCTAACAAAGGGGCAATACACTACCCAACAAATAAACAACCCAAAGTCAAGGTGGTTTGAAGCCATGTTGTTCCAATGATCTTTGATTAAACTCAATTATCTTATTCTTAATGCTAAAATATTTTCACTCAAATCTCTTTTTTTTTGGAAGAACCATGAAGATCCAAGGGACCAAATGCAATCCCAACTCGCAATCCCTATTATATTACTTTTTTCCAAGAAAAAAGAAAGTTATGAAATAACCCTTTATAATTAAAAGGGAGCTAGAAAAATCAAGGATATTATGATCTTTTGGTTAAAATGAGCATGAATAAAAAATATTTATATAAACACTTTTAAAGGGGAGAATATTGTTTATTTAAATAATTATTAAAAGGAATATTTTGTGAAAGGGTGTGATGGTTTGGAAACTACACTTTAAAAGGTTATATAAAGCATTCATGAGAGACTTGGAATGGGGCATGGAGATCACTCAAGGAAGAAGGTGGTTTGGTGTGACATGGGCATGGAAGAAGAGGCACAAGAGGTGTTTCTAACTGAGGTTACAAGGTACACCTAAGATTGTCTTGGCCAAGATTGATGTTAGGAAGCATGTGTGTTGGTTTTGAATAAGAACCAGTTCCTCTCAAAGTGTACCATAGCTATGAGAGCCAAGACCACTAAAATCTTCATAGGGTGAGAATGATCATTCCAAGTGCTTTGATTCAAATAAGTAAACTTATTTTATTCAATGATATTTAGAATTAAGTATAAATAAGATGGAATTATTCTACTTCTCTAAAAGATATTATTTGTTCCATTGAGATCTTGTTCATATTGTTGAATACTAATTGATATATTAATAGTGTTGATCTTAATGATATTAAGTCTTAAGCTAGTTAAAGATGGTAAATAAGCATTTTGGTGTATATGTATTTCAATTATAGATATACTTTATAATCTTTAAACATACATATTTATCAATAAATATGTTTTCATATAAAATAAATTATAATATTCTAAATCCATCCAATTTGATACACTAGAGAAAAGTAGCATTGCAACCCCAATGCCCCGCTTTGAATCGAAGGGCTCTCCATCACAACTTAATGGTCTTTAGGAGCATTACCCCTGCCTCCTTCATTTTGTGCATCCTTTGTGGTGGTGTTCCAATCATCAACATTAACTAGTGCTTGTTCCTTTTTCCTCCATACAAAATAGTGTTTCTTGTTCCTCGAGCAAGCAACAATAGCATGTTGCTTTGAAGCAACAATAATAAGCAACCAAAGTGTTTTCAAATTCAATATAGTACACATAATTACCCAGCTTGGATTATAAGGTAATTCATGAAGGAAGCAGCCCATCATCGTCAACATGAACACAAAATATTGCAAACAACAAAGCTTTCCTACATTTTATGACCACATATGCCATAGTATGCAACCCAAAAGTATTGGCAGTGCCCATAAAAAACTCTTCATCCAAGTATTCCATTGGAAACCCCATTAATCTAACCTAGATTGGAAACTTGATGATGGTATCTTTCATTGGATTATAAATTGAAGACCAATCTTTTAGACAAAGGTCATTCTGCCCAAGAAACCAAGGACCTTTCAGAAGGATCCTTGAGCAATTATTTGGATTGGAAAATGAAAACAAGAAATATTATTTGATAGAGAAACCACCTCAACTTGTCCCCTTAGTTTCTATTTCGTAAGCACCCATCTTCTAAGAACAATAATATTAGGATAATTACCATAGAATCTCCCCACAAGAAGGCTTTTGAGCCTAGCAATCAGCCTATCAATGAGAGAGTCAAGAATGGCAATTTGATTTATTATCCCCCCTCCCAAGGCCTAGGCAAGAACAACATTAGCACCAATAAAAACCTCAGGAAGGCCTTCAATAAAAGAATCCTCAAGCAAAGAGGAATACTAGGATTCCTCCACAACAATCTAAGCATCAACCTTACATACAACAAGGCAATCAAACATTGAAAGACCATCCACCATAGAGCATTGACCCTCAATGTCTCGCCACAACCACCTCACAAGATTTTGCATCCTACAAACAAAATCCATTGACATCCTTGGATGCCCTAGACTCCAAAATGTTGCGTCAATAAAACTTTACACATTTTTTATCAAAAATATATTATGCTAATAAGTGTTTCCTTGGTGAGGTGCACTACATGAAATAAACACATTCATGGTAGAGATTAAAAGAACTAGCATCAAACAAATCTTGAAAATATAATTTGTAATACATACATGTTATAACCTTGTCATATTGAAATATATCCATATTTGTTATGTATGGAAAAGATCTTGACCTTACATTTATTAAATTTTTAAAAATAATCATTTTAAATAGTCATAAATGATAGGGAACTAACAAGATCTTGAGCTTGCATTTATTTCTCTATTCAATGTAAATTTCTTTAGATGGAGAACTCTATTTAGTCTTCCCATAAATAAACATGTTTTATTTAGTTCAATTTGTTGCATTTTGTCAACATTAATATGTAAATTAAATGTAACTATTTATTTTGAGTTAGTAAATGTCAAAACACATTAGTGTTTGTACTCTAGGAATGGTATGATAATTTCAAATTTTACTTATTTATTTAGAAGAAATGAGTAATTAAATAAATAAAACTATTTCAATGATTATGGGTTTTTAGTAATATCCATAGTTCTTGTATTTAGGATTTTATTGCATAGATATGTTATTGGGTGAATTCATGATTGTTTAATGTTATGTGCATGTCTTAAATGTGTTTGGATAGTAAATAAATAATATTCTAGGCCTTTGTTGCCTCTAATAAGAATGAATTACAAGTAGATAACATGTGATTTTTTCACTAAATCAAAATGTGTGTAAGAGAGAGGAAGAGAGGGCAAAAGAGAGATATCATATAACCATATAACATGTTCATTTCAATCATTATACAATAGAGAAGTTACAAAGAGATAACATATGATTTCTCTTGTACTGATTATTCTATTTTTTAAAGGTTGTGTATGCACTCAAAATAGTTATTAAACATATTTTCATTTTCTAGAGAAAAAATTTATGGAAGCCATTACTAGAGTCCTATGGTTTTTTTATGAAACTTTGTATTATTTTACTTTTGTAGAAAATAAATTATATAATTTCATGTTTAATTTCACAATAGTTAACATCTCTAATTTGATTCAATTCTATAACATATATATTTCTCTTTATCAAATTCTATAAATTATGAGGAAGGCTTTACCATATTTGATTCCAACAGAGATCTCTTCAAAGTGGACAGATATGCCTTCACTTCCAGCCACCTTTTTCTCATAGACACCTAAGCCAAACCACTTCATGTTGTGCCACAAGGTATACACAACATTTCTACATTTTGTTTTGCACATTTCTCTTATTTAATTGATTATATGGTTGCCCATCTTGGGAAGGATATCCTAGAGATATGTTGGATGGTAAATCCCCTCCACTATGATAAATTCTTTGATTTTACCAAAAAGAGTGCCTTTGTTTTTTAATTCATTCTTTATTATCTTTGTATGATCTTTTTAATATTCTAGTTAAAAGATTTTGTGCAAGTGGAACACAAAAATGTTGTGATGCAAGGAACATGCTCAATTGAGATGTTTTCAATCTATGTATTGAGATCGACTTCAATCACGTTTTCATGATTGATTTGATCATCATGCTTGAATAGATCTCCTTGGTGATATTGACCCTCATGTGAGAGGATCACACAAAGGACAAGATAATTGTACCACCCTGCTCTATTGTCCAAAATATTAACTCCATTCCCACCTTTAATGTTATTTGATGTTGTACTAATTTCATTCTCAAGTTCAATATTCTTTAAAAATATTGATTGAGATTATTTTTATTTTTGTAGTCAATTTATGACCTCGTGATTAAACTATATTTTTTGAGATATTTCTTTTATTTAACCATTTCATGTTACTGTGTCAATCATGAAACAAAAATAATTGGCCATGTAGAGAGATTTTGTGCACAAGTTTCATCTCTCTTCAATTGTCAAATAGTCTAACAATTTTACACTACATCCCTACCAAACAATGGTAATTAACGAAATCCATTTCCTTCCTAAATAGTGAATGAACTATGCTCACTAGAGGAGCTCAAATTATTTAAGTGTAAAGGTGTTGATTTATTCTCAAAAGCTTGGAGATATGTACATCATGTACAAAAGTTATTCGAGTCATTTTAATCAATTATACATATAAAAATATATATATATTGTTTTTTCTACTATTTGTGATATGGATTTTCTATAAGGAATTATAGGTACATTAATGAAAATATTGGATTGGCTAGCATTCAAACTTAGAAATTACTTGTGGCCCTTCATGATGGAAACTTTCAAATTCTATCGAGAATTGTATTTTGATTCCAACACACTCTCTAAAGTACATTGATGTTGCGATCAACTATAATACTAAATTCAAATTTTCAAACATGACATAATTTAATTCAAATAAATTCAAGAGAGACTATAATTTCAATTATGAGCAATAAATATTATTTCACTAATTTTTATCTTACAAAAGATATTATACATTTTATATCATTATTTCTCTTAACAAAAATATATACTGTAAACATATGGGTCCACATTGCTGGTCTATATACAATAGACTACGAAAGTCTCAATGTGTCTCGTCTTTTTAATATTATACATTAAGAAATTCTTAAATCCATTATCGCCCCTACAAGTATGGACTGGGCCAACTTAAAAAATTGACACGCGGGAAGGTATCCCCAACAAAAGAAAGACCCTCTCTCGCTGAAGAAAGAAACTGATCACTACACTTGGAACCTTAAGAATTTGGTGTTCACCATACTTGCAGGATATGTTTCTGAAGAAAGAAGCAACTTATAGTATTTTCCACAAGTCACCAAGAAGTGATCAATAGGGATTAAAATTGTAAGCATTCTACATACAAACAATAATTAGAACTTTCCATCAGAAAGCATAAACTATTAAACTTTATACCTGCCAATCATATGGCTAAAAACCACTTCTGCTACTAGTTAAATTAGGATTGTATTTATATTAGAAAGCATTGGTTTCAAAAAGGATTCTGTGATCGTACGTCCAAGTAAAATAACAAGACTATTTGTTTTACTTTCCTTTCTAAAAGGATCTTACAGTTTATATTCTACGGTATCAAGGCTTGAGATACTTTCAAAACATTTTTTTTAATCTACCCTAGACCTCATCAGCTAGTGGTAGATGGGCCCAAGGCACACTCATCAAGATGAAAAGAAACAAGGAATGGATAAGATCATCATAAGACAATAATGGGCAAAACATGTAATGATCAAATCACAGAGGATTATCGGTATTTAGTTTTACTTTTAGTTGATCTCTAAGGAGGGTTGAAGCAATTCTGTACAAAAAGAAACCAGCAATGCTTTAAGAACTAAAATGTAGATTGTCAGTGTTTACATTTTAGATAAATTATGAATTCATTTATTTTCTATTTAAAGTATTTCAGGATCTTCAATATTGTATTCTGTGAATGCATTTATACAAAAGACTAACTTGTTTCTGCTAACTAATAATGCATCCAGTTGCATAGTTTTAGATACTAAAAACGCCAATGATTGCACTTTTCTCAGAAAGGATAGACACGGAGAACTTCAAAAAAAGAATTCCATTTGCAGATCAGACAATTAAAAAAATTTACTCAGAAAAATATATGAAAAAGAAAACTGATGCAGTCCCTTGAGAGGGAGAAAATATATTAAACAGATACACACGAAAAACTATTGAGGCTGATTTCATAAAATAAACTGAACAGGGAAGAAAATATTACCAAAAAGTAGTTCATTAATTAACCTTCAATGATAGACATCCCTGACTCAAGAAGAGTATCTCTGATCTTAATTTTGATGACTTATCAAGTCATATTTGAGTTCAAATTTTAGCATCCATTCCTTTTGGTGGAGTTTTCCACCTAGCCAACAGTGGCTGATCTGCACTTACCTGCCTATGCTTGCTTTTCTTTTGCCAATATTTTGCCAATGAATACCAGATCCCACCAATCGTATTAATGACGAGTCCAGTTACATTCAAAGCATGCACTTCAACACCCCCCAATAAAACAAAACCCAGAGTCTGCAAATTGTAAATATCAACTGATTAATATCAAACTTTCCAAAAATATTGCATATGCAATGACTCTATTTATGAATATCAGTGTGTACTTGATTCTCCTGTCTAGATAACATTATGTATAAACTGTAATGTATGTGTAAAAATCATTAAAAAACAATCTTTAATCTACGGGCTAGAATCAAAAGTATCTTATGATAACCACATACTGTTGAGCCGACTCCTTTTAGTACTCCAACAATTGTTGTAGTTAGAGCGGAGTTCACTGCTGTACACAAAAACATGGTAAAATTGAGGACAATGCCCATCACTAATGAAAGAATGAGAACCACCAAGAATGTAATTGAGTTATCCTGCAAAGGAAAGAATTGGAATAATCAGCCCACAGTATCCAGATTAATGGATACAATAATCTATACTTTTCATTCCTGATAAATAAAATTCAGAACAAACATGATGCAAATGTTTTCAAGTGCTAGTCTTGAGCATTTGAAATCAAAACATTGCTTTTATATTTAAATAAGATTAAGCTAAGAAAACATAGCCAAAGATGCATGCCCAAGGGCTGTCACTCTGTTGGCTGTCGATGTTAAGAGGAAGTGATGGCTTGTTTCTTGTATCTAGCTTTCATAAACATCCATATTCATTTATATTAAGATCTTGGAACTCTGTGGCCTATTCCAATATCAGTTAGACAGTTAATCTGAATACAATGCCTGGAACCTTGGAAATGACACTTATGTGTTCAACTGAGATCTTTGCTTTCCTCTCATTTCATTTTATTTATACTTTCATTCATGTTTGAAGGTTGAAGAATGCTTTACCGCAAACTTAATTGTCACCTAAACAATAGTTAATTGCCTACTCTATCCAGAGGCCTCAGGCAGGGAAATTCCCAAAGCCACTACTTATTCGTAATTGTGGGGCAACACTTGACTTGTTAATTGGATAGAGCTAAAATAACAGGAAAATTCATAGTTTCCCAGTAACAGATAGGGGCTTGAGAGACACAAACTTCATTTTGCAAACAACACTTTTCCAATTTTTACTTTTTAGCATTAGGGAGATATAGCAGCTCAAAATTCTTCTTGCAAATAAACAAGAATAGATCTTATGCTATGTTTATCAATACTCTATGCAGTATGAAAGAGGGTTTGTGAAAATTCTCGGCACTCATGAAGGAAAACTCCCAACAAAAAGCCTAGGATTCAAAATCTATTTGAAAGCCACAAAATACTTATGGATGACAACACTAAGCCAATTGAAATTCAAGTTAATTCAGTGGGCAAATCTTTGGCTTACTTTTGAAAGTAGAATTCAGCTTTACAGAGATGTTTTGCAAACTGTTTCCTTATGCCTCTTAACATTGCTTCCAATCCCCAACCTGGTGGAGAAGCAAATGATTATAACCCAAGGAAATTTTCTATAGAAGGGAGTGGCAAAAACATAATCAAATATCCATTGTTCTCCTGGGGAACAATATGCCAAACATAGGCATATTTACATAGGACCATATATAATTAAAACATAGATTTACAGTTATATCATGGGATGACACTCATTAAGCTACTGGTTTTCATGCCTGCACCAAAATATATTTATGAAATTTTGTTATGTGTTAATCTATGGATGATGTCTTGTGATACATCTTGTGTGCAGTTATGCTCCTTTAATAAAGTTGAATGAATAAATTAATTGAGTTATTGTATATTTGATACATGTGAATGTACTTATTTTGAGCATATGTGATGTATGGTTTATATTTCAAGAATGCACTTACATTACATGTTCAACTAGCAATGTTAATTACATGATAATACTCGTAGTAAAAAGTAAGTGTAGCACATTTCAGGTTAATTATAGTTTATTTAATGGCCAAGTAGATGGGCCATTACAACTTTTCAACAAAGCGGACCTAGAAAAGATGGCAATTTCCCACAAGCCCTTGGTGTGACAAAATCTGAAGAAAATATATGCTACAGCCATATGAGTATATCCTCATAGCACCATGGAAGCCTTAAGTTTTAACTATCATGGATAGATAGATGGATATCTCAGGGAAGGTACAGCCCTTCTCACTCAATATGTGATATCCCCTTATATAAGTCTTCCTCAGCAAAGTTTATTAGCAGTTTGTAAACTGCTGTGTGAGACCCTAACAGGACATTATTCCATCAACACATAGTAGTAACTTCAATCAGTTCTACTCAATGCAGAAAGCTTGAAATTCACAGTCCAAACTGGGAGAACAATGGCAATCAATTCAGTTCAGTCCATTAAGAGTCTTCAACCAAATTTGGATCCCATTACAAATATATTGTATAGATATCCGGCAAGTAAACCTCCATACACAGGGTATATAGCAGGAAAGTTAAATCTGGGTAAAACTGGACCAGCAAGTTAGACTCCCGGGGTCAACTCAGCCAAATAACTAATAACAGAAATACAAATGATTCAATATGTTTCTTTTACAACTTGGCAGTTACTGATCATTATTGAGGATAAACAACTCAGCATAACAATCAGAAATAACAAATAATCTTAGTTTAACAGCAAAACCAATGCACACATGATGTATTCACCAGGAACCAGAGCTCCTTTCCAATCTGTTCTGTGCCTAGGTATTTGGGGAAATGATTCTTTGACCAAACTGACCATATGTTCCGCTCCAGTATCCTGTGGTCCTATGTGCTGCAAGTTCCCTATGACTTCAGTCTCTGTACTATGCCCACACTGATTTCCTTTTAACATTTTCTTGAAAACATAGATGTAGTTTATTAGCCCGACCCGCTCCTCCAAAAGTGAAGTTGCCCAGGAGAAATATTTGAGGTTTCGTCCAAATATCTCAATATGCTGATGCAGGAGTTTTTGTCCCAACAGCATACAATGTGAAATTCAAAAACTCAGATATCATAAAAGCCCCTAGATGCCCAAATGAGCTTTGAGTGTCCCCTTTTTATATTGATTTGGGTTAATTTTCAAATAAGCTGACCTTATTTTTGAAACTCCTTGGGGCTGCCATGGAAGGTTATTATTATTATTAAATTTATTAATATTATTATAATATTATATTATTATTTATAGTGTTTAAAGAAACACTGTTAAATTAAAATAATATCTTTTCTCCTAGACAGAGAGGACATGACACAATACCACAAGGAGGATGGGAAATGGAGATAGGATTTTGCTCTAGGAGATAGTTGGAACAGTCAACAAACTCTCACAACTCTCAACATTTAAAAATTGTAAAAGGAATTCCAAAGTCAAGGGACAGGAACATATAAAAGTGTGGGACAGGAACAGCAATATGATTCAATGGAATGCAGAAAAGTTATATCTCAATCCCATCACCACCATCCAAACCCAGCTGATCAGTCAGTTAAGAATTAAATAAGAGGATACTTGCTTTTTCCCCAATCAATCATTAGCTTGTTTGGAAGCACACCAAGATAATGACTGCAGTGTTGCCACAGCATGTATAACAATTAGCATTAAAACCAGAAATGTATCAAAAAGTGGCAAAGGTTATGAAACCAGAGTCTTGGCTAAAATCAAAGCCTTCAGACACCAGAAGATTATCAAAACAGACAATCTCCAAAAGAAGGGATAGGTTGACCCAACAACATGCTCAAACTGCGAGAAAGACATGAAAAAAATAGAATACTTATTCTGGCATTGCATTTATGCCAGAGGAATATGGAAGGAAATGGCAAGATTCTTTGACACTTTCATTCTGATGAATGCTCCCCTAGTCAAAGTTCTATCCAAATGGTTCAAGATAAATTAAAAAATGCACATCATACAGTGCCTTCAGAAACTGATTCTTGGTTTTATATTTTGGAATTTATGGAGAGAGAAATATTAGAATACTTGAAAACTCAAATGATCAGCTAATGCTGGCAAGAAGAATAAAGGCCCAAGTTTGTTACACAGATCTAACATATAATGCTCTTGCCCAAGACTGGTATGACTTAACTTAGATACAGAATATTATTTCCCACTACAGGTACAATTTTTTGAAATTTGTATAAAAGCAAGCATGGTCTCCAGTTGCACCACCACAGGAATATTATAAATTGAACTACAACAGAGCTTCCAAAAACAACTCAAGTAAAGCAGGGATAAACAGGCTAATCTGGGAACAATGAGGAGAGCTTCTCATCAGCTAACACCAAGTATTGGTGTTCAGATCATCAACTTTGCAGAGCTTTTAGCCTTATCCAGGGTCACCAAACTGGCAATCAAAATGAGGTACTACATCTTGTATACAGAAGGAAGCTTCAAATTTATCCTAAATATCATCATTGATGCATGATTTGAGAGGAATTCCAAGGGAACATGTAACAATCACATAGGGTTTCGAAATTGGAAGATGGATCTACTGATCTACCGAATGATTAAGCAATTTGACTTTCTACAAGATGTTGGCATCCATCATGAAAAATGTTAGCACAACACAGTTGCTGATTTTCTAGCTAAGCAAGTTGTGACACAAGACCAAAGAGGCAAGCTCCATATCTACAAAGGCAACATAGATCTCCCATCTCAGATAAGAAAAATGGCAGACTTAGAAGACCACCGCCACTGCAGATCTAACCATGGTCAACTACACCCATACTCACATGGAGTTAGCCACACTGTTTAATAAACCTGGATATCAAGATGAGGATCACAAGGAGAAATAAGTCGTATCTACAGTAATGTTCCCACCAATGTCCTCATCTCTTATCCACCCCTTTTTTCTTGCCCAAAACCATCTCTTTGTGTGTGCCCTTGAACACATTTCATTTTTGCAACCCTCTTGAACTTAGACCACCTAAGTTCAAATATCTTCTTAAAGATTTTACATTCTACAACTTCATTTTCTAACATCACCTTTCTTCCTCTTTTTTCCCATCAACACATCTCCACTAGCAAAGAAAACATCTTATCCATGATCTCATTGGGATCATTTTGAAATAAATGCCTTGGAACCATTTTATTGTTTCCCTTATATTCATAATAATATTTATAATCCCTCACTCTTGAGGGTCAGCTCAGTTGGTTTGGCTACCTGCTCTAAGTATGCAGAATGCCAACCAAACCAAGTTCAACTCTCAACTAATATGTGCGAGCAGTGTGGGGTGGTCAACTGCTCACCCAATGGACTATAGGGAGAACGTGCCTTGTTGACTTAGATGCCACTAAGGATTATGCTCCCCGTTGATGAATGATAGCTTAGGTCTGATATAAACAATGATTGCTATAAGCATCATCATTGTTTATATTAGATCTATTGCTCTTTAATATTTCTGGAAATAAGTAATCGATTTTATAAAGCATGTATAAAATCGAATTCAAATAGATGATGATCAAAATACGCTTTGAATAAAGCTTTGTATTCATAGACGCCATGTGTGAAGGCACATATTTGTTAAATCTGTTTAAACTTGAATGGTTATCAGCTACAGGTACCGCGCACTCAAAGGAACACGTCCCTTGAGCGGACGTGTCTCCAAGTGTGGAGACGCGTCCTCTCAAGAGGCATGTCCCTTGGATATGGAACCCGCGCGCTCAAAGGCATGTCCCTTGGATATGGAACCCGCGCGCTCAAAGGCGTGTCCCTTGGATATGGAATCCGCGCGCTCAAAGGAACACGTCCCTTGAGCGGACGTGTCTCCAAGTGTGGAGACACGTCCTCTCAAGAGACGTGTCCCTTAGAGGCGGGTCTCCCTACTACAAATAATGAGTCCATTCTTAATATGCAGATCATCGAAATTTATTAATGTTCTGCATTCAATACATCCTGCATTAAGAGAAGTATTCAGAAAAATTTGTATTTGTCTTAGAATTTATCACTTAGAATCTCTGACCTTAGTTTATTCTTAGTCTCAGGATCCCGCTCTGATACAGATTTGATTACATTTAGATGGTATCAGAGCCACGTTGTGTGAATCCTAATCAAATCTAAATATCAATCTGCTCAAGAAAATTCGTATTTTCTAGAATCGAATTTACATCACATTCTTCATAATGTCAAGTGTGATCAGATTTGAAGATCGCCTTGCAAGAGCAGACAATTTCACATCATGGAAATTTAGAATCATGATGATCCTTAGAGAGAATAAGCTAGATTCACTTGTGAAAGAAAACTTGGAGGAACCAAAGTCTGAATCTGAGAAAACTCAATGGACAGAAAACAATGAAAAGGCCATGAAAATCCTAGTAGATGCAGTTAGGGATCATATAGTGCCCATCCTAGCAAAACATGAAACTGCATACCATATGTTCAAATCTCTTGAGAAAACTTATGAGATCAACAACACCTGCAGGACTCTTGCTTTAAAAAGGCAAATCAACAATGCTCAAATAAACAAAGGAGAGTCCATTAATGCATACTTCATGAGGATTATTGAACTGAGAGATCAATTATCCACAATTGGATATCAGATTGATAGCAAAGAATTAACTCTAATTGCACTAGGAGGCCTACCAAACTCATGGGAGTCATTTGTTCAAGGAATAAGTGCAAGATCCAAACTCCCTAAGTTTGACAGGCTAAGAACTGACTGCCTTCAAGAAGAAACAAGACTCTCCTCAAAAGAAAACAAACAGAAAAACGTAGATGAAGATATTCATGTACTCAACACATCGTCTAACAAAAGGAATAAGAAAAACTCCTACAAGAAAGGATCTTTTAAAAGAAAGAGAAATTCCAATGGAAAGGGATCTTCTAAGAAGAAAGACATTTCTCAAGTGCAATGCTTTAGGTGTGATCAATATGGCCACTATGCAATGAAATGCCCTGACAGATCAAAGCAACAAGCATCCTTTGCCAAAGTAGGAAAGACAAATTCAGATCATGAATCTGAGAACTTTGTGTTCTATTCAGCATTATCTAGTCAAGTATCTAACAATTTCAACAACTGGGTAATTGATAGTGGTTCTTCGAGGCACATCACAGGGTTTAGAGAAAACTTAGACACTATGACTGAAGAGTCTGATGAAGATGTAACAATTGGGGATGACTCTACACATCAAGTAAAAGGGGTTGGAACTTGTTCCATCACATTGAAATCTGGTCTCTCCCTTCAACTCACTGGAGTCTTATTTGTACCTGGTATAAAGAGGAATCTCATATCCATCTCCGCACTTGAAGACAATGGTTATAGAGTTACCTTCATGGATGGGAAAGTTCTAGCATGGCCTAAGAACTCAACAATCAAGAAAGCCCAAATCATAGGTGTGAGACAAGGGTACCTTTACAAACTATGCACTGAAGTCAATCAAGCCCTTACCCTTGACACCTTTGATTCAAATGAGATCTGGCATAGAAGATTAGGACACCTTCATTTCCGTGCCCTACCTTCTATGGAAAAACTTGTAACAGGGTTACCTAAGTTAAAATCATCTCATGAAGGAAATTGTAAAGGTTGTGCCTTAGGAAAAATACAAAGGGATCCTTTCCCACTAGTTTGAGCAAAACCCTAAATGTGTTAGATCTGGTTCATTCCGACTTATGTGGACCCATGTCTGTACCTTCTAAAGCAGGATTTCTTTACTATGTCATATTTATAGATGACTTCTCTAGGAAAACCTGGATCTATTTCCTTAAGTGTAAAGAGTCAATAGAAATCCTCAAAAGGTTCAAAGAGTTCAAAGCACTTACAGAAAACTTCTCCGGGAAGAAAATAAAAACCTTAAGGACAGACAATGGGAAAGAATACACCTCTGAAATTTTTAAGGAATTCTGCATGAGTGTTGGAATTAAGAGGGAGTTCACAGTGGCTTACAACCCTCAACAAAATGGGGTCGCTGAAAGGAAAAATAGAACCATTGTAGAAGCTGCCAAAGCAATGTTGCTTGACCAAAACATTGAAACCTCTTTCTGGGCTGAAGCATTTAGGACTGCTGTCTACATCCAAAATAGATGTCCTCATTCTCATCTTGACAACAAAACTCCTGAAGAAGCCTTCACTGGCATAAAACCTGACATTAGTCACTTTAGGATTTTTGGTTGTCCCGTCTATATTCATGTGCCCAAGGAGAAGAGATTCAAACTTGAACCTTCCGGAAAGAAAGGGATATTTATGGGATATAGTGAAACCTCCAAAGCCTTCAGGATATTCATACCCGGTCAGAATCAAATTGAATTGAGTATAGATGTCATCTTTGAAGAAGACATTGCATTCAAGAGGGCAAGAAGTTCTAGTGAGACTGAAACCTATAGAGTACCTGAAATGGAACCTTGCTCCTGAGATTCAGAGGGAGCATCCTGAGGAAATGTCACATGAACTTCCTTCTACTTCAAATGAGAATACAGATGTCAACGGCAGAAAGAGACCACTTTGGGCCAAGAAGATGATCAAAGAAGCAGAGAATCATGCAGCACCCAAAGGAACGTTCAGGGAGAGTAAAAGACCCAAACACTTCTCTAGCTATGTTGCTCTCATGAACGACATCATAAACTCCGAACCTGTCAGTGTTTCAGAAGCCTTCAGACATCAAGCATGGAAAGATGCAATGACGGAGGAATATCAGTCCATTCTAAAGAATGATGTATGGGATGTAGTGCCTAGACCAAAAGGGAAATCTGTTGTCTCTTCCAAATGGCTCTTCAAAATCAAGCATGCTGCTGATGGCAGTATAGAAAAACATAAAGCACGTTTTGTGGCAAGAGGTTTTTCTCAAAAGGAAGGCATTGATTACAAAGAAACATTTGCACCTGTTGCCCGTTACACATCAGTGAGAGCTAGTGTTAGCCATTGCAGCAGCTAAAGGTTGGAAGATCCATCAAATAGATGTGAAAACTGCCTTCCTGAATGGAACCATTGAAGAGGAAGTCTATCTGGAACAGCCTGAAGGTTTTGTGATACATAAACCTGACTCACATGTATGCAGACTGAAGAAAGCTCTTTATGGACTTAAACAGGCTCCCAGGGTCTGGTATGAAAGAATTGACAGCTATCTCTTGGGATTAGGATTTTCCAAGAATGAGGCCGACTCCAATCTCTACTTCAAGGTAATCAAAGGTGATATGCTAATAATTATTTTATATGTTGATGACCTGCTGATAACAGGAGAAGATCACCTCATTGCTCAAGGGAAGCAGGATCTAATTTCTGAATTTGACATGAAAGACTTAGGCATTCTACACTACTTCCTAGGTTTAGAAGTATGGCAGAAATCAGAGGGCATTATACTAAACCAAGGGAAGTATACTATTGATATTCTGAAAAGATTTGGAATGTTGGACTGTAGACCGATGTCTACACCTATGGAAACCAACCTTCACAAATTGAAAGAAGCAGCAGTAGAATCCAAGTGTGCAGATCCAACCCTTTACAGACAGATGATTGGATCCTTGATGTATCTGGTTAACACCAGACCTGATATTTGCTATGCAGTGAATGTTCTCAGCCAGTTCATGTGTGAGCCAAAGGAAATTCACTTAATGGCTGTGAAACATATTTTGAGATATCTTCAAGGCACTATTGGATATGGTCTTCTTTACAAGAATGATCAACTAGATCTACATGGGTACTCGATTCAGATTGGGTGGAAGTATAACCGATCGGAAAAGCACATCAGGATGTTGCTTAGTTTAGGATCAGCTATGATCTCCTGGATTTGCAGAAAACAATCTTCAGTTGCACAGAGCTCAACAGAAGCTGAATACATTGCAGCCTCAATGGGAGCAAGAGAAGCAGTTTGGCTTCGTAAATTGCTTGTGGGACTCTTTGGTGAGCCCTTGAATCCTACAATTATTCATTGTGATAATCAGAGTTGTATCAAACTCTCTGTAAATCCTGTCTTTCATGATAGATCTAAGCACATTGAGATCCCCTATCATTATGTAAGAGATATGGTGGAAAGGAAAGTAATTCAGTTGGAGTATATTAGTACTAATGATCAAACTGCAGACATTCTCACCAAGCCTCTCTCCCGAATCAAGATAGAGCACTTCAGGAAGAAACTTGGTATGGTTGAAATGTAATTTTTTATTTATGTTTGAAATTCAAATTGTTTATCAAATTGTACTAATATATAAAGATGTTTAAATGTGTAAACTCTTTTGTCATGTGTGTGACTCCATGACTTTATGGGCCTACTCCCCCTATGTACATTATTGAAAGGTGATGATCTTTCTAATAATGAACACTTGTATTTGGACATTGTAAAGTGACGACTCTACAATGATAAACTATCAAATTTGCAGATCATCGAAATTTATTAATTTTCTACATTCAGTACATTCTGCATTAAGAGAAGTATTCAGAAAAATTTGTATTTGTCTTAGAATTTATCACTTAGAATCTCTGACCTTAGTTTATTCTTAGTCTCAGGATCCCGCTCTGATACAAATTTGATTACATTTACACTCCCTATGCATGTCCAAGCCACTGGGCCTCCCGTTCCCCTCAGCTATCAAAAAAAATTATAATCCCTACTAACACTTTAAACACTCTCCTAAACCTAACACACTACATGACTCGCATTTACCCTTCCCCCAACCACACCAACCCCCATCATCACATTAACATAGTTCCTAATACCCTCCTCAATAATCACACTCCTAAGAAAAATTTCCATCTTCATCCAAAAGCACACGAATGGTCATCCATTTTCCATGACATAATTGCTTACCATGGATTGATTCCTTACCATGCACACAAGCATCGAACTCATGGCTTGGCCAAACGAATAACAATACAACTATCGAATTCGAAAGAGGTGTTCAAAAGGTTTATACATGCTATACTAATCCAATTTTCATCAATTCCCATTGCCAATATACAGGGCTCAGCCCGAGCAAGCTACTCCCAATTGGTTTGCCAATGAGCCCATGGAGGATGATGATGTGCATAATCCCAGCAGCAAAAGTACTCACACAGGAAAGGAAAAGATCCATGTGAATCAATACAGACCACACATATCACAGTCCAATCCGCTATGATCAACTCATGTACCTCAGCAAGGAAGCTGTGCCTGTTTGGTGCTTTGATGATGTTCAAGTTACTCTAGTTGGGGATTATAATTGTTTAATTCTTGCTGTATGTACATTTAGTAGTTTAGGTGTTTCAGCAAATAATAGGGGTTATGTTTAAGTTATATTATATCTATTGTATGGCTATATACCTTTGGAAAGAGCTGTCATTTTGAAGCATCTTAAATCAATTTTATCCACAGGACAGAGAAATGAACCAGCTCCCCTGTATTTTGTCTTTATGAAAGACTGAATCAGTTTAGAACTATCATTTTTTTATTATAAATTGATCATTTGCAAAATAAAATCTGTTTAGACTGGAAGATATAAATTAGTTTTGCACTGGGGAAGATATAAATAACATTCCCAAGTGACTAATTCCATTAAGTTTCCATCCATCTAAATTACATTCTGGTTAGATTGGGAAGATATGAACTTCTATGATAATGAGTAATATATAGATAACATTATGAACAAAAAGAGGTGTTCAAAAGTTAGAGACCTGAACACACAAGAGAACAATATCTACCTGTAAGCCAAAAGAGAAGTCTATGGAACATGCCCAAATCTAACTTAAACTTTTTCCTAAACAGCGGCCTTCTTGAACTAAAGTGAACAAGGGAACGAGTAAAACAAGTTTAAAATGCATCCTAGCCCAATAATAGATTCATTCCAATAAGCTAACACATACTCACACACACTGCAACCTTGGTCCCATTAACAGCATAAAACTAGCTTTGGCTTAAAATCAGCTTCCCTAACTTAATATGCCGTAAATCCTACCAGAAGCATGTTATTGCAAACCATGGAGAACAACCAAAGATTGACATACTATGTCATTATTGTGTATACTGGCACTGGAGAGCTAAATTTTGTGTTGCCAGAAATCATACTTTGGACATTATTAATAAATATATGAGAATTTGTGGGTGCATACTTTGGACAAATAATGAATACAAATGAAAATTTAAACATGACTTCAATAGAAATCCTCTTGGGTGCCAATGAGGATTTGTTTTCTTTCTGATACCCACAACAGCGAAAATGCAGCCCAGTATCATATAGCGGCACATAGTCATCACTCATCAGCATCCAAGATTTGTATAAATTTAGAAAGATAACTCTGAAAAATCACATTAATTGTGGCACTTCAACAACATTATCTAACAAATTTGGAATAAATTTAAACACATTTACAAATAAGATAAGCCTGACATCTTGCAATGTCCCTAAATGACTAAAAGTCGAGCTTCATATATACATCATACATGGAGTACAAAAATTTACAAGGAAAGACATAATTGGCAAAGCTTGCAAAAGAATCTCAAGATCAAAATACAGACACCGCTAATCTAAATCTGAAAATAAAGTGAACAAACATGGATGTAATAACTGACCTTTTCAAGTAGAAAAGATGTAGCAAGAGATATTTCTCCTGTCATTATTATCAGGAACACCAAAAATGGAAGCGAAAGAAAAGAATTATAGAACATTAGCTCAACTGATGAAAGCCCATCCTCTGCAGCTGACCTTTCAACTAATATCAAATATGCTGTCTACAATCCAATAGTTGTGATTAGTAGTTGTCAAAGATGGTTAAATCGCTGAAATTTCCATTGACAAGAATTTAGTGCATAGGCACAATTATATATTTTTAATGGTGAGGCACACCCATGTATGTTTTTCCCTAGTTGCACAAAGAATTATCAAAATATACACGCATGAATGTATTCTATCACCAGACAAGTAGTTCGGAGAAAAACCTGAAAAAAAACTGAAGTGAGTGCCAAGGAATATCCAAGAAAGTCAAATGAAAAATCTCCCAAAGCTGCAATGATCACACCGACAGCTGTCAACATAACCGATAATGAGACCTGCAATTAACGGTATGTCAAAAGATTCCTCATGACAAAGTGACTTTATTTTCAATAAAACTGTTTATGACATGAATTATAACATTCTCTTGTCACATGTATCTTCCCTAGGATATTAAACTACTGCCATGCAATTTGGTTTGCAATTTATCTATTTCCTTGTTTCTTCTTAATAGAGAATAAAAAAGTAACATCTATGCTACATTTACAATTTGCTACTGTTTTCCTTGCATTTAATTTACAGAATTTCTGAGAAATTCACTTTTTGTAGTCATAGAGCTCAGGAAGTTCAACAATGAAAGAAATATATCTTGAAATAATTTCTAAGATAAACAATAAGCATTAGATCATTCTAACATTAGTTCAAAAGACATTCTGATACAGTGTAAAATATTCCAAATTTCCAACTGAAATGAAACACATCCTCGGTGCAAATTAGAATGCAATGGGCCAAGATAACATGAATAAAGACATTGTCTAAAGGAAACTCTATAAATGCACCAGTTTAAACATTGACAACAAGAAATGCTTTCCTTGGAAGTCACAAAACTCTGACAGATCAACCCCTAGGTTATATCTCGTTTTAAATAAATGCCCAAATCAATTATTCAAGTCTGATAATGGAATACGAGCAGATCCATCAACAGAAGGCCTGGCTATTATTCCAATGCCCTTTCTATTCATGGTTTTCTGAGTCCCCTCAAGAGAATCCTGCCATTAGCATGAGACACAAGTTTCTTGGGCATCATCATTGCAGGCATTCCTCTGATGGTAATTTAGTATTGCTCACAAAATCTTAAGGAAAGAAGCAATACCCTTATCAACAAATGACCACAGGAAGACCATAAGGACTGCTGATTACAAATCCTAGGCACAATGAGGGTGGAATGTTCATCTTATCTTCAAAAATGAAGTATTTATATGCATGCCATCTCTATGATACACATTGTCTCAACTCTACATTAACCACATAGACAAAATCCTCAAAAATCATACTCTAAAAAAAAAAAGATAAACCTACAAAGAGATAATGCGGTGAAACTATAGGCAGCAAGGTAGAGATTAAAGAATCAACCATAGATCAGTTATCTTATCTATAATTAAACTATTATAGATCATTGTGATATTGCTATCAGGATTCAACTGTGTAGTTTTATGAGTCAAACTCATCGACCCATGTTTCATGAGTAGTGGTTCACAAGAACCCATCTCTCATGCTAATGAATGGTCCACTTACCACTGATTTCATCTAGGTGATGCTCAAAGAGGTGAAGCACTGGGCCTTCCCGGGAGGTCACCCATCATAAGTACTACTCCAGCTCAAGCGCGCTTAACCATGGAGTTGTCCCCAAGGTTAAGCCCACCTAGCTTGCAACCCCATTTGCAAAACCTTCAGCAAGTGTTGTGCCTTATGAACCATTCATTATTGTGCTTTATTATAGATCAACCAATACATCAGAAAATACATCTTTAGTCGGGCATCTCCCAAAGGCCTGCTACATGCTAGGGACAGTAATCAAAATTTATTTCATGTTTTGTTTTTCAACTGGAAAAAGTTCGATGTAATCTATAACAGAAAGAGATTTCACAAATTGAACAGCCAGCATATGTCACAACCAGTCATATGTTGGATCAGTTTCACAGATAGAGCATGAAGAGATGTTCCACCAAGTTCCCAGGACAGGGACAATAGGGAGCTAGGGGATGCATTGCCAAGATGGGCTTTTTGGGAGGCCATTTTCTAAGGGACGACTATCAAAAAAAAACGGAAATTTTAAAAATATAAGGAAATTTCAAATATTCATATGACAGCATTGACAAGGCATTCATCAATAACATTATATAACCTTAATAGTTAATACATAACATTAGACTTGAATTGAGATTTTAGATGAGAGTTGACAAACAAATTAACAAAATTCCATTGTTTTCATAGTCAATGTGCATATATATTATATAAAAAATTACAATAAAATGCCCAAAAGCTGAAAGTTTCAACTACAAAATGAAAAAACATAGAAAATATGCAGCTGTCCCTGGTTAGAATCTACTAACACTACATCAAAATTGGACTCAATGTAAACCACAATGAGGGGCTGTCCCATCCAATAGAACCCCAACCAATCCCTCTTGTGCCTCCTCATCAACATGTATGGCATCTTCACATTCAACATCCCAACATGCACTTGAAGTCTAACAATATTGAAAAATCTATCAAGCCTAGAGCCACAAGGCACTATGCATGACCACCAACTTTTGTGCTCATCGTGAGACAAGGTTGTTCCTCTTGATTGATTGAATCAATCTATATGTGAACTAATTCCTCTCTACAACAAAGGAACTAACAACATGTGAAAAGAGGTGAATGGCAAGTATCCTCAACTCTAGTACATCCTTGACATGCCACATTCACCATCCAATGAGGTCAGTTTGAGCTAATGTAGCTCTATTCATCCTTGCCTATGGTTTATTGAATACTAGACCACAAAGATTGACAAAGGCTAGCCATTGTGTGCAAAGTAAAGTAGGCTGCCCATCAATATACATTTTCGGAAGGGCCTTCATGAGCCCTTATTTTACCTCTTCATCATGAGATGTAGACACTCTCTCAAGCCTAGTTGCATACCGTTTGGGATTTACAGCATAGGTTGCCATATGAAACAAACTGTTTCACTATAGCATCACAATGGGCTTAATGCATTTCTCATTAAATTCTGAAGTAGGACCCCTACTATGAATGGTTTGCTTCCTCTACCCAATCATGCTATCAAATGTTTCATAATTCTCTCTAAGGCTAAGAGAGTTTGTATTAACATATCTTATGACTCACACAATAGAGAAGATGAGAGAGAAAACATATCTACAATTGCAAACAAATAAAATTTAAAATTTCAAAAAATATTAATATCAAATGATAGAGTAAATGTTACTCCAAATTATGGAAATAATTTATGAGTTAGAAACATTAATAAATTAACTTTATAAAAATGTAATAATAAAATCAGCAATTTCTTACCTAACTATAGACCATCAATCATTGTCTATGATCTTTTGTTTCACATTTTGATTTTTTCCTTCAATCGTGCTTGCCTTTGGCCATCTACTCCAATCTACTCCACTCTAAATTAACCATTAGTAATTCTAGAGGCTCTTACACCTCAAGCATCCTTTCTAAAAAAATTAAGTAGTTGGCATATCTAGCGTCCACAAGCTTGAGGAATTCCTACCTTGAAAAAATACTAACCAAAGCAAGAGAGGTGTGACGATTGAAAATGAACATCTATATGTCTCTAGCTTCTACCTCCACTACCTTCAACGAATCTATCTCCCCATTGTCTTTCAATGCATTGTTCCACACATCAACACATGGGGTCCAAAAATGTGCTTGTAAGCACCCTTCACCATAAAGCCAACTAACTTACATACACAACCTAAGTCGTCACCATTTGTACAACATTAGAGGGCCCAACCTCTTCTATGGCATCCTTGAAAATTTGAAGTGGGAAGTTTGCATTCTTCTTCTTCCCTAAACAATCAATAGCTCTCTAAAAACAAGAGCTAGTTGAACATGTGACAATGATCTTGACAAGTGGTCGATATTTGTTAGAATTTAGGATCTTAGGATACCGATCACTATAAAGAAAACATAAAATGAGAATCATATAAGCATAGAATTCACACATTACACAAGATATAAATGGGGAAAACCCTTTTGGGTAAAAAACCCCATAAAGCATATAATGACCCCTTCTTAAATAACCCTAAATCTTGCCCTAGAATCACAAGTGTAATGTAGTTAGGGTTA
Organism: Sequoia sempervirens; assembly: GCA_007258455.2. NCBI lineage: Eukaryota > Viridiplantae > Streptophyta > Pinopsida > Cupressales > Cupressaceae > Sequoia > Sequoia sempervirens. The sequence continues at coordinate 15,493,174 of VDFB02018296.1, read as the reverse complement.
TATCTTACCAATTAAATGCCTTAAGCAAGATAAATCTTGGTTTAGGTCCTGCAATCGTGTTAGATAATATTCATATGATCAAACATATATAATAAATATCTTATCTATTTAAACCATATAAAAATACATAACTATTTCAAAACTATCTACACAATATCCGTAATGTATAGTGGAAGTCTAATCATAATAGGATTTGGATGAGGAACATGATAAGTCCACTCGAAGCTATCCACGCTAAGCCCAAGAGCGTGCAACGTCCAAACTAAGACAACTCACCCCTTGGCCCCAAGTGGCAAGAACATCCAGACTAAGACAATTCCCCCCTTGAGGTGACCTACTTAATGGATAAACTTGTATCTACTTTCCCTGTCCATGCTACCTTATCCATCCTTCTTATGGTTGAGACTCCTTGAATCCATCCTAATAACCAGTCATAGTTTGGCTCGATAGGAAAGCCTTGAAAAGGGATGCCTGTAAACTACTCAACCCATCGAAGCCCAAGAGGGCGCAACATCCAAACTAAGACAACTCGCCCCTTGGCCCCAAGCGACAGGAACATCCAGACTAAGACAATTCCACCCTTGGGGTGGCCTACTTAGCATGGGAAAGCCCGTAAACTACATCTCCCAAACTTGCTTCCTTCAACCTTATGTTTAATTGATTATAAGATAAAGACAAATAAATAAATAAATATAAATATATATATATATAATATATTCATTTTAAAAGAATATAATCTAAGTATTAATCTATTACAGCAGTAACTATGACTTATGCCCTTGTCAGCTAAGTGCAGATAATTATGTTTGATCTGCTCCAATTGCCTTGTTGGATTGATTATAAGATAAAGACATAAATAAATAAATATATATATATATATTAATCTAAGTATTAATCTATTACAGCAGTAACTATGACTTATGCCCTTGTCTGCTAAGTGCAGATAATTATGTTTGATCTGCTCCAATTGCCTTGCTGGATTGATTATAAGATAAAGACATAAATAAATAAATAAATATATATATATATAATCTATTCGTTTTAAAAGAATATAATCTAAGTATTAATCTATTACAGCAGTAACTATGACTTATGCCCTTGTCTACTAAGTGCAGATAATTATGTTTGATCTGCTCCAATTGCCTTGTTGTTCAATCTGTTTTTAATATTCACAAGATACTGCTTAAAAGTTAAAGAGAGACAAATAGATTAAATCAAATAAATAATTACTAATAAGGATTAATAATTGCTGAAAGCATCATTATTGCATAATCGTTTTATATATATATATAAAAGAATATAATCTAAGTATTAATCTATTACAGCAGTAACTATGACTTATGCCCTTGTCTACTAAGTGCAGATAATTATGTTTGATCTGCTCCAATTGCCTCCTTGTTCGATCTGTTTTTAATATTCACAAGATACTGCTTAAAAGTTAAAGAGAGACAAATAGATTAAATCAAATAAATAATTACTAATAAGGATTAATAATTGCTGAAAGCATCATTATTGCATATTCGTTTTATATATATATATATATACACACTAAACTTACTTCCCTTATTATTGATTTATTATTTGTCTTCATACATCTCTCATTGGACTATCTCTTCTTAACACATACTTCTTGATATCTGCTCCATATTCCAAATAATATTCCTTTCTTTCAATCTGCTGTTTGTACTCAGATTTCTAATTGATTTTTATTTTCTGTTCTCATTTGCTGTTCATATATCTGTCTTCAAATCTGATTATATTACAATGTTCAAGCTCCCTTGAATACAGATCTGATTCAATACATGATGCTTTCTTTCTTTAACTTCTATATCATTTATATCTTTCTTATGCCTCTTAATGAAGGGAGGCATCCTTTAGAAAAGAGACAATATTTCAAACATTCGCAGCCTTTCCTCAATCTCCATTGCTGCCCTCGGAGACTCTAATCATTGCCTTTTTGAAAACTTTAATTACATGTAATCACTGCCTTTTACCACATATAATCACTGCTTTTGTAAAACTGACCACTGCCTTCTTGTAGAGTAATTGCTGCCCTCAATCACCATTATATATTCACATAATTTATAGTATATATTCATTGATAATAGTTTATATATTTTATATTTATTATATTATAATGATTATAATTATATTAATAATGAAATTGTTAATATTTGTATTGTTATTTATTTATTTTATTTATTTGTATTTCAAGGCTTTATATTTTAGTGTTGCAATTTCAGGGGCATGACAAAGCATCATTATTAAAACACTTACAATAATGGTCTATTATAATATAGACCGAACCTAGGGAACACTTCTTCATACTTCCACATGTCCAATCATACCTCATGTGCATGGTGATATAATTCATTATAAAATTTCCAAATTCTGCACTTCTCAAATGAGAGGGAACCTCCTTAAATATAGGAGAAAGGGTGGCATAATACCTTAAGGTGTATTAGTCGCACCTACTTAAAATGACTATTCATAAATAATTAATAGTTAGTAGACTATAATTATTTCAAATGGGATATGCTTAATAAAGCATACAATATATAAGGTTTAATAGCCTTAGATTAAAACATTATATAAATGTAATAAGGGTATGACCCCTAATAACATTATGTTCTTGAAACAATTTTGGGCTAAGAAATTGCTTGTATTACTTGAAGAACTGACTACAATATATAGGTGAGGTAAAATACTGTAGACATTAAATGTCTACCTACCAGCTACCTACCAACAACTAATAGATATAATTGACCATTATACAATAGAAGAATATAATATTCTAACACCCTCCCTTAATGGTCAATCACCTAACTAGCCTACAGAAAACAATCTGCAGGTCATTTGGTCACAAATTTTTCAAAACACTCTGCTGCTACGGAGACCCTCCCTGGATCTGCAGAATGTTGATGACCAAAAACCATCCAGAATAAAACAGAGAAGGTTGCCCCTTCTTTAGAATGCTCTGCAACAAGAGACAAGAGCCTGCCACTGACTCTGCCACTTGAGATGAGTCCGCCACCAACCCTCCCAGAAACTGCAGAACTGTTGACCAGAAGTCATCACAAAACGTCCAACCTGACGTTGGATAACAGGGCTGTCCTTCCCTGAAACCAAAGACACACCGAGAACAGCTGCCACGATTTTGAGGATAAATCGGCAAACCGTCGAAACTTTTGCAGAGGAGCACGACACCCAAGAGCAGACTGCAAGAAGCTAGTTGTGCAGATGTTCGCCCTAGCAACTCGAGGTGCGACAAAAACAAACTGCAACAAACCACGATTTTTGAGGAAAAAATTGCCAAACCCAAGATTACAAATCATCGTTTTTTCAGAAAAAACGGTAAAAACCAGAGAGGAATCCCACGCATTTTGCGAATTACAGAAACCCAAAAACAGGTAGCCATCGATTGCCGGCTGAAAAACAGAGGGTTTGGAACCCTAGCCACCAGAACATATCTGCACAGAAATCGAGGCACAGAAAACAAGGCACCCAAAAAAATCGGACAACCCATTTGAGATATCGGAAAACCCACAAGGAATCTACAAACGAAAAAAAATTCCGCCTTGAACTAGAGGGTCAAAACCCTAGACGAAAATTCTGGAACCCTAGCCGCCATGGATTAACTAGAAAATAATTGCAGAAAATTCTGAAAGATTCAGACGATTTTAAAAATCGTATCAGAACTTTTGGTGTCAAGATCCGTCACAAAAATGCATCGCCTTTTGAGATACCCACGAACAGAAACAAGAAGTCTGTGTCGCCGCCCAGAAAACTGGAAGAAAACGCGGCAGACAGAAGATGAAGTCCGCAGCCACTAAGCACAGGAAAACGTGCTTTGGATGTTGAAGAAACACGCTGCCATAAATCTTCAACAAAAGAAGATCAAAACGCGTCCTTTACAGAATAAAATCGCGCCTGAAAAAATGCGCCACCAAATGCAAACTAAAAGACGCGACCATTAAGGGCAAGAAATCTCTGAAAAATCGCGTCTAGGAGAAGATCAAAATGCGGGTTGAAGAAATCGTGATTTTCGGCACCCAAAGACAAAAATCGCGGCTTAGAGGATGCAGTATCAGAAAAAACAAGCCACGAACCATGAAACAGGAAAAACGCGGCCCTAGCTCGCCCAGAAATTTCAAACAGACCCGAGATTCGCCCAAGAGATGCAAAAACGCGAAAAACAGAGAACTTCGAATTATGGCTTCTAGAAAGCCCACGAAATTACAGAAGTCTCACATGAAATTTCTTCACGAATTACAGACTAAAAAAAACACCCAGAAACCCTAGACTAGAAAAAATTCGAATTATGACTTTTAGTAAAGTCCACGAATTTTTTTAGGGTTTTTTCCTTATGGCTCTGATACCATGAAACAATTTTGGGCTAAGAAATTGCTTGTATTACTTGAAGAACTGATTACAATATATAGGTGAGGTAAAATACTGTAGACATTAAATGTCTAACTACCAGCTACCTACCAACAACTAATAGATATAATTGACCATTATACAATAGAAGAATATAATATTCTAACAGTTCTAACACTCCCCCTTAATGTTAATAGGGAGCATCACATGTCAATTTCCATAAAAGAAAAAATGAACTACTACAGTAACATAGGTCTTCTTTGACAGTGATAAATAGGGACACAAATATATGCCAAAATGAAGACCATGCATTCTGAATTACATGAAAGTCATTTTGTCATAATTTATAATCTTAGTGTTTTAAGAAACGATGCTATTTATGAGGTCTTATAAAGATTTTTATTGGAGCTCAGGTCTCCTCAAATCAGCCTCACCCCAGGTTCATCACATAGTGCCCATAGGACTTAATACAATGCTTTTACAAGTGGAAGATTTACAAAGAGAAGAATCTTAATAAATGCCTGTAGGACTTATACATAGAATGCCTAAAGAACTTGTTAATGCCTAGAGGTTTTATGTTTTGCCTATTAGGACTTGCTTATGCTAGAAGGACTTACATCTAGGATTTAGCCACTAGGTGGTGTCATTGATATGCACACTCCCCCTCAATCGCATCACCTATGGCCAAGCATTGATTTGATTTTGGAGAATTTTGCACTGCAGAGAGGTTTTAATAGGTGATGGCAAAGATTCCAATCTATTATTGTTTTACAGCAGTCTTTCACTTGAATAGAATTGGAAAGAACTTTTATGATGGAATACTTTTGCTTGAATAAAACTGGACAGAACTTTTTAAATGGAATAGTTTCACTTGAGTGAGGTGCCCATAATTTTCAATGTTCTCTCTTTAGAAATGAGATTCTTTAGTAAGAGTAAAATAACTCTAGTTATCATTTAGTAAAGTGGTACTTTTACAAGTATCCATTTGAAGCTCTTCCATAAATCTTCAAAACCACATTGATTCTTTAGGAGCCACTTTTGTATTTTGGGCTTTGATTTAAAGAATCATAGAAGATGGTTTTCTTAAAAGTACTACACCATCCATGTAAGAGCACCTGCACCATTTATTTTGAAGATATATTCTAAAATAGAACCACCAATATAGTTAGTAACAGAGTAATCAAATTGTTGATTCTTGGTGCAAGATTTTATTAATATGCATTTTTCATTTTCCAATAAGCAAATAGTAGTCCTCATAAATCTAGATAATAGTCTAATGATCATTAGCAAGGAGATCATAAGAGATTTTCGTGAACATGAGTATGAATAATTTGTCATGTTTCCTTTTAACAAAAAAGTCATGGTACTAAGCATATAGTAATGATCCATTAAAATTGTAAGTAACAAGTGAGCTATCCATTTACAAGTTTGCTCCCCGGACAGCTTATTAGGGCGATAGCCACCCATTCATTATAAATAGCTGATTAATACCCAATAATTTCATAACTAAAAATTAACTGTAAACCAATGCAATGATGTTCTTTTTAGACATATATTTATGTGAAATCATTAAGATGAAAATATATCTAATTTGATATGATATACATTAATTTTTTATATCCCTTTCTTGAGTGAAGCATGATTATATCAATATCATAAATTGTTTGGGATATGAGAACTTAGTGTTCCAACACTTAGCCATCTCTAATGAAGTTATGACTAAAAACATGTGCATATGGATACCTCATGAGTCATAAAAAATCTCTTATTTCATTACAAATGATTTATTATATGGTAATGACTATTCATATGAGTTAGGTGGCTATACAATGTATTTTATCTTTTGATTTCCAAAAAGGACACCAGAGGTTTTAAGGTGATTTGACAAGAATCACCATGTCACATGATTGATTGTTTCTGATACATCCCCTTTGACTTAAACATGTTAATGACGATAGAATTATGGTCGTTATGTTTGGTTATGTATTTCGAATGCAATGTTAGTTGCAAATAACTGCTTTCATGTGAATATGACATTGAGAATGCAATAGTTGTTCTTTTTATCGTAACTGTAATGTTAACGAACTCTTTATTTTGCAAGTGAATTTATTGTTCACATGAAGTTGAATGAGATCATGAGATTAAATTTAAATGCATATTATTTAGCCGTCGAGAACGATCTAACCATAATCCTTGTAAGTGGATGCAGGATTGCCGATGCCACAAGAGAAAGGGAAATATCATCAGGGAGAGGACATGGTTAACAATGGATCAATTTTATTGTCTACCTCGAGTCAGTGTATGACAAATAATAATAAATTGGTAGAGGAGCAATCGACATTTTCATATTAATTAACTTTTGAAAATATTAATCTTGGCATCGAATATTTCTTTATTCAAATTAATTGGCTTGAGTCGGCGTCGGGCCTTGCGGCGGGACTCTTGGCAGCTCGCCACCCGCATTGGAGAAACGCCCAAGAATGGGCAAATGGAGGGATTCTTGTTAACGTCTGGGTGGTATTCGCATTTAATGGGAGGTCTCTCCATTTCATGGGGGACTTCTACACACCGAAGCACTCTATTTTTGGGGCTTGTCATATCTGCGAACACCATCGGCTTTCATGGGGATCATAGTCGTTTATTTCTTGACGAATATCATCTAGTTCCAACCTCATAATCGTTTCTTTTATTTCTACTGCTTTTAATCTGGACAACACTCTGCATCTGCCTTTGGCTATTTTGTGAATCTCACTCACTCTTTTCCGAGTCGCACCCTTCTGGTTGGGCATCGCAATTAACTCTCATTTCTGTCGGACTTCTCCATTGTATTTACTTTGGTCATTTTACCTTAAATATGTACTTCGCAGCAATCTTGGCTTATCATTGTTGGGCACAGGAGAAACTTGAAGTTGAGGTCTAGACTTCAGCACCATTCGCAGACAGAATCTGTGCGGAGCCTCAACGGGTTTTGAATTCACTCCATCAGGCATGTAATTAAGTTTTATAAATTGCCTAATCTCGTGATTGTACATTAAACAACCCTCAACACAAATATCTTTTATTTCCCTTAGTAGAACCGTCTCCCTTTTGACTCACTACATATATGGTTTGGGTAGGCAACAACACAATACACTATAGTCTCTATTGGCATTCCCTTATTTCTTTCCTCCCCCTCCATAAGCAACCTAACCACCTCAGCCTTCTCAACTAGAGTTATTTTTTCACAACCTTTTACCCCTAGTCTACTTATGCACAAAAGATGAGAATAAACTCGTGTAGCTGCCCCTATAGTCTTTGTTGCACAAATGACATTGTCATACTCTATTTCCCCTTGAATTTAATTTCCTATCTTTGTCTATAGTTGTTGCAAATTGTAAAAAAAGTTGTTTGGATTAAATGGGTCTTTTGCATAGCTTTAGAGGAGTTCAAAATGGTATTCAAATGGATTACTTGAACTCACAACCTTTGCAACATTCCCACTCCTAGAAGAACCCTCACTAATACTTCTACAACTTCTTTGTTGAATTTGAACCTCTTCACCCTCACTACCACTCATTGTTTTTCTACTGAGAATTCAAAACACAACTACAAGTGCAAACATAGAACAAAAAACCCCTCCTAAGTGTTTGGAACTTTTAGAAAAATAAAAAAGAAATGCAAAGAAATTTGAACAAATGAACAATGGATGGTAAACTTACCTCAAATAGGATGGATTTCATGCTCTCTTGCTTTCTTCCTACTATTGTTCTCTTCTCTTATCAATTCTTTCTCTTTGTCTTCTTTTTTACTAAATGGAAAATGGCAAAATAAGTTTGTTTTCTATGTTTAGTTGTTATTGGAGTTGTTTTAGGTGTAGAGTTAGTGTAAAAGGGTTCGGGGGTCTATCCTTTTGGACCCCCTCCATTTTTTTTCAATTTTGTGTTTTTTTAATGAGTATATAATTGGGCCATAAGGGATGACTAGTCGTCCCCAAGACAACTGGGGGACATTTATGCCGTCAACATACAATGCCTTTTCTATGTTTTGTTAATATGGTGTAATTGACTATGTATTAATTATTTGTTGGTTTTCGAGTAGCTACAGGAATTAGTTGATAGACAATTGTGTTCTTGTGGCAACTATCGAGTCCTATAATGGCTTTAGCATAGTCAAGGAAAGTAGTGTCATCCTTGGCTGACCATCTCTAGTCTATTTTTGTAATAACTTCATGTGTGAATAAAAATATACTTTTATTCCTCTGTATGGTATGCATTGTTATTCCTATCATTAATTCAAGTATTAGTTTTATTAGATAGCAAAGAAAAAACATTTGGCATCGTTGCCTAAAAATAAGTCAAATGTGACTTAAGATATTCATCCCCTTAGACCCCAATAAAGGAAAGAAGAGACCCCAACATAGTTAGGATCAAGAAATCAAACAATCCTTACAAATCATAGAACAAAGAGAATCGAAGAGACAATTAAGAGAATAAATTCAAAAAAAAACCTACGGTACAAATCCTAAGTCAAAGTTCACTCAAAAAAGAAGTAGAAGTTGAAGTTGTAGTTGGGAAAATAAAAACCATGATATTCCTACTACAAAGAAACATTTGAAGGCAAAGTGGGAGGAGATAGCCAAACACCTACCACTACTAGATGAAGTGTGGGTGGATTTGTAAACCAAGTAGAAAAACCCAAACAACTCCCTTTGAACAAGGGAAGTTGGGAGATAAAGTCTAAAGGTTCCTGCATAGATGGGGAAAGAGAAACATATGAGAACAACCTCGAAGGCATTGAAGAATTGTTAATTGAAAACATCGAGAAAGAACTCGAGGGCTAAAGGTATATTAAAGAGAACTTTAAGGAAATACAAGTGTGTGGAACACTTAAGCTATAAAACAAATTGAGGATTCTCACATGTCCAAGAATGCAAGAGAAGCACCAAAATGTTCAAGTCAAACTCTTTGGTGAGCAAGTTCCAATCACTAGGGTTACATCAAAAGAAAAAGATGGTGACTCCACCATCAAGGCATTCAGAGGCAAAAATTGTCTAAATTCACCAATAATGGATCAAAGGATCTAGTGAGGCATTGCAAGACCTGTGAAACGATCTATACAACAAATGGCCAAGATGATAGAGCGTGATGGCTACAATCCTTTCTAGCCACCTTAAAGGGTATAGCCATTGATTGGTATAATGAACTTAAACCAACTTCCAAAAGCATCTAGGATAGGTTGAAGAAAGCCTTTGAAGAAGAATTCAAGTTGTTGTGATATGACAATGAAATTGTAGCTAAGATTTAGAATACAAAACAAGGAAAACCTAAAAATGTAAGAATTTATAATCATAGACCTAAAGTATTGCTTGTAAAGTTAGAAAAAGAACATACTAATGGGTTAAGAAAAGATGTTTTATTAAAGCCCTAATTCATTCATCAAGGAAATAAATGAAGGTTGTATCACCTTCATCATATGCAAAAGCCTATAACAAGGCAATGGATATAGAGAGCAAAGACAAAATGTCCTCTCGAACTAAAAGAAAAACTAATTAGAACGATAGTTCAAAAGGGAGTAGAGATGATGAATCCATTATAGTACAAACACTAAGAAGGAATACGATGCAAATAATGAAAGAATTGAAGGTAGAGAAAGAAACAAGCAAAGACAGCAAAGAACTCTGGTTCACAAACTATAAAAGCAAAGGCCACATCAAAAGCAATTTGCCTAGAAAATTATTTTGTGACATTTACTAGGTTTTGGCTCATTCAATAGAAGAGTGCCCATACAATCTAAAGTAGGAGCATACAAGTGCTTCACACAAGCAAAGAAGTCCACTCCACCAAAGCCACACAATAACATGAATGCATCTCTGAGGGGCTATCAAAATCAAAGAGGGGGAGGTCAAAGACAAATATAGTACAACCCCAAAGGATGCCCTATCATACAATGTCAACAATGTAACAAATGGGAACTTTTTGCAAGAGACCATGAAGACATTGGATGTCCAAAGCAAATGGCTAGCATCAATATGACTGATGTAAAGATGCATGAGGAAGTATCAATTGTTACTCAAACCCAAGCAAAGAAGGTTGTGTATCAAGACCTACATACAAAGAAAGAAAGATTTTGTGAAGAGACGAAGTGGGGCATGCAATGGATAACAATTGTTACCACTCAAACACAAATCAATTACATTTCGATAAAAATATTGCAAAACAAGTACTTCAAACTACCATACCAATTAAAGTAGTGGATTTATTACAAAGTATTCCTTAACTTTGAAATGTTTGACTAATACTATATTTGGTAAGAATGAGACAATGCATGATAAAGGCATTTAAAATCTAAAGAGAATGAAGACTCGATACCCAACCTCCATTGTTGGTAGACCAAGTGATTGATCCCATGTTACTGACGGTTAACATGGCAAAGAATCCAATGGTGGTGCATATGGAGATTCTTGGAAGGAATCTCATTGATACAATTGTTGATGTCAAGTCTAGCATGAATGTACTTCCAAAAGACCCTTGGAGAATTCTAGGCAAGCTAACCATCTAGCTCATAAATTTTCAACTAAAGGGTGCAAACTAGCAAGCAATCAAGGTGCTTCGAGTTTTTATAGTCCAAATGGTAATCATTGGAACTAAAAACATTTTTATTAAATTTTGTGGTCATCTCATTACAGAAGAAAGCATACAATGCACTATTGGTTGGGATTGGCTGGTAGTAGCCAAAATTGACCACAACTGGAAACTAAACACACTCTCAATTGAAAAGAAGGGTCACTTATACATAATCAATTTGAAGAACCAAGCAACTTCCTCGGATTCCTCAAATTTAGACTCTAGAGAAGAATGGACGGAGAAACAAGATCAAGGTTCAATGGAGCCAAATGACGAAGAGATTGTGGAATCACAATCATGTTCAGAAAGTGAAACAAATTTCCTTCATGGTCATTTCACTAGAACATGGAAGTCTATGAAATATTTCCATCCAATTGCAATTTTATTGAAGTTGCAAAGATCAATGAAGAGCAACAATTGAAGAATAATTTCAAAAAGTTGGATAGTTCATGTGTGTCCGATGAAATAAAAGGTTTGCCAAAGTTGGAAGTTATAAATATGGTCAGCTTTGATGTTCTAGCAAAGGCATTTGACTTCACTAAAGACTCCAAAATTTACAAATGTACAACTCAAATGATAATATTAAAAAATTATTTTTTTTGGAGCCCACTAATACTTGTCCTAATGAATGTTATAAAGGACATTATGCATGGAAAAAAAAAGTAAACCCCATAGAACTAAGATGAAAAAAATAAAGCAAAAAAAATAATAATAGAAGGGGCAGAAAACGACAAACATAAATTAAAAAATAAAATGAGAATTATATATAACCAGGGAAACCTAAGGACGCGTCCCCACCTCAAAATGGCATGTCCCTATCCTCGGGACGTCCCGGGTACAAGGGGACGACTAGGGGACGGTCCTTTGGCGTCCCCTTTTTTTTTTTTCAAAAGTTGGGAAACATCGCCGAAATGGGGAAACGGTCAATGAGGAAAGGGGGATGATCAGCAGTCCTGGGGACGGCCAGGGGATGCCTGAGTTGTCCCCCGACCGTCCCAGGGACACATCAAAGCATGTTTTAAAATTAAAAAATAGTATATAACAGTTTTCAATTTTTGGTTTTTGAGTTGTTGGTTTAAATTATTTTCATATATCTTTCACAATATTTGGAACACTCACAAGATAAATATTTCTATTAGAGATATATGAAAATAATAAAAATTTATTCCAGAAGTGTGTAAACTTTAATTTATTTGCTTGTTGTTCATTAACAGGGTTTAGAGACAAAGACTTAGGATGGGCGGATAGGATTTGTTGTTTTTGCTCCTCAGGTTTAGTGGAAACAGATTGGCACTATGTCATGCAGTGTAAGGCTTACGAGGACATCAGGTGCAGTTACTCAGATCTGTTTAAAGTCAAATCATTAGAGGCCCTATTTGAAGAGGAGAAGATTGTTGAAACAGCAAGTTACCTAATCAAAATACACAGTGGAAGAAACGAAATCAGCAAAGAGTTAGAGGGAAACATGGAGTAGTTGGTGGGATCGGTGGCTGCTCTGTTTGTTGCAAAAAGTGGTTTCAGTTTAGTTTCTTGGGTCCCATAGGCTGGCTGGCCTCGTGGATGTAATTAAAAGCATTCATTCATTCAAAATTGGAAATAGGCTGAATATTAAGGTAATTTGATGCCCAAAACTCCTTGAGTGCAGCAATTGTCCCAACATTTAACTGCTCAAATCCATATCAAACAATACACCAGCATTGAATTTACTTCCAATAGTCCACACTCCCACCAAACTACAATAATTCTACCTTCAAACACCTCAACTATTCATTATTGTTCTATGCCAAGTAATCAATAACCTAGGTGAAACAATCTTCACTGTAATCACAAATGTTCACCTAATTTGTGAGCTGGAAATAACCTTATGTAATTTGATATAAGTTTATAAATTATAACTTGGAGGTTGTATCATGATTCATGTATGTTAATTCTGAATTTTCAATGCGTATTGAGTATTGACAAAGAATGTTGAACACAAATGTTATATGTTAAGGTTCTATAATGTATATTATGCATGCTTTATTCATGTTTTCATATGAATATTTAAAATTTCCCTATATATTTTAAATTTTCCCTATATTTTATATAGTTGTCCCCCCGCCGTCCCCAAATTTGGCCTCAAAAATTGGAAACTTGGGGACTCATCCCACCGTCCCCTGCCATCCCTATCTCAGAAACTTGGGGTAACATTGTATATAACAACTATAAAACCTAATAAATTCTTGCTAACACCCACAATACAACCTAATATCATCTTGTCAATACCAATGGTATAGCCTGAGACTTTATTCAACATGGTACAACATGAGAGTTTAGTCACCACCATACAACTAGAAAGCTTCAACACCATAAGACAATTAGTTTTTTTACCTATTGTACAACCTCATGACACCCCCACAATATGACCTTTGCTTTGTTTCTTCCCTACCATATGAACTGATATTCACTTGTTGTCCAACATATGACCCTCAATTGCCAAGTTTTGTCCCTCCAAACGACCCTCCATTGTTTTGGTTGTAGGGCTATTATACTTTTTGTACATCCAAACCTCTTGAATATAGTGCACCCTGTTGTTATTGCTTTACACCCTTTTGAATTATATAGCTGTGTCGATTGCTCAATTATCTATCGGACAACTAGAGGAATTGGCTTTGGCTCAATGCAATTGGAAGGAATTAGATTTGTATTCAGAGTACTATCCAATCCTTATCTATGTATCCGATGGAAATAATTAGTGACTCTTCTATTACATTTGTTCACCCTTATACAATTGGTTCTTCCTCAAAATATGAATTTGGTAACAAGGAATTCTTCTAGCAAGCTAGAAAATTGGGTGAAAGTATGTTAATGGCATATGGGGATATTGAACAAGATTATCTTAATGAGGATAATATTGCAGTTCCTACAGTCCCATTTGGGTTTAGTCAATTAGGTGAAGGTAGTGATCAATTGGATGAAGCCTTTTTAGACTCCAATATACCATCAAATGGAGTTCCTTGTTTATTTGGTCCTCAACACCAATTCAATATATTGTATAGCCCTTGGTGAAGGCATTCTCCTTTCACAATAATGCATATTAGATATGTTAGTTCCACTTATACTCTTCGTGTACATCCAAGTTTTCTCCATCAATTTTCCTTTCTACTCCCAGTTGAAACAAGCATTGCAGATCTTAGTTCATTCATTGTGAAACATTCACTAGTTGTGGACATATCGGGTTATGATGAGGCTATTTTGGTTACTAGTGGGAAGCATCAACAACTAGGTTTTCCTTTGTCTACAACATCGTCACAAGTTTGGAAAATCTTACATATTGTTACTTGATGCTTACTTGTTTTCTTTGTCATCTAGAAGACAACTTTTTTATTTGGGGGGAATGATGTAGTTAGCATACAATGCCTTTACTATGATTTGGTAATATGGCTGTATTTCACTATGTATTAATTGTTTGTCAATTTCCAAGTAGCTATAGGATTCAATTGATAGATGGTCGTGTTCACATGGCAGCTATCAAGTCCATTAAATGGTCTTAGCATAGTCAAGGAAAGTTGTCTAATCCTTGGCTGAACATCTCTAGTCTATTTCTATAAAAACTTCATGTGTGAATAAAGATATACTTTTACAGTTTTACTCAGTATGGTATGCATTGTTATTTCCTATCATTAATACAATTATTAATTTTATCACATAGAAGTGCAAACAATATAGATGTCCCCTAGTAATCCTATGAATGGTTGTTGTCCACTAATGTTTCATGTTTAAAAAAATCTATCCTCGAAACATTTCCTTTGTAAAAAAAATTGGGTATGGGGTGGGTGCAATTCTTACCCATCCCCACATCCCCATAACGTCCCCTATAGGAGAAAGGTTCAAATTATGCAAGGGATGTTAAACACACAAAAGTACTAAGAGGTGGGGGGGCGGCGGGGGCGGGCGGGGAAAGTGAATCAATACTTAATCAAATTCTTTCCATTCATCAACAATTAACCAAATAAATCATGACAAGTAGAAGAACACAGAAGCATACAACCATAACCCCAGATTTACGTGGAAAACTCTACAAGTGAAAAACCACGATGAGCAAGCTGCTTGGATCTACTATCCAAATCCAGCCTCACAAATAAAACAGGTTTTTATGGTCTTTAGCCGAAGGAAGCTCACAACTCCCTGCTCAATACAACACTTACAATAGAGATCTATAACCTCAACATACAACTGGAATATATCAACACTTTTGTTAGCTCCAACTCACTGTGTTTGGTAAATTCAAACATACATTTGCTTCAACAAGCTTTGTTGCCTATGGCTCACTTCCTTCAGCACACTTTCTCATTTACATTCACACATTCTTCTTTGCAAATTCACATACACTTACAGTCTTACTATTGATCTCTTAGAATTGATCTTTGTCACATTTCATTAGCAAAAGATATTTTGCAGATTCTTATTTGCACATTGTCTGCTCGAACATTCGCAACACACACACCTTTTCTCAAAAGCTTTTTATCTTCTATTTATACCCTCCACAAACTTCAAAAGGTTTCTCCTTGTCGGCTACAAACATGCAATATAAGATATACATTGGTCACAACAAGTCCGCTTCAAAAACATTTGTAGTAGAAGGAAATCTCACGCGGTTCAAGTTAAAAGATATTCAAGACCTATTTTCCATAGAACACATTTCCAAAATTAGCACACATATCCAAACACTTGGCGCAAGCAACACAACCTGTCAAGTCAGCCCAGCAAATATGTAACTTTCATGCATCAATTCCAAACCAAGGCGGTACCGGAGCGACCAAGAAACATTGTGTGGATCATTCCAACATACTAATATGGCTTGTAACAACACTTCTTTGCACTCCTTTTGTCATTTCAGATCATTTTCTCTTGGCACATACACTTCATACCCAAAAAGATTGACTCTAGGCATGCTATTGTATAGGGGAGAATCACATACCAACTTTCGAACCATTCAAAAAACACAATGAGACTCCACCATGCATCCTGTTGTGACCTTTTCACACATCACCCCATTTGAATGGGGACCCCCTAATTTTTTGCTCCGTTCGGGTCTTTTGGCTTTCTTTCTTCTTCTTTTTTTCTCTCTGTTTCTCTCTTTCTGCTATCTGCCTTTCCGGGAATGTGCTCGTCTTTGAGTCTCAATTGAAGTTTTGGCCAAGTCTGTGGAATTAGGGTTTGCATTTCTCACATCAGTTTGAAGTCAAATAGAGTGAATGAGTTGAAATCTGAGGTTGGCAATGCAGTCAGTAAGCTTCCAGCAAGTTCCCAGCAAAATTTCACTGAGTTCTAACGACTTACTATTTTTAGTAAGTACCTAATTTGGGACAATTTTCTCAGCACTTTTGAAATTCCGATCATTACGCTACATTTGGAGCACGTCAAGCTGTTTGCCTACAAGTTTTGAGCTGAAATGGACAACTTTCTATTTTTAGCAAGTTCT
This sequence comes from Sequoia sempervirens, assembly GCA_007258455.2. NCBI lineage: Eukaryota > Viridiplantae > Streptophyta > Pinopsida > Cupressales > Cupressaceae > Sequoia > Sequoia sempervirens. The sequence continues at coordinate 15,476,728 of VDFB02018296.1, read as the reverse complement.
GCCTTCGAGGGTCATTTTTAGGGTTTGCACATTGGACTTTCAGATGCATGTCTGGGGATTCTTTGTGGGTTTTTCGAGACCTACGCGGAGATATAACATGCAAAATGAGATGATAACTTTCAGCACTCAACCTTCAGAGGCTATTTTTAGGGTTTGCATGTAGAGCTTTTCAATGCATGTCAGGTTATTCTTTATGGGTTTTTCGAGAGCTACGCGACGAGGTAACATGCAAACAGAGTTGATCACTTTTCCGGGACTTGCTATTTTTAGCCAGTGCTCGCATGTTGATCATTTTTTTGGGTTTTTCTAGGTTTTTTGAGATCTCTCGAGCAGTGTGGCATGCAAACTCATCCAGCAGCTGATTGGTCACTTTTTCAGACATCTGCTATTTTTAGCAGTACCACTTTGGCAGCTGCCCAACACTTCAAAATCACAAACACGATGACATGCAACAGGAACGGGGTCAAATAGAGGTCATCTGAAGCACATGCAAAACGAATTAGGGTTTCCAGCTTCGAGACCCAAAATGAGGGGTAAAATGCCAGAATTTTCGAAAACCGGTGTATCCCACTGTGATCAGTATCTTTCAAGCTATCCACTAGTAAAATTTGAAGGCAATCGAAGCACTTACTATTTATAGTAAGGCGTTCCAAAAACAGGCTATAAATAGTAAATCAACATCAGGCACCAGTGTGAACGGGCAAGTCTACGGATGAGGATCACGTCATTCAAATTTCAAGACAAACGGAGTTGTGGAGGTCATAAAATCAAGCAGTTGCTATAAATAGTAAACCACCTTCAGAAACATGCTATAAATAGCAGGTCAGCTCGGGACGGCAGTGTGACCAAATCAACTAGGTCATGAGGATCCTGTGGTTAAAATTTCAAATCAATCCGATCTTCAGAAGAGGGAAAACCTAGAACTTACTATATATAGTAAGTATTGAGTTGGTTGGTGAAGATGAGGAAAAAACGCCTAGGTCTGGAGTTCATCCTGCTCATACCTCAAAATGCGCCCAAGGAAGAATTAGCTGGAGAAAAAAGTTTAAGTCTGGAGTTCGTCCTGCTCATACCTCAAAATGTGCCCAAGGAAGAATTAGCTTGAGAAAAAAGTTTAAGTGTGGAGTTAAGTCTTGCAGGCCCCTGAAAATGCGCCCACTTCACAAGGAGATGATGGAAAAAGTTTAAGTGTTGGACTTAAGTCCACCTCCACCCCTAAATGCGCCCAAGGAAGGAGGAAGCCATAAAATTTTCTAAGGCATGAAGTTTGTCCACCTCCATACCCCAAATTCGCCCACTTCAAGATGAAGGTAAGGAAAAGACAAGGCAAGGCATTAAATCCTCTTCCACTATCAAAATGCGCCCATGCTTGAAGAAGAGTCAAAGAAGTCAATGGCGTTGGAGATAATTCCTTCACCATGTGCTAAATGCGCCCATATGGGCTAGGAAAAGGACCAAAACAGTTGACTTCCTCCTCCCCCCTTTGAATGCGCCCAAGAAGAGAATAGGGTGGAGTAAGAAAATGTTAAGTGAAGTTAATTCCTCCATGATGCCTATATGCACCCATGCATGGTGAAGAGGATCTAAGGCATTGTGCGTGTGATAGATAATATTCCAAGTGTTGACTTCCTCCTCCCCCCTTTGAATGCGCCCATGTTGGAAGTGGGGTCAAAAATATTTCAAGGCGTTTAGACTTAAATCCTCCTCCACATGTAAAATGCGCCCAAAGTGAGTTAGAGATGAAATTTGAAAAGGGCGTTGAAAGTGTTAAGTCCACCTTGGCATGTTAAATGCGCCCAAAGATGTTGGAGGTGGTAGCTTCTAAAAGGAAAATATGCTAGGCATTGAAGTTAATTCCTCCATGATGCCTATATGTGCCCATGCTAGAAATGATAGAATTTTTTTCCAAGTGTAAATATTTAAATTCCACCTTCCTTAGAGAAAATACGCCCAAGTTTATGGAGGAGATGAAATTTTCAGAGGCATGAATAAAATTGGCAGTGGACATGTCAAAAGGTGTCAGCTTCACGAAGATGATGAAAATTTTCAAAGTCAAGCAAGAAAATACGCCCAGAGATGAATGGAAATAAATTTGATGGAAAAATATTTTTCTAAGGTTTAAAATTCAAAAAAAATTAAATGTACCCCTTCGTTTGTAGACCCATGGATTTGACGCTTTCTGAAGGGAATTTTCTTTTGGGTATCAAACATCTGCGACAAGGAATTGATTTCAAAGTCTTCCACAGCTCGCCAAGGATTTCGGGATGAAGATTTTGATAAGCACTTGAATAATGAAATTCCTAAGTGAAAATTTAAAAATTTTCTAAGGCAAGAAGGATAAAAAGATGTTGAAATAAAATGCCTTGGCTGATGAATTTGAAGTTGATCGCCTAGGTGAAGTTGATCGAATTCTTTGTGGAAATAATTTTCTCGAGTCAGAGATGAATAAAATCAGGATTGTCAACGCCTCAGCTGGAAAAGTGAATTTCTTGAAGAAGATGCAGTTGAAGCTAACACTTTCAAAAGATGATTTTAAAAATGCATCTCTTAAATACGCCCTTGAGGAAGATGAAATTTGTCTAGGGCATTGAAATATGATGCACAGGTGTTATGTGCCCGGCCTAGAGATGTTGAAAAATCATGAAGAAAGCAAAGTTGGCTAGAGAAAAACGATGAACCCTATCAGATCCGGAGATCACTCAGACCTTGGAAGTTAAAGCATGAAAATCAGGTAAGTAAGGTGGGTTTATATTATGAAGTTTTCTAATGCTCTTCTCCTTGCTTGTTTTGCAGGGTGAACACCGAGGCCAAGGCATGATGACTTGGGGAGATGAGGCGAATACTTGGAAAAAATGGCTAAGTGTTGAGACCTAGTATGTGCCCTACTCAAGTGGCAAAGAAGAAATGTTTTCAAAGCTCAGGATGGAGGGAAAGATGGAAACCCAGGCGTTAATGGTCACCATCAAGTACTTCAAAGTTGAAGAACAACATCAAGGAGGAAAATCATCGTCGAGTAGGAGAAAGAGGTTACAACCTTGAAGTTTCAGATTGAGAACGTGCCTATCATACCAATTCAAGGAGTTGAAGCAGTGGCAACCAGACTTATCCAGTTTGCAGTCAAGAAGAGGAACAAGAACAATGCGAACGTGTCTATGGACGGGAATCTTCTAGAGGATGGTGGACATTAATTGTTCATTTATTACTCCACTCCTCTTTTTAGGGTTAGGGCTGAGATGGCATAATTTGGGCCATCCATCTGATTGTAATCTGAGCCGTTCGTTGGACTTGGCCAGCTATAAAAGGGGTATCCCCCCCTCATTTGTATCATTAGATTAGGAGTTAGAATAGCAGAGAAAGAATAGAGAGAGATTGATAGAATAGTGGGTAGCATAGTTTGATAGTTTAGCTTAGATTGAAAAGGAAGGAAAGTCTTCCATTTGAATACTTTGTAAGAAGTTGTTGTGAACACTTTCATAATAAAATATTTTTCATTGATGGTGATCTCTTCTTTGTTATGAGTAGCTAGCGAGGCTTCTTCGTCCTTCCAATTCACGTAGAATCTTGAAGTAGCTTAAAGTAAAGTAGATTTCATTTCATGCAAGTACTTAGTAATTGTGGAATACAGTGCTCGATTTGAGCGGAACTTCGCTTATCCATACCACTAGCGGGCTCGCTGACGGTGGGTTCGCCTTGCGTGGTCAACTGGAACATTGTGAACTTAACTTCGATTATGGTTTGTATGTTGGCATGCATCGTTGCGATGGTGTCTTCATGCTGAACTGTGATTTGAATACCTTTGATTACTCCTTTGAAGATTGCACCAATTTTGTGGAAGTTGTCCGAAGCGAGGCAAAGCAAAACCTGGTTGAAGTCTACAAGAATTGATCGCCATGTCCCACGCCTTAGAGTAGATTAGAACCTTCTCATCCCTACAACCATTTTAAATTCAGTACATTTTTGGTTAGTATTAGGAAATTTGCACTTACTTGATAAATCATTCGAACTGCATGAAAGCCCTTAATCTGCTGTTTGCTGCCTACTGCCTGCTGCCGAACAATTGCGTAAGTCCCCTTGAAATACCAGTAAAATCACATCGAGCCAACTGAGACTATCCACTGCATGAAGGAACCTTGGAGTTGAATGCATGATCTTTATAGCAATCTTAGCATGCAGGAGATTTTGTTCAAGAGAGGATAGAGTCACCGTTGGCAACTTTATTCTGTGTTGGTGTGGTCACGAAAATCACATCAACACATCCCATAACCTCTTTACACAAATTTTAGCAAGTAATTGCCGATGCATATCATTTGAACACTAACAGACCAACCTACCAAGTTGCCAGAACATAGACAACACACTGTCATCTACAAAACCACTAGTGGTGCACCAAAACAAGTGAAACTTGGACTGAGCAAACACACAACCTCCAAAAGCATAAATCCAAAACCACAAGGTAAAACAATATGATACAATAAAGTGCAGAGACATTCAATTCTCCCTTAACAATCATTCACAGAAACTTAACTTGTACTTACTCTGTTAACACCAGAATACACTGCTGTAAAACTTATGCATAGAAACTTGGAACATGCATACCTCATAGTTGTGTAGAGCTACCTTTCGAACCGCAAGACTATATCTTCATTTGCAGAGAGATGCGGAGCATTTGACAGAGCTCCTATGGTGCCAATCTTTGTGCCTTTGACAATTTGGAGACTTATGCATTTCATTTCATATTTCATGTGAAGACCTCATCAAGAACATCAAACATAAACTTCAAAAGATAAGGTACAACTGTGTACCAATGTCCACATTAGCTCATCAATCAAAATTCTTCAACAGAAAAAATAGAAGTGCATGCAGTAGTAACATGAGTTGACATCAATGACAATATACTAACAACACATTTTGCAACAGGGGACACATCCCCAGGGAGCATAGGTATGATTTACTTCTTGATCAAGTGACTAAGGCCATTAAAAACAAGAACTACAGACTATGTAAAAGAGCTAAAACAGTAGATTAAAACACAATATAAATGGGAGATATTTTAAAGGGATGCAATGCTAAAACTACATAAATGCGTTTTGTCCAACTTCAAATCCAATCATATAAGCTTGGAAAATATTACAAATCAAGCATCCATCAACAACGAGAGTACAAGGGGTGGTGGGCATAGCTCGATTGGCTAAAGCATCTTGTTGCAAGCATGAGGTCGCGAGGTCTAGTCTCCCCACCGTCCCCATGGTACCAGAGGGCGTGTCGCGTCAGCGTCACCGATCATGTGAAAAAAGTTTACCAAGCACACTATAGTTTATAGGGGGATGGCTACCCAATTCCAATTCCTACAGTCTTAAAAAAAAACAATGAGTACAAAATATTTCCACTTAAACCAGATGATTTCTTTGACATTTTTGGAATCATTTTCAAACTCTTAACGAAATAAAAGTATACAGATTGACAATTTTGTCACAATATCCTATCCTAGCCCCAAGATAAATTTCACATAAATATTGTTCATAAAAATTTGGCTCAAACAAATAATAAATGTAGATGATGTTAATTTGTATAGGTAGTTTGTGGACTCAAATTATAGTTTGTAGGATTAGGTAAGTATGCATGCGGGCAGAAATATGTAATGTCCCCATTGGGGATATTCCTAGTTTTTGTTGGCTTTCAATTGTTTATGATTTGTGGTTTGTCCTTGATGACAAAACTGGTTCTTTGACAAGATGCATTCTCAAATTGTTTGCTATATGATATGCAGATTGGTTTATTCACATATGGTTGGTGTTATGATATGCAGTTTCAGGATTTTTAATATATGATGATGCTGACAGTGTTTATCATTTTGACTGGTTGATTTTTTTTTTTTTTAGTTTGATCCTTCAAGGTTGGTCACAGGTATATTCAGTTGGTTATTATCAGTTTGTCTTTGAATGATATATTAGTGCATTATTTATCTCATATCATTGCACTATTGTATTGTTTAAAGGCATTCATGATATTTATACTTGATTTGTATAATGATGTTTACTCCTGGCTTCTTGAGATGACTTTTGGCTCAATTTGCATTGACATCATTGATATCACTGTGGTCTTTACACTTGAAGTATTTCAGATTGATCAAATAAGGTGATTCAAGTATATTCATTAAGGTGATTCAAGTATATTCATATTGTTTTGCTAAGGTTTCTTAAAGCTTCCTTGTTACATTCAAATGTAATGATAATGTTTAAGGAAGTTGATACACACAATTCTATGTGGCATTTTCAATGCATATCTCCACGAGGTAATCAACATTTTATATGGTTATGAAACCTTTGATTAACTATATGGTTTATGGTTTACAAGTTATGGCATAAAAATATGTGATAAATTAATCCTAAGCCGAGGCTAATGGGTATACTAAAGATTAAAAGCTTGTGTTCGAAGCTTGGTAAAAGGCATTTTTTGTTTCATTATTCCACAGTCCTCATTAGGGCGCGATAGGCAGAAAATCACATGGAAAGTATGTCCAAGATTTGCAATGATCTGGTGGAAGTATGTCCAAGATTTGCAATGATCTAGAGAAGATTTGTTGGCGTTTTTCAGCTGGGTAGTTATGGAACTCCTCAACAGATCTTTCTGGTATTTGTTCAGTTTTCTTCCATCGTAATCAAGGAATGCAAAAAATTATTTTGATGCTTACAGGCCTTGACACAATCTGTTAAGGAAGTTTGTTAAGAATGATAAAAGGATTATCTTATTTGAAAGATATGAAACTATTTTATGCTCAATCAAATCTATATGGGTTTTTGCAAGTAAATCTTTGGTTTTGAAATATTATTGATAAGGGCTTAACTGTTGTTGATTATGATTAAAACCCTTTAAGGTTTCTGGATGATTCTTCTCAAGCTATAACAAAAATACTCTCATTTGCTCTACTTAAACTGGTTAAAGAGTTTGTTTAAAGACTCTTTAGGGTTTTTCATCTGTAACCCTAACCCGAGTTGGTTTACAGTTATTGAACTGCATACAGAAGTTGTTTTCACGCAATGTCTTTAAAAGATAACCTTCAGACATTTTTTTGGGTGACTTGGAAGAAGAATATGAGACTTCAGACATATTGTACAAAAGTTGTATTGCATTGAAAATCTTTATGACAGTGATTCTCAGATTATTATATTTAAGGAAGATGTTGTCATTCTCATACAACATTCTTCAATGTGCTTATTGAAAATATTTATAGTCTTCTATTGAGGCACTAGGACTGCAAATTGCACTTCTAGGGTATTGATAGAGTACTATAACTGTTATGCATTGTAAAGGAGTTGGTGCTCCTGTATCTTATGAAGTTGGTGCTTCTGAACTTTGTGGAGTTGGTGCTCCTGAATTTTGTGGAGTTGGTGCTCCTGAACTTTGTAGAGTTGGTGCTCTAAGTGAATAAAGAGAAAGATTTTTCGAGTGGTTTTTATTCCCCAAGAGGGTTTTCCACTCAGGACATATACTGTGTTATGTGTTGATTTTTTGTGTGTGTTTTCTTATCTGTCTAATCTCATTGTGTCATCAAATGCATTGAATGATTGTTAATTATCAGTCTTTCATTTCTGCCAATGTTTATTTCAAAATATCATGCATAAAAGGTTCTATTATAATTGTGAGCTCTGATACATATGAAAGTGTAAAACATCTTAGGTTTTGATGTTATGTCTATATGTTTAATTCATGGTTAATGCAAACACAATACTGTTCATGCACAAGTCAAATTTGTTCTATAAACTGTCGTTTGGTCTTTTGGTTCAAAAGTTAATTAAATCCTTGAATTTGTAAAAAGTTTGTGACTTACATGAAGCATTGATTCACCCCCCCTCCCCCCTTCAATGATTCCAGTCTTCCAACAGTTTTTTCCCTAAAACCGAAATTCCAATTAAAATAAGAAATGTAATACATTTAAGAGTATAAAGTGGTGCTTGGAATGATTTATCCTTTATAATTTATTGGTGAAAGAGTCGCCACTTTTCATAAGAATTGAGGCACCACCCTTCATTGCTGCCCTTTTGAGAATAGTACATTATTTTTCCAAATTGATCTCTCTTGCATGTCCTCAAATGAAACCTTCTCCCCTTTATATCTTCCAATGTAAGGGAGAAGTCACACCTCTTCATCAATTCTGCCCTTTCCAAGAGTCACAACCTTTCACAATTACCACACTTTGAAAGAGTACAACCCTTCATAAATTCTGCCCTTTGAAAGAGTCACTTCCTTATTTTCTTCCCATTCCTTTCTTCTTCCATTAATCCCTCCTTGATTCATATGCTCCCTTCATTTTTCAAATGAACTCTTCTCCCTTTTATATCTCATGTTTGAGGGAGTCACAACTCTTCATTTCATGTCTTTTGACCATTCATTAAACTTAATTAAATTTTAATTATATTATATTTTATTTTTACTTTTTTTATATATTTTAATTTTATTATTGTTATTTATTATTAAATCCTATTTCAAAAAGGGGACATTACAAAATAATGATGCAATCAGGTAGCAAAAATTAATTTAATATGGGTGCTTGTCCACCATCCATCGTGTTTCTCCACCTATTAAGTATCTTGTGATCTATTTCTGGCCCTGCTTCCATTTTTTCAATACGTTCAGTGAGGTAGACAATTGTTTCAGGCCCTAATATCTAGTATTGCACATTTTCCTTTGGAATCATTTTCAAACTCGTAACGAAATAAAAGTATACGGATTGACAATTCTGTCACAATATCCTATCCTAGCCCCAAGATAAATTTCACATAATATTGTTCGTAAAAAATTGGCTCAAACAAATAATAAATCTAGATGATGTTAATTTGTATAGGTAGTTTGTGGGCTCAGATTATAGATTGTAGGATTAGGTAAGTATCGATGCATGCAGAAATAATGATGCAATCAGGTAGCAAAAATTAATTTAATATAGGTGCTTGCCCACCATCCATCGTGTTTCTCCACCTATTAAGTATCTTGTAATCTATTTCTGGTCCTGCTTCCATTTTTTCAATACATTCAGTGAGGTAGACAATTGTTTCAGGCCCTAATCATCTAGTATTGCACATTTTCCTTTGGAATCATTTTCAAACTCTTAACGAAATAAAAGTATATGGATTGACAATTCTGTCACAATGTCCTATCATAGCCCCAAGATAAATTTCACATAAATATTGTTCATAAAAATCTGGCTCAAACAAATAATAAATGTAGATGATGTTAATTTGTATAGGTAGTTTGTGGGCTCAGATTATAGTTTTTAGGATTAGGTAAGTATGCATGCATGCAGAAATAATGATGCAATCAGGTAGCAAAAACTAATTTAATATGGGTGCTTGTCCACCATCCATCATGCTTCTCCACCTATCAAGTATCTTGTGATCTATTTCTGGCCCTGCTAGTATTGCACATTTTCCTTTGAAATCATTTTCAAACTCTTAATGAAATAAAACTATACGAATTGGCAATTCTGTCACAATATCCTATCCTAGCCCCAAGATAAATTTCAAATAAATATTGTTCCTAAAAATTTGGCTCAAACAAATAATAAATTTAGATAATGTAATTTGTATAAGTAGTTCGTGGGCTCAGATTATAGTTTGTAGGATTAGGTAAGTATGCATGCATACAGAAATAATGATGCAATCAGGTATCAAAAATTAATTTAATATGGGTGCTTGTCCACCATCCATCATGTTTCTCCACCTATTAAGTATCTTGTGATCTATTTATGGCCCTGCTTCCATTTTTTCAATACGTTCAGTGAGGTAGACAATTGTTTCAGGCCCTAATGATGTAGTATTGCACATTTTCCCTTTGAGCTAAGTAATTTGGCTCTAGAACCACGGATTGATTTGTATTTGGAGAGCGATTCCACTTCAAGAATTAAGAGGGTTTATTCATTCAGTTACCAAAAACTTTTCATGTCCTATTTCTTATGTTCTATTTGACTTTGTTCAATTTTGATCATCAAATCCTTGATATTTTCCACAGTTACACAAAGTGAGAAGCTTATGCATTAGTTTGCAGCACAGTCACAGTTATTGTGCCTATTAGTGACAGAGCAAAGAAACTATATTCTATGTTTAGGCACTGTCTAGCATTTCAATATTTTCCTCTTTCAGCTGATGTTTTCTGTTATTGATTAACTACTCTCTGTACATTGCCACAGTCAAATTATAAAATATCAAACATTTGTTATTTAGCTCACACATCACAGCACACACAATTGGTGAGCATATGATAAGGAGCATCATGACTCACGATTAGAAATTTAATGCCCATGTTGCCCAATTAAGAGCATAATGTCTACAATGCTAAAGTAATTGTCAAAGACTTGACACAGAGAGAATATCCCTCATTGTTTAAATCTAGAATCAACGTTAATTGAAAAACTTCTTTGTAACCCAACAACATTCTAAAAATTAAAAAATGAATAGCTTATTATATATACCTGGATAGTCGGCTTCCCTTTCCCATAGAAAAATCCTGCAATCAGAACAGCTAGGGGAGTAAGCCTTTTCAAAGCAATATACATGGGAATATTAACCCCTTTCAAACTCGCCAAAGCAAATGCTACATTCGCATTGTGGAAAAGTGAGAGAGGGAGTAGCTTCTTTGCTGTAACCAGGTCCACTTCACGGGCTTTAGTGAAGCCAAAGACACGACCAAATTTTATAAGTAAACCTGTTACCAATTGCTGCAACACCACCACTAGAAATATCAAAACTTGAATTAGTTGTAAGATATTCATAAGGAAAAGGGTTGCTCTTTATTTTTAATTCCAAATGAAAATTTTAATATAAACAATTTATTCTGAAACCTATATGTCACCTGCAGGGTAAGAAGAGTCATTGAATATGGATACTCCATGAGAACTGCCTTATTAATGAAAACCATGGCCATTGAAGCAAGCCCATAAGATACGGCTGCTACCAAACTGCTAATTCATCCATGTTAATATACTGATAATAAAAATCAAATAAGTTTACTATGTGCATTATATTCCATCAAAGGATAAAGGAAAAATCAGTATTTCATTTCTCCTTATCACAAAACTGAAAGAACTGCAAAATGCACCATGAAGACTAACTTGGAGAGAATATATGACAGTATTACAGCAGCAAAGAATACATGAGATGAGCCTGAGATAGGTTCCAAAATTCTTTGATGATATTTATGTAAGAAACCCCAAAAACAAGCTGCACAGGTGGTTGGTGAGTATGACCGCCCAATAATAGGATAAAATAATCCTTATAAAGTTGGATGCATGTTTGTATTCCAACCTCTCTCAAACATGAGCTCTAGCATATTAATACAATGATACATAGATTGATCTATTTGAAAGGATTAAAGAACATATACGAACCTGTACACAATCTAGAATGCCACTACCACTAGAAACTCAAATCAAAAATTCTGATACAACTGGGTCAATCTGGTACATCAGGTGCTACTGGTGAGATCTAGCTTCCACCCTCTGATGAGAGCAGAAAAATGAATCTACATCCCTGAGTCCTGCAACTATAAAACCTGACCTACTGATCAATCCCTCACAACAGGGACACTTTGAAAAGTTGCAATATGACATTAGACCTGTGCATGGTTTGTCACTTGCATCTGCTATAGTGTGCATCTTCTCCAAGCATATCTGTATTGCAACAACAGCTTCTAGCAATATTGAACCACAAGTGTTTAGGCATGCCTCAAGTAAACAGATAAGTAGCCAATTCCACCATGTTGTCCAGTACTAGATAGCTAGGCTCCTCTACTTGCCAAAAGGATATGGCATGGATATGTCCTATTGTTGAAAATCCTCAATTCTTGCCTGTGGTGGTTTTGATCCCAGAAACTAAAATTGTGACTACATACATGACAAAGGCATGTTGAAAAGACAAAACGGTTTGGCATAAACTAGATTTGGCTTAACATCACTTGGTACAAAACTGCTCATGTGACTTCAAATCCTGGAGTTGATGTTTGGCGCAGTTTGATATTGCATTGGCAGAGGTGCCAACGAGGATTTGTCACAACTACTATTGATGCAAAGGCAGAGTCTGCCAGGATCAGAACAGTGCAAATGTTAAATTGGTACCAAATTTGAATTTCAAAGAGAAGTGAATGGTGATGCAAAAGTTGGCACCACAAGTAGTGTTTGATCCAAAGGAAAGACTTGGCACAAAAGACAAAGATAGTACCGCTTGAGACTAAGAATCTTGATTGCTTGCCCCATTGACTGCAGGGGACTCCCTTGCATCAGTTTCTGCAAGCAGGGCAAAATCTTTTGAATTTGATCCCTTATGAGCCATTTTCCCTATGCTGGAAAGACCCAACTCTGCAACAAAAAAAGGGAAAGGGAATTGTTGCAAGCATGCTTCAATCTACATTCTGTTATTTTGTCAAACTCAATTGAAGCCATCTAACTCAGGTCAACCTTGGTTGTATAGCGAATCTGTGGAGAAAGGTTGGCTCAGTAAAGGCAAAATCTTTAAATTTGCTCCCTTATGAATCATTTGGCCTGTGCTCGAAATTGATCAACTTTGGCAACACAAAAAATTGGATGGGTGTGCTTCAACCTGTTTTCTGTTGATTGGTCACACCCAATTGGAAACATTCAATTTGGATCAACCTTTGTTTAAGGCTCAAACCTGTGGAGCAATTTGCTCCAAAAAGGGCACAATCTTTGAATCTGCTACCTTATGCACCATTTGGCCTTTGCTAGAATGTTATCAACTTTGGCAACACAAAAATGGGGAAGAGCCTTATTGCAAATGTGCTTAAACCTGCTTTCTACTATTTGGTCACACTTGATTGGAGACATACAACTCAAATCAATCTTTGGTGGATACTCAACCTATGAGACAACTGCTCCTGTAAATGCATCAAGGCCAAACAGTCAACATTGAAAGCTAAATATAGACCAAGGCAGGGAAGAATATCAAATTCAAAGGTTTTATCTCCTAAAACTTAAAAGCATTACAGTGTGATATTAGTTTTTGATTGTGAATTGTCTAGTCTGTAGTGTGCTTTATTATTTAAGGTTTCTGGAGTCAACTGTATTACTATTATCTAATGTGTTATCTCCTACAAGGGTTACATTTTAATATTAGTTGCATGTAGTCATGGTCTTTTAATAGGGACAGTAGATAAGCTACACCAATTGGCACGCAAGGCTTCAAACTAAGACAACACATAAGGAAATGGATCGAGTACAGCTATCTTGAGCTTTGTTGAAAATATGTTTAGTGAAAAGCAAGAATTCAACCCACCTTCTACGGTGTTTGTTGATGTATATATAAAGTGTAAAGTGCCCAACAAATTTTTTTCATGGTTTGGCAGATGGTTGACAAAATGACAAGAGGTAGCAATGAATAAACAGATATTACATTTACAAGAGCAACATAGGAACACAATGTTTATTTCAGAAGTGAAACAGCTATTATAGAATTCAGGAATTTATAATATAAATCATAATTTACCAGCTCATGTGTATTTGATAATAAAAATGTGTAGAGCTGGAAAATGAATGCAAGTCCTGACCTTCAAATCTGAGATAGCATGCTGTTGAAACTTGAAACCCTTGGTATAATAATATTAATTGCTGATGTCAAATCACATTAGAGACTGCATCTTCATAGGCAGTTCAGCCTCCTTTTATGACTGTATTTATTGATAGAATTTCCCAAAGTACAGCAGTGACCACCTCCAAATCAGCTGCTGACCCCACATAGGGTGTGATAGGCATATGGGATCCAAAAATCCCTCCAAACTTCAACTGCCTCCATCATAAAATGATACGGCTGGGTATTGGGGCCCACAAATTCCAAAAAATAAATATTGAACTATATTTTTTCCTTGCCACGTCCCACCTTCAACTAGTGTGACCTGATTTGCAGCTAGTAAATGGTACAGCCAGGCCACAAAATGGTATGGCCAGCCACAGAAAACAAAATAAAACAATTTTTTACCAAGCTCTCCATGTTTCAACACCATGGTAGTACGTTGTGATTTGTAGGTAAATGAAATTCAAGAAGTCTCCAATATTTAAATCAACTGAAATTAATATGTCTCCCTTTGATTCATCATATCAATAAACACACCTGTGAATCCTAGATGAACCCACCATAAATTGGCTAGGAGGGTTTTCATCCTCAAAACCAATCTTTGTTGAAGGGTTTCCATCCTAGGACAGGAAAGATGAACAGTTGCTCAATCTCCAAAGTTGAGGTTTTGAAAATAAAATGCCAAGAATGAACTTTTTCTTCTCAACCCTCCTTTTTATACACTTTTCATAAATAATTAAATATTATTTCTCATAACTTTTTATTTTCCCTCCAAAAGTGACTATAACTTAACTTTTTATTTTAGGCCCCATAAAATCTTTTCCATTTGCCTTATATATTGTTTAAATTGGTGTAAATACCCTACCCCCTCCACATAGAAACATGCGCATCCACCATGGAATACACAAGCCTTCACCATTAAACCAGTAAATACCCAATCTTACTCCACATAAAAACATGTGCATCCACCATGGTATACACAAGCCTTCACCATCAAACCCTTTCAGTATCTGCAAAAGATGTGCAATGCTGACTGGCAACTTAATCCCCAACCATTGATCTGTCATTTGGATAGTGTAGATATGATGAAATTTCTATCCATGAAGCACCAACTTGTCTTCTAAAAGACAAGAATTTCAATCTGAGATGGTGGTTGCTGGATGTCCATTATGAATCCAAGCATGCTTAAAACAATGGTTGGTAGTTCCCTGCATTGAGACTGTCTTCTGGTAGGGTGTAAGAATGGCCATTTCTCAAAACACGCATAAGAAAATGGTAATGTCTTGCTGTGCTATGATAGTCTTCTGGCATTTGAGACTATGCTCCTTGGCGACACGTCCCCTGCATAATTTGACCTCGTCCCCAAAATGTCTCCACCCCATACCCAGTTTCAAACAAAAAAGGAAACATTCTAGGGATAGATTTTTTTGACAGGAAATCGCAAGGAATGGCTAGCCATCCCCACAACTACCAAGGAATGTTCAAACGCCCCTTGACTGTCTTGAGGATGACAAGCCATTCCTTGTGACCCAGGCAATTTTATACTCACTTTTTAATCTTCAAAATGACTTCAAATATGTGATTGGTCATCGAAAGTAAATATGATGCATTAAAGCCTTATTATACATGTTATGTCTCTTCCACATTGATGGGTTACAAAGAAGGGTATCAGTCATGTAATGGTGCTATTTGACACTATGCTCCTTGGGGACACATCCCCTACATAATTTGGCCTTGTCCCCAAAATGTCCCCACCCCAATACCCAATTTCAAACAAAAAAAGAAACATGCTAGAGACAGATTTTTTTTGACAGGAAATGGCAAGGGATGGCTAGCCATCTCCACGACTACCAAGGAATGTTCAAACATCCCTTGAACATCTTGAGGACGACAAGCCATTCCCTCTGGACCAAGCAGTTTTATACTTACTTTTTAATCTTCAGAATGACTTCAAATATTTGATTGGTCTTCAAAAGTAAATATGATGCATTAAAGTCTTATTATACATGTTATGTCTCTTCCACGTTGATAGGTTACAAAGAAGGGTATTGCAGTCATGTAATGGTGCTATGTCAAAGATGATTTCATCCTTGAATGAATTTATGTTGTACTAGAGTCTGCACCATGAAGTAACATGCATATCTCTGCTATGTTGCAGCTAACCAATGACAAACAGTTGTGGATGAAGTGTGTTGGTAAGGTTCAGCCTCTTAGATGATACTGAAATGAGATTTTTATGGTTACCATTAAGAATCATAAATGGAGAGGCTGACCTTGCTTCCACATCTAAAAATATGGAAGCGGTGATCCTCCTCTTCAAGGTATGGCATGAAAGGTCTAGCTTGGGTTGTCAAACTCATTGGTGTGTCAGGTTCAGGATCAAGGGAAACTGAACCCTTCTAAAACATTGTAGATGAGTTTTACACCTGCACTAAAAGAGTGTATCTAGCATGATTTTCTTCATTGAATGTTTAAGGGACTCATGAAAGTCACTCAACTTGCTAGGTTTGCACTATCATTCCATGTCAAGTCAATGTGTGTATGGTGTCAAAGATAAGGATTAAACATATTGATGTGAGTGTGAGTTGTTATGATAAGATTGCTTACCAGAGTCAAGGTTTGATGTCAGATGAGTCCATGTGTTTCTTTTCAAGGTTATTTTTGCCATCTTTAACATGGAAATTCTCAATTTTGACACCATATCTACAGGTGTCTCTGAATGTGTTAACTGTCAAAAACCATAATACTGTTTGAATATAAAGCTTGGGGCCACTACAACAATGGAGTATTTTATCATGCTTAGCATCATATCATGAAATTCATTTATATAATCTTGGAAAGGCTGGCCATAACTTTTAAGTATTCTTCATCATCAAATTATTAAACATAGCAGGAACTTAAAACAAAAAGATTTTACAAACTGGTTCCATGTTCTAACTAGTTTCTCACAATCTTAACTCATTTGGCAGTACAGCTTCCACCCATTGTGGTCAACAAAAGCTTAAGCGTTGCAGATATTATATTATTTTTGCTACTAGAATGGTTCATGGAGAAGTATGACATGGATTGTTGAATCTAGATGTCTCAGATATCAGCATCAGTCTTGCTTTCAAACTCAGAAATATCAAGGTTAAGGTAGACATTAAGTGGGTTCTGACCATCAAACGTAGGTCTATGCATAGTTTACATACTCGGAATCGGAGAGTACTTGGCAAGCCCAAAAATTTTGACTCGGGAAAAACTCGACAAATACTCGGCAAATACTCGGATTATGTGTGTGGATATTTATGTATGTGTATACTCAGGACTGCACTGTGCACACATACATATCTATA
This sequence comes from Sequoia sempervirens, assembly GCA_007258455.2. Taxonomy (NCBI): domain Eukaryota; kingdom Viridiplantae; phylum Streptophyta; class Pinopsida; order Cupressales; family Cupressaceae; genus Sequoia; species Sequoia sempervirens. The sequence goes on along the minus strand of VDFB02018296.1, from coordinate 15,459,822 downwards.
AACATACACAGGATGCCAAGTTGACATGCATATACACACACAGAATATTTATACACACACAAACATGCCAAGTTTGTGCGTTTTTTGCGAGCTACTGGCGATTACTTGATAATTTGACAGGAGAAAGTCCATCTGCATACTGCCCGCAAGTAAAAGCAGAAATTACTCGGCATGCAAATTTTTTGGAGATTACTCGGCTACTTGGAGAGTAATCAGAGAGTATGTAAACTATGGGTCTATGTGAAATTAATGCATCTGCATTAGAAGTGATTAGAGGTAAATCAATGTAAAATGGTGCTATATTTTCTCTTCCTATCTTTCAAATGAATACTCATCATTTTGTGAATAGGGTCAACTAAATTCAAAATTGAAGTCAGCTACAGTTTAATACAGTGAAGACATTTAAGAAAGTAGGAGGCATAAGTAGGAATCGCATGCATCCTGTAACCTGCTTTGTTGTGATAGAAATATTTGGATCCCAGGAGACATGTGGCAAATAACATCATGCTTCTCCTTTATTATGGTACAAAAAACGGTAGACAACATGCACTTGTAGTCAACAAATCACAGTGCAATGTGAATAATAGAAGAGAAAGAAATAATATCAGTTGTAATTTAAGAACTTTTATTCCCACACTAAAACAGATGCATTTGCCTTGTGCAGCCATGATAGGAAAACATATATAGATGTGGGAATCATATGACACCACACATAACAGAAATACACTATTAAGGTGCTGTGCTTCAAAAGAATGGGACAAATCCTGTCGTGCTTACCATCTTATGCAACAGACAAGTATTTACTCTACTTGAATTAATACATTATGATAAAGAGTGCATCAAAGTGTTATATTGCAAACAAGTAAAAGTTCAAGGGAAATATTTATACAAGTAAAGAATAGATGGGGAATATTTTAATTCCATTATGTATAATAGGCTAATATTTGAACAGAAACGTAGTACGTAGTCCTAATACATTTTTTTAAAATGGTGAAGCTCCTGAATTTTATGCTGATTTCAAGTACAAAATTTTGGTAGATAAGTTGTTTTGAAAATTTGATATTTATCAGAAACTAATTTTTGAGCTTTAGTAAAATATCAGCCAATTGGGAAAAGAAAACTCTGTTTGCCAAATAATTCAGACATGTATGGGCTGAAGATAAATAGTTGATGCATCATAGAACACAATTGTTTCCAGTAACATATTTCTTAATATGAAAACCTGTGCTAATAATATAAAAAATTTAAATATTCAATAGTTCATTTACTCAGTCACTTATTCTGCAAAAATTCAAAATTCAAAGGTGCAAGTAGTTTGTGCAACAAGCAGAAATTACTATACTCAGATAATGAAATTAGATGAAAGATTAGTTGAATGGCATGTGCTTAAGTCAAATAGGATGAGTTTAACTGATTGGGGCTAATTAGTAGGAGACATGTTAAGTATTAAAATTGGGTAAAATACAGCACCTGGCTCTGGGTCCAGCGTACCCAATCAATAATACCAGGTGCAAGTCCAGAGAGGCTTCAATGCATCAAACTATGAAATTAGTTGAAAGATTAATTAAATGTGATAAGCTTGATTTCGAATGAAACAAGTTTAAGTGGCAATCATCAGAGCTAATCAGTAGAAGACATGTTAAGTATCTGAAATTGGATAAAAGACAACATCTCGCTCTAGGTGTGGCGAACCCAGCAGGCAATACCAGGTGCAAGTCCGGAGACTTCAATGCATGAGATATCCTCAATCGTGGCATCTAAGCAGAGGGCTACCTCACAGGAGGAATTCATGAACTAAAAAAAACTTATAATATAAAATCTATCAGTGGCGTATGCAACAGACCATACCAGGTGCAAGTCCAGAGACACTTCAATTCATCAGATACCTCAATCGTGGCATCTAAGCTGAGGGTTAACCCACAAGAGGAATTCATGAACTAAAAGAACTTATGACACAGAGTTTATCAGTTAATTTTGGGATCTCAAAATCATTCAGAATTAACATTTAAACATGTGGGAGCAAAAAGTGAACCGTGAACTTTTTAAATAACATATTTTCAACAAAATTCAAATGCAGCATTAAATTGCACTCACCCGAACACAGGACTTGCCTCAGGATCAATAGAGAGAGCCATCACTGACCACAAATTCTCCTCTTCCTTCAAACCCCAGCCAAACCCTCCCAATTTTTTTCCAAAAATAATAAAAAATTATTGTAAGAAGACTATAACTGAAATCCTCGGTTATGTATAATTTACATCTTGAAGCAAAAATTTTACAGATCCAGCAGCTACAGCTTATTATAGTACATCTGCCGAAAGCAAGGCCTTAATTCCAGCTAGGTTTTACAAATCCAACCATAAAGCCAGGTGGGTCCTTAAGATCTGCATTGAACCGTGTGTGCTTTTACATAATACCACGGATTATTGTCAATTTGCAGCGTATACAGTCGAATCAGAGGTCTCGAGATATTAATGTTTTTTACATTGTCTGGAATGTTTTACTTGCAGGTTCTAAAGCGAAAATTATTTTCCTTTTCGTTGAGATCTAGTTCCTGCAATTCGCCTGGCAGAGTAAAAGGTCCGCAAATTCTCGCGAAAGTACCCAAAAATGCAGAATTGCAGTTGTTTCAGATCGTATATGGTAAGTCTGTGGATACGTGGCAATTATAACCCCACAGCTGACGTAGTTTGCCGCATTTTTAAACGAAGAAGTGTCATAGATTGATTTGTCATGGAAATTAGTGTTTTTTCCCCTTTTTTTTCCGTTGATTGGATCCATCTTGATATGATTGGCACTGGCGACAAAAGAGGTGCCACCTTGCATTAAACGTGAACCTTGATTTTGTCGTCGGCCATGTCAGGACTCCATATTATAATTTTTTGTCGTAAAATAAAATCAAAATTTTAGAAAGATGTCAATGGGCTTTTGATCTACTGGGGAAGTTGAAAGGTTCAAAATGAGCCCACCAAGGATAAAGTCTTGCTTAGTGCAAAGACTCCACACTAAAAAAGGGACCCTTAGTCCTTGGCTCTTAGTCGAAGAGAGTGTCAAATTTTTTGTAGATTATTTTAAATGTATATTTATTTTAAAATAAAATATGTTTAATATTTAAAAATAATTTTGAATTAATAGCTGTTTAAAAAATTGTTTAACAAGCAAAATTTTGCATGTTATATTTGGGCAAGGGTTAAGGTGGGTATAGATGAAAATTATATAATAAATATTTTAACATTATTAATCTTAAACCTATTTTCTCATGGCTAACATTTCTTTAATTAATTTGTTTTGTAAAAATTAATTTGCTTGTTAGAGTTCGCAATTTTTTTATTTTATTTAGAATGTATAAATATGATTGTGTGATTCGTGTATTAGAAATTTGTTAAGAAGAAAATTAAATTTATATTAGTTTAAAAGTATGGAAAATTTATGTTCAATTATGGGGGGAAATTTTGTAGGTTTTTTAAGTGTTTGGTTGTAAAAAATAAATTCAATAGGCACCATGAATTGATATGGTAGAAGAGTTTTTACCTATATTTAAATGCACTTAATTTCTACATCATCTCTTAGTTTTGGAGTACATCTTCAACCCGTAAAAAATGATTATACATTAATTATTGACTACAATCATTTTTTTCATTGTGTTGTGTGATTCCTCAATTTTATGCTTGCAAAACAATGATATGTTTTTTTCCTTGTAAGTTTCTTTGAATTGTTTCTTCCATATTTTTGTCATCTACATCTTTCTATTGATTTTGGTTATATATTATAAAGTGTTTGTTACTCTTTTAGTGTGAATACATTGTGGCTATAGATTTGAAGGCCTTGAAAAGATTTGTGATTCGTTGTAAAAATGGGGAAGAGAAAGTCACAAAAGAAAGCTACGCTAAAGAAAAAGGAAGGGACATTGACTATAATCTTTAGTTATCCTTTCTACAATCATGATGACAACATCAAGTGCAAAATGTAAGTTTTTCTAGCCCTATTTTTTTCTATTTTTTTATTTGAGCCCTAATTTCTCTTTTAGCAATACACGAGCTTTGAACCCTAGCAATTATGATTATTTTTAATGACTTTATATAGTTGATGCTATCAAGTATAGAGAAACTCTTATCCAAAAAACCAATGTGGGGGATTATTACTTTTTTAGAGATTAACCCTAGAATTGTTGATGTCAATAAGGTGTTTTACCTATCTAATCCACTAGTAGGTCCTAGGAATCTTTCAAGAAGTCTTAGTTGGCATTATATCTTATCTTATATTATGTCATTTATTTCTTGTGTCTTAGGTCATTTAAAGTTTGTTGTCTCATGACATAGAGTAAGGCACTTGTCATGATTTTGTTTAATCCTATGTATCACCTTGGCTAGATATAACCAAGGGTTCTCATGTGTAAATCAATAATCATAATCTATCATTTGATAGAAGAGTATTATTCTCTCATAGTTGATGTCTCTCATGCTTTCATGAAGTACCTATATCTTGGGTGGCTACAATCTTTAGCCAAATATTGCATGGTGTAGAGTATTCTATACCAACTCTTAAAAGAATGATTAATTAATTGGCCCCACAATCTTGGGTGAATAGTCTTGTGGGATGCTCCTCACCTTGCTAATGTCTTTTAGACAAAAACCACCTATACAACTTTGCTTATAGCTAAATCATATTGATTACAACAAAATCATCTTTCTTACAGTAAAAGCATCTTGCTTCCAACTCAAGTTACTTTCTAGGCCTTTGGTAAAATTAAGAGTTCCAAACTATAGTGGACATATAGTAAAAAATAGATCACAAATACTGCATTATTGTGAACTAGTTTAGTGGTGGATGTTGGTTTACTATTAGACATTAAGGCCTTTCAACAACTAGAAACTCATGATTAGTTATTAAATAAAGAGAATTATATTTGACCTCTTACAAAATTTATATTTGATAATCTATTAAACATCAAGTGATAGGGTCCTTTATGTTATGGACTTCAACAACCTTTACTATTTTCTAATATTTGTAAGTTATTCTCATATGTCCTCATAATTTCCTAAACATTCAATATCTCAACACTCAAAAGTCCCTAATATCCAATCCAAAGCTATGACACCTTTTTTTTGTGTGTTTTATTAATTTATTTATGAAATGTCTATAAGAGTTAAAAGGATTTATCCATGATATCCTATAAAAAATTTCCTAAGTTTATGTGAGTTGAACAAGACACTTATAGAAGCGTCTCTATTCTTTAATCTAGTAAAATAGCTAGTTACATGTTATTTAGTCTAATGTTTTTTCTTTAATATCCTTATTCTTTGTGGAACCATCTTGGTTCTTTAAACTAGTAAGCCACTATATTATCTAGTTTATTTTTTTATTTTATGACCTTGTTCTTCAGCATGTTTGTGTGGTTCTAGAGAAGCGGAGATAGGAGTACAGCTAGCATGTTCCTTTTTGCATTGTATAACTTCAATTTTAAATACCAAGGGGTTGTCATAATGTTATTTTTAAATTATTTTGTAAATTAATTAAAAAAAATTGTATTAAATGTGAATTTTTGACAATTGTTTTCTCTATAAAACTTATATGTATTTTCATTTTGTCAATTGTAACATATCTATTTGATTTCCAATGATAAAAAAATCTTTAAATGGGGAAGCTACATGCCAAATATGTTAAGAGATTTTCAACACCACTATAAAAGGTCAAATGTAGTTTTATCCATTTGTTAAATTTTAGTTATTATTTTTTTTATACATTGTATTTACATATTCATTTTATACTAAATATTATTTTTCTACCTTAATATTTTTGGACACAACTATATTGAGCCAAAATTTAAGTCATACATTGAAAAATGGGGCTTGGTGTCTTATTTAAATATGTTTTCAAGCATACCAAGTGGATTGATGAATGTGAGCAATACTGCATCTCACTTTTTGCCCAAGGTCAAGATGGACATTTACATCAATATTTAAATCACAATACTGCATCTCACTTTTTTCCCAAGATGGACGTTTACATCAATATTTTTAACTCAATCTTCATCTTCTGAGACTATAGCAACTAAACCGTTAAGAATTTGAAGATGATGTGAACTAGTGATTTGTGGCAATTTGTGTGTAGATTCTACATATTTTTTTTATATTTTCTAAAATAAATCATGAATCTTTCAACATCTCCTTTAATATCTGGTTTTAAACAAAAACAACATTTTCAAAAAGTAACGTGTGTGTTGTACAATATATTTTTTTTTCTATAAAGGATTAAATTCTAATCTTTGAAATATAGATTCTCAACATCAATATCTAGGGAAAGGATATTTTTTCATAATTTTTTGTTGCATAATTTTTCTAAAATTAATTTTTGAAGTCATTGTAGCTATAATTTGGACATACATGTGTGTCATACAACCTAACTTGTTGTGTATATATTGAAATTCAATTTTTTTGGTGAAACAAGGACACTGATACCTAGGGAATGAGTATTTTTTGATTTTTTTTACAATGTTTTACTATTTTTCCACCTCTGCACAACAAAGAGCTTGATGTTCAGAGAAAAACCTATGTTTAGTAAAAATTAAAAATTAAATACATGATAAAATGAAGATATATCAAAACTATACTTGTTGGAAAGATCGCTTCGAGGGCTACAATCTTGCAAAATATAATTTTTAAATGATGTTATTTAATCCCTCAAAAGGTAAGGAAAAAGTGGGTTTTTACCAGCATTTTGATAGGTGCGAAGGAGACTGCATTGTGAGTATGATTTAATAATAGAGGGGTTTTATCTAAGGGGGTATTATATATCCCTCTTCAATTAAAATCCTTTAGATGGAGCCTCTCATGACTTAAATCATTAGTTTTTCTAAAAACATTAATTTTAGGAAAAAATCAGCATGTCCCAAAAGTGAGACACACTATTGTGGCATCACCTAATGAGTAAATTATTGGTGTTTCTTTTTAGAAATTCCAGTTGGTTATCTAATTTTTTCTAACACTAAGCTACTTCATATTATCAATAAACTAGCCAACGAACAAGGATTTGAAAATCCTTATTCACTTTAGGCTCTACAAGATCAAGGAGGTGGGTTTCCCTTTACATACACCACTTAAACACATACAATGTTGGAATAGATGGTAAATTCAACAAATTAATTTCTTACATAGATTATTAAAAGTGTGACACATATAATTCATCAAATCTATATACTCCTTTGATTCTCTCAAATTATGGCATAAGAATACAACTAAAAATTAAACAAGAATCTTTAAAAAGTTATGATCTAGTTCATAATTTGATACTAAACATAATGTATTCTTGGACCGATGTCTTATCCTATAATAGAGTCAAGAATCATGAAATTCTCTTCTAACAACAATCTAATTACAAGCCTAATGGTTTGCAATATACCATTACCTTATAACAGTATAACCCACTACTATTCAACAACACAATTCTTCTTTTAAATCCTAATTATTATCACAATATCCCAACATTTTATTGAAAGCAATTATTCTACTCAGTGAATAGAAGTCATCAACAAAACATTTAAATTACAACAAATGTGTAATACAAATCACATAATCCTTGATTATATTGATTAGAAAATATTGTTTACAAAATAGGAGACAAGAATGCTAATGAATATCACTCAAATATATCTCAATTCAGGTTGTGTGTTGATGTTATGAACAAAACCTTACAATTTCTTCTTTTGAAAAAGCTAAGGCTCACTAAGACCTAACTAGCCCATCCCAAAATTATATTCTCTAGGATACCAAAAAAGAGGCTCAAAATCCATTTTATAAAAACAAGGGAGCAACAAGCAAAGAGCCTTGAACAAATTTCATATTTTCATTTGACAACTTGTTCACACAATAAGACAAAAATGTTACAACTGCTTCAAATAAGACAAAATACACTTGAGAAAATCAAAATTGATGATGAATTCATTGGAGGAGTTACAACTAATGCAAAATATGTCAACCCATCTATGCATTATATTGCTCAAGCCATGAGTTGTAATCGACTTCTCTTGGCCACTTGAATTCAAAAATCTTCTGGACCTTATTGTTATGGACATTATACTTTGCATCCATAATTTCCCTTGTTTCCTTAATAAAGTTACATAAATTAGATTCCAACTTTATTAATTCATTAATTGCATTATTTAATAAATCCAAGTCTAGCCTACATCCTAAACAAATAAAAGAACATATAGATGGGATTATAGTCCTAAATTCCCCATTCCAAGTTGGTAGAGGCTTAACTATCCCAAAATTATCCAAAATATTAGGCATTACTCCCTTTTCCATTGCCTCAAACATTTTCAATTTATTTCTCAATTGGAGATCCAAACTAGATTGAAAAGTTGATATTTCCCCAAGTATCCCAATGGCCTCATTTGTCTCTACAATTTCTTTGGGGGCATTATTGTCAAATTTGGTAAACTTAATAATTTCAACAATTGATGTTGTCCTTGGAACCCACACACCTTGAATTGTTTGTAGGGAATCCACTTACTATGTAAGCTTGATGAAAGCACTATTCAAACTTGTAGACACCTAAAAATGTCTCAATGGATCCCATTCGCTAACTAACATCGCTTCATTCTAAAATCCATCTTCTTTTCGCTTGTTTAATTAAATAAGCCTAATTATTTAATTAAATGCCTCATTTTCACCTATTAATCTAATTGACCTAATTGGATTAATTCACCCCTATCACAGTAACATCTCATCCGGTTTAATTGAATAATGCAAATTATTTAATTTTAACCCTAAGTCCTCTTATTTAATTAAATAGATCATATTTGCATCTCCTTTTCATTAAATAAATCAATAATTTAATGAAAATACTCACATTCCTTATCTTGCACATTCAAATTTAGTTTTAATTAACTAAATTGTTAATTTCCCTCTCATCCACTTGCATAAGGAATATTCTCCTATTTTCCTCCAAAAATAGGTAATGATTACTCCAAACAAACTTTGAAACAACTTTTTAAAGTTGTTGCAAAGTGTGTTTGTTTGCATGATTGTGAGCCCTTTATCTTTTCTTGATCCATGTGATCTTGGATGTGATGAGAATCCTTGATCCATGTTTCATCTCTCCTCCTTTTTTGACCATTGATTAACCCTTTTAATCTTAACCCTTAATTTCTCATTTGCTTTCCTATAAATAGTTCACTATTTGGAGACAAATGGATCCATCTTTCAGAGCAAACTTATATTGTTGAAATCACTCACACTCACACTCATATTCAGCATGCATTTAGCATCTTTTAGTTTATTTTAATTGTATTAATAGGTGTTGTCATAATAGTGGTTTACAATTCCTGAGAGGAACAAATTTTAGCTGAAATCACATATTTTTAGAAAATATAATGATTTAATCCTTAAAAAGTTCCATTTTAAGGATTCCAATTGAAGAGGGTTTGATCAAATCACCGTAGATCAAACCCCCTTGGATAGAACCTCACTAGTTTTAAACCATACCTATAAATGCGTCTCCTTTACACCTATCAAAATGCTGATAAAAAATCACTTTTGATTTAGATTTTGGGGGATCAAATGAATTCATTTAAAATTTATTTCAAATGATTATGGTATTCTGAACAAGCTATCCAATGAATATAATTTTAATATGTTTTGGTTTTGTTATGTATTTGTTTTTTAAGTTTTATTAAACAAGGTTTTTCATCGAAAATGAATTTCTTTGTTCTTCACATGTGGAAAAATAGAATATTATCAAAAAAAAAATTGAAAAATATGAGTGCACTAGATATTAAAGTCCTTGATCCAACAAAAAAAAAAAAATTGACATATACAAAAAGTTCACAGCGTTATGGATTAGGTGTTGTATGCGAATTGTAATTGCGTTTGACTTTGAAACTTGATTAAGGAAAAAATATTCAATAAAAACTATCTAACTAAGTGGAAGCACTAGATATCGAGTTACAAATCTAAATTTGAAAGAATTAGAATTTTATCCTTCATGGAAAAAAGTTATCGTTATCAAGCGTCACTTTTTAAAAATGTTGTTTTCTAAAAAAAATCAATTTTCGTGGGAGATGGAAAAAGAAGTGCAATTTGATTCCAAAAATTTTGAAAAAATATTTTTATAATCTACAAACAAAATTTGATGAGACTCTAGTTTGCACCATCTTCAAATTCCTCACAGTTTAGCCGCTATAGGTGCCCGAATGTGAAGATTTAGTTAAAAATAATAATTTCAGTGTCTAGTTTGGCCAAAAATTGTAAACCACTATTATGGGATCTAAAATTAGCTTTAAGTTCCATTAATGGCTTCCATGATCACATAATGCATCCATTTAGCTTGTTTAATTAATTAGGGTTTGGATCTTTTAGGTCATAATCCATTTAGAACTAGCTTAGCATTAGTATATCTTCATCATTTAGAATAATCACGTTTAATTAGTTTGCATCATGGTCATTTAGATTAGAATCATGTTTTCATACACATCTCACAATCGTTCCAACATTTTTTTTTCAATAAAACTAATTAGAACAAGCTCATTTATCCACAGGATTGGGAAAGGGTCGTTGTTCCACATCAACATGACACCACTCCCACAACAGGATAAGTTTCAAATGGATTAGAGTAGACATTTAAACACTTTCATAGTTTAGAATACTTAGTTTGAAAAATGTTTAAGTTTAACTTTCATTTGAATGATCCTGTTGAGATTTGACGTTAGTGGCTTCATTATGTTTCAATTCTTCATGGATCAAGCGTAATCGGCCCATACTAATCTTGCCAATCACATTCTAGTGCTATAGGGAGGGAAAAACTAATCAAATTCAATCAATTTCTATCTCGAATTCCTTTTTTTTTTTTTACTTTTGTAGGATATAGCGACGCCCAAAAGAATTTTAGTGACACCTTTGCTAGGTGTCACCATATAATGACGCCTATTTAATATCCTGCCATTGATTAAACAGACAACGACGCTAATACTTTTTAGAGGTATCAAAATTTGCAAATGGGGATGCTCCTCAAAATGACGATGTTATCATCATCACTATTTTCTTTGCAAAGTGACGCCCAATTTCACCAAAACGACGCTATCGTGAATAGCGACACCCAACTTTGGTAAGAAATTTAATGATCGTTTTTCAGCATGTGTTTAATTTTTTCTCTTTTTCAGATTACTAGCATACTTCTAACGTTGTTCTAGTTGTTAGACTGACAGGGTTTTACAGGTTGGATAATACACGACAAAGTGAAGAAGCATTCTTATCTTTCCATCTTATAATTATAACAATCATTTGATGCTTTTGGGGCAATTATAACCTACTTAATATGCTTTTCATTTTATGTTGTAGGACCACACTAATTTTCAATTGGGTCTTAAAAAGAATGCTCAAACAGGACTAAAATTGAACCCTCATTTTATCATCTTTCTTTTGGGTTTAAAATTGGACAATACAACTTAACATTTCGTTTGGTGCATAAAATGAATTCATGTTAGCTTTAGGGGTTAAAATTAACAAGTGTTTGTTATGTTTTGATTTACATCCTTGTTATTGAATGCGTATACAATTCTTTCGTACCACCCGGTGATCTTGAGAATCAAAAACATTCCTTAACACTTTGTATAATCACCTACATCTTTCAAATTGGATTAAAAATGAACCCCATGCTAGTGTAGGGAAAAGGTGTGATGTGTGTTCTCTCCTTATTTCATGCAAATTGGGATGATCAAACTAGAAACGTACTTCCTTTCTATTGTTTATCTTTAAAGGGCCTGCCTCCCCACTTTCAAAGGAGGGAACAACCCAAGTAGAAACAAGCTAAATCCAAGATCTTTCAAGCCACTATATAAATAATGTGTTTGTGAGGAAAGTCATAAGCAATAGGTGTGGATGCATCATACCGACAAGTTTCACCCTTAGTATTCATGTGATACGTCAAAATATCTCCTTAGGAAGAGACTGGTAAGCCTCTTGATTCTCCATAATCTTGAGCTAATCTTGTAGCGTGTATGGTAACCTCAAACGAAAGCCCTTATTATGAACCACTTGTTTAGAAGCCAAAAACCTTTATGCTTGCTGGTGCAGGTACTGTCGTTCCAAAGTTTCCCTAGATTTTACTATTCAATTTTTGAAACAAAAGAATCCTTTTGGTCTCTATATTTTAAGGATTTTGAGATTTGGTGGTCCTGAGAAGTGTGTCGTGGAGGGGAGCTAGTGTCACCAAATCTCTAGTTGTTTGCATTGTCTTAGTGTTTGGAGAAATCCAAGTGGGGATTCAACAAGTAATATCTTCTCAACCTAGGATGGTAAATGCTTGTGAGTCAGTTTAATACTTTGCTTGGTTCCAAAACATTACAAACAAACATTCACAATCTTCCTCAAAATTTCAAACCCTTTGGTCTAAGTATGGATACCTTTTGAAATAGCCTTGATATTAATGCTTGTCCTAAGGATTTATATCCTTAGAGATTTCTAAATAGTGTTACTTATATCTCAATCCATACTTCCCAAAGTCAACATAAGCAACTATGGCTTCAACCTCATGATTTCACAAAATGGACATTGTGAAATTTATGATGTTTTTGACATAGACATTTAGTTTGAAAACTTAATCAAGACAAGTGTTTGTGGTAAAAGAAACTCACTTAAGCAAGATAAATTGACAAATTGAACCCCACATGACCATTTGGTGTTTGATCGCTCCGATTGAACAACCCAACCTTACACCCACTACCATACAAGGAAAACATTGCAAAACATTGAGTCTAAAATCATTGAGTTTCATTATCCAAAATCATTGAGTTTCACTTTACCAAAATCATTGGGTCCTATTCCAAAATCATTGAGTCCTTAGGGTTTGATCACTTTAAAGGTATAGCATGTTTCTCACTACCTTGGTCATGCAAAACAAAGGTTCACTCTAGGTCAACATTGGGTCAAACATTCCATCCACCCCTTCATCAAAACTTGTCCTTCACTTCACCAAACTTTGCAAAAAAATTGAATACACCAACACTTTTTTACTTGAACATCTATCAAACCAACCCCTAACTTAGCTACTTTGTATGTGAAATGAATCCTTTTCCATGCACTTAGTTGAGTTAGTTATCATCTTTGAACTAGTTTATCTTGAAGGTCGCGAGTCTACCCTAAAGATTTCCAAGTTCATAAACATTCTTTATCCAAACATCAAAACATCAAACTCAAGTCAAAAGTGTTGTCCCAAAATGTTTGCAAATACCACTTTCCATATCATCCACCTTTTCATCTCCCATTATCATGATTGCTCCAAAAAGACTTAGAGTGTCCCTTCTACCTAGATTTGAGTCAACTAGAGAGTTCAAACATTACAAATCTCAACATAACTCTCCCATAAGTGACCCAAAATTTATGGTAAAGACAAGATCACAACATAAGAGAATCATGGAGAAAACCAAAGTCTCATCTACTATTAGTGATACCAATCCTCAAGAATTTGATCCAAGAATTCAAGTTACCCCGTCACAATAGTCCTCGTCTCCATCAGGGTCGTATGATATAGAAGATGTCACGAACAATCCATTTGGACTTACTAGGGAAGAAATCATGGAACATCAAGGCTTAGAAAATGTGGCTTCAATTTCCCCATCTTTTGTTGCACAATCATTGACACAAGGCTTGAATTCATCTACAATTCCACCAAATCCATCCCTTGTGCCAAGTCAACCTTTAACATCTAGTCTTGCAACTCGACTAGGAACCAATCTTGGTCTCACTTCATGTCTAGGAACAAACACAACTATGGGTATTCACAACACGACCATTCCATTAACCACCAACCTTCCCCAAAACACAAGTTGGACACCAACATTTGGCAAACCACTTACTTTCCATGATGCCACAACAACTTCAACATTTCTAGCACAACCATCTTCATCCATCACCACAAATACCCCAAGTATGCCTAATGTTACTCAAGGTAATGTGGACCAAGTGCCTCAAGTAGGACAACAAGGGAAAGTTAACACCCTCATGCAAGGGAAACCTTTAACAAGTAGCTCCAACAACCTCATTGACACATCGAAACAAGTGGTTACCCAAGCTACCCAAGTTAATCCACCATCCACATCAAACCCATCTATCATCAACCCAAATCAAAACAACACCTTGGTTATGAATCCCATCAACAAAGGTAATACATTGATCCCACCTCAAATACAACAAGGGAATCCCCTACCCTTTCGTCAAGGGAACCCTTTTAATCAGTTACAAGGTCTTAATGTGTCATTACCATCATAATATTAAATGGCACCAACATCATATTTTCCCTTGGTCCCCCACATCATGCAAAATCAAATGACACATCGATCTTACATTCCTCCATCCCAATCCACTATCTTGCAAGGGATGTTAAACCAAGCGAACCCCCAACCTCTCATCAACAATTCACAACCCACACAAAACATCAACACCCAAAACCTATCACAGATGTCCCAACCACTAATTGATCCTACGTTGCGAGAACATGCCTAATTAGCTTTACAACAAGCACAATAGGCTTACCAGCAATCAGTCCAACATCATCAACAAAAACAAGTAGCCTTAGTCACACAACAACAACAAGCACAACAAGCAACCCTAGTAGCACAACAAGTAGCCTTAGTAGCACAACAACAAGAAGCCTTAGTAGGACAACAACAACAACAACATCAAGCAGCACAAAAAGTAGCCTTAGTAGCTCAACAACAACAACAAGCTCAATAATATGCCCAACAACAACAATTGCTCACATAACAACAACAACATGGTTTATACTATAACCCTCAACAAAACATCATCAACCCAAATGCGTTAGGAACATATACACCTCCACCACCATCATCTTCACAATATCCTATACCACCATACACACCATACAACACCTTATCATATCAAAATCCCACATATACTTAATCCACCATCCCGCAATATGCAACGTATGTTCCTCCGCCAAATCTACAAGATGATTTAGCATCAAAACTTAAGGCGTTGTCACAAGAAATGCAGGACTTCTGGATGGGAAAGAAAAATAAACCCCATACACAACAAAACTTATGTCCTTATCCATTCGATTGGAACATCGCAATGGTACCTTTTCCTCCCCAATTTAAGGTCCCCAAATTTGATAAATACAAAGGGAGAGGAAATCATATGGACCATGTAAAAGAATTCAATGTCATGTGCATGGAGGTGGCCTATAATGATTTCTACTTAATGTGCCTCTTCCCACAAAGTTTAACAAGTCTTGTCATGGATTGGTTTTCATAGTTACCTCCTATTGGAAATAGGATGCCACTTAATTGCAATCCTAAACATTATTTATTTCATGTGTCTCCTAAGTCCTTGGAAAGTGTTCTCAAACACTAGGATTAGAGAGAGATTAATTTTGGATGAAATAATCATGTTAATTGACATTTGTAATTAATTCTAAATGATAGGAGCATGTGAGGGCATCCAAGATGAGTTCTTAAATAATAGGAGCACATGGGATGCCCACATAGTAGGTGGCACTCACCTTGAGTTCAGTTAACTATTCAGAGTAAGAGATAACACTTATGAATGCATGTAAAGATCCTAGGAGCTAGGGTTTGATGTTTGCATGCATGAAGTTCAGTTCAGTTCAGAATTAGTTTAGTTCAGTTCAGTTCAAATTAGTTTAGTTCAATTCAGTTCAGTTATGGTTTAGTTATCTTCAGTTAGTTTTAGTTGAATGCTAGTTGACTTCAGTTAACTTGGTATGCATGACTAATGACTTGAGTTGCACGACATATAATGGGGACTACCTTCAGTTAACAGGGGATGACCATTCTTGCATGAATGGTGTTGAGAAATGTTTCAGTTAACAGGAAATGACTTGGACCCAACTTGGGTGCCCAAGTTGGCTTCTTGGAATTAACTCCTTTGCATGGTAAGATATTTAAGAAGGCTAAGTTAAGTGGGCCCACTCTTGGGCACCTACTTTGAGGATGAAGCCTTGAAGATTTTTACAGAATAAAGGTTGAGTTGGCACTTCAGTTTGGGACGCCCAAATGCATGAAGATGAGGATTTGACATTGTTCTTCATGGTTAAAACCTTCTTGGAAGAGATAGGCATACCTTTTAGGGATAGGGCTTGAGCATTGTAATTGTAACTCAATTGGAGTTTACAAAGTTGATCAAAGCCTATTTATCTCAAGCAAGTTGAAGAGATTTATTATCAGTTTTATTACAAGTTGTGAAGAAGATTTGGTAAAGGAAAAAGAAGCATTCTCAAGCAAGAATTGGAGCTATTGTAATCTACTTCAAAGATTGAATAATAGATTAATTCTTGGTGGATTTTTTTCCCGAAAGGGTTTCTCCATGGTATATGCTTGTGTAATCTTTCTAATATCCTATCCAATTCTTCTATCAACTGCTGTCTTCATTCTATAAATGATAAAATGAATTAATAAGATAATCACCCACAAAGAATCTGTAACAAAGAATACATATTTAGATCAACAAGAATAATAGTTTTATAAATTATTAAGCTACATAAACACCTCAATTTTTAATATTTGGTATCAGAGCTGAGGTTGGGTAGAGTATTGGGATGCCTTTCTCTTAAAAGATTGGAGGTTTTTTGGCTTAGTGGGAGATTTTATTATTTTTGTTATTGCTGATTTTGGAAAATAAGTTTGTTACAATGAGTTTGAATTCTCGTTTAGAAATTGAAAGGTTCAATAGATCTAATTATGAGATGTGGAAACTCAAAATGGAGGATCTCCTTGAAGAGGGAGATCAGTGGTTACCTGTTGGTAATGAGAGAAAGTTACCTACAACGATGCTAAATGAGGATTGGGATAAGCTTGATAAGAAGGCAAGAGGGACCATAAGACTATGTCTTGTTGATGTTGTTCTCTTGAATGTTTCAGAAGAAACTACTGCATATAAGTAGTGGAAGAGAATAGGTGATATTTATCAAACTAAAAGTCTTACTAATAAGTTGTATCTGAAAAGACAATTGTATTCTTTAAAGATGAAAGAAGGTGATTTTCTTGCAAATCATTTGAATTCTTTTAATTTGATTCTAAGTCAGTTAGCATCTGTAGATGTAAAGCTAGAAGATGAAGATAAATGCATTTTGTTACGCTGTTCTTTACCAGAGTCTTGGGAAAATATAATTGTCCGAAGATGGACAGTATAATCCTACTCTCCTATCAAAGGAGATGAGGAGGAAGTCTAAATAGGGAATCCAAGATGCCTTGTTTGTAAAAGGTAGGCCTAAGAAAAAGGAACCTAAGGGAGACAAGGAAGGAAAGGGTAAGTCTAAAGGACGATCTAAAACCCATGGTAAGAGTAAGGTAATTTGTTGGAACTGTGGGAAACCAAGACATGTGAAGAAGGATTGTAAGAACAAGAAAGAGAGTTATGATTCTTCTACAGAGGAGTCCTTAGATGATAGTAATGGTGCATTGGTTATTTCAGCTAATATTTTTTGTGATAAATATTTGCTTCATGTTTCAGAGTGATCTTCATAGAGAGGATGATAGTCACGATGCCATGTGTAACTCAGTACCATGGTTCAGTGGGAGTTGTTGGAAGTGACATGAATGCATCATTGGTAAGGTTATCTTCATGAAATTGGGGATATGGTTTTTTAATTGGTTTAGAGTGGTTGCTATTATATCATGGTTTAATCTTGATTCTAGATTAGATTTTGGCATATTACATGTTCTCTTGAGACCATGATGTATGTTATGGTGCATGTGATCTCCTAAAAGGAGATGGTTAGATCATGGATGTCATGTTTATGTTCAAGATTGGAGCTTTGACATTGATCTTGTGTAGTTCTCTTATGTATTGGGTACATTAATCATTTGCTTGATTGCTTCATGATAGTGCTATGTTGCATTTGGAGTTTGGAATGGAATGGTTGGTTATAGGTCCTCATGGAAACTTGGAGAAATAGGTGAGGCTTGAGTTCTCTTATGGTTAGAGACATGTGTTGGAATGGTTACTAGCAAGAAAAGCTTTTCCAACAAAAAAGACCGAGGAGCCTACACCTTGGTTGAACGTGAGTTCAACACACTCAATGGTTACACATGCCTTCAAAGAGGCAATTTGGTTATAGAGACTTGGGAAAGGTATTGGTTTTAATTACAAGTTAAACTTGAATGTGATAGTTAGAGTGCTATGTGTTTAGCCAAAAATCCTATGTATCAAGCTTGTACTAAGCATGTTGACACAATATCACTTTGTGCAAGAAATGGTTGAGAGTGGGAAGGTATTAATTGAGAAAGTTGACACTTTAATTAATGTTGCAGATTATCTTATGAAACCAGTTCCTACAGATAAGTTCTCTTGGTTTTAATCATTTGCTTGGAGCTTCAAGATTATGCAGGTTTCATTTGAAGTTGGAATGGATTGATTAGTTGGTGTAGGAAGGCCATTGGACTTAAGTTTTTTACTTGATTTATAATTATTCCTTGTTTAGAATAATTGCAATGTATAATGTCAAGTGGGAGAATGTTGGAAATAGGATGTCATTTAATTGCAATCCTAAACATTATTTATTTCATGTGTCTCTTAAGTCCTTGGAAAGTGTTCTCAAACACTAGGATTAGAGAGAGATTAATTTTGGATGAAATAATCATGTTAATTGACATTTGTAATTAATTCTAAATGATAGGATCATGTGAGGGCATCCAAGATGAGTTCCTAAATAATAGGAGCACATGGGGCACCCACATGGTAGGTGAAACTCACCTTGAGTTCAATTAACTATTGGAGTAAGAGATAACACTTTTGAATGCATGTAAAGATCTTAGGAGCTAGGGTTTGATGTTTGCATGCGTGAAGTTTAGTTCAAATCAGTTTGGTTAAGTTCAATTCAGTTATGGTTCAGTTATCTTCGGTTAGTTTTAGTTGAATGCTAGTTGACTTCAATTGACTTGGTATGCATGCTAATGACTTGAGTTGCATGACAAATAACAGGGACTACCTTTAGTTAACAAGGGATGACCATTCTTGCATGAATGGTGTTGAGAAATGTTTCAGTTAATAGGAAATGACTTGGACTCAACTTGGGCGCCCAAGTTGGCTTCTTGGAATTAACTCCTTTGCATGGTAAGATATTTCAGAAGGCTAAGTTAAGTGGGCCCACTCTTGGGCACCTACTTTGAGGATGAAGCCTTGAAGATATTTACAGAATAAAGGTTGAGTTGACACTTCAGTTTGGGACGCCCAAATGCATGAAGATGAGGATTTGACATTGTTCTTCATGGTTAAACTCTTCTTGGAAGAGATAGGTGTACCTTTTAGGGATAGGGCTTGAGCATTGTAATTGTAACTCAATTGGAGTTTACAAAGTTGATCAAAGCCTATTTATCTCAAGCAAGTTGAAGAGAATTATTATCAATTTTATTGCAGGTTGTGAAGAAGATTTGGTAAAGGCAAAAGAAGCATTCTCAAGCAAGAATTGGAGCTATTGTAATCTACTTCAAATATTGAATAATAGATTAATTCTTGGTGGAGTTTTTTCCCGAAAGGGTTTCTCCACGGTATATGCTTGCATAATCTTTCTAATATCCTGTCTAATTCTTCTATCAACTTTTGTCTTCATTCTACAAATGATAAAATGAATTAATCAGATAATCACCCACAAAGAATCTGTAACAAAGAATACATATTTATATCAAATAGTATAATAGTTTTAGAAATTATTAAGCTACATAAACACCTCAATTTTCAACACCGCCAAGCATCAAAAATTTCCAAAAAATTGTTGACAAATTCATAGATCACTTCTCCTTCAATCTTGACATGGATGTAAGCTTAGAAGAGTTGTATACTCTCAAACAAAACAAAGGAGAATCTTTCACCAATTTCTTATAATGATGGAGGCAAAGAGCTAGTAAAAGCAAGTGACCACTTCCTGATGAACAACAAGTGGGATTTATCATAGAAAATCTAGATCTAGATCTATCCTTCCACTTGAAAATGCAGTGCATTACCTCCTATGATGAGATTGTCCCTAGAGCCCTTAACATCAAGAGATCCCTAATCTCACAGAAAAATATACAAGTATATAGAGACAACCACCCATCCACTAGTTTTAATGGCAAGCCCTGCTATTGGGCCAAAAACAAAAATGTCACTAGTGATGGTGTTGTTGATGCAAAGGTGGTCTTAACTGCTTCTAGGCAAGAAAACACCCAAGCCATGACCACACAACAACCATACATGTCGCTGTCAAACAATCAAACAACAATCAATGTTTCAAACACTCAGCATGGACAACAACGAATGAATAGTGCTCCTAAATGATAATTCACTCACTTGGGGGAACCTATGGAGGATGTATTGAAAAGGTTGATACATTCTAATCTTATCACACTCCCAAATTTTTCAAACTATCAGGTAAACCCACAAAACTGGTTTACAATTCCATTGAGGAAGGAAAAATTCATTTTCAGATGGAAAACACTTTAGGTGGTTCCCTAGAACTAGCGGGGTTCGCTAGAACCCCATAAAGGGTTCGCTAGAACCAGGGGTTTCGCTAGAACCCCCCTTCTAGCGAACCCCCCTTTAATGGGTTTTATTTTTTAATTGCATTATAGGGGGGTTCGCTAGAAGGGGGAGTTCAATTAAACCCCCTGATTCTAGCGAACCCCAGTTCACTAGAACCCCCCTTTTTCCCCCTTCTCCCCCTCTAGCACCAAATTTATGCAAAATTTTTCCCTTCAAAGCTTGAGTTGAGGATGAAAATGCAGGAGAATTCACAAACCCAACTGGATGATGGTAGTCCTCGGAATGAGCTATCCATCAAATATAATTTTAATATGTTTTGGTTTTATTATGTATTTCTTTTTTTAGTTTGATTAAACATAGGTTTTTCACCAAAAATCAAGCTCTATGTTCTGCACATGTGGAAAAATAGAAGATTATCAAAATAAAATTATGAAAAATATGTTTAGGCTAGGTATTGATGTTCTTGATCCAGTAAAAAAACTTGAATTTTGATACATACAAAAAAAAATATGTTGTATACAGTCCGCCTATGTTTGAATTGTAATTGGTTTGAATTTGAAACTTGATTAAGGAAAAAATATTCAATAAAAAACTATGAAACCAAATGAACTAGTTAGATATCATAGTTACAAATCTAAATTTGAAAAAAATAGAATTTTATCCTTCATAGAATTTTTTTTATGTTGTATGTACGGTGAGCATCACTCCTTAAAAATGGTGTTTATTGATAAAAACTAGTTTTCGAAGGAGATGGAAAAAGAAGTGCAATCTAATTCCAAAAATTTTGAAAAAAATATATTTAGAATATATAGACAAAATGTCACAAATCACTAGTTTGCATCATCTTCAAATTCCTCACGATTTAGCCGCTATAGGTGCTCGAAAGTGAAGATTTAGTTAGAAAAAATCAATTCAATGTCCAGTTTGGCCAAAAATTGTAAACCAGTATTGTGGGATCACCCTATCAAGAGCCACAAGTCAAATATCATAGCTATAGAGATGATCATTTTTGTGAATTTCATCAATACAAAGGTCATAACACTCAAAACTATTTTAGACTCAAACATCTAATAGAAGGTCTTATTGAACAAGGAGACATTCATGTCAATCAAAAATCTGGGAATGAAAATCTGAAAATTTACACAAACCCTATGCCAAATCATACAAAAGCAAATGATTCAAGAAAGGCCTCAACTTTAAAAAATGAAAACAATCCCCATGATACCACAGTGGGACATATTTATTTATCACAACATGAGGAATCAAACATGCATCAAGATACTATTTTAAAACAAAGTCCAAACCCATCAACATTGTTTAACAATATTTTATACCGTAATGACATCACGTTATCAAATTGTGATATCTCTCCCACATATGACTCCATGATTGGGCATGTTTAAGAAGTTTTGAAATAGCAAGAAATATCCCTTATTGCACCCATACCTACCAACTGTTGTGAAGATTCTTTTATCGATGGTCTATCATCCACCCAAGGATCATGTCAAGAGGAGGCTCTTGAGGATAAAGAAAGTTACTTCGAATCAAGTCAAGATCAAGAACCCTTGTCCCCAAAGTTTCACCAAGAGCTAAGGGACATCTTCCAAACCATTTTAAACTCAAGATATGTCCCCAATATCACCCCTAATATGTTTCTTTCTAATGGACACATAGACGTTCTTCATTCAAAACAAGAGTCTCCCACTCTTGATATTTCTACACAAGAGCAAGCAACAGTCAATATTCTTGATTCATACAGTGATTGTGCATCATCAACATCTTTTGAGGTAGTATCAACATATAACAATGTCATAGAATCGGAGCAAACAATTCATATTCCTGAACAGTAGGAATCCATAGCAATATCATGTGTTCATGAGAAGTCATATTCAGTGGCTATGGATCAAAGGATACATTACAAGGGCAAAGGATTAGGTATTGATTATACCTTCACAACATTGGGGGCAATCTTATCTACAACAAACATCAACATATGGGGCACGAAGGATCCTTATGATGAAAATATTGTCAATGCTACAACTAGTCGTATCATGAGTTGACATTCACCCATCATCTCATACACAAACTGGGACCAATATAAAAAGAAGAAATCCTATCTAAGCAAGGAAAATATCATTGAAACAAATGAAGCAGTCAAGCAAAAAGGACAAAGCAAATACAAATGGATACCAAAGAAAAATAAAGAAAATCATCCCTCCAAAACTCCATTAGTCAAAGAAACTATGGGGCAAAATAAAAAAGGGAAATGTATCTATCAAAAGAGTCCTCAAATACAAAAGCAAGCTTCTCAAGCAAGGAACAAAGTCTATCCACTGGTTGGTCCTAATTCCATGAAAACCTCCATCCCTATCCATCATCGCTCATCTTCCCAAGTTTGGAGAGTCATAGGTTCCAAACCATCAACCAATCCATTTCATATGCCTTCATGCATGTCACCGTCCACTCCATTCATGATATCCAATTCTCGCATTGACTGTGTGTTGGAAGCTACCCTTCATCATAAGGATTCTAAAGGCACTTTATCGCGACGTGTACACATAGACAAGGTTAATTATGGTATCCACAAGGTAGATCAAAGTTCTTCAAGGTTGTATTCAAGTGCCTGTATCTTAGCAAAGTAGCTTCTTCAAGTAGGATATTGTTGGAACGCTATAATAGTGGCCTCTACATTAGCACCACCAGATGGTTCAACATGAGGGTAAAATTTCCAAACAATCAAAAAAATCAAAAAATCATGAAAATAGTAAAAATAAAAATCATCCTCCAGTGAAAACCACTACGGTGGCTCTTTCAGCAAGTACCATGATGAAAACCTGGCAAACAGGCGTCATGAGTAGAATCAAGCGTCTATATGATCCTAATCGAATAGAAGCATCTCATCCTTGTCATGATAAATCCAATGTTCCCTCCATCCATCCAATCCAAATTTATCAAGATATTCCACTTTATCTTGATCTTGACAAAGATTCGATGTATACTTCAACTCTACTCATGGCCAACTTTTGACAGGCTCTTTACCATTTTATCTCATGAAGTCCCATAGCCCATATCTAGCATGATAAAACTCTGTCAAACTCTTTGCATATACATTACCTATCTTGGTTATCCATTGCATTATGAAGAATTTCTAGACACTAGGGGTAGGTTATTACACTCTTGTTTTCGAATAACTCTTGATCCATGTCTTTTATCTCATAATGTGACATTGGCATCATGATCTAGGTATCGTTTACCTCAAATCTCATCAAAAATCCAAAAAAAAATGCAAAATCTTGTATAGCCGAAAATCCAAAATTGCAAAATCTTGTCAACTAAAATCCAAAAACATTCACAAAATTGTAAGTCAAAATCCAAAACATCTGAAACACATTAAAATTCCTAAAAATGTCAAACATCAAAAATCCAAAAGCAGTACCTTGTTGAACTACATTGTCTTTGAGCTTGAACGTAGGCAAGGCCATCATTGATGTGCCCTCGAGACACCCTAGGCTAGTCCTTTAGGAATCTGTCATAATAAAATGGCATTTCATCAACTGTTCATATCTCATCTTCAATAAGTCGAGTCTGTTGAACTACGTGGTCTCTGCATGTATAATGTAGAAAAGGATCATCTTTGATTAGCCCCTGAGGCCCCTAGGATAGGTCTTTTAGGTTAGGTTCTTGGTTGAAACTCTCGAAAACCCCTAAAACATTCAAATATCAAAAAATCCCTAAACATCCAAATACTAGAAAATCCCAACAACATTTGAAAAATTGTAAAAATACAAGAACACTCAGAAAACATTCAAAAGACCTAAACAACATCAAATATCCTTGAAAAACCCTAAACAACCTCAAAATCATGAAAAACATAAACATTCATAAACTTTCGAAAAGACCAAAAATAGCCTCAAAACATTTTCAAAATACCAAAAAAAATTGAAACATTTCAAAAAATCCAAAACCACCCATCCTATCTCGCTTTCACCTACAATAAACCTACATCCATAATAAATCAATCATCATCTTCAACCTTTTGCAAAACAAATAGAAAAAAAGTATAGCAAGTCATAAAGTGAGAACCTAAGTGTCAAAATCTAAAGTCTAGATCATAGGTAAATGAGTCAGTGGAGTTTATATCATCTTATCATAAAGCTCATCATCAGCCTAATCAACCCATCTGATCAACATGTCCTAGGATGCATCCTTCCTATGATGGACATTAGTATCAGAAATCGCCTTAGCTATCTTAAACTAGCAAGAGAAATAGATAGCACTGCCTATTTGTCTTTAATCTTTTTTTATGATTTATCTTATTGACCCATTCTGAGGACCTCTCGATGATGTCTATCTAAAATGATTTAAAGAGAAAGGAATAGGGCATCAATCATTATCTTTCATTTTTTGTGCTTGTGGGATATTCCTGTAAAATAATCTTGGCACATACTTGCTTAGTTGTGTGTAGGAAGGTTGTTTGGAGTACGTTGTTGACTATCGTGTATGCTTTGGTCCAATATATTCTAAGCCTCTAACTTACATTCCAACGACATTTCTGTATGTCAAGGTGTGGAAAAAAACTATCCTATCTGTTTGTCGAGTCAAAGTCCATTACACTAGATACAATGCCATCCTGGTTATTAATACCTTGATGCATCGTGTCTATGTGTTATATCAAACAATAAGAAACGATGGAAAATCCCAATCCCAAGATATGAGCAAATCATCATCATGCATTTCTCATCACCATCTCTAATAAAGTCTCGGTGGGTTATGGACTTGGACTTTTTGAATCAATCTCAAAATTAATAGTCAATCCATTCATCTTATTCTTTTTATTGTTCTATCTTTACTAACATTTCTATCCAAGCATCAAATCTATGTGATCTACATTGAAATATACATGAGGCTACCCATAGTTGATGACTGTCTATACATCATGAAATCTATCTACATCAACATCTGAGCTTTCCAAGAACTATTTTTCATCCTCTTTACTAGCAATCCCTCTTTCGTTGGGGCACATTGGGGCATCTATATCATCTTCACCTCAACAATTTGAAAAGTTGCATCTCTTTGATTCAAAACCAACCTAAAATCTCAAGAATCTCAAGCATAAGTCTGATTTTCACCTATCGTGAGCCCGATCGAAACACTATATTCCTTGATCGATCTCTCAAGGGGGGAAACCAACCGTCTTTCGATCATATTGATATCAGATCATCTAACATACTATGTTCCTAGCCTTGCTATCAAATTATCAAATCAATCATCATTGGGATATATCTTTCCTTACCAATCCTCGTGTTATTCAACACTATCCTTGCATTGTTGTGAATCCTCAACAATTTTATCAATCAATCAATTAGATCAATCAACTTTAGCTTGGATATCAACATCTCAAAGAGATCATCGATATCCATTTTTTCATCGTCATCAACATCAAAATCAACACCAATCTTTGAACCAATGCAATGAGTACATTGCTTCAAAGAGGGAAAAAATGTAAACACCTAAAAATGTCTCAATGGATCACATTGGCTAACTAACATCACATCATCCTAAAATCCATCTTCTTTTCTCTTGTTTAATTAAATAAGCCTAATTATTTAATTAAATGCCTCATTTTCACCTATTAATCTAATTGACCTAATTGGGTTAATTCACCCCCTCTCACACTAACATCTCATCTAGTTTAATTAAATAATGCAAATTATTTAATTTTAACCCTAAGTCCTCTTATTTAATTAAATAAAGTCAAATATTTAATTAAATATCATATTTGCATCTCCTTTTCATTAAATAAATTAATAATTTAATGAATATCCTCATATTCCTCATCTTGCAAATTAAAATTTAGTTTTAATTAACTAAATTTCTAATTTCCCTCTCATCCACTTGCATATCTCCTATTTTCTTCCAAAAAAAAAAGGTAATGATTACTCCAACCAAACTTTGAAACAACTTTTTAAAGTTGTTGCAAAGTGTGTTTGTTTGCATGATTGTGAGCCCTTGATCTTTTCTTGATCCATGTGATCTTGGATGTGATGAGAATCCTTGATCCATGTTTCATCTCTCCTCCTTTTTGACCATTGATTAACCCTTTTAATCTTAACCCTTCATTTCTCATTTGCTTTCCTATAAATAGTTCACTATTTGGAGACAAATGGATCCATCTTTCAAAGCAAACTTATATTGTTGAAATCACTCACACTCACACTCGTATTCAACATGCATTTAACATCTTTTAATTTATTTTAATTGCATTAATTAGCTTTAAGCTCCATTAATGGCTTCCATGATCACATAATGCATCCATTTAGCTTGTTTAATTAATTAGGGTTTGGATCTTTTAGGTCATAATCCATTTAGAACTAGCTTAGCATTAGTATATCTTCATCATTTAGAATAAAATCATGTTTAATTAGTTTGAATCATGTTCATTTAGATTAGAATCATGTTTTCATACACATCTCACAATCGTTCCAACATTTTTTTTTCAATAAAACTGATTAGAACAAGCTCATTTATCCACATGATTGGGAAAGGGTTGTTGTTCCACATCAACATGACACCACTCCCACAACAAGATAAGTTTCAAATGGATTAGAGTAGACATTTAAACACTTTCATAATTTAGAATACTTAGTTTGATAAATGTTTAACTTTCATTTGAATGATCTTGTTGAGATTTGACATTAGTGGCTTCATTATGTTTTGTGGATCAAGCGTAATTGACCCATACTAATCCTATCGAGCACAAAACTATTATAACTACCCCATGCATCTTGTAATCTATGCAGAATGTTAGATAATCTATGAGCCAAGACATCATCAATTATGTTTGTGGAAATTTTATGGGCCTCATTCCTAGCTGCCACTTTAGACTCCCTGCTTTTCTTTAACTCATTCAACTCCTTTATTTCTAATGAATGATCCTCCTTGCCTTGTGTAGACAAGTATAATGAAATGGTTCCAGAGTTGTGACCATTGGGGTAGATCCTCCTTGGGAGAAGGAAGAAAGCTTTACACTTATTATATTCATTATATAACTTTTGATAATTCGACAATAATTTATCATAATTGGCATGCAGAATGTTCGTGGTAGCTTCATTAAACAACACAATATTAACTGCAAGAGATGCAACTTGGACTGAGGAGGTGTTAGAGACTCTTTTAACAATGAGACTCTTAAACAATTATCTAATATTTTTGGTTATTGGTGGCTTTTTATTCGATGGTGCCATAGCCCATATTTCCAAGGTCTCAAAATTGGCATTAAAGCCAAACTTAAAGTAAGCCTGCTTTTCCCATTCCTTAGTTGCAAAGGCATTAACATCTTTCCTTTTTATTGTTTTTAGGGCTCTAGTAGAGGCTATATCCAATTCTGGTAATAGCAAGATGCTAACATCCTTCACCATTTTTCCTTGCCTCGCCGGGGGTGGTTTTATTGACCTTAAAGTCTAATTCCTTTAAAATATCTTGTAAAGTGGAAAAAGGGGTCCTAGATGCAACAAGTAGATAACTATGATTAACTTATTTTTCTTTGACTCCAAATTCAAATACAAGCCAACTAGGGTTTGATGATTGGCTAGTTTCCAGAAGGGAGAGCCAATCTCTTAGGGTTTTGGTTTTTTTGAGTTGTAAAGAGGATAACTTTAATGTATGTTTTAACAAGCCTATTTGACATAAATTGTAAATTTCAAAATGTGATTTATCATGTACAAATAAAGACGAAAATTGATAGAACAAACCTAGATCTAAAAATGGTGACAAAGAGGGACCTGTTATCAAAATTTGAACTTGAATTATGTGGACAAAGGCATGGGTGCCCTAGACTAGAGTTGTTGCTTTTTTAAGATCTATAAACTTCAAAAGGAAAGTTACAATCTTCTCTATGTTTTCTATGACCTATTCTTGATGAAACTTTTTTATTTGACCTACACACATGAAAAAAGGGGGAAAGGTTGTGTTGTATAGGGGCTTGCCTAAGTCAAACCCCATTTTGGTGTTTCCACCTCCACGTATAGTAGATGATGATGATCAAGGGGGTGTTCCCTAATTTGGATAGAGATCAAAACAATAATCAAATGAAATGAAAAATGAAAAATGATAATGTTACCTTGGTATGAAACCCTTGTCAAAGTGATGTTCACACCATAAGTTTCCACCAAAGGTTGTTTGATAAATGCCTGAATTTATTAATAGATCTGCAAGAGGTTAGTCCACAAACCATAATAGATTGTTAGAGCAAGCGTGTATGGGATAACTCAATACATCTTCAAAATAAATGCATCAAAATAGTTTATTGTTCATAATTGCCTCCTAATGTTCAAATGAGAAGAAAAATTGTTTATATATACATCCCAATTGATATTTTTATTATAAGATGACCTGGGATCTTTTTAATTCTCTAAGGACCAACACCAAAACTTTAAACTTTAAATAGGTCGGATTTAAGGTCAAGGAGGTGCTTTTTGCTCAAGTTTGTCGAGATGTTAAGGATTTTAATGTATTTTCATAATCTAGCCTCGAAATGAATAAATTTTTAAATTTAATTAAATCTATAGGCCTCAATTTTTTTATCTACTTGTGAGGGGTCAGTACCTTTCTTGGATTCAACTAACTTTTCATGGAGCTCTTCTCTCTTTATCCTCAATATAAAATCCTTGAACTCATTTGATTTTATAAACATCGTCATTGATGAATTGTGTGCATGTTAGGGCTCTTATGTCATTATCCTCTTTGCTCACATCCCTTAGGTTGATTGTTAGCCTATCTTGGGGGATATCAAGAATTTGCACCCTTGGTGGGACATGCAAGATCTGGTCAACTTCTTCATCACATCACATCCTCGATCTATGTCCCCTCTCTCACACTTAAGGAATACTCCACTACCGCATTTCGTCTTCTTGAGAAAATTCAAACATTAAAGGGTATGTGCAGGATCATGATGGGCCAAAAAGTGGCAATATGATGGGTTTTTGTAGTGTATGTGGCTGACGACTTTTTTTTTACCCAAAATTGATGAAACAAAAAGGGTTTTTAAAAGAGATTCTCAGATTTCCACCAATATAAATTATGCTTTACTTTGAATTTAATAAATAATTATTATTTATTTTCTATTTGAATTACAACTAAAGTCCATTGATAGGCTAATTGAAAAACATCTATAGCTTTCAAATGGTATCACATTTTTGAATCAAACATGCATCACATTCTATGCTTCGATACCATAGGATTAAAAAAAAGAAATGAATTTCATGAAATTTTGACCAAGTTAAGGTGGTTGGTCATACAGTTTTTAATTTTAAAAGTTGTAATTAAAAATTCATAATTAATTATTTACTTGAAAAAATTACAAAAATATGCATCACATTGAGACATGAGTCCTCTACTTATATCTAAAATCTTGTAATTTTTTCTCATTTTATTGTGGTTAGGTGGTCGATAGACACCTACTTCTTATTTTTTCCTAAAATTTAAGTATCGCATTGAAATTTCAAAATTTCACCAAATATTTAAAAATAAAAATAAACCTAGTAGTTTAGAAACTACATTCAATTTGCTAAAAATTATATTCTTACATATTTTTGAAATAATATAGATAACTTATTCAAATTTTTACGTCAAGTTGCCTAACTTTGATTTTTTTGAATTTTTTGCCACTTAAGGGCCCGTTTTTCCCATGATGATCCTACACATACTGTAAATAATTATATAGATAATCATAATGTTTAAATTACATGATTGTTATTATCAAATAAAATCTAATTTGTTTTTATATATGTTAATAATTTCATAAATACTATTAAAGAAAATAAACATAAAAGAGCCCATTGTGTAAAATATTATATGCCTAAATGTAAAAGTTTTGCTATTTAATTTGATTTAATTAAAAGAAACTAAATAAGTAAAAGAAAATAAATTAAATTATATAAAAACTAAAATTATAAAGTTATTAAATGAAAGGAAATAGAAAAGAGCAATGGAAAGTACTAATAAAGAGAAATTGTTTGAAGGAAAGAGATTACCAAATAGATTGAAGTAGCCAAACCAAGCACCACCAAAGCAAGAGAGACACAAGAATTTGTTAAGGGGAAAAAACAAGAAAAAACCCCAATATTATGAATGGAGGCAAAATGCCTAAAGAATAATCAAAGAGAGAGAGCTTCAGCCTTAGCTTGCTTGCTTGAATCTTGAAGAATGAGAGGAGGCACCTCAATAAGTAGAGGTGAGAAGGATGAGTTAGAATGTAACTCCCAACTCAATGAATGCCACCATTCATCTATGTGTGTGCAAAGTGTCACCTCTTAAGGAGGTGGTTACAAATATTCCTTAATAAAGGAATTAAAAAATAAGCCATCCTCACACATGTGTGAGATGACAAAAAAAACAAAAGACTTGTAGGGATTCCTTTGGAATATTCCTACAAGTTAATAAATAATTACAATTAAAGGATAACATTTACCAAGTAAAGATTAATCTTCTCACATTAAAAAACAAGTAGGACTAAAATTGGCATGCATTAAAATGCTTGTTACATGCAAAATGGCTCACTAAAAAGGGAAACATAGTGGAGGAGTTTTTGCATGTCGATAGTGGGGGAGACTTGAGAGACACCACATGAATGCATGGTTGGATCACTCTTGCTTTTTAACAATTTTTTTAGAGAGAAAGAGAAGGATTAGGCATATTTCGGGGAAATTGGAGGCGTAATTTAGGAAATTAATGATAGGTCATGTGGGGAGCGTTTGGATCTTGGGGATGAACCCCTATTCATAATAACCAATGATCAAGTGTTGGAAGAGATCTACAAGGATAACATAAACCTAAAAATAATATAGAGTGGGCCAATTTGTTGGTGGACCTATGAGAGTCATTCTGCATTTGGGTGTTGGGGCCATGCATTATCCATCAGAGGTTGATTTGGGTGATTGAGGGGAATTCTACCTTGACAGATCTTTGTTGATAAATTCTACGCACTTGACCGACACCTTTGAGAAGTGTGGCATTGTGCAAGGTATGGCCATTTTCAGAGAAGTTTGATCCTGTGTATTGAAGATTCATTTGCATTTCTATTAAGAGTGTGGGGCTTTTCATTCAAGGTTTAAGGGACAACATATAGAAAGGCTAATTTGCATTCATAATGGAAGAAGGTAAGTTGAACTTTGTGTTTAGATGCTCAACCAAGAGGAAGAAAGTGTTTGGCGACTTGTGGTATTGCTATTTTTTCTTTCATGCTTGAAATTGTTAATCACATAATCTCTTAATGGTAATCTTGGATACATAATTTTAGATTTGCGAACACATTTTTAAGTTCTATTGGTACAAGTTTCACCTTGATTTTCCAACATTTGGTATCAAAGCTAACAGTTCTGTTAAGAGAGGGATGCCTTTATTTTGAGTGTTGAAGGTTTTTTGGTTGCAGTGGGAGCTTGTGCATTGTGGGTTTTGCATATTTGTGAAGAATATTGTAAACCATGGCTTCTATATCTCATTTAGATATTAAGAATTTCAATGGCGCTGGCTACAAGATGTGGAAGTTAAAGACAGATGATTTCCTTGAAAAGAGAGATTAGTGGTTGGCAGTTTCAAATGAAAAGAAACCAGAATCAACATCTAATGAAGATTGGAAGAAAATGGACAAGAAGGCATGAGGAACCATTCAGTTGTGTCTTGCAGATTTTTTCCTCTTGAATGTTTTAGAAGAATCTATCACATACAATTTGTGGAAGAGGATAGGTGATATTACCAAACTAAAACTCTAACAAATAAGTTATATCTCAAAAGATGTTTTTATTCTTTGAAAATAAAGGATGGTGATTCTATTGTAGAATGATTAATGATTTTAATATGATTATAAGTTATCTTGCATCTGTAGATGTTAGGATAGAAGAGGAAGATAAATGTATTTTGTTGCTTTGTTCTTTACGTGAATTTTGGGAAAACCTAATTATTGCCATAAGTGGTGGTGGTACAGAACTGAAGATGGATAGTCTCATTACTATACTTCTTTTATAAGAAATGAGGAGAAAGTCCATGAATGTTGGCTCCTAAGATACCTTTCATTTGTGAGGAAGGTCCAAAGAAAAAGGAGGGCCTAAAGGGGAAAAAAAGAGATACAAGTATAAAGGATGTTATAAAACCCCCAAGAGGAATTATGGTAAGAGAGGACATGTGAAGGAGTGTAGAAATAAGAAAAAGAGTTCAGATGCTTCCATAGAAAAGTCCTCAGAAGATGGTGTTTCTGATGCTTTGTTTATTTTTGATAACACTATTAGTGACGATGCTTAGCTTATTGATTATGTAAGGAAACTTGCAACCATTCTAATGACAATTTCCACATAACCCAAAAGAGATATTCATGCAAATAAGTACTCATAATCCACATGCAAGAGAATAGAAAACATACCCATCAAATATGACACAAGATATACCCTAGGAAAACCCTCAAGAGGGAAAACCTAGCCTCCAAAAATATCCATACTCCATCATGTTAATTAGCCATAAATCAAATCCAATAGTTACAATGAACACTTTTGAAGCATCAAGCCCTTCAATGCATCTCCATGTGTTTAAGCATGAATCCACACATCTCATTCCATGCTTCACAAATGCACTCTCAAGAAGACTCAATAATGATAGCCAAACCACTCAACCAACCTAAACCACTACATATGTGTTTTCTTTTAGACACAAGCTCACACAAAATACAACTAGTTGTAAGGTGAAACCATGTACCACAAAACCATGTGAATACAAAACCACTAACCCCTTATTTAATATTGGGTACTAAGACATCACATTATTT
The DNA here is from genome assembly GCA_007258455.2 of Sequoia sempervirens. Taxonomy (NCBI): domain Eukaryota; kingdom Viridiplantae; phylum Streptophyta; class Pinopsida; order Cupressales; family Cupressaceae; genus Sequoia; species Sequoia sempervirens. The sequence goes on along the minus strand of VDFB02018296.1, from coordinate 15,426,516 downwards.
AATATTTCCCCTTAGCCAAAATAACCAATTAGCCAACTTAAGAAAAATACCCATGTGTTTGATTTTATAAACATAAGCTCACAAAAAACCACCAAGTGGTGCTACATAAAACCATGTGACTAATACCATGAGCTTGCAAAACCATTAACCCCCACATTTTATTTTTAGTACTAAATTTTCCAAATATTAAATATTTCTCCAATGTGCAACCCTACACTAAATATTTATTACAATATTACATACAACACATAAAGTGGCCTCAAGAATGCCAACCCATGTGATGCACACATCCCTAGATCCCCTAGATGCACCACAAATAATAAAATATTGAATTATAATATTAGGCAAGATGGACAACACACCTTTTCCTAACATGTATGACCTATAATAGAGTCCTATAATGTGATACAAAAAGTTTGATAAATGATGGAGATTGTTTCCCTATTATTAATTTATAGGATGATATGTTACTTATTGGTAAGGGGAAAGGTTTGATTTCAAAAATAAAGTCTCATCTTGAAACTAGATTTGAAATAAAGGACTTAAGCATGGCTAAACACATTCTTGGGATAGAAATTAGAAGAGATAGAGAGAAAGAAGCTATGGCTTGGGAAAAATAAGTCTATCAATTTATTTTTATAGAGGTTTAATATGCAAGATGTTAGACCATTGTATGTTCCTATGATATTAGGAATGAAGTTTTATGTTACACATTGTCTTACATATCCTTTTGAGATATGATAAATAATAAGAGTTCCTTAATAGAGTGCAATTAGAAGTTTAATGTATGATATGGTTTGTACTAGGCAAGACATTACCCAAGTAGTGGGAGTTCTTAGCAGATTTATGTCTAAACCTAGATGGATTCATTGGAATATAGTTAAAAGAATATTTAGATATTTGTGGGGTGTCTTAGAGTATTCCTTGTGTTATCATGTCAATTTTATAGGAGACAATAATTCTATTTATATTCAGGTTTTTGTAGACTCAAACTAGGTAGGTGATGTTGATAGTAGAAGATCCACCAATGCTTAGGTGTTTACTTTATTTGATGGGATAATAAGTTGGATGAGTAAAAAATAGACTATGGTTTATTTTTCCACTACAAAGGTTGAGTATATGAAAACAAATTAAATGCTTGTAAAGAAGTCATTTTATCTTAAGAGGTTATGTTCAAATGGATTGAAATATGGTTCAATTATTCTTTGTTGTGATAGTCATAGTGCAAATTGTTTGGTAAAGAACTTGAAATTTCATTTGGGGAATATACACATAGATGTGAAGTATCAATTTATAAGAGGCATGATAAAAGATGAAAGGGTTAAATTAGAGAAGATAGAGTTATTGATGAATGTTGTAGATGCATTAACCAAGCTCGCGAGCACACAAAAATTAGATGGTGTTTGAAGTCTACGGGCCTCTTAGTCCCTATAAGTTAGATTTTAATGTTGGTTCTTTCATTTGGTTCTTGAAATGCATTCAACAAGTGGGATAATGTTGAGAATTAAGGCGTTTAAACCTTTGCAAGTTCCTAAAATTATTTATATTTTTATAATCAATTAGACATTATTGTATTTTATTTTATTTAATAATTATGCTCCAACAAAATGAGGTGTGGGATTTCGAGTTGGCATCATATGCCACAGTTAGTACTTTATTGAGTTTTCTAAGATGTATTTAAAATTCCCATCTATATAATATTTGGGATGCCCACCTTTGTTGGATCCTATGTGTAGGTCCATCTAAATTTGATTGCTCTCACATGATCAAATTCACTTTTTTATTCGTCCATTTCATCAATATTAATTTATTTAATTAATATTGCACCTTTTTCCTAAAGACCCTAAAGCATTTAATTTAACAATTAAATACTTTACCATACACCTTTTCCTCTCTAGATTAAATAAATATATCAATTTATTTAGTTTAGTCATTTAACCTCTTTGAATTAAATCAATTTTAAATTCCTTCTTTTTCTCTCTCCTTGTCACATCCTCCATAATGCTCTTCTAATCTAGATTAATTTAATTAATTCATGATTAGGATGTGCATGCCCCTAATCAGGGATTAATGTCACATCCTCCATAATCTCCCACTTGCTTCGAATCTTTCATTAAGTTTCTTAATTATGTGTTTGCACAACCTAATCAAAGTAATTAGCCACATTTAGCATGCATTTTTAGTCAACCTTTTCATTTTCCTTTCTTAGCATTGACCCTCTTTCCCAATGTGAATTTTAATTCACATTTATTCACCCTAGGTCGGGCTCTCTTCCCCATGTAAATTTTTAATTCACATTTTATCCTTCCAAGGCTTACCTTATCCCCATGCAACTTCTAGAACATTAAACTTGTCACATCACCCACATGTGACAAATTCCCATCATCTTGGAAACCCCCTTTTATCCATTAGATTCTCTCAAGAATGTGAATTTTTAATTCACACTTATTTCTCCAACAACCTTCTCATTCACCATGGTGATTTTTGAGGAATTCTAAAATTCTTTAAGTGTCATTTTCACTCTCATTTGAGGACAAAAAGTTCCTTTTTGAGGAAATCTTCTCATCCACCAAGGTACTTACAAGGTACTTGTCCTTGCTCCACATCATGTACCTCCCCTCCACCTCACTTCCACATCATCTTATTCTTGGCCATCTCACATTCCACATGTCAAGATGTGAGGGCTTGTGAGTCTTCAACTCACCATAGGCCTATATCTTGACCTTGGTGGCTTAATCTCAACCATTGAATTCTCTATAAATACCCCCTCTTCTAAAACATTTAGAGGATTTAGCCATTTTGCACCCTTATGCTACCAAATTATCTACTCAATTTGCAAATATTATTTCAGCCATTTAGCCAAGCCACTTAGTCATTGTGTATTTGCATCTAATCATATTGTCAATCTTGCATTTAGCCATTTCCATAGCCATTAAAGGAGCATACAAGCCTACAATCACAAGGGCCAAACAAGGAATTTCAGCAACAAAGAAGGTATAACCATTTATAATATCTATTTTATCTTCTTTCTTTGTGTTATCAATTTCTTAGGCTAATCTTGAGGTGTCCCTTTGTTTTTTTCTCTCATTGAATTATAGTTGTTTTTGCATCTCTAGGATAGATAAAACATTTAGGATCACATTTCTGGCACGCAAGAGGCAACAACCATCTGTACCTAAATATTTTATCTATCCTAGAGATGCAAAAAATAACTATAGATGGCTGAAATGTGATCCTAAATGTTTTATCTATCTTAGAGATGCAAAAACAACTATAATGCAATGAGAGAAAAACACAAAGGGACACCTCAAGATTAGCCTAAGAAATTGATAACACAAAGAAAGAAGATAAAATAGATATTATAAATGGTTATACCTTCTTTGCTGCTAAAATTCCTTGGTTGGCCCTTGTGATTGTAAGCTTGTATGCTCCTTTGATGGCTATGGAAATGGCTAAATGCAAGATTGACAATATGATTAGATGCAAATACACATTGACTAGGTGGCTTGGCTAAATCGCTGAAATAATGCTTGCAAATTGAGTAGACAATTTGGAAGCATAAGGGTGAAAAATGGCTAAGTCCTTTAAATGCCTTAGAAGATGGGGTATTTATAGAGAAATTTGAATTCTCTAGAGAATTCAATGGTTGAGATTAAGCCACCAAGGTCAAGATATAGGCCTATGGTGAGTTGAAGACTCACAAGCCCTCATATCTTGACATGTGGAATGTGAGATGGCCAAGGATAAGATGATGTGGAAGTGAGGTGGAAAGGAGGTACATGATGTGGAGCAAGGACAAGTACCTTGGGGGATGAGAAGATTTCCTCAAAAAGGAACTTGTCCCCAAATGAGAGTGAAAATGACACTTGAGGAATTTTAGAATTCCTCAAAAATCACCATGGGGAATGAGAAGGTTATTGGAGAAATAAGTGTGAATTAAAAATTCACATTCTTGAGAGAATCTAATGGATAAAAGGGGGTTTCCAAGATGATGAAAATTTGTCACATGTGGGTGATGTGACAAGTCTAATGTTCTAGAAGTTGCATGGGGATAAGGTAAGCCTTGGAAGGATAAAATGTGAATTAAAAATTCACATGGGGAAGAGAGGGACCTAGGGTGAATAAATGTGAATTAAAAATTCACATGGGAAAAAGGGTCAATGCTAAGAAAGGCAAATGAAAAGGTTGACTAAAAATGCATGCTAAATGTGGTTAATGACTTTGATTAGGTTGTGCAAACACATGATTAAGAAACTTAATGAAAGATTCAAAGCAAGTGGGAGATTATGAAGGATGTGACATTAATTCCTGATTAGGGGCATGCACATCCTAATCATGAATTAATTAAATTAATCTAGATTAGAAGAGGATTATGGAGGATGTGACAAAGAGAGAAAAATGAGGAATTTAAAATTGATTTAATTCAAAGAGGTCAAATGACTAAACTAAATAAATTGATATATTTATTTAATCTAGAGAGGAAAAGGTGTATGGTAAAGTATTTAATTGTTAAATTAAATGTTTTAGGGTCTTTAGGAAAAATGTGCAATATTAATTAAATAAATTAATATTGATGAAATGGACAAATAAAAAAGTGAATTTGATTTTGTGGGAGCGGTCAAATTTAGATGTCTACACTATGAAAACTTATGAAAAAATCTTATGACACATAAGAACACATAATAGAGGAAAGTTACATTAGAATCTTGACCAACTACGAAAAAAGATTAAATGTTTACATCATAAGTGCCTATTTTGGGATTATAATCTTGTCTAACTTAGACACCCATGTTGGGTAGATTAAATTGGTTAATTATGAGTTGTGAGTAAGAGAATATACTAATATTAGATTGTATGATATACTTTCCTAGGAGGAGTTAAAAATTGTGCCCAAGTTGGGTGCCATACCTCTTAGGAGTATTTGTTCATATTTTTATAAAACCACAAATGATTTCTAGTTTACAAGAAGTATATAAATTGGTGCTCAAGGAGTTGTAGTGGATCATGATACTTTGTAGGTACACGTGTTGATGGAATGCTAATTAAATTACTCTATATTTTAATTTTGGTGAAATACTCTTGTAAAGACTTGTATTTCAATTATGTTTTAATCCTTTGTTGGTTTGCTAACACAATGTGTAGGCTCTAGAGTTTGGGGTTTTCCTCTTGAAAGGGTTCTCCCCACATAAATCATTGTGTTATGGATACATTTTTTTTATCTATTTATGAATTTATGCTTCTCTACTTTTTGTAATTATTTATCATATTTAAGTTAATTTATATAACACTCCTTTCAAAATTAGTGTAGGAAGATGTTTCCACATACCTTGTTTTATTACACCATCTACTACTCATCTCAATATTATAGAGTTATGTGGAGATCTATAGTTGAAGGGGGAATTACATACTCTACTTATTGTACATATCCTTCATGAAGACTCCTTTATATATATTAACTTATTATAGACCTACATTCTTGATAATATTCTTTTCTAAAGGAAAGAATTCCAATCTTTCATTGCTTAGGTAATTTGTGTTTCCTATATACAAAAAATTTCAAAATAAGCTTATTAACATGTATGTCAAGTGTATATGCAAGTAGTCACATGTTTCACTAAATTCAATGAACAAGTATATCCTATTCATTTCAAAATTGTTGGACCATGATACTAGCCTATCCAAGATGACAACTTTGGAACAAGATGTGAACACCCATCAACTCATAAAGGATAGATGAATTTTGGGAAATGTAGTTTCCATTGCCCATAGTAGATATGTATTGAAAATGTATACACAGATCACAAGGCATTGAGTCATTTTACACCTTTCATGTTTTTGGAAATTTGTGCAACTTTAATGAGTTTAAAAAGATGTGGCCTCATGAAATACAATGCTTGTAAGATACACATAAAATTATTTTTTTGAAACTTGGCTTTAGGAAATTTCAAGAAAATGCAATTGGCATGTGTAAAACTACTCTACAATATTTAGTAGTATCCTTCCAACTTGTACAAAAATGGGAGCTTTGGAGCAAGATATGAGCATCCATCAAATAATAACAAAAAGGGGGTTTTATTAGATGTTGTTGTTGCAAGTACCTTGGTATACATGTATGAAAAATTTAGAAATATAAAAGGCACATGAATTATCTATTCTTTGCATTTGTTCTATGTTTTCCCTTGTAACCCTTGGCAAGGACTATAACTACTCTACAACACTTGTTTGATTAAGTTTGTTGTTTGATTTTTCTATGGTACAAGTTTTTTCACTTAAATATTTACTTAGTTATAAGAGAATTTTTTTTTTTTTAATAACATAACTAGTAGAGTTGTTATATTTTAAGGATTGTAATTTTAGGAGTAGATAAATTGAGGTGTCAAAGTTATGTAGCTAATACTTAATAAAAAATGTGTCACATGGCTGCACATATTTTTTCCTCTCCTTTTTTACATAGTTCCTTCCCTATTTTTAAAAAATGATCAAAACAATTACAATTTTGCATTTGTCTAAAATAAGAAAAAAATTCATAGAACCACTAACTCAATAAAGATAACTCCTTAAAAATTTGAGTAGTGCTTATTGAATAAATATAGTTAAGGACCAGAGAATGATGAAGTCAATCTTAAGAAAACCCTAGTGGCTTCTACTTGATTTTCAACTTTCTTTGTAAATTCTACTAAGTTTTCACCTAAAACAAGATTTGAGAATGGTAGTTAGTGGTTAGATGGGCTCCTTGTTATAGGTGGATTACTGGGCCCCAATGTTCATCATTAGTACTCAAGAAATAAAATACACATAGAAATTTGGTGGGCTATACCTATCAACTAGATTACATTATCTTGTGAATCTTCTCAAGGTAGGAGTGATGCGATTTGCATTTTCTTATTTTGTATAATCATCCTACACATCCTCATCTACACTTTATTCTAAACCTTTTTATTCTTCACCATCCTCTTATCCATCAAATTGTTCAAGTTCCACGTGTTAATCTTCCAACTTCTTTATTTTTGTTATGAAGTGCACTATTTTTTTCTTTCCTTTTCTCTTGGTTCTTCATTTGAATAAGCTTTAATGTCGTTAAAAACCACATCTCTAGAAAATAATATTTTTTAGGTCAGACGATTCCAAATCTATAAATTTAACGGCTCTAGGAAAATTCATCGCCAACAATTCATTGCCAACAATTCACCACCAACAATTCACCGCCAAAAATCATCATTGTGACATATTCATCACGTATACAATTCACCTCCAATAATTCATTGTCGTGGTATATTCACCACATACATTTTTCAATATTTAAGTGGCCAAGAGCACCCAAAAAAGAAAAAGTATAGACTTTGTTGGACACATAAAAAAGGTATACATGGTGAATATACCACAATGATGAATTACTGGTGGTGAATTGTATACGTGATAAATATATCACGACGATGAAATGTTGGTAGTGAAATGTTGGTGATGAGTTGCTGGTGGTGAATTTACCTGAACCCAAATTTAATATTCTCATTGTAATTAGTGAATATGCATTTATAAGCTTTTATATTTAATTTAGATCACTTTGCTTCTTACCTCTCAATACTTCATATGAATTTTTATCAATAAGAATTGTACAAGGAGATCTATTAATCAAATAATATGTAGTACTTATAGCTACTTCCAAAAAGAACTAATTTTCCACATCATCAATATTTAAAACTAATGATCTTGTTTGATTGAGATTTCTAGGAATAATAGTATTATCAAATTGAGCAATATATAACAACATAGTTTAAGATAAAACTCATGTATGGTTTCATTTTTCTTGATATTTTTCTATTTGGAAAGGAAAAGTTTACTTTTATTTGTGGTATTATATATGTGATTAACTACCATCTATTGCTAGAGGGTGAGTATCATATAGGAGAGGGAGGTAGATCATAATAGTATGTTAAGGTTTGAACTTATTAAAAACTATCACACATCTACTAGCTTATACGTTGTTAGCTTTGATGAGTCTGTAGGCAGTATAGTAGTGTTAGGTATGTTCCTAAGTGTGGATAATAAACAATTAATTAGATAATCAAGATAATTAATATTGATTCTTAGTTAAATAATTTTATATTTATTTAATTAAGAAGTATTTCAAAGAATCAATTTAGTTGATTGTCAAATTAAAATAATTTTCAACATATTTTTTTTTTGAAATTTCCTTTATTGATTATCTAGAATTGAATAATTTACATTTTTGGAAGGGTTTGAGATTTTCTTATTTTATTTTGATTAATTTTTGGTCAACTATAATTTTTTTTTTTTTGTAGTTTTCTTTTTGAGCTTTAGTGGTCTAATTTTTTTCTTGGATATCTTCCTTTTGGCTTGCTATTATTATTTTTCTCTCTCTTAATTTCTTGTTGATAAGATTGGTACTAGATATTTATTTTTGTCATTGGTGATTTGTAGGATAACTAAACTTTTGGAGTTTCCTTTCAAATTTGACCATAGGAAAATATAATAATAATAAGAAGAGAGCTTGAGGAATAGCCAAATGAGAAGAAAGTAGAAAATCATATTATATAAATGTAAATAATGGAGATAGTAAGTAGGAGGTATTTCCCATAGTGTGTCAAATTGTGCTATTGCTATTAGGATTCAACTGTTTAGTTTTATGAGTCAAACTCATTGACCCATGTTGCATGAGTAGTGGTTCACAAGAACCCATCTCTCATGATAATGAATGACCCACTTAGCACTCATTGTATCTAGGTGATGCTCATAGAGGTGAAGCACTAGGCCTTCCTAGGAGGTCACCCATCCTAGTACTATGCTAGCTCAAGCCGCTTAACCATGGAGATTTCCCCAAGGTTATGTCCACTTAGCTTGCAACCCCATTTGCAAAACCTTCAACAAGTGTTGTGCCTTATGAACCATTCATTATAGAGTCCCTTTAGCTCATCAATTGATAAGTAGGAGGTATTTCCCACAACATGTCAAATTGTGATATTGCTATTAGGATTCAACTGTGTAGTTTTACGAGTCAAACTCATTGAATCATGTTTCATGAGTAGTGGTTCATAAGAACCCATCTCTCATGATAATGAATGGTTCACTTAGCACTCATTTCATCTAGGTGATGCTCACAAAGGTGAAGCACTAGGCTTTCCTGGGAGGTCACCTATCCTAGTACTACTCCAACTCAAGCACACTTAACCATGGAGTTTTCCCCAAGGTTAAGCCCACTTAACTTGTAACCTCATTTGCAAAACATTCAACAAGTGTTGTGCCTTATGAGCCATTTATTATAGAGCCCCTTTAGCTCATCAATTGATAAGTAGGAGGTATTTCCCACAACATTTCAAATTGTTATATTGCTATTAGGATTCATCTATGCAGTTTTACAAGTCAAACTCATTGAGTCATCTCTCATGATAATGAATGGTCCACTTAACACTCATTTCATCTAAGTGATGTTCATAGAGGTGAAGCACTGGGCCTTCTCAGGAGGTTACCCATCCCAGTACTACTCTAGCTCAAGCACACTTAACCTTGGAGTTTTCCACAAGGTTAAGCCCACTTAGCTTGCAACCCCATTTGCAAAACATTTAGCAAGTGTTGTGCCTTATGAACCATTCATTATAGAGCCCTTTTAGCTCGTCAATTGGTAAGTAGTCCTAAGGTATTTCCCACAGCGTGTCAAATTGTGATATTGTTATTAGGATTCATCTGTGTAGTTTTACGAGTCAAATTCATTGACCCATATTTCTTGTATCATCTTTTCATGGGTATGTTGTCTATTCTTTTGCATATGGATTCTGAATACTTGTTTGCATAGATTTCTCTATTTGGGTTATGTGGAAATTATCTTGGGTGGATGCATATTTCCTTGAACACTTACTTTTCATTACAAGGGTACCTTTTCCCATTACATCAACTTCTTTATCATCACTAAATTTTACTTGAATTCTCATAGATTCATTTAAGTTGACAAAAAGATTAGATTTACCTATCATATGATTTGAGCAATCGCTATTCATGAACCACACATTTTTTAGGTTCTTTTGCCAAATTGCATGTAAAAATGTGGAGTGCTTTGCATCCTCAAAAGACTCTTTAGTATATTGGCTCTTGACTTATTCAAATCAGATTTTTTTTCTACATTTAGATTCATAGTGTCCATACCTTTCACAATATTTGCATTGGATGCTTCTATGATCCAGAAAAATTCTTCCTCTTCCTGTGTTATTTCCTCTTCCTCTTCCTCTTCCTCTTCCTCTTCCTCTAACACATCCTCTAGTTATAAAAGGCTCCTCATGAGATTTATTTGAGTGAGAGGAGTGGGTTATATATTTTTCTTCAATTCTTATAGTAAATTGGAAGGCTTGCACTAGGTTCTCCATAGAACATTACATACACTCCTCATGAGATTGCAAAGAGCCTATCAAATCTGCAACTTTGAATGTGGTTAGATCTTTACTTTCTTCAACGACTATCACCACTGGATCAAATTTTGGAGGAAGAGATCTCCAAATTTTTTCTACAATTTTTTGCTCTATGACACTTTCCCCTTGAGTTTTAAGATGGTTCACAATGTCTTGAGCCCTAGTAATAAATTATTGAATAGACTCAGCTTCTTTCATCCTTAAATTTTCAAAATCTCTTCGAAAGGTTTGAAGTTTTACCAATCTTACTTTGTCAGATCCTTGGTATGCAATTTGTAGACCCTCCCATGTATCCTTTGACTTTGTCATACCAACAATGGGAATAAATTGAAATATCCAATGCAGATTGGATGGTGAATAGAGCTTGATTGTCCTTTTTGTCTTCTTTCAACTAATTTCGTTGATTTGTTGTTAAGTCAGTTTGATCTTCAAGGTCATTATATCCTACTTCTACTAACTCCAAGAGTTCTTGGGATAATAGTAAGCTCTTCATCTTTATACTATAATATTCATAGTTGTCTCCGATAAACAACAAAAGTTGGAATGGAAAATTACCACCATTTGCCATTCTGATATTTCTTGGAAAAAACTATTGTCCTGAAGTTGCTACCTGCATAAAAAAAAATTCTACAACCTACTTTAATACCAATTGAAAGACAAGAATCTAAAACTCTTATACTAAACTGAAAATTAAAATAGAAAAAAAAATCAATAGATCTGCTAAAAACAGAGCGAACAACAAAGCTGAATTTTTTTTACTGTATTATTAAAGCTTCTTTATCTCTGTAGAAGCAGCGCACATATAAAATGGAAGAGTTTTAATGAATGCAAGCTAAACACAAATTAAAACATGCTTTACAATACATCGATCAGCTAATACAAACTAAAAAAATACCTAAACTTGGTCTAGAAAAACCTGCACACACAATTGCAGTTTATTATGCAAACAGATATAAAGAAAAATGCATGATGTTAATCATGAATGCCTTCATTTTTCCCATTAATGAAGTGACAGTGAAGGTGAATATTTCATAGTTGTTTTAGCATGCAATAATAAATATCGAGGAACAAATGAAATTAAAAATATTAAAAGTTGGGGATATGATGAAAGGAAGCGTCATTTAATAGACAACATATTAGACGTTTTAAACCATTTCAGTAATATGCACTTTCTCAACTAGTAGAATGTATGCACATGATTTGGAACATCTTTCTTGTTTAAAGAATTACAATTTAACCCGAGGATTTTGCATGGAAGTAGACAAGCTTGAGAGAGAAGATAAACTTTGAATAGCTAATGGAACTCAAATATCTAAAATGTCGAACTTTGACTGTCATATGCTGCTGAAGTAGTGGGATTGGTATTGCCTACGAGGTCTGATATGGTAGATGCTAAATTGGAAGCGGCTGCATTTCCTGTGAAAGATGTCTTGAGGTTCTCCAAGGCCCTGGCTACATCTCTCATGGAGGGTCGTTCTCTTGGTGATTCATTGGTGCAAAGCAATCCAAAATGAATGAAAAAAAGAAGAAATCCATTCTCTTCCATGTTTGCATTCACATCAATCAGCAACCTCCTATCAACAATATCTGCCAGTCTATTTGGAAAAGCCGACCTCACCCACTTTTGCAAGTTCAGGTCTCCTACAAACATGTCATCACTTGGCCTCTTCCTTGTAACCATCTCTAATATTAGAATTCCATAACTGTAAACATTTCCCTTTATAGAAACATCTCCCTTTATACTCTGCAATCGATTTTGTTCATAAAATTCTTAAAAAGATATTAACAGAAATGCTAATCTTAATGTAATGAAAATTTCTAAAATATTACCTGGAGCAATATAGCCAATTGATCCTCTAAGTGCAAATGTTGTTGTACTCAGTGAATCTGTGGAACTTGGAGTACTAGTTAAACGGGATATACCAAAATCAGTGACAAGAGCTGTCATGTTGGCATCCAGGAGCACATTGCTAGGTTTTAAATCACAGTGCACAATTTGTAAAGGACAATCATGATGTAAATATTCCATTCCATGGGCTACATCTATAGCAATGCTCAAACACTCACTGAATCCCAATTCACAAAAGCCCTGATCATCTCTGTCAAGGTGCAAATGCTTTTCCAAGCTTCCATTAGATGCAAATTGAAGAACCAAACCTTGTAAGCCAGGGTAGTAAAATGCACTTATGATTCTGATGAGGTTACGGTGCCGAATCCTCCCTAACACTTTGCATTCTGTGTTGAAGCTCTTGTGAGCTTCTTCATTCTGCAAATTAAGAGCCTTGATGGCAACTATCTTACCATCCCTCAAAATGCCTTTGAAGTTTGTATACTGATCCGAAGTTACCCACTCCAATCAAGTTTGCCTCATCAAATCCAGATGGTGCAATGACAAGATCTTCATAAGAAATTTTTTGATAGCTGAGCCTTTGAAAAATAAAGTTTGAGAGACGGAATGGTTTTCTTGAAAATTTCTGCCTCCATAGAATTCCTTTAATGAAAGTGCATAATACAAACGGAATGGTTCCAACAAGCGATAAGACTATTTTTCTGAGCAGTGGTTGTGTTCTCTGGGTTTGATATGGGCATGGAGGCAATGAATAGTTTTTTGGGCCACATAGGCCAAGGTTTCCCATAAACAATGCTATGACAGTTCTATTTGGAAACAACCCTCGGCCTCCTGGAATTTGACCTGATAAATTATTGAAAGAAACATTAATTTCTTGGAGATTTTGTAATTTGGAGAGCGAATTTGGTATTGGACCTTCAAAGGCATTGTGGGACAGATTTAGATGCTCTAATGCTGCGCAGTCTCCAAGAGCATTTGGAATCACCCCAGTAAGTCGATTTCCAGAGATGTCTATGGCTTGAGCCATTACAATTTTACTGATCTCCTGGGGCAAGAACCCTTGGAAAGAATTCCAAGAAAGATTAAGATATAATTGTAGGTTTTTGAGGCTGGCAATGACTTCACGAGGCATCCTTCCCCCTAGTTTATTGTAAGATTAGTCAAGGAGCTCCAACTTTTGGCATTGCTTTAAACTAGTAGGGATCTCCCCTGATAAATTGTTATTCTGAAAATAAAGATATCGTAGCTGTAGGGAGTTACAAAGAGAATCTGGTATTTTTCCAGATAGGTGGTTGTGACGAAGGTTCAGGAGTTCGAGACGTTCCATTTGACCTATTTCCCCCGGAATGCTTCCTTCTAATTTGTTCCCATCTAAATGCAATCTTTCCAACTTGTGGAATCTTTTGATTACAAATGGGATACTGCCGCTGAAAAGATTATTGCCCAAGTCTAAGAAGGATAAATTTGTCAGATTGGCAATTTGTTGAGGTATGGTTCCACTTATCATGTTGTATTCTAAAGTCAAGAAAGAGAGATTGGAAGACAGTTGAACGATGGATGGAGGCAATATACCTGTAATACGATTGTATGACAGTGTTATCTCTTCCAAGTGGGAGCAATTTGTGAGAGCAGTGAAAAAAGCCAATGTGTTTCTGCTGGTACTAACAGATGGTTCTGTTCTAAGTAAAGGCGGGTAAGGAGGCTCAGCTTACCAAGCTCCTTTGGCACCATTCCACTGAGCTTGTTGCTGTTTAAATTGAGTCGTGTGAGATTGGAACAATTTCCAATGGAGTTTGGTATGTTTCCACTAAGCTGATTTCCCCATAAACTAAGGATTTGCAAATTGGTGAGCTTGGTACCAATTTCCCACGGAATATGGCCGCTCAGCTGGTTTTGATCTAAATCCAATACATTCAACTTTGACAGATTTGATAAGGAGAAGAGAATGTTGCCTGATAAGTGGTTTTCAAAGAGATCAAGTGCCTTCAGGTGAGTGAGCATTCCCACTTCAGGGGGAATGGGACCTTGCAGATGGTTTCTTGCCAATTCTAATTTAATCAAGGCAGACAGATTTCCCAAAGAGCTGGGAATGGGGCCTGACAACTGATTTGTATAAAGGAGTAGCACCTGTAGTTAAGCCAGGGCTCCCAATTCAAGAGGAATGGTACCTGTGAGATCATTGTCTGCCACATCAAATGTAACTAAGGTGGACAGATTTCCTAAAGAGGGGGGTAAGATACCGGTGAGATTGTTTACTGCCAAGTCGAGGTAATTCAAACTTGGGAGGAGACCCAGCTCTGGCGGAATTCTGCCATGCAATTGGTTACGGGAGAGTGCCAGCGATAACAAACTGCGGCAAGTTGAGAGAGAGGGCGGAATGATTCCTTGTAGTTTATTCTCGTCTTGCCAGAGTATCTGCAGATGGCGAAGCTGACCAAGTTGAGGTGGAATGTGACCAGTGAGAGCATTGCTGGAGAGATCGAGCGATTGGAGATAGGAAAAATTCCCAAGAACAGGAGAAATGGTGCCATCTAAATTCATGTAGGATACATTGAGAGCGAGGATAGAGTGAGAAGAGGGATCACAGGTAACGCCAGTCCAATTGCAGAGGGGGCGAAGGGGGGTCTATTCTGCCAGTGAAGTTTTGTTGTTGTTCGAAATGGCAGCTTTGAATTGTAAGAGTAAATGTTGTTGTTGGTGAGAGAGATTATCGAGAGAGTGAGGAAGACCGGAGATCGAGAAGATGGAAAGCATGAAACAGAACAACATAAGAGGAGCCATGGTAGACCAAACTAGAGCAAACCAGTACAAGAGCAGCACCAAACACAGGCGATAAATGAATTATAGGAGAGAGAATAAATAAATTGGGTATTGAAATTGCCGCTTAGTTTAACTAAGCTGACGGTGTTATACAATAACACCTTGATTAATTTTTTAAAATTATTATTAATTTTTTATATATGAATTTAATTTTATTTCTATGATGTGTAGTTTTTATATGATATAATATTTTATTAAGCTGTAAGAAAATTATAATATAATAGATAAAAAGGGGATATTTTTTCTTTTCAAAAAGTTCAAAAAAGTTTATCACATTTCATAGAAGAATTGTTAAAAATGTTTATTCATATTTTATGATGTGGTGTATATAAGTGATAAAGAGTCTATTATATTGTCTAAAAGAAAATTATTTTTGAAGGAATATCTATCAATTATATAGAGGAGGTGATGTGCTCAACAAGAAAAATGAGATACATGTGAGGAGAGTCATCTCTTATAGATATTATTATGCTAGTGGTCCATTTTATTTTATGACTCGCTTAAAAATGGGATACATGGGAGAAGAGTCACGGGTCATCTCTTTTTATAGATATTATTAAAGGAGTGGTCCATTTCTTTTTATGGCTCATCTAAAAATGGGATATGTGTGAGGAGAGTCAACTTCTTCTATAGCTATTATTAAATGTGTGACCTATTTTTCTTTCATGACCCATCTAATTTATTTATATATAAATTGTTGCTCAACAAAGTAATTTATGAATATGATTTAGAATTATATTTTTAACAAGTGATAATTGGAATCAAACAACCAATAAAAAATGATATGCAAAGGAAAATGAGTTCCTAAGATGGACAAAGACAAATTGAGCTTCTTTTACTTTTCTTTTTTGTTGTGCACGATGTTATGAATTAGATTATTTTACAATAGTTTTTCTTGTATTTTTCACATAAGTTGTAAATTTTGAAAAGTGTTTACATTAGTAAATTGGAAGAGAAATTTGATAGTCTCCAACACATTAAATTAGACCATGTCTAATCCACTCATGATTGAATTGTCTCAATACTCTCTACCTAAATCTACACATAATGGGTATCTAGTAGTGTATTTTTAAAATAATGGATAAATTAAATTTGTGAAGTTTT
Source organism: Sequoia sempervirens (assembly GCA_007258455.2). Taxonomy (NCBI): domain Eukaryota; kingdom Viridiplantae; phylum Streptophyta; class Pinopsida; order Cupressales; family Cupressaceae; genus Sequoia; species Sequoia sempervirens. Next base: position 15,410,328 of record VDFB02018296.1, on the reverse strand, counting down.
TGTAGTCCATGATAATATTATAAATAGATTTCTAGATTAAAACTGTGTGCCAATTTTTACATCATGATGTAAAAGTTGGCACACAGTTTTAATCCAGAAATCTATTCATAATAATGGATAAAGCTAAATAATAATAAACTCACGCTAGTGTTGACCATACAAAATGTTAATAAAGATGAGATGGGTGTGCATATAGAGGAATCTTTTAACACTATTTACATGAAAATTTATCTTTCTATCAATGGGCCTTTAGTCTACTAGTGAAGTTGAATAGTTTTGAATGAGCCCATTGGGGATCAAGTCTTCCTAAGTGGAAGAACTCAACACAATAAGGGATGAGTCTAGGATTGTGTCTTGGTTGACTTTGGTAAAATAGATGGCTCTCAATCCTTGGTTGTCTATCGAAGAGGTTTTAGCTTAAGGCTAATGCTCCCATATCCGATATCAAATCAATTTTGTGGATGACATAAAAAACTTCATAAGAAAAAAAATATTTTTTTATAAATATTTGTTGGGCTTGTGATATTATTATATAGCATGTAGTGCATTGTTAACTTGTAGGCAAAAATATTCGAACATTTAGATCGATATATAATCTATATTTTTTAAAGGAAAAAAAAATGGATAAGATGTGCATAATTAGGATTTTCATTTATGACTTTGATTGAATTACAAGTGGCAAGGATGATAAGGAGGCTTAGATCATGTGCATTAATGATGAAGAGGGTGAGACATAGGCTAGAGTATCAATAGTGGATTAATAGAACACGGTTGTAGAACTTGACAAAGCATATATTTATGACAACAAAGGACTATAAGAAAGTAGAGATAGACATGAATGGGTTGAACAGACCATTCAACCACCCTTAGCATTTATGAGAATCTTGGTACATATAGCTCAAAAGGATTATGTATGTGTTCCAAGAGATACTTGGGAATGTAAAGCATTGATAGTATTTGGGTGCTTAAGGAGGAGAAGAGACAGGTAAATTATAATACCTATATATTTGAGTGATATTTGAGATAACAAGGCATACAAATAGAGAGAAGAAGGTTCAAGAGAGAAATATAAAAGATACACTAGGATTTCTGGAGGAGCTAGTAGAATAGCCTATTGATGCTAAGGAGAAAGTGTAAGGTAGTTTAGGAGAGAGATTGCATAGTTCACCAGGAGAAAAGTCAACTAGAAACATAAAGGGAAGATAGTTAGTAGAGAGTTATAAATAGTACAATTAAGAGGGATGAATAGTGGGAGAGCTATGACGAAATCCATTGATCTTTGGTCATAGGAGGAAGCACATGGATGAAAATGAAAAGAATAGTTAGTCAAGTGTGGAAGATAATTGGTGTAGAGAAGAGAGGACAATACATAAGAAAAAAGACATGTAGAGGAGGTTGCAAGGGAGGAAAAGATGGTGATAATAGAGTGTAAAAGGGATAGAGCACATGTAAGGAAGGAGGGTTGCTATGCTACACATATCTGACTCATTTTTTTTTAGCTTTTCTCCAATCATATCATAAGCATTTGCACGGATTTCATAGATGTAGCTGTGAGCAACATAAAACACCCGAAACTCCATTTCCAACATTGTTAAAGCACAATTCAAAACAAAATCACAACTCCATGATCTATCATCTCCTTTTGCCTATTACCACAACTCAAATTTCTATCATTTTACCATTAAGTATACATCATAAATTATGAGATTTATAGCGTATAGCTAAGTATACATAAATTTTGAGATTTATAGAGCATATGTTTTAAGCTCACCTTGTTTGAGAGAAACTCCATATTTTGAAAGACGAATTGTAAAGTGGATAAATAATCAAGAATTTGAATCCCTCCCACTCTGCCTTAGTTCTTCTTCACGACCTTGAGAAAAAGGATACGCCTCACAAAACACAGATACATAAATTACAGGGGTGAACGATTAAATAAATTATAGAAATTATCTGCTAGTTGAATTAAGTAGATGGTGATATACAATAACACCTAATTCATTTTATTATTTTGAATGCGGGAATAGTTTATTTTTTATATATATATGATCTATTTTTTTTTTTATGATATTTAATTATCAAATTTTTAAGAAGTATAATTTTTATTTTGATACAATATTTTATTAAGTTGTAAGAAATAATATAATAGATAAAAGAACAAAATTTAAAGATTTTTTTTCTCAAATTTTTGTATGGTATGATAAACTCAAAAAAGTCTATCACATCTTATATAAAAGAATGTTTATTTATATTTATTTTTTTATATTGAATAAAGCAAATAATTATTTTACAAGAATGAAGCTACGAAAAGTAGTTAAAGCAAACAGCTACGCAATCAGTAGACCAGCTACAAATCAAAGGAAACAATAAAGAGACAAAATTTAAATAAGTTGTATAACATTTTTACTAATATGGTTGAGCTTACTATCAAGCTAAAACTTCATATAGCTTTTTCTTTAATCCATTATAGCTAATGTTTGACCTTCCCATTCTTCTTGCATAAGACTTGGATTTGCGAAAAAAAACTGTTTGAAAAAACATATTAGAGTAAGACCTTAGAGTATCAATTACATGATGATAGTTATTAGAAAACACAGTAGCACATTTATTCTTCCATATATTTTTAAAACCACTTACTGAATAGAATTAGTAATCACATCATTATGCATGTACCAAAACCAAGAATAGCTTCTTTCCAATTCAATTTATGATTAAAAATCATTAAGAAATCTCTAAATATAGGAGACCATTATTTTTCAGCATGTAAAGTCCCAAAATATTTGTTTTAAACTTTAAACACCATAACAAAAAGGACAACAAGCTGGTTGGACCATGATACATTTCAGTCTATCTCCCACAAGTAGCTTGCAATGTAGTATTTTTCAAGCCAACACATGTGTATCAAAATCAAATTTAGATTTTCATATTTGAGCACTCATTTTGAACCAAAATTTGGAGTAAACTCTGATTCAAACAAGGAATAAGATGGCAACTACAAAGTAATTGGATATAAATTTTCTTTAAAGGAAAATGATTAAAATGATTGGAAGATAGTCATTTCCAATCTTTAAAGAAGTAACAATCCCTTGAAGTAAATAATTTCATAGTCAAATCAAAAGGAACAAGTGATTGAATAAAATTCAATATCTTCTTATACTTATTATTCAATCCATGATGTTCTTTGATATTATTCTATGAAGCCCAATCAAGTATATCAAAATCTCAAATATCTTTAAATTGTTAACGCTTTTTTTTAACAAGTAGTGAACATGTTTTGGGAAGCTAATCTCAAACTCTTTATAAGACTTTCCATATAGATTGAGGGGGAAATGAAACTCTAATTTTAAAGAAAGGAGACAAGAGCATTTTGTCTAACTAGTTAATAGCTTGTCAATTTTTCTTAATTGAAGCTTTCATGATTCATTGATGAACTAAAATTTTCCATGGTTCGTCTCCACTAGTAGCTCTAATAATCCATTTTGCAGCATTTTGCAACAAGGCAAGTCTCTTATATTTTAGGATCTATAAGCTGCATGCCACCTTTATGTTTTGGTTGAGTGTAATGAGACCATGAAGAAGCAATGAACCCAACATTACCATCCCACTTGGAACACAAAAAAATACTAATTATTCTATTAAGCTCTTCATAACTTTGCTTGGATGACATCCGAAAAGAGGAGTAATATGTGCATGGTTCACAATGAGAATCTTATTAGAAACTTGAATCTTGGCAGCTAAGGGCGAGCATTATTGCTCAAATTAAAAAACTCATTTTAAAGTCTATTTAAAAACCAAGCCCATATTTTAGAAAGAGAGACTCCCAAACTGAAAGGAATGTCAAGATATCTAGTTATCTTTCCATGTTTGATTTTCCTCCATTCATTTGGTATCCATTGTGGAATAGGACCAAGTTGAGTCATCAATTTTTTTTTTTTATGAGCTAGATGTGAACCAGAAATAGCATAATACAATTTTAAAATGTCCAAAATATTGATCAATTCCTCTTCAAACTTATGCAAGAATAGCATATTGTCATCAACAAAGTGGGAACTAATTACCACCTTATTTTGAGGAATATAAATTCCTTTGATAAGTTTCATCTGGTAGGCTTTTTGGAAAAGATAACCCAAGACATCAGCTGTAAGAACATATAAAAAGGGGGATAAGGGACATACCTAACTTAAATAAATTGTTGTAACTCAAAAGAGTTTGACATAGTCTTATTAATAATAAGGTGGGCATTAGCATTTTTGAACAAAATTTAAATTTTAGGTACAAAACCCAGCTATTGTAACATTTTAAGAATAAAGCTCCAACAAATTCTATTGTATGCTATCAAAATCTAACTTGGCCATCGAGGTATTTCGGTTTGATTATTGTGCCCATTCCATAGTCTCCCAAGCCAACATTAAATTAGCAAGAATATATCTTATTTTAAAAAAACCTATTTGCTCAACTCTCATAATAATCTAAACAATAGGTTTAATTCTGATAACTAAAGCCTTTGCAATGATTTTATATGAAATATTTAATAAGATAATTAGTTTCCAACCAACAATAGTATCCTCTTTCTTCCCCTTAGGAATAAGTTTGATTAGTCTTTTATTGATATTAGGACATAAGGAGCCATTTTGAAGGGCTTCTAAATAGAACATATAAAATCATCCTAATAGCAAAATTACTAGCTACAGAGACACTACAATTTGCACTAATTCTGAAGACTACCAAAGGAGCCAATCACCAATACAGTGTACAGAAAAGATTGAATTACAAAGCATATAGAGTCTAAAGAGAACAAAGGTGGTTGAAAACAAAAACCCCAATCTTTTTCTTGATTGCCAATAATAGATTTATACAGACCATTCGCTACATTGGAAACTACGCCCTTACAATAGAATATATTTAGGGAAAAAAATAATTCACCAAATGCCAATGCACTACACCCAAAAAAATGACATCGATCCCTCTCAAGGAATTCACAACAACAATTTACTCATTCCTTATTCCAATTGCAGATTATAAGCACATGAAACTCCATCGATAGGAAACAACATTGGATTGCATTAAGATTTTGCAACAAAAGTGTAACTACAGATTTCAGCCCAATGAAACAACTCCTTGGTGCACTGTAGAAACTTCAATGCCCTTTCCAACACCTTTTATTCTCCATTCGACTAGTGTAGTTCTTTATTAAACACCATTCATTCTCCTCCCAAATGCACAGGCTCAAGCATCAACCTCCTTCCAACGTTCAGGCTTGATTTTCTACAAAAACTGCATCGACTTGTTTCAACAAAGAGCAACAAAATTGACTTGATAGGAGTCCTCTCCAACAGTTACGTGCCACTCTCTCTCTTTTCTCCTTCTTGATTGATATAACCATCCCAATGGATAGGTTCAATGTGCCATGAAAACAACAAGTTCCCCGCTAACCAAGAGCAGTCAGATGTCCACCAAAACTAAAATTCAACAAAGAAAACAAAAATAAAAAAGAACTACAATCGAAAATCAAAATTACGTGACGCCCCTACATTAGGCTCCTCGAGGGAACCAAAGGTTCATGAACTCCCATTCATGAGGTCATAAATGGAATGACTAGAGGTGACAATCTCAAGTACAGTTAACCACAAAGCATCCTCCAAAGGATGACCACACCACTTGACTAGATACCTAAAATACTCCTTGCCTCGAGTCTTCTTCAATAGCTGTTTGTTTAGAATGCATTCAATTTCCAACCGAATGGTTTTGGTCACATTCTAATCAATAGTGGATTTCAACTCCAGCTCAACTACTTTGTCTTCTATAGCACCTTGATATGGATATTGTAAAACCCCATCCCACAACCTAGAGGACGATGCAACACTGCGGAAGCACAACTATTTTTTTTCTTAAAAAGAGTAACAATGCTGAGTGAAGTAACCTACTCTAACACATACATCCTCTAGGCCACGCAACGTGTCTACATGTGAAATTCAAAACTTACAAAATTATTCTAAAACATAGTATATGGAATTAACTCTTGATAACAACATACAACAAAGCATTCACCATTCCATAATAAATCTAACATATAGAAATGTAATGAGCATATTTCCAAAAATACAACATCATATAAAAAATATATGCCATTTAATCCAATGATGAATAGATCATACATAATGTCACAATTACATCACAAGGGTTTCTCCTTGATTACAAATAAGGAATACAATATATAGTGTCCACTGTTGCAATGAGAAAGAGAAGTACAAATCCATAGAACCACACGAGCTCCTCGAACAAGAAGATCTCACCATCACGAACAGGAAGAGAAACTCAATAGTGTACGGTGCATGCCACCCAGCCATGTGGTACCCATAGGCCCAACCCCCGTGCAAGGAGATAGTAACAGGTAACCAAGACAACCTACTACCTCTAAACATAGGCAAAGTAAAAAACCACACTGAACCAGTAAATACAAACATAGGGTTACATTGCTTTCAGAATCACTGAATCAAGAACAATTACCGTACAATACAAACCAACTGTTGTCATAGGAGGAGTGTCATCACAAAGGTTGCATTGGTTATCCTAAGGAGATCTTCCTAGGTCCCGACCCCCATCTTGGGTTATCTTGGTAACTTCTTACGAATTTCGGCCCCACATGCACACCAATGTGGAATCGATTATCTTTCGAGAAGACAAGATAATGATCTTTCCATTCCAGGCCTTCCCTACTCATCTCAAGTCTAACACAAGCCCTTGAGCCAATGAGCGAGGCTACTTACCAAGTTAAACATGTTAACTACCCATTCCCCTAATGTAGGTTATTTAATTTCTATTGATTACACTGACTTCCAAACGAGTTATCCTGGGACCACTTTGTGTCCTAGCCCTCATTGAACGCCACTCCCCTATCGACAACACAATAACTCATTCTACACCCAAGGGTAGACAGTGCACAAACTGATAATAACATAACACAAAAGACAACACATCCCTACGGATGTCCAATATTGAATCCAACTACATGCACTACCCAAGGAAATCTCAAGGGCGAATAATAAAATGACCCTTTTACAATTATAATTTGGAAGACTTACATTTTCTCTACAACAAATATTCCCCATAGAACCCAATTACAGAGATACTAGAAATTAAAAAGAATAATCTCATGTAATTAAAAGTACTACTATTCGGATTTCCTAAATCCAATCAATCAATATCTCGCTCTAAAATACATTATTCAAAACACAATTCCAATTAACAATCAACAATGAAATATAATAATAAGTTTAACTACAGTTTTCACAACCACACTTAATATCAACTCAATTTCACAATTAAAAATAATTAATCTTTTCTAATTAACTAATCATGCTTGCATACATCTATTGTAATAAACCAACATTAAACAAATATATTTAATATGTATATATACAATTAAATATAATTATATATAAACATATAATTATATTATTTAATTATAAAATCAATTACACAAAAAAAACTCATTTATTTAAAAACCAAATCCATTTACTCATAAAAATCATTTAAATAATAACATCAATTTAAATAAATATATTTAATTATATATATATATAATTATGTATATATACATATATACACACAATTATATATAAAAATAATAAATATATTATCTAATATATAAAAGTGAACTATATTTACAACTATACAAAACAAATATATATGTATATATAGATATAATATATATAATATATACATTATATATTAAAATATATAATATATACTACATATTATATATATATATATATATATATAAATTATATATATATACATATATATATATATATATATATATATATATATATATATATATATATATATATATATATATAAATTATATATTAAACAAAACACACAGTGGTATGAAATCGCAGGCCTAGCCTGCCCACACAGGCAAAGCCTGTGTGTGGGGGTTGGTTGCAACGCAGCCTTCCCCACAGGGTTGCGGCCTATGAGCAGTGCTGGGCGCTGCCCACAATCCGTGTCCCTTTGTGGGGCGACAGTGGTAGCCCCGACCTCCACCATAACTATTGTTTAAACCTGCGATTTTATTAAGATAAAAATCGCCGTACAATTTGACAACGAATTTTGTTCATATAAAAATTTTCAGAATAAATTTCAACAAGAAAATTTTATGAAAATATACAGTCATAAATATATATATATTTGTATATGTATATGTATATATATGTTACAATATATATATATACATATATACATATATAAATTTATCAATGAATACTACAGTTGAAGAAATTTTCACAATACTTTTCTACAGGAAAAAGATTTATAAATTTATTAGAGTTTCCCTAAACTTTCAAATATTTTCTTTGAATTTTCTATTGTGTTAAAATAAATCATTTTCTACAGAGATCTATAATTTCCTTTTGTATCAGTCTGTTTCAAATGACCAATTTACACAAAGGATCTAAATTGTTTTCTATAGAGGTTCAATTTTCATGGCAATCTTTTAAAAACAAAAGCTGCTACAGTAATGAAAACCTTTTCTAATATTTTCCAATTTGCATTACAATAATTAAATAACTCTTTCAAATCAAAATTCACAAAAAAATTAAGGAACCTGTTCTAGAATAATTGTTGCCTCGAGGATTAATGCTGAGCTTCTCTGTAATCTTCAATTTGCCAATGTTTTCAAAGCTTCCTCTAGAAAAATTGCCACTTCCCAGAGAACATAAACAATCCACAACCAAGAATATAACAAACTAGATTCCTAAAATTATCAGAAAACTTCTAAGATCGACAATTTCTTCAAACCACAAAACAATTTTTTTTAATTTCCCAAAAACCTCTGTCCTCCTTTTCTTGTGAAAACAACTTCCTCTTTTCTCCCCAATTTCAATCAATCTCTTCGTAAATCAATTTTAAGACAGTAAGAAAATAAATCCTTCTAACTTCCTATTCACACAACAAATATCTCTTCTTAAACAAACCAAGATATTTCTAAGATCTTTTCCCAAATATACATTTAAAATTAAAACAATTTATTTTAATTCCCAATTAATTTAATAATTAAAATTACTTAATAATATAACTTAAATTTTAAATTAATTAATTTATAATAAAATCTCCATATTAATTAAATACTTAATCACACATATAATTTAATCCATACAATTTAAACTTGCACGATAAATAAAATACCAAGACCAACATGGATAAAGAACATTCAACCAACATAGGATTGACGACACACTGTGCTAGGGTAAAGGTTTGACAAGGTTAACTAGTTACTATCTCCCAATCAACATTACTGTTGAGTAGTGGACACACTCAGACATGTGAAACCAGGTGAAGTCATTGTCTTGTACCTGCAAACCTACAAACAAAGCAAATGTCGTACACGTATCCAGATAATAATTCATACACACTGTGAAGATAGAGTCATGAAAATCACAGGGCACTCGCAAGCGAGTGATGCAATACCGTTCTCTTCACCAATACAATGTCACATCAAATGACGAGATAATATTTCAATTAACTACCATAAGCATATATAGCAATGCCATCACAACTAAGCATCTATGCAAACATAAAGCATATTAAACATAATCACCATGCATATAATGTATCATCACATCCATATAGTCTATCATCGCCCCACTATCAGTGATAGAACAACCATAACATAAAATAAGGTCCAACAAAGTATTTGAGCTATCAAGAAAAACATAACAAAACGGAGGGGTGTCACATCCTCCCCCTAGGATAAGGCTTACTCCTAGAAGCCTGCAAACAAATAAGGGTAGAGCTCCCTCATCTTGGTAGCATCCTCTCATGTAGCAGAAGTGTCATCTCTAGGATCCCACTAGACCCTCACCTGATCAATATCTTGACCCCTGAGGGCAAGTCTCCTGTGCTGGGTAACAGCCATGAGCTCCAAAGCTAGCTGCCCATCCTCTACCTATAAAGTAGTCCAATCAAGGATATGAGAAATGTCTAGATGATAAGGTCTAAGTACAAAAATGTGGAATACATCGTGAATGTGCAAGAGACTGGGCGATAAATTAAGGTGGTAAGCAATTGGCCCAATCTTCTCTAGAAACTCAAAAGGCCCTACAAAACGAGGTGTGAGCTTAGAACCCTTTCCATAATGAATTGGAATCTTCCTCATTCACACTCACAAGAAAACTCAGTCACCCACAACAAACTGGCGATCCACATGGTGTGCATCCACGTACTTCTTCTGCCTATATCTTGTGCAACTACTAAATGCTCTCTGATCTAAATCACCTGCTCCTCTATATCTTGAAGCATATCTGGACCCAATAAAATCCTGTCCTCTAACCTGTCCCAACTCAATGGAGTCTGACATAGCCGTCCATACAAGGCCTAAAAAGGTGCCATGCCAATAGAACTCTGAAACCCATTGTTATAAGCAAACTCTACAAGATAGAGATAATCCTTCCATCGTGTCTGCTAGTCCATGACATACATGCAAAGCATATCTTCAAGGATCTGAATGACCCTCTCAGTTTTTCCATCTATCTCGGGGTGATACACTGAATTGAAGTTCAACTGTGTCCCCATAACATGCTATAATGATGTCCAAAAAGCCAAAGTAAACACAGGATCCCTATGAGAAATAATTTGACATGGAATACCATGCAACCTCACAATGTCCTCCATGAACACTCTAGCAACTGATGAAGCATTATAGGAGGAATGAATAGGTGAGAAGTGTTCCACCTTTGTCAGCCTATCTAGCATCACCATAATCGCATTGTGTCATTGTGAAGAGTTGGGTAAACCAACAATGAAATCCAATGAAATGATATCCCATTTCCACTCAGGAACCAAATGAGGCTGTAGAAGACCAACACGATGTTGGTGTTTAGCCTTAACTTGCTGACACTCCAAACACCGTGATACATAATCGGCGATATCTCGCTTCATACCTACCTAGAAATAAAGCGGTCACAAATCGACATACATCTTCTTCACTCCACGGTGAGCTGAATAAGGTGCCTGAAGTACCTCTATCAAAATCAAGGTATGAAGCCCTTCCAAAGATGGAACAAATATACATCCCATGTATCTCAATAACCCATCTGTCTCCAACGAATATCTTAAGTACCTGCCATCCAAAGTCCTGCCTAACTCAATCTTAGACCTTACCTCTTGGTACTAGCTATCTGTAGGAAGTGCGGTAAGAATTTGGCTCCTCAAATCTATAGTAAGAGTCATCTTAGATAGTTCGTGCCTCCATCTATTGAGAGCGTCGGCCACAATGTTCTCCTTTCCCTGGATGCACTTCACCTCAAAATCGTACTCATAGAGGAACTCCATCCATCGCCTTTGCCTAGCATTAAGGTTAGGCTGTGTGAAGATGTACTATAGACTCTAATGGTCACTGTGTAACTCAAAATGGTGCCCCAATAAGAAATGTCTCCATTGAGTCAATGCATGTACAACTGCAGCTAACTCAAGATCATGTATGGGGTAGTTCAACTCATGATCCTTGAGCTTGAGCGACTCATACGCAATGACTCAACCATTCCGCATCAATACCGCTCCTAACCCCTCCAAAGATGCATCTGCACAAATATCAAAGTCTCTTGTAGGATCTGGTACCACAAGGATCGGTGCATTAGTCAACCTCTCCTTCAAAGTCTGAAATGCAGCCTCGCCCTACTTTGACCAATCGAACTTCTTTACTTTCCTCTAAAGAGAAGTAATAAGGTGTCCTACCCTAGAAAAGTCCTGAAAAAATGCTTGTAGTAACCTACCAATCCCATAAAACTACGTATCTCTACCACATTCATGGGAACAGGCCAATCCATGATTTCCTGGATCTTAGCAGGATCCACTGCAATACCTTCTCCTAATATAACATGACCAAGGTACTTGACCTCAGTTTTGAAGAACTCACATTTGGACAAGTTGGCATACAACTTATTATCCCTCAAACATTGCAATACCTACCTCAAATGTTCCTCATGCTCCTCAACTGTCCTAGAATAAATGAATATGTCATCAAGGAATACCACCACAAATCTATCCAGATATGTGCAAAAAACTCTGTGCATCAGGCTCATGAATACCAATGGTGCATTCGTCAACCCGAACGGTACCACTATGAACTCGTAGTGACCGTATCATGTGTGAAACATCATCTTATGAATATCAGACTCCACAATCCGCAATTGATGGTATCCTGACTTAAGATTGATCTTAGAAAAGACTATAGCACCTTTGACTTGATCAAACAAGTCATTGATCCTGGGTAAAGGGTATCGGTTCCTGAGGGTGACCTTATTTAGCTGTCGGTAATCCATGCACAAATGAAGAGAACCATCCTTCTTCTTCACAAAGATCACCGGTGCTCCCCAAGGTGAGACACTAGGGTAGATGAAACCCTTCAACAACTCCTCAAGCTGCAAGTGGAGCTCTTTAAGCTCCTAAGTTGTCATACGGTATGGGGCTCATGAAATGGGTTCAAAACCAGGTAGAAGATCAACCTTGAAGTCTATGTCACGCTGAGGTGGCATCCGTGGAATATCATCTGGAAAAACATCTGCATACTATTGAAGTATGAGGTGGCTATCTATAGACACCTTCTCCTCTCTATCACCCATCTCCAAATCATCTACTGTCACAACAAATAACTAGCACCCCTGACGAACACATCTTCTCAACTAGATAGCCAAGATCATCCTCAATGATATAGGTCTTTGGACCCCTACTAACTCAACCTCACTACCTGATGCATCAATGCATCATATCGAATTGCGTTGACAATCAATCACGACCTTATGAGCATCGAGCCAATCCATCCCCAAGAAAATGTCATAAGAACCTAATGGTATAATGTGAAGATCTGCAGTAGTGTGGAAAGAACCAATCTCTAGCCTACAATTCAGTACAAAGGAATGTACTACAAGTCTAGCACCATATGCTAACTCAACCTACCACTGACCCTTTTTCCTTACTACTCCCAATCTATCACGTGCCATAATGAATGATGAAATAAATGAATTGGAGGCTCCTAAATCAAATAATATGGTAACTCTGTTACCTTGCAACATACTTTTTGTCTCCACCACTGTACCCTAGTGGTCAGCCTGGCGGTTATCAACCACAACAAATACATGCTGGCCTCTGTGTATACCCTGATGTTCCCTTATTGGGACACTGCTGAGCTATGTGACCTTGTTGGCCACAAGCAAAACACCCGGTACCCCTACCAAAGCCTCTACCTCTAGAAGGTGCACTGGACTGCTGAACACTACCCCTAAAGGTAGACTGAGTACTTTGTGCTGGCTGTGCATTACTGAAGCGTTTGACACACCTCCAGTTCCAGTCACCTCCTGACTGATATCTATCATTCTGTCTAGGTACAAAATCCTTTCATTTTCCCTAAGAGTTCTGGCACTGTCCACTCTATGCTGGGGTCTACTATGCCCTGGGTGGTCCAACTCCTTGAGTCTGTCCACTACATGCACTAGGCCCTGCAACTGAAGTGCTGCCCACCTGTACTTCAACACGACCTCCTAAATCCATTGCCAAATTCTCCTCAATAAGCCTGGCCTTATCTACCGCTGCCTCCATAGTCTTGGGTTCAAAAACCTACACACCTCCACTGATTCAAGTTTTTAAGGCCCTAAGAAAGTGCTACACCAACATGCCCTCATCGTCCCCAATGCTTGCATACTATTTGAGCTCGTAAAAATGATGCTCATATTGTTCCACTGACATAGTCATCTGTCGTAGAGTATGGAACTCATCACCACGACATTGTCGCCAATGATCAGAGAGAAATCTGGCACGAAACCTCTCTAGAAATATCTCCCAAGATATGATACCGATATCAATATGGAGCTTTTGCTCCTCCAATCTCCACCATATGGAAGCAAAGCCTCTCAGGTGCATAATCGCACATCTGGCTCTGGTGTTGCTACCATACGAGTGAATAGCAAAGCATCTATTCAAGTCAATCAGCCAGGTCTCAGCCTCTAAACCGTCGCCTGATCCATCAAATAAGGGTGGTCGAGCTCAAAGTAAATCTCTCATGTGTGCAGCTACCACTGTCGGTAACTGAGCTGATACATCTCTCTCTCTAATCACAATCTGCTCTACTTCCTACCTCAGTCCAAGACGAGCAAGAGTATCCTCTAACAATTGATGCAACTAAGCACCTTCGACCCTTGGTAGATCCATATACTGAATACCGCCTCCCAAAATGTTTTGGGAAGCCTATTGTTCCCCACGGTCTAAATCATGAGAAACGTGCAAAGGTGAGTTCTGCTGGCTACCTCCATGTCTACCTATATGGCCAGGACCACAACCTCGACCTCTCCTAGGTGGCATGATCATGCAAAAACACACCAAAGTGTAAGACAAGATATACAACTTAAATCCTACACAAACAATTAATGGTTTCCAAATTAACCCAGAGTTCCCAGTGTTTAAGCCTAGGCTCTGATACCAAGTGTAAAACCCCATCCCGCAACCTAGAGGATGATGCAACACTACGAAAGCACAACTATATTTTTTCTTAAAAAGAATAACAATGACGAGTGAAGTAACCTACTCTAACACATACATCCTCTAGGCCATGCAACATGTCTACATGTGAAATTCCAAACTTACAAAATTATTCTAAAACATAGTATATGGAATTAACTCCTAATAACAACATACAATAAAGCATTCAACATTCCATAATAGATCTAACACATAGAAATGTAATGAGCATATTTCCACAGATACAACATCATAAACAATATATACCATTTAATCCAACGATGAATATATCATACATAATGTTACAATTACATCACAAGGGTTTCTCCTTGATTACAAATAAGGAATACAATATATAGTGTCCACTATTACAATGAGAAAGAGAAGTACAAATCAATAGAACCACACAAGCTCCTCAAACAAGATCTTGCCATCATGAACAGGAAGAGAAACTCAATAGTGTAAGGTGTACTCCACCAATCCATGTGGTACCCGTAGGCCCAACCCCTGTGCTAGAAGATAGTAACAAGTAGCCAAGACAACCTACTACCTCTAAACATAGGCAACGTACAAAACCACACTAAACTAGTAAATACAAACATAGGGTTACATTGCTTCCAGAATCACTGAATCAAGAACAATTACCGTAAATACAAATCGACTGTTGTCATTGGAGGAGTGTCATCACAAAGGTTGCATTGGTTATCCTAAGGAGATCTTCCTAGGTCCCGACCCCCATCTTGGGTTGTCCCAGTAACCTCTTACAAACTTCAGCCCCACATGCACACCAGTGCGGAATCAATTATCTTTTGAGAAGACAAGATAACGATCTTGCTATTCCAGGCCTTCCCGACTCATCTCAAGTCTAACACAAGCCCTTGAGCCAATGAGCGAGGCTATTTACCAAGTTAAATATGTTAACTACCCATTTCCCTAATGTAGGTTATTTAATTTTCACTGATTACACTGACTTCCACACAAGTTATCCTAAGACCACTTTGTGTCCTAGCCCTCGTTGAAAGCCACTCCCCTATCGACAACACAATAACTCATTCTACACCCAAGGGTAGACAGTGCACAAACTGATAATAACATAACACAAGAGACAACACATCCCTATGGATGTACAATATTGAATCCAACTACATGCACTACCCAAGGAAATCTCAAGGGCGAATAACAAAACAACAACCCTTTTACAATTACAATCTAGAAGACTTACATTTTCTCTACAACAAATATTCCCCACATAACCCAATTACAAAGATACTAGAAATTAAAATAACAATCTCATGTAATTAAAAGTACTACTATTCGGATTTCCTAAATCAAATCAATCAATATCTCTCTCTAAAACACATTATTCAAAACACAATTCCAATTAACAATCAACAATGAAAATATAATAATAAGTTTAACTACAGTTTTCACAACCACACTTAAATCAACTCAATTTCACAATTAAAAATAATTAATCTTTTCTAATTAACTAATTGTGCTTGCATACATCTATTGTAATGAACCAATATTAAACAAATATATTTAATATGTATATATACAATTAAATATAATTATATATAAACATATAAATATATTATTTAATTATAAATTACACCATAAAAGAAACTCATTTATTTAAAAACCAAATCCATTTACTCATAAAAATCATTTAAATAATAACATCAATTTAAATAAATATATTATATATATACATATACACACACAATTATATATATATATAATAAATATATTCTAATATATAAAAAATGAACTATATTTACAACTATACAAAACAAATATATATATATATATATATATATATAATATATATATATATATAATATACATTACATATTAAAATATATAATATATACTACATATATTATATATATAAAAATTATATATTAAATAAAACACACAGTGGTACGAAATTGCAGGCCTGGCCTGGCACAGGCAAAGCCTATGTATGGGGGTTGGCTACTACGCAACCTTCCCCACAAGGCTGCGGTCTATGAGCAGCATTGGGCGCTGCCCATAGTCCGCATCCCTTTGTGGGGCGGCTGTGGTAGCCCTGACCTCCACCATAACTATTGTTTAAACTTGCAATTTTATTAATATAAAAATCGCCGTACAATTTGACAACGGATTTTGTTCATATAAAAAATTTTAGAATAAATTTCAACAAGAAATTTTTATGAAAATATACAGTCATATATATATATATATATTTGTATATGTATATGTATATATATGTTACAATATATATATATATATATATATATATATATATATATATATATATATATATATATATATATATATATATATATATATATATATATATAAATTTATCAATGAATACTACAGTTGAACAAATTTTCACAATACTTTTCTACAGGAAAAAGATTTATAAACTTGTCAGAGTTTCCCTCAAACTCTCAAATAATATTTTATTTGAATTTCCTATTGTGTTAAAATAAATCATTTTCTACAGAGATCTATAATTTCTTTTGTATCAATCTGTTTCAAATGACCAATTTACATAGAGGATCTAAATTATTTTCTAGATAGGTTCAATTTTCACGGCAATCTTTTAAAAACAAAAGCTGCTATAGTAATGAAAACCTCTCTTCTAATCTTTTCCAATTTGCATTACAATAATTAAATAACTCTTTCAAATCAAAATTCACAAAAAAAATTAAGGAACCTGTTCTAGAAGAATTGTTGCCTCAAGGATTGATGCTGAGCTTCTCTGTAATCTTCAATTTGCCAATGTTGCCAAAGCTTCCTCCATAAAAATTGCCACTTCCCAGAGAACATAAACAATCCACAGCCAAGAATATAACAAACTAGATTCCTAAAATTATCAGAAAGCTTCTAAGATCTACAATTTCTTCAAACCACAAAACAATTCTTTTTAATTTCCCAAAAACCTATGTCCTCCTTTTCTCCCCAATTTCAATCAATCTCTCCATAAATCAATTTTAAGACAGTAAGAAAATAAATCCTTCTAACTTCCTATTCACACAACAAATATCTCTTCTTAAACAAACCAAGACATTTCTAAGATCTTTTCCCAAATATCCATTTAAAATTAAAACAATCTATTTAATCTAATTTACAATTAAATAACTTATTTATTTTAATTTCCAATTAATTTAATAATTAAAATTACTTAATAATATAACTTAAATTTTAAATTAATTAATTTATAATAAAATCTCCATATTAATTAAATACTTAATCACACATATAATTTAATCCATACAGTCTAAACTTGCACAATAAATAAAATACCAAGACCAACATGGATAAGGAACATGACCAACATAGGACTGACGCCACACTATGCTAGGGTAAAGGTTTGACAAGGTTTTCAGTCACTATCTCCTAATCAACATTATTGTTGAGTAGTGGACACACTCAAACCTGTGAAACCAGGTGAAGCTGTTGTTCTGTACCTACAAACCTACAAACAAAAAAAATGTCGTACATGTATCCAGATAATAATTCATACACACCGTGAAGAGAGAATCGTGAAAATCACATGGCACTTGCAAGCAAGTGATGCAATACTGTTCTCTTCACCAATACAATGTCGCATCAACTGACGAGATAATATTTCAAATAACTACCATAAGCATATATAGCAATGTCATCACAACTAAGCATCTATTCAAACATAAATCATATTAAACATAATCACCATGCATATAATGTATCATCACATCCATATAGTCTATCATCACCCCACTGTCAGTGATAGAACAACCATAACATAAAATAAGGTCCAATAAAGTATCTAAGCTATCAAGAAAAACATAACAAAACAGAGGGGTGTCATAGATATAAATCGGCTACGTTGAAGATGGGCGAAATACCCATGCCTAAAGGAAGGTTGATCTCATAGGAATTTGCTAAAAACTTATGAAGAATCTTGCAAGGACCAACTTTCTTCACTTTTAGTTTATTTTACTCACCCGTGGGAAATCTTTCCCTCCTCAAATGTGCCAAAACAAGATCACCTGGACCTAAAAATGAACCTCTCTCCGCTTTTTATTGGCATACTATTTGTATTGTTGATTGCTTCCTTCAATGTTTATCTTCACCTCCTCATGGAGGTCATGAATAGCTCATGCAAACTCCTCACCATCTGCACTTCGTTTCTCCATGTCACCAAGATTTCTAAGTTCCATAACACCCCTAAGATGCATGCCATAAACAACATAAAAAGTACTGAAAATTGTACTCTGATTTGGAGAATCATTGAAAGCGAACTCTACTTGTGCCAAAGCCATATCCCAACTACTAGGAATTTTCCCAAAGATGAACCTTAACATGTCACCAAGAATTCTATTCACCACCTCGATTTGGTCATCCATTTTGGGGGTGATAGGCTAAACTAAAACTAAGCCGTGTTCCCAACTTTTTCCAAAGAGTTCTCCAGAAATGCCCAACAAACTTTGTATCTCTATTGAACAAAATACTCTGTGGAATGCCATGTCAATGAGCCACCTCTTTGAAAAATAGATTAGCAATGTGGGTTGTATCACTAGCCTTTTTGCATGGGATAAAATGCACCATTTTAGAGAATCTATCCGCAACTACAAATACTGAGTCATTGCCACTTTGAGTCCTAGGCAATCCCAAAATAAAGTCCATACTTACAAAATCCCATGGTCAAGATGGAACCGACAATGGTTGATAGAACTCTGTATTCAGACTTCTTTCCTTGGCATGCTAACATACCCTACATCTCTCCACATACGTCTTTACATCAACGCTCATTCTTAGCCAATAGTAGTGTGTACTCAACTATAAATATGTTTTTTCCTATCCAAAATGTGCTCCTAGACTGCCGCTATGCTTTTCTTTCAAGAGATTATCCCTCATTAAGCCTTGAGGTATGCATAATTGACTACCTTTGAACAACAAACCCTCTTGTATCATATACTCCATCCACGATCCTCTGTCTCTATTGATTGGATTGCTGCAATCTTCATAAGAATATTTAAAATATGCATCATCTGCATACAACTCCTTCAAACTATCAAAACCAACACTATTAGCCCAAATTTCTTGTAATAATAAACACCTTCTACTTAATGTGTCAGCAACCTTATTTGTTTACCCACTCTTATGCTTCAACACAAAATTATAAATTTGAAAATACTCAACCCATTTGGAATGCCTCTGATTTAGCTTATTCTGACTATTAATAAGCTACAATGCATGGTTATCAATGTACACAACAAACTCTTTAGGAAGCAGATAATGTCCATTTCTTCAATGATTGTACCAATGCATAGAATTCAAGATCATAAGCAAAATATTTCTTTTTAGCCTCATTCAATTTCTCACTAAAATGAGCCACCGGTTTACCTTCTTGGCTAAGAACAACTCCTATTGCTAAGCCACTGGCATCACATTCTACTTGAAACGCTTTGTTGAAATCAGGAAATGCAAGTATAGGTTGCTCAGTCACTCTATGCTTAAGAAATTTAAAACTCTTTTCAGTCTCCTGAGTCCATACAAATAGATTTTTAGACCCCTTAATAGTCTCAAGTATAGGATCAATTACATGACTAAAATTTCTAATGAAATTCTTGTAAAAACTAGCAAGCCCTTGAAAACTCCTTACCTCAAATGCATTCCTCAATGTTGGCCAATCAATGATAGCCTGTACCTTATCCATTTTTATCCCTTCACTAGATACCGCAAAACCCAAATAAACTAATTCAGTTTGCATACACAGTACACACTTCTTCAAATTAATTTGCAACTTCTCTTCATGCAGCCTCATCATCACCATCCTCAAATGTTGTAGATTCTCTTCTCTAGACCTACTAAACACCAAAATATCATCAAGATACACAATAACATACTTCCCAAGAAAAGGCTTCAAGAATTCATTCATGAGTCATAAAAGTACTGGGTACATTTGTGAGCCCAAAGGGCATAACCCGCTACTCATACAGTCCATTATTTTTAAATGTCATCTTCCACTCATCTCCAAGTTTGATCTGAATCTGATGGTAACCACTCTTTAGATCTATCTTTGAAAAATACTTTGCACCACCTAGACAATCCATCAAATCATCTATTATGGGAATCATAAATCTGTATCTGATAGTTATCTTGTTAATGGCTCGAGATTCCATGCACATTCTCCATTCACTCTCCTTCTTAGGCGCTTATAGGTTGTAGTTAAGTCCTAAAATGCATCAAATGTATCGACCGAGTAGTGTTTAGAGGCTATATGCAATAGAAAACATCTTGACTAACTCTCTCAAATTTTTCTAAAAGATTGGAACAACTAAAAAAAAAACTTAAGCTAAAAGGCCATTAAACTAGAAAGCGTAAAGTTATCTAAACTAAAAAGCATGAAATTATCAAGCTAGAAAGGATAAAATGATAAAACTAGAAATCATGAAATGATAAAACTAGAAAACATGAAATTTTGTTGAAAAGAAATGCTTGCAATAAAACTATAACAACTATCAACTAACATTTAACTATTAACAAAAAATAACTTAATAACCTACAACTGATAACCAGAGTGGGTGCTTCAGAATTTCAAATAAAAAAAACTAAAGATTATAAACTCAAAATTCAACCTATAGGAATAACTTAATAGAGCTCAACACATACAAATAAAATTTATTCACATGTTTATCATTTACAGAATAAAAACAATAAAATTGAAAATGAAAATACTTATCCATCTATTATATGATTCCCTCGAGTGGCCAACTCTTGATACTACTACGCTTAGCTCAAATCACATGAAATTTTGTAACTTCAAGATTAATCCATCCAAGATAATTCCATCACACAATACTAGTAACTTAGAATGAGTCAAGAAAAGATTTTTTTATTTATATCAAAAGTGTAAAACAATGTCATAGTTCAAAAACACATTATAATAGCATAACGATATCTAGTATCATTGTTTCTAGCGGTTACATATTTATATAAAAACTAACAAAATCCTAAAATTTAGATGGTGAAGATCACCACTAAAAAAGTCTTCAAAAAAATTCCACTAACTAATGGACTTAGGTCCATAATGTAAAGCATTTAAAAGGCTCAAAGTGAGCCATAAAGTCTTTCAATAGAAAATAACAGAAAGCTTAAAAAAGACTTGATCCACTATGCACTTCCTAAAATTTTGGCGCCTAGACTTCTAGCACTTGTCTTAATCTACCTTGAAGTATTCTTTAAAATCCACTTGGCTGAGCATAACGACCGACCATGCATTACGACTTGTACAATACTAAAAACTATAACATTATGTTAGCACTGGTCATCTTATTTCAATCAATTTCAGGAAATAAAAATTATACATGTTTTCACAAAAAGCAAGCAATTACTAATCCTAAAGATAAATAATTAGCAGGGTAAAAGTGACTAGGAGAAATAAGGGTATTTGGCTTATTATATTTATGAGGTTATTTTTACCTCATCACTTCTCCCCTTCCTAAGCTTGAGTAGGTCCTGCTCTTTTTTGTGTCCACTATCTTCAATTTCCCCTGTTTTTGTTTAACTCCTCATACTTAGTACTGAGGTCATAAAAATTGTTTGCTTCTCTGTCCAGATCCTCAAGAATTCTTAGGAAACCTTCATTGAGTCTGACTCTTGTTGTCCACGACTGAATTTTTTTGTAGAGTTTTGATCTATGGTAACATGCACTGCAAAGGGTGGTGAAAGAAGTAATGGGTATCTATATCTCATTCCCATCTAGTCAATTTTAAGTTGTTGTAGAATATTTTCCAAGGCCTCTGCTCTTCTATAGGACCACTTAATGTTAGTAGGTGAAATCACTTCTCTTCTTTTAAGGTGCATGGGAAGAGGAGTGTACCTCTCTTCACAAGCATGCCAAGCTTCTCCTATCAGTTTTGGGACCTAGTCTTTGAAATGCTCAAAACATAGTCGAAGGTTATTATTATACTTACTTTTCACAATTTATTTAATCTTAATACTTCAAAACTATGCTTTCAAAGTAGAAGGTTTCCTATGAGGGTACTGCATTTGGAGTCCAACAGTCTTTTCTTCCTATGCATACTCTCTTGTCCTTTCCTGAAATTGAAGTTAGTTTTGCATGGTAGATAGAAATTCCCTGAGTTGAACTTCACCAACAAAGAAATTAATATAGAAATCTGTATATCTCTCTAAAAAAAAATTGTGAACAAAGAATTCACACAACAAATCTTGTTGATCAGGAGTTGATTCTGTAAATATTTTTACAAAATTTTTATCATCTGGGTCATGTGGCTAATTGTTGTAAATTCTTAATAGTTTCCATCTCAAGATTTTCTCATTTAGAAACATGGACTACATTCTAGATGGCCTTTTGTAGGCTAACAATAATTCACCAATTTGACAAGCATCTTGTTTAGTTCAATAAACCCTATCATATGACTCTTTTAATAAAACTAGCTTCTTTTTCAATCTAGCATTTTCTATACTTTCCTGTTTCAAAAAATAACACCTCTCCATCCATGTCACTAGCAATTGAGGTATATGAACTTGGAACCATTTCATTACAATTGGTTCAATTTGTATCTCTTTGGACTCCATTGTGGGTTTGACATTAATCTCTTGTAAATCCTGTTCCAACTCAACAATTTTGCTTAAGGATGCATGAAGTTCAGAATTTTGTTTGTCCTTTTCTTCTTCAAAAGTAGTAAATAATTGCATAAAATTATTTGTTAAACTTTTGATTTGTCTATCTTTTTCAGAAAAATTGGTCACATACTTTTTTCTTTCCTCATTCCATTGCTATATCTGAAATTGCAATTGTTCAATAGTCTTACTTTTTGTTCTATTTGCATTTTAAAATCTACGATTTCCTGATCTCTCTTCTTTAAAATTGTAGCGTGTACTTCTATCTCCTCTTGTTGTTGACTAATTTTCTCTTTATTTTCCTGCAATTGACATTTCAATTGAGCAATTTCTGCTCTTAACTTCTCTAGCTCCTTTTCTCTCTGATCAAATTCCTCAACCCCTATATTAGTAGAAAAAGGAAAATTAGGAATTTCTACATCATCACTAATTACATTTTCCTCATTAGGCACCTCAAATGAGCCTTGTTCAGTGACATTAGCAATAAGGGGAGATAACCGTTCTACAGAATCATCCTCAACATCCAAACAATGCGGTGATTGTTCCCTTTCTTCTTCTTGCCCTGATGGAGATGGTGTATTCTCCTTTTCGGCCTCAGGGGATTGACTAGTCTATTTTTCACTTTCTTTTGTTGTCTCCTCACAAGGCTAATTCCCAATTTCTAGTGATTGTGCTTCAATTCTATGCCTTTTCTTTTTAGAGGCACTTAATGTATCACAAGCTGTAGTTACACTAGTTTTAGCAGATAACCTTTTACTTCTCCTTAAAGGAGGAGATGTTTGCACTACTACTATAGATCTCTTTTTCCTCTTGTGAGGAGGTTCTCCTCATCTCTTGAATTTATGATTTTCACATTTTCTAAATGACTTAGGGTTTCTAAAATATTAGGCAAATTTTTTGGTGCTTCGCCGTCAGGAGGTATTGTGGTATGCTGAGGTTTAAAAGTTTCTAGAGGCTTAGGGGAATGCTCTTCCAAATGTTGAGTCACCCGCTTCAAGGTGTCTTTTAGGATTTGAATTTTCAAATTTTTACAATTTTTTTTCCCATTTCTTTTATGTTTTCTTCCGAAAATGATATTTACATATCAATTGGATGAGGCCATGGTGTTTAAGTGGTCTTGAACCAATTTTGTATTTCTTTATCATGCTAGTAACATAATCATAAAGGAATGCAGGAAAATTAACCCTAAGGGTAGGGTTTTCAGTGCCATGGCACAAATGGGTAAGTAGGCAAAAAGGTGGACCTACAATTATCGCTACTTATCCTTCACAAGTGAAATACTTAATAATCTAGGCTACGACTGTTCTCCAGGCCTATGGAATGGACATTCTCTGGAATCCTTTGTTTTTCCCTCTAGTACTTACAATTATCAAAGGCTGAGGTTCTCCTTCTCTATGAAAAATCTCTACCATTTTTTTATAAGAGATATTGGTAGTTTCTAAAAAATTAATACCTTTATTTTCAAGACCAGATAGATGAGAAATGATCTTGGGACTTATCTAGAATCGCTTGCCATGCACTACAGACTGACCATCTATGAAATTCTCCGTGAATTCTTTCACTAATTGCTCATTATGCCCCTCAAATTTCTTTATAAATTCCAACCACCCAATTTTATGGAATAAGCCTACAATATTTCTAAATGCCAATAATTGTCTGCCGAAGCCGGTTCGGATTTCTTTTTAGCTCCTCCCATACTGTGCTTTCCTTATTGCTCTACTCAATTTTTGCTGAAATGTTATGGTGCTCAAAGAAAACTATTTAAACAAGCTAAATTGCAGAGTGAAGAAAATACAACTTTTTAACCACCTATACTTGATACAGTCGATGGGACATTAACTGTCTCATTTGGGCTTCGTTGTACTCTCATTATGACTTTGCATGGGAAAAAGCAAAAAAAATGTTGTACTTCAAGAAAATGCATAATTGCACAATTTACTAAATTTGGAAAGGGGATGGTTTGTGCCAATTAATTTATCTTTATTTAAAATAATTACCTACTTAAATAAAAAATTGTGTATACCTTACATCCCGTCATCAATTCAAAAATCACTTACTTTTGTTGATGTAATGGTATAATTAGATGAGTTGATGAGGGTGGCAATAAATTTATTATAAACATGGATGGGACAACTAATTAATGGAAAAATTATTATTATAGTAGATGGTAATGTAGGGAGAATGGTAATATAGGGCATGGATTCCAAGGTGATGAAAAAATTTAATAATGGGCATGTGTATGACACTGGAAAAAACAAAGCATTTAGATGGAAAAAGATTTTACAAAAATTCAGAGCATCGTTGGAAGATGCGGCTAGGGTGAAGGATGAAAAGTTTCAGAGCATGCTGAGAGATGTACCTGGAGTGAAAAATTGAAGTGGAAATTTTTTGGAGCATCGTTGAAAGATGCAGCTGGAGCAACGACCAAAAATTTCTGGAGCATCACCGAAAGATGTAGCTAGAGCAAAAATCAAAATTTTCTGGAGCATCATCGAAAGATGCAGCCAGAGCAACAACTAAAAAATTATGGAGCATCACCAAAAGATGCACTCGGAAGCAACAACAAATTTTTTAGAGCATCACTGAAAGATGCCATCGGAAGGAAGAAACAACAAAATTATGGAGCATCACTGAAAGATACAACTAGAATGCAGTAAGGAAATTTCTAGAGCATCGTCAAAAGATGCCATCGAAAGAAGGAAGAAGAATGAAGGACTTTGGACTTAGGATTTTTGGAGTGTCATTGAAATATGTGCTAGCCTATGAAAATAAAAAAAGGAATAGCACCAGTCAAGTGTGCAAGTTCTAGAGCATCACAACAACTGAGCCAACAAGTTTCAGAGCATCACAACAACCGAGCCAACAAGTTCTAGAGCATCACAACAAGATGCGTCATAATTTGTGTTTGATTAAAATGAAGTCCCGCAGGATGGAAACAAAATTTAGCCAAGTCCAAAAGATGAAAAATTGAAAAGAAATGCTTTGAAGAAAAGTAAATACATACACATGCATTTTTTTTTAATTTTTAATTTTAGATTCATTACAACAAAAATAAAAACTACATTGGCTTTGTCATAGCAGAGTCAATGCATTAGATTTCTCCTTGCATTTCTACCATCCTTGTAAATTCCTCCTTGTTAACTAGTTTATGGTAGATGTGTAACCAATGACCATTGACTAGGAGAGTTTGAGTGTCACCATCGATGGGCTTGAGTAGTACTGCTCCATTTGGAAATACCTCAAAAAATTTATAAGGACCCAGCCAATGAGTCCTTAGTTTCCCTTGATGATCTTTGTATCGGGAATTGAACAACAACACCCAATCTCTATTATGGAACTCTCTTTCCTTTATATGCTTGTCATGCCAGACCTTCCATTGTTGTTGCACTAATTCAATTTGGTGGACAACATCCAAATGGAGCTCATCCAACTCACTAAGTTGTAAGACTCTTTCAACCTGGGCTTGTTTGAGATCTAAACCTAACTCCATTGTTGTTCTCAGAGTTTGGAGTTCAAATTCAATGGGTAAGAGAGGTTTCTTCCCAAAAACTAACTCATATGGACTAAAACTGGTGGTTGATTTCCAAGTTGTGTTATAATCCCAAATGGCTTCAGGTAGTTTCCTAGCCCAGTATTTCCTTCGTGATAAAACTATTTCCGTTAGAATGTTCTCTAGCTCCCTGTTAGTGACTTCCACCTGACCATTTGCTTGAGGGTGATAGGGTGATGACTTCTTATGACTTACTTGGAAATGATTAGCGAAGGCTAACTGAACCTTAGACATAAATTGGGGTCCCTGTTCTATGACAAGTGTCCTAGGGGCTTCAAATCTGAGGAAAATTTTATTGTATAGGAAGTTAGCTACTTGTTCCTCCCTAGCAACTAGTAGAGGTTGAACTTCTACCCATTTAGTCAGATAGTTAGTACAGACCAAAATGTACTCTTTTCCTTGTGAAGGAAGGTCTATAGGACCAATAAAATCCAATCCCCATTTTTCAAATGGTTCAAGGACTACCTGGGGTTGCAGAGGCATTTCATTGGATGCAGTAGGTCTCCCTACCGTTTTCCATTCATCACAATAGTGAACATATTTCTTGACATCTTTATGCATAAAGGGCCAATAATATCCTACACCCAAAATCTTATGGGACATCCTCTTGGAAGAATAATGGCCTCTAGAAGGGTCATCATGGCAAGCTTTAAGGATACTATAGGTCTCATCTTCCCTAACACAACATCGTAGAATCATATCAGGATTGCATCGAAATAGGATTCCAATAATCCATTTGAATGGAGCACTTTCTCAAATGATGTGTTTCTTCTGTTTTGATGTGAAATCAAGTGGTAAATCTGAGGTGGCCAAGTAGTTGGCAATATAAAAAAATTGGGGGGTTTTAGTGGAGATGGAAAATAGATTTTCATCTGGGAATTCATCTTGCACTGGAGCACAATATCCATCATCTTATTTAATCCGGGATAAGAAATCCACAACAACATTGAACTTCCCTAGTTTTTCAATAATTGTTATGTTGAATTCCTGGAGAAGAAATAACCACCTGATTATCCTTCCATTCACTACAGGTTTGTTCCTTAGGTATTTAATGACCAAGTGATCTATATACGCCATTACTTTGTACCTTGTAATGTAGTGTCAAAATTTGTTGATTGCATGCACCACAACTAAGAATTCTTTCTCCATGGTGGTATAATTCCATTTAGTGGGAGTCAAAATTTTGCTTATGAAATAGATGGCATATTTTCCCCCATTCTCATCCTCCTATCCTAAAATTCTCCAATAGCATCATCAAAATCATCAACATAAATATGGAACGAAAGGTTCCAATTAGATCTACAAAGGATAGGAGCAAAGATGAGTTTCACCTTAATGATTTTAAATGATAATTGAAACTCGGGTCTCTAGATAAACTCTGCATTCTTTTGGAGGAGGGAAAACATAGGAGCTGCAATCTTGTTGAAGTTTTCTATGAATCTTCGATAGTATCCAAAATTTCCTAAGAAACTTATAACATTCGTTTGGGTCTTTGGAGTCACAAGTTGTTCTATCACCTCAATTTTCATAGGATCGAATTTTATTCCTTATGCTAAAATTTGGTGTCCCAACACTATCCATTGTTCTACCATTATTAGGTATTTTTCATGGCTTGGGGATAGACGATGGTCCTCACATCGCTTCAGTACTTTTTCTAGACTTTGAAGGGCTTCATGAAAAGTTGACCCACACACAGTGAAGTTGTCCATGTAAACTTCAACACAATCATTCACTAACTCAGCAAATATGGCCAGGATAACTCTTTGAAATGTTGTAGGAGGACTGCATAGCCCAAAAGAAAGAAATCAATATGAAAATGTTCCTCATGGGCAAGTAAAATTCATTTTATCTTGGTCTTTTGCTGCTACCTGTATTTGGTTATATCCATTGAATCCATCCAAAAATGAGAAATACTTTCTCCCAGCCAAATTATCCAAGACCTGGTCTACAAATGGTAGGGGAAAGTAATCTCTATGGGTTGCTTTGTTAAGTTCCCTATAGTCAACACACACTCTCCACTTCCCATTTTTCTTTGGGATCACAGCCAAAGGTGAAACCCATTTGTTGTCAGAAATGGGATAGATAAATCCCACTTGCAATAGTTTCTCAATTTTAGTTTTTACAATGTATTTCAAGGTAGGATTGAGTCTTTGTTGTGGTTGACGAATAGGTCAAACAACCTTGATATAGATTTGATGAGTATAAACACTTGGTTGTATTCCTCTCATAACTATGTAGTCCCAAGAAAAAGCTTTAGATCTATTCACTAGGATATCAAACAATTTATGCTCTTCTAGTTCTGTCAACCAACTTTTAATATTCAAAGTTTTCCCTAAAATAACATGATGGATTTGACACCTGGATGGTTGGAGGTGACAGTATACACTTCTCTTGACAAAGTGTTAAGAGGACAACTATGTGGTATGGTTCTATGGAGTCTAGCAATATATTCAAAGAAATGATCACCATGTTGTTTGATGACTAGCATAGAAAGTGAAGCTAGATTCTCCTGTCCATTGGGACCTTCTGGTTCATCAACCCATACTTGATTATATTCAACAAGCTTGGTGGGAGGATACAAGAATAAGTGTTTGCTATTGGAACCATGTGAAATGGTCATTCCTCCCTCTTTGTAGTCAATCTTGGCTACAACAGTAGCTAGCCATGGTCTTCCTATGATTATCGAATAACTGTCTTTTGGTGTGAGTGATTGAATTATTTTAAAGTCCATTGATATTCTCAAGTTCCATCAACCTTAACAAGAATATTTTCTATGACACCCTTGGGAATAGCTATGGATTGGTTTTCCATTTGCAACACTATAGTTGTGGGATGTAAATCAATGAGTTCCAATTTTTCCATCACATTGACATTCATTATGTTAATGGTTGCTCCTAAGTCCACAAGTGCATTAGGTATTACTACCTCATTGATTGTTATAGTTATAAGTGGACTTCCTAGGTCATCATATTTTAGAGTTGTGGTCTTTCCAACCAAAAATTCAGCTAGGTAACCATTTATGTGAATAGTATTTATCCATTTTGGTTTCCTTCCTAGAGTTTTGATGCACAACTATTTGATCAGTTGGTTTAACTTAGAAATATCCTTAATTTCTTGTAGAAAAGGGACCTCAATTTGTAGTTGTTGAATCTCTTGTATCAGTGTAGTTTCAATGGACAAGGAAAATTTCTAAGGATTTTTCAAAGTGGTTGGTTTTAGACACTTCAGAAAAGGCACTAGAGTTTTCTCTTTAGAGGTGGATTCTTCTTTAAAGGATCATTTGGAGACTAACCACCCTCCTCCTGAGGTAACTCATAATTTCCAACTAGATATGACAAAAGGGTCTTGTCTTGGGTACTTACTAGGTTTTTCTCTAAAGATGTGGAAGTTGTCTTAGTTGTCTGAGTAGATTCCTTAATAGGTTTGTCCAGGATCTCGACTATGGCCGGCTGTTGGAGTGTTTTTCTTGACCTTAACTACATATTTCAACAGTGGATAGCATTAAGTCCAGTAACATTTTCTTGTTTGGTAGAATACACTAGGGTATTTTGATGATTATTATTTGGATTAGGAATAGGTTGCATTGGAAGTTGTGGTTGATTGACCTACTCATTTTGTTGAGGATTATGAGGAGCTAGAAAAAGATTCTACTGTTGATTAGGCATCCTTCTTGGCCTAGTATAAAACTAGTTTTGAGGTTGATTCCATTGAGGAGTAGGATTCTAAGGATACCATTGTTGTTGAGCCTATTTTGGCCATTAGGGGTTTCCCTAGGATTGATTTTCCCATTCAAGTGATCCCCAAGGATAAGTTCCCTAGTTAGGTGGTGCTAGAGGCTAAGATGCCACCCATTGATTATTGTTCCAATTATTTGGAGTTCACCAGGTGGGATTTGAGTTTTGGCCATAAGAGAAATTTCTTCCAGATCTTTGGTTCACAAGATTGATCTCTTCTTCAACCTGAGCTAACCTCTTCTTGAAATTATAAATTGCATTGAGGATCTCACATTGATCAGTAGCATGAATCTTCTCACAAACTTGTAAAATTTCAACTTTTTCCAAAGGGAATTCTCTTAATAGGTGTTTGTTTCGACACCTAGGAAAAGAGATGGATAAGGTCTCAAGATTATGTGTTTTGGCCTATATTCCATCCAACGTGGTATTCAACTAAACAAGAATGTCGGTTTTAAGATTGGCTATCTCCTCACACAATTTTCTTATTTCATTGGAACCTTTAAAAAGAGTAGACTTATGGATACCTCCTCAAGTATGAGAGAAATTATGATATAATTCGATGATACCATCGAGTCCCAGTTGGGACACATCTCCTTTTCCCATTAAATCTAGGCTTATCCTAGCATCTTCATCAAGTCCTTTGAGAAATATGGTCTTCAGAATCTCCAAACTTATGGCTTCTTTGCCACATCATTTAGATAAGAAGATGAACCTATCTAGGTAATCTTCTAGGCTTTCATCTTCATTTTTCCTTAGTTTGAACAATTCTTCTTTCTTATTGCTGAATCTATAGTAACTCTGGTATTTATCTAGAAAGGTAGACTCCATGTCATACCAAGAGGTTATCGACTCTGAAGCTAACCCCAGGAACCAACGTATTGCTATGTATTTAAGGGTGGAGGGAAAGAGCTTCAATTTTTGGTTATCATTCTTGAAGTCATATGTTTAACAAAAGACTTTAAACTCAAATAGAAACCAGGGTCAGGGTCTTCGGAAGATAAACCTATGAAGGTTAGCAAGAAGGCTGGTGAAATGTTTTTCATAGGCATCTTGTCATCTGCATTGATAGAAATATGATAGGTGAATGTGCATGCTCCTGGTACTGGGTTAGCGACATTTTTATGGTCACCCATAATGTTGAAAGGAATTTTTTCCTCTTCAAAAGTTCACTCAAATGGATGAGGCTCTAGGGTATGCAAAGGAATACTCTCCTCTACAAATGTTTTTTCTACTAGGTTACTTCTTGGGGTATATGAGAAGGTCTCAGGTTGATCTTGCTCGATGAATTCCTCAATAGGTTCTTCGACTAAGACTTCTTCCTCCCTGCTTGTGGTTGGAACATCTTTTGGGGTGGTTTTTGGTATGAATCTTTCCTATGGGACTCATTTTTTGACCATGTAGAGAAAGAATCCTGGAAACTATTTTTGTTCCTAAAAGAGGTATTCAAGCAATCTCCTACTAACACTAGAAAAGGAAATCCCCGACAACAGCGCTAAAAAGTGACTGGCCTGCTATCATTAAGTCCTATCGCTTTAATTGAAAAATGCATCAAATGTATCAACTGGGTAGTGTTCAAAGGCTATATGCAATAGGAAAAATCTTGAATAACTCTCTCAAATTTTTCTAAATGTTTGGAATAGTTGAAAATAAAACTTAAACTAAAAGGCCATTACACTAGAAAGTGTAAAGTTGTCTAAACTAGAAAGCATGAAATTATTAAGCTAGAAAGCATAAAATGATTAAACTAGAAAGCATGAAATGATTAAACTAAAAAACAAGAAAATTGCTTGAAAATAAATGCTTGTAATAAAACTATAACAACTATCAACTAACATTTAACTGTTAAAAAAAAATAACTTAACAATCTACAACTAATAACTAGAGTGACTACTCTAGAATTTTAGATAAACATAACTAAAAATTATAAACTCAAGCTTCAACTTGCAAGAATAACTTAACATAGCTCGACACATACTTGAATAACATTTATAATTCACATTTATCATTTGCAAAATAAAAACAACAAAATTGAAAATGAAAATACTTATCTATCTATTTTATGATTCCCTCGAGTGGCTAGCTCTACGTACTACTACGCTTAGGTCAAATCACATGAAGTTTTGTAACTTCAAGATTAATCCATCCAAGATAATCCCATCGCACAATACTAGTAACTCAGAATGAGATGGGAAAAGCTTATTTTATTCATATCAAAAGTGTAAAACAAAGTCATAGTTCAAAAGCACATTATGACAACATAAGGATATCTAGTATCATTGTTTTTGGCAATTACGTATTTACACAAAAATTGCTAACAAAATCCTAAAATTCAGATAGTGAAGATCACCATTGAAAAAGTATTCAACAAAATTCAACTAACTAATGGACTTAGGTCCATGGCATAAAACATTTAAAAGGCTCAAAGTGAGCCATAAAGTCTTTGAACAGAAAATAACAAAAAGCTTAAAAAGACTCGATCCACTATGCGTGCTTCCTAAAATTTTGACACCTAGACTTCCAACGCGTGTCTTCATCTGCCTTGAAGTCTTCTTTAAAATACACTTGGCTAAGCATAATGACCAATCGTGCATAATAACCTATACAATACTAAAAACTATACTACTATGTTAGTGTTGGTCAACTTATTTCAATCAATTTTAGGAAATAAAGATTATACATATTTTCACAAAAAGCAAGCAATTACTAATCCTAAAGATAAATAATTGGTAGGGTAAAAGTGATTAGGAGAAATAAGGAAGGGTATTTGGCTTATTATATTTATGAGGTTATTTTTACCTCATCAAGCACCAAGACTGTAGGCACTAAACAAGGACTCAAACTCTCTCGTATCAACCCTTTCTACAGTAACTCCTCAACTTGTCTTCTAATCTCCTCATTCTCTTGGGGTGTCAAACTATATGTAGCCTTTTCTAGAAGGCTAGCTCATAGAATTAAATCCATGTGATGGCTAATGCTACACATAGGAGGTAACATATCAGGAAAATCAACTACAACAATATCCTTATGTTCATCTAATATTTCTTGTACCTCCTTGGGTTATTCCTCCAATTTTTTAGTGGTAAGCAACTCCTTCAGTTTGAGCACCAATGAAACTCCCATTTCATCCTTCTTCATGATATGCAAGAAATATTTTCCACTCACCAACATTATCTTACTGCCACTACTACTACCGTTGTCCTCTTCTTGTTCACACATAGGCAATAAAGTATGCTTAATTCCATCCTTTTCAAAGGTATATGTGTTACTCCTCCCTTCATGTACAACCTTTCGATCAAACTACCAAGGTCTACCAAGTAATACATGACACACGTCCATCGACATGATGTCACAAATCACACTATCCTTATAACTGCCAATTTGAAATTCTACTACAATTTGTTCATCTACCAACAATTGATGCCCTTTTTGAAGCCAAGAAACTCTATAAGGTGTGGGGTGCTTAGTCCTCTTCAATCCTAACTTATCCACTATTTCTACACCCATTAAGTTATCAGTAATACCACTGTCAATAATCAATTTGTAGCACTTAACTTTTTCCTTGCACTTTGTCTTGAATAGAGCTCTTCATTGTTCTGGTTCTTTACTCTCCTTCGGTGGCTTCAACAACACTCTTTTGAATAGCAAAGAATCTCTAGTCTCAAGTTCCTCTATATGATGTATAGGTGATCCACGCTTTCTTACTCAGCTTGCATGATTTGTGTGCTTCTTTCTGGACTTGTGTGCCCTACCTTCACATACTCTAGACACTCCCAACTCTTATGACCAACATACTGGTTGCATTTAAAACATTTACTTGCAAATCTCATCCCTCTTCCTTGATAACCACCTATACCAAATGATCTACCTCCCTTTTTCTTATAACCTCCTCTTTTTGGATTAGCTAATCCACTAGAACTTCCAGCGCCTTCATCATGATAAGTTTTTTGTCCCCTACCAGACTATGGTCCTCTTCCTCTCAAACCTCTTCCTCTTTTCCTTGTTGATTTTTCTTCCTCACAAGCTTCTCTTATGCCTTAATGGCCAACTGATAGGCCTCCTCAAGAGTTCATGGATACACTAAACTTAATTCATCCTACAAATTGTATTTCAAATCATTCAAATACCTCACCACCTTTTCCAAATCCTCTTCAATGTGGCCTGACTAAATAACCAATTTGTAGAACTCTTTTGTGTATTCTTTGACTAACATATCTTTCTACTTCAAATTTTGTAACCTTTTAAAAAGATTCATTTGGTAATCTACTGAAAGGAATTTTTTCTTCAATTTAGAAACCATTCGATCCCAAGAAGAGATCTTCTCCTTGTTTTTCTTGTGTTTCTCCATCTACACGTAATCCCACCACATTGCAGTGTGGCCTTTTAATTGTGTACAAGAAAACTTCACTTTTCTTTCCTATGCCACACCTTCGTATTTGAAATACTTGTCCAAATTATTAATCTAGTATATCAACTCCTCTCCATTCAGACTTCCAAAGTACATGGGAACTTTAATCTTTGGCTTGGCTCCCACATTCATCATAACTCTGATCAATCTTTCTTCCACTCCTTTAGGTTCTTCTTGATCTTCCTCATCATCCGCTTGCACGCTCACTCTCCCTCTTCAACATCACTGGCATCATCTACTGAGGTTCCTCTTTGTTGTGCCCTCTCAATGGCATCCATTCATGTAGTCAAGTTTTGCAACAATTCGAGGGATCTATCATTTCCTCTTCTGCCTCTTCCTCAAGAACCTCTACCTCTCATCACCCTCGGTGGAATTCTACCCACTTCCACTTTTCCCCACTCTCTTATTGCTCTAATACCACAAACTAATTGAAAAATTACCAGCTACAGACACACTACAATTTGTACTAATTATGAAGACTACCAGAGGAGCCAATCACCAATACAGTGCATGCAAAAGATTGAATTACAAAGCATATAGAGTCTAAAGAAAACAAAGGTAGATAAAAAAAAAAAACCCCAATCTTTTTCTTGATTGCCAAGAAAAA
This sequence comes from Sequoia sempervirens, assembly GCA_007258455.2. Lineage (NCBI taxonomy): Eukaryota > Viridiplantae > Streptophyta > Pinopsida > Cupressales > Cupressaceae > Sequoia > Sequoia sempervirens. Next base: position 15,374,896 of record VDFB02018296.1, on the reverse strand, counting down.
ATTTACATAGATCATTTGCTGGATTGGAAACTATGCCCTTACAGTACAATAGGCAAATAAATTTCACCAAATTTCAATGCATTACACCCAAAACAATGACATTGATCCCTCCCAAGGAATTCACAACAAAAATTTACTTATTCCTTATTCCAATTGCAGATTGCAAGCACATAAAACTCCATCGATAGGAAACAACATTGGATTGCATTAATATTTTGCAACAAAAGTGTAACTACAGATTTTAGCCCAACAAAACAACTCCTTGGTGCGATGTAGAAAATTATATGCCCTTTCCAACACCCTCTATTCTCCATTCATCTAGTGTAGTTCTTTATTAGAAACCATTCATTCTCATCCCAAATGCAAAGGCTCAGGCGTCAACCTCCTTCCAACATCCAGGCTTGATTTTCTACAAAAATCCCATCGATCTGTTTGAACAAAGAGCAACAAAAATGAGTTGACAGGAGTCCTCTCCAATAGTTACACACCACTCTCTTTGTTTTATCCCTCTTGATCGATATAACCAACCTAGTGGATAGGATCAATGTGCCAAGAAAACAAGAAGTTCCTCGCCAACCAAGCGCAGCTAGATGTCCACCAAAACCAAAATTCAACAAAGGAAACATAAATAAAAAATAACTACAATGAAAAAGAAAAATTACATGATTCCCCTACATCACATCCTTAATATGATTCCATATAATTTGATAGAATTCAGTTGGAAGACCGTTAGAACCAAGGATTTCATTCCACTTCAGAGAGAAAAGAGTGTGTTCAATTTCTTCCAAGGAGATAATATGGTCCAAGGATTTTCTATAACCTAGATCAATCATTTTTGGGATTCAATCCTAGATATTTTCTTCCAAAGCCTGTTGAATATCTGTCCATTTGATTTCTTCTTTGAACAAATTTTCATAGAAAATATAGAATAAATTAATAATTTTGTATTATCAATGTCATATCCACTTTCATCCCTTATAGCATTGATTCTCTCTTTTTTGTCTTTATAATTGGGATAGTTAAAGAAAAATTTAGAACCCCTATTCATGTCCTTGATCCATTTGAATTTTGGATATGATTTTGATACCTTGTCCTTTATAATGATCTGTTTTATATAGCTAAGCTTCAATAACAACAATATGATTGTGAATTTTTCATTATGAGGATCAATTTTCAATTTTTTTTCTAGCATGTTCTATTTTCCTTTGAAGGGATTATTCTCTACGTTTATGTCTCCAAGCCATTCTTCTTCCAAAGGATCAAAGAAATTCAACACATTGATATATTGTAACATTCCACCAAACAATCCATGAATCCCCTTCAAGAGGTTTAGGAATTGAGTTCCAAATTCCCACTAAATCTAAAATACATTTAGTGATTTTTAGATGAAATATATTAAGTTTAAAGGGGACTTGAGAGGAAAGATCTACATTTTGCAAAAAAGAGGAGAAAAATATTGGAAAATGATCTAATAAATTTGTTGAATAATCCACCTGCACACAATAATCCAAGGAAAACTCAAGTCTAACTAGATGTTATGAAAAATAAAAAATGATCCAATCTGTTCAATTTCCTATCACTACCTGGTCTACAATTAGACCAAGTAAACCAATTATTGTCATGACTGGTGAATTTATTATGAATAAGATCAATAACTCCAAGAAAATTTTGACAATAAATTCATTTTTCAAATTCATCTTGGCTATGTTTAAAATAGCTAAACCAACTTCAATCCTCATGATGTTTGATTATATTAAAATCTCCTCCCAATACCCAATCAAGATTAGGAAGAATTCTAGACATCCAATCCCAAAGAGCAACTCTTTCTTTTGGATCATTAGGAGCATATATAGAGCAAAAACCTAAGGGTTTTCCATTGATAAAGGAAAGGGACCAAGAACAATTATGTGTTAGGTCCTCTCCCTTATCAATGACATATTTGGATATCCAAGGAGACAATCCAAGTATAATTCCATCACTATCTTCTTTATGTGAGATATGAATGAATATCTAGTTTCTTTCCAAAGGTTGAAAAAAGCCACATCTAAGTGTTCATTGTTGATTTTAACTTCTGTAATAATAACACGTATGGTTTCCATTTCACTAGAGTATCTTTGAATTTAAACTTTCAATGAGGCTAGGAAATCCCTCTCACATTCCAAGATAATATCTTACAATTCATGATGAACCAAATAGAGGGTTATTATCCTCTTGTGGTGAGACTACAAAATGATTAGAGATGGTAACCACTTGTTCATTGTTCAATTTTCATTTGAACCAACTAGTGGAGACCTTAATCTTTGTCTATAATTAGGAGGATAGGTCTGCTAGGGGATTTCAATAAACCAAGAGAGTAAAGATGGGATGTATCATTGGGAGTAGAGTAGGAAATAGAAGAGGAAGAAGATGGTTCTTTTCTCTTCCGAGTAGTTCTTGAATCGTTAGTCATAATAACATCTTTATATGATATATTGTCTACTAAGGAGGGTTCAAAAGGTGTAGAATGACTAGAAGAAGGAAGAATAACATTGGTTTGTAGGGAAGGTTAATGGAGGATTTTTAATTATTGACTTTGAAAATAGGATGGGATTATTGAAAACCTTGATTGGAGTAGCTTGTGAGTGTGAAGAAGAAGACTTGTTTTTCCTGATAGGAAAATCTCGAATCAAAAGACCATATTGTCAACAAAAAAGCAGACATTTGGATTATTAAAATAAATTATTAGTTGATCCAATTCAAAGCTGAAACCAAATAATTTAATATTCTCTGGAAAAGGTTTCTCAAATCAATTTCCATGCATACCCTTGGATGGACTCTTAAACTAGAAAATTTATCAGAACTTTGCTTGCAACATATGAATTTATCAAGTTGGGATATAATATCTTTCAAAAATGGTCTAAAGGCTAAATTTAGAAATGGGAGTTCCAACCACATGGGATAGTGAGAATATGAAGGGCCTTCAAGATGAAAATCAAAGGTCCAAGCTTGCAAATAACAAACTTGTCTGCATATAACCCATGTGACATATTATAAAACTTCTTGAGCATGCTCATGAAATTTAAACATGAAAGAGACGTATCCTTTACCCAACCCTTTAATTGATTCAATAACCCAACCTCTGTTTTCCCAATTTTGTTCAACTCATTTATAAAATATAATTCAGTAGGGATTCCTCTTAAGAAAATTAAAATAACAATTTTGTCTTGATTTTCAACAACTTCATCAGGGAGCTAGAATTCTAAGGTTTTACCTTGATCTTCTTTTGCATCTTATTAATTAGCTTCTTTTCTCCATTTTGAACAGGGGTTTTAGGTCTTCTAAGATTGTTTGTCTATTCTACTCTCCTAAATTAGGAACATCCTCCATTAAAACAATCTCTTTGTTGGATTCCAACAAAGGGTTTTCTTTACCAATCTTGCTTCTATTTTCATACCCATTTATAACCCTTCCTTTCTCGGCAACTCACACTCTGTTCTTTATTTTTGGATACACTTTGCCTCCATAAACCTAGAGATAAAAGGATTGATGGTAGAAGACATATGAGTTTCCATACCACCACACCAAGGATTTGTTGTCTAGAAGGATTCCAGAGTAACCCCATTAAACCTTGCATAAAAAATGCAACTTTCCTGTAATAATCATCACCACAAGGGATATAATCACACTGTTCTCTACAATTTTTTTGCAAGGGTTTCTCCTGAAGGTGCCGTTCTCTGCAATATTTTATCTCCTTCTATAGGGTTTCTCTTTCCCTGTAAGGCTCTCAACACTTCATTTGGTATCCTATTACTTTATTTTTTCATGTAGAGTTCTAATGTTTATGTATATTTTATGATGTTTATAAGTGATAAAAAGTATTATATTGTCAAAAATAAATTTATGTTTGCATTGTTCAACAAAATAATTGATTAATATGTTTTAGAATTATATTTTACCATTTTAAATTATTTTTAACGAATGATAGATGGTCAAATTAATCAATAAAAAATGATGTGTGAAGAAAGATGCGTTCTTAAGATGGACAAAGAAAATTTAAGCTTTATTTCTTTATTTTCTTGAATTTTTCATGTATATTATTGATATAAATTCAAACTTGGCTTGAATTGAGTCTATATTGAAACATATTTACTTTTAACCATTTCAACAAGCCTTTCCACCTAAATTTATCTTTCTTTTTGGTCTTACAATACTATTGAGAACTTTACAAGAAAAATCTAATAAACTAGATAAAATAAATTTACCTTTTCAAATGGGAGGTTTTCAAATTTTTGAAAAGACATTGCATTAAATGAAGACAAGTTTTCCAAGTCTAAAAATGATATTATTCTTCAAGCAATGATTATCCATATTTGATGGTGCGATGTTTATTAAACGAATTAAAGTCTATCCCATCAAACTAAACAAAGGGGCATCTATCAATCATAAACTGGGTGGCATTGTACTCATGAAGAAAGGTCTTGACATGGCCATTAAATAAAATTTATTTTTATTACACTTTTTATGGTGTGTAGTTGCATCAACTAAAGAAATATTTTTCATATCATTGTATTCTACAAACTTGACTCATTGCTAATGTGTGTGAATCATTAATGGAAAGCACACTCACAATTCACATTGATCTAATAATATTGATTACTATTTTTTGTAAGACAACTAAAAGAAAGAAAAATGAAATATGGAAATAACATAAAGATAAAGCATCAAACAAACCTTTTTACCTCAAATGACCTTTCTCCTTAGATTGAGCCAAAGTCAAGTGCACCCAATGTTCCACTTGATTTTCTCTTTTGATGTTGTTGTTGGGTGGAATGTGGTTTATTATGGAAATAACATGATGTTATTATGAAGATGGATTGGATAGAAGATAGGAAAACATGTAGTTAGGATGATGAAAGATGATAAAACCAAGAGAAAAGGATTTCATTTATATATTTTCTATGAGGAAATTCAATGGCCAAGATGAATTGCTTAATGGATAGCTAGGATTGAATGAGAGTGAGGGTGTGGATTAAGGGCTTACCATTGTGAAAAGTGTCACAAGATGGAGGCATGAGAATGACATGTGTCAAAGGTGTAAGACCTAGGTGTTCTCACACATGTGTGAGCACACACATAGGGAGGCTCATGAAAGAGACTAGTGAGAGAGGTAGGGTGACCGCCTTATGGCATCTGTAAGAGGAAGGGTGGCTTCACATGTGAGAGATATTCTCACACATGTGTGAGAAAAGGGTAGGGTATTATGGAACTTTTCAAATGATGATAAGTTTAGCTCTTGATCCATGTAGATGGATTCAATGGCTAAGATTGAATGGACAAGGATTAAGGGTGAGATAAAATTAAATGTTAAAGAAAATGATAATTGTTATCACCTGGGATTGCACCTTGTTGAACTAGGTCCAAAATGTCAATGACACAATGAGAATGATCTCAAGGTATGGGACTAGTGTGATGAAATCTACTTCATCTTGTTGAGATTTTGGTGGAATCTTAGAAATTGCATTCATTGAAGAATATACCAACACTTGACAACTTTGTATAGTTTAAAAAATCCATTCTCTTGATTTTAGACCATGATAATATTTCATGACAAAGTCCATATAAGAGAATCACATAAAAGTAAATGCTATAATTTCCAAAAGCTAGCTTTATCTGCATAAAATGAAGAAATGATGAATATAATAAAATATTCTAGTTTTAATTTTTTCTCCTAGAACTTTCATTCCATATTACTCTTGTGGCTACCCTTAAAAATTATGTCTTTTTTGCTTTTAATGTGGAAAACCTCTTTCCCTTACTCAATGGAATAGCATACTAGTGGCTTCTCTCAAAACTATCTCATACTTTATTGGTGAAATGAATGCTACCACCCCCATAGAGCATATTCAAGATATTGCAAACATCTACTCTGTGCATAATATGACATGAGATTACAACCAACTTTCATTCATGACCGGGATGAGCTAGGAGATAAAATTTTCCAACAATTTGAAGATAAAAGTGATCATCTCTCCCTGATTGAGAAGTTGACTCCCATAAAAAGGGCCTCCCATGACTTCATTTCAAACTTCAACTTTAGATTCCAAAAGACATGGAACATAATCCCTTCCTTAATTAAACCCTATTAGACACGATTGGGCTATTGTTTGTAACAATAGCGATCTGATGTATTATTGGGCCATCCTTGTTTGATTGCAATCATAAAATCATATCAAAATCTAGGGTTTGAGTAGAAAATAAAAATTCAAAAATTAGCATAGAATTCAGAAGTTGGAAATCAAAGATTTAGAGCACATTATAAATTAGATTAATTAAGTAGTTTTTCCTATATTATTTTTTCACATAACTTATATGTTTTGGAAAGTGTTTGCAATAATACATTGAAAGAGAAATTTGACAATCTCCTACACATTAAATTATACCATGTCTAATCCACCCATGACTTTTGAGATTGCCTCAATACTCTCCACCTAAACCTACACGAAAAGGGCATCTGGTAGTGTATTTTTAAAATAATGAATAAAGCTATTTAAATACTAATAAACTCACACTATTGTTGAATATATAATAAAGTTGAGATAGTTATACATATAGAGGAGTCTTTTAACATTATTTATATGAATTTTTTTTTTTAATCCATGGGCCTTGGTTTGTCGGCGAAGTTTAATGATTTTAAATGAGCCCACCAAGGATCAAGTCTTGCTAAGTGCAAGGCCCCAACACCACAAGGGATGAGATTGAGATTGTGCCTTGGGAGATTTTTGATAAAGTGAATGCTCCTCAATCTTTGGATCTTAGTAAAATAGGTTTCAACCTAAGGCTTGTGCTCCCATATCAGGTAGCAAAACAATCTTGTGGATGATATATAAAAAAATACTTTTTCTATAAAAAATTGTTGGGCTTGTGATATTATTGTATACCATGTCATTGCATTGTTAACTTGTAGGTAAAAATATTTGAACATTTAAATTGACATACAATCTATATTTTTATACATGACATAAACTATTTCACAAATTTTTTCTCATTAAGATTAGATGCAATTCATAAAAAAATCTTATCTCCTTTAGAAAATTACAACCTTTGTCTTAATACCAAAATATTGCCTAATAGTTAACCTTTCCTAACAAGAGACTAGAGAAAATTGAGCTTCCTACCCTCACATAACTTAAGAAATCTTCAAAATAGGATTACCATAAATTCAACCCTGACATGATTAATAATGCTAAATTATTCTCTATAACATGACCAATTAAGATAGATCTTTAATACTATTATAGAAAATCCAAAGACAACATCGAGGTAATGTTTGCAAGCTTGTAGTTGTAGAGAAAAGAAAAGCCACAAACCTATATGATAAAAGCAGAGAGTATACAATCTAAAACAATGACGAAATAATGAAAAATAAAGACAATACACAATATTTTCACCTAGAAAAACTCTTTCAAATAAAAACTCCAACACAATAAAAATTTTACTATTACAAAAACTTAAATCTTCTCTAATATAATAATGTATATTTCAATATATATATAGACATATTGAAATGATTTTACACATTATATAAAATCTTTCAAAAAATAACAGTTTTTTCCAACAAAATTAATAGACTCAATAATGAAAATTCAAATTGCATACTCAGAAAGCAGAGGAAAAGGCAAGGGAGATATGGTCCAGGAAGAAGACAACAATGAGAAGGCTACTATGGACTGGGGAAACCGGGACTTAATATACAGTCCTAAGGAGTGACGAGCGCTTGGTCCTTTGTTGTTTCTGGTTTTTTTCTTGTTCCTATTCTCGGGTTGGGTGCCTTTTTTGTTGTGCCTGCATGCACCTTATCTTGTTTCTTGTTTTTCTTGTTTTTAGCTTCTTAATTTAGTCTCCTGCCCCCTGGACTGTGGTTCCTGGTCGTGATCTTGAACCTGTTTTGTGGTCTATCTCTGCTTTTCTTATTGTTTCTAGATTCAGGGCCCTTTTCCCTACTGATTAATCAAAAAACATCTGAGCCTACTGTAGCAAGTGTAAATGAGCCCCATGATCCACAATTAACCTATGAACTCCGTAGTTTGATAGGATTAAAATGTTCTTCAAGTGCAAATGCGGATAAATTTATATACTCCATGATCTTTTCTTTTGTTCTCCCTTTTCCCCTCTCACGTCATGCGCAGGATGCATGGTTAGGAAATTCACGACATGCTATATATTTTCATCAGAAAAGTTTACAAATAATTTTATGCTAAGATCAGGTTAGTTCCAGGGATGTTACAAGCAGCTTTGTGGGTATTGTATTTAGAAAGCAACTAAAAAATACTCTAATTTGTTTTATTGTTTTGCTGACTCTTTTTTTCCATAAATGAAGTTACAGTGAAGGTGAATAAATGGGAAGCGAATGACAGATAACTTGGGAAATCTTCATAGCAGGCTTATGTTAAATTCAATTCCACTGCGATTGATAATGCTAAATTAGTAGCATTGTCCTCTTTATCAAATTGGTCCTGGAGTGACATTCATATTTCTATAGCATTGCCAACTAAGACAGTTCTTTAATACTATTAAGGGAATTCAAAGATAATATCTGGGTAATGTAACTTTGTAACTTTATTAAGTTTATTGTTGTAAGGAAAAATAAGTCCACTAAATTTATATGATAGAAGTGTAGAGCTGCAAAAGATTTACATTGCAAACAAAATTAAAGAGGGATTTCATTACAATCATTTGTCATATTGCATCCAATATATTGGATTTTTAAAGCCATTATTTTCTTATTACAGATGATCAAAAACTCACCAAGTTTGTGAATTCAACTATACACAAACCAACAAATCACTGCATGCCCCATCTTGCTCTTGAAAGGACTAGAGATGAAACAAATGTTTCACATGCAAGGAATCATCCCTGAGCAAGAAACTAACTTGGGATGATAGATGTCCTCCTGCTTCCATTTTCTCAAGCCTCCAATATGACCCCTTTAGATCTTAGTCATTAATGATTTTGAATACATCATTAGTAAATTCATAAAAGTGTGCATACATAGGGATGTCGAGTTCAACTCATAATGCATCCATTACAATAAAAAACTTTAATGTATTTGAGATAACCACCCTATTGTTGCATTCCCATGCCTTCAAAATTTTGGAAAGAAATGAAAAAAAAAGACTTCAATAATTACTTCTGTCATATGAATGATATCATTAAATTAGAAATGCCAATGAAAAATTGAAACAACCAACAAAATAAGTGATACCTTGCAGTTTTAGACACCTTTTTTTTACCTTTATTGCATCCTTCACCAACACATGTAAACAATCAAATTATAGGTATTGAGTTTCTCCCTTGCAATTCACACTCAAATCTTCAAACTCAAAAATTTGCTCTTCCTTCCAAATCTGTGATTAATGGGTTGCATATGAAATATCTTCCAATTGAGAACTCCATATGCTATATGTTATTTCCTCTTTCAAAATACTGGATGTAGATTTGCAAGATCCATGAACATCATGAGCATATTATACACATGTGGCAGTTACATATGCAACAAAACAACAATAAATCAATACTTTATTGCTAGTACTTGATCATCTAGAGATGTTAGTTAACCATTATATTCAAACAATTGGGAAAGCCTTCAAGCAGCCAAGAATAAATCAACACCTTTACACAATTCAATTTAAAACACTAGTTTCTCTTGGTAAATTTGTATGCTTTTGTGGATGTTCGTAGAGGAAAACAAGGGAGAAGCAACTTCAATGGAAATGCTATTTAATAGTGGCTACTAAAAAAAACCTTTCAAAATTTGTATTGCCTCTTGTCAATGTTCAGACACTCAAAAAATTAACACCTTCAACTCTCCTTCAAGTACAATGCATCTATCAAAAGCTAAGCCCTTCAATATGATCAAAAGAACTTAACACCCTTCTATTGCAAATTTAATGCCTCTTCAAAGTGTAGATTTCAGTGGTCAACAAATGCACAAGCCCAACAAAATGGTGACAACCATCAAACATTCAACAACCAACAATCAAAAGTTACATTTATTTCTTCTCAAAGCCTCTTTCCTTTTTTTTTTTCCAATTTCAGCGCCTAAATAGATACTCAGAACAACATATAATTCAACACAATATTCAACAACAAATTCAATATTGTTACCAAATTTTCAATGCCATTCCAATTTATAAGCCTCTAGTACAACCTCCTTCACAACCCATGGTCATTTTTGCTCTAATACCAATGAAGAGCAGCAAAAGACTTCAATTACAAACAAAATTAAGGAGAAATTTCATTATAATCATTCGTCACATTATGTCCAATACATTGATTTTTTAAAGCCATTATTTTCCTATTACAGGAATAACTTCCCACCCAACTAACTAGCCTAATAACTAATTATTAAATGTAAACCTTAATTTCTTAACAAGAAGTGGGGTGTATATAAAGTTTGAAACAATGATATATAATAATAAAAAAAATCATTTGGGAAAATCTTTCAATAAAAAAATTTACTATTGCAAATGTTCAACTTTCCTGCAATGCTTATCCAACAATATAATTATAGATTTTTGATATAATTGATATTTAATGTTAGATATATATTTTTATATCATAAATATTCAAGTAAAAAGTACATGTAACTATACTCTATTTGAATATAGATCTAAAAATCTAAATGGTACCTGGAAGCAGTCCTTTAAAGTTGTTTAAAATTATTCAAACAAATTAAAAAATGATTATCTTCAAGTTCTTGTTCATAATTTATCCTCCCTAGACATGAATATTTCATAATTGTAATAGCATGTAGATTGATCTCATATTTTTGAGCTTAGAGAATAATAAATAATCCTCTCTCGACATAAATATTTCATAATTTTTTTTGTTGATAAAAATGCATATTACAAAGAGAATGCAGTAAAAATTGCAAGAAAAACTTGCAAATACATAATAGTCCAGCAAAAACACTAGCAACATACTACAAGAAACATGAAGATACAAGATGGTAGAGTTGTAGTATCATGAACTACAACAAACTACATGAAACACTTGACAACTATAGAAGCATTTGAGAAGAGAGAAACATCAACAAAGACAACATAATGAACTATAGTCAACAACAATCACTAACATAGAAATGTAGTTAGAAATAGTAGAATCATACTTGAAAAAAAGTGTAAAATCACCTTCTCGGGCATAACAATTTTTTTTTTTAACAATTCACCACAACTACCAATGTTAACCGACCAAGCATATTCCAATTAGATTAGATGGACTAAACTCAAAAGTTCTTCTTTCATCATGGTGACAATAAATCAACATCACACTTATATGCTTACACTCAAAAGTGCTAAGCTCCTACAACTAGGGTCATTCTTAGACCCAGACCTAATCCTCAAGGGTTCATGGTCACCTTGCCTACGTATCCCCTCGTGGGAATCAAAGGCTTTGTAGTTCACCTACAATGTCAAAGGGAGTTCAATCTCTCCTCTTGTAGGAGATCTATGATCTCACCTTTAACCCATGACTTATTCATTAAGCACAAGTTATCACTTAGTTAATTATAATATAGTGATAATTTTTTTATAATAACTTGCCATCAATTGTTGGGTCCATACCCAACATTAGTGTACAAACATTCACAATATTCACTAGGGGCATATCATTTAACATAATCCAAAAGATTGTATACAATGATTTTCACGAGCATACCTCCATATTCACAAGTTGATTAGCTCATACACAATACAAGTATAAAAATGGGTAGATCATACACAAGTCACAAGTGCAACAGTGACTAGATCATACACAGATCACAAGTATAACAGTGACGGGACCATACACAAATCACAAGTGCAACAATGACTGGATCATACATAGATCACAAGTATAACAGTGACTGGATCATATGCATGTATCACAAATACATTAGTGGTTGGCTCCAGCATACATCACAAATACACGGTGATAAGATCCAACCTATGTCACATACACAGTGACAAGCTCCAACATCCACCACAAATACATAGTGACGAGCTCCAACATACATCACATACACAATGGCAAGCTCTAACATACATCACAAATACATAGTGATGAACTCCAACATACATCACATACACAGAGACAAGCTTACCCATTAAAATGGCTAACACATGTCTATAATGCATCCCAGATAGAATGAATATTGGTGCATTGTGCGCTACACCATGGGTCTTATCCTTTCTTCCGGTCTTCTGCACCATTGGAAAAATGGGTAGAGGATTTGATACATCCCATACTACACTGCAGGTCTGTCTTCAACCCCACAAGGCTAAGTATATAATCTGATAACTGAGAAGGGGATTCGGTGCATCCCATACTACACCATAGGTCCATCCACCATCCCAAGGGGTTCTCCGAGTAGTGAACCTACCAAACTCAATGGATTCCAACTTCAATCACCTATAGGCCACCAACAATAAGTCTGTCCACCTAGGAAGAAGTAGCTCTCAACATATACCACCTTGTGACCTTAGTGATATTGTCAGCTATCTTCTTCACAATCCCAAGTAACACTAGCCTCGATCACTTTTGTGCCCTCAATGACAACCAACGAACCACCTCAATACAATAGTTAGCCTCATATTACTAGTATCTGCACAGATGGGTTCCTACCCATGCAATCATTACTATATCTTAATCATAACTAGGGTAGCCCATAGCAACCTTCACCTCCATGAACCAAGTGAATGTCGGCTAGTCCCAGTAGTAGCCCAAACATTGGTCATTGACATAGTCCAATGACTACCTATCACTGCTTAAATGTCCTAAAGGTTCATTCTTGGGCAGGTCATACATGACGTAAATCACAAATCATCATCAAGAGATACACTAGCCTATACATAAAGACATCTAGATATGGAGTTAGTTTTCAAAACACATACAAGTTACATGGAACCAACATGAGATGGACTTCATCCAACATATACATATAATCAAATACCCATTGTAAAGTAGTTAAATCCCTTACTTCATTTTATTTAATAAAAGCTCCTATTATGTGTTAAATATAATTTATTAAATTCCCTTAACTTGATCATACCCATTTGGTACCCATTTAGTCTCAAACTGGAGCTTACAAAGGAGGAAAGATAAAACTATCTAGGAACAACCCCAACCCTTGGAGTTATCCCCCCCTAAATCCTCCCCCTACGAATTTGAGGTCATAGGGACATCCTTCGCCCAAGGACCACCTACGTCTCCACTTTCAAAAAGATCAAAGTCACTCATAGTTCTCCTTACAAAGTATCTCAAAGGATACCTACACACAGGTTTCCCATAATCAAGATTTTGCTAACACTCCCCCTTAAGGGTATTGATGTCTTGAATTAAACTTGAACCATTGTTTTTCATAAACCAACTTGAATGTCCTTGGCTTCATTTAATCAACATAGGGGTTAGGCTTCCTATGCAACCTGAAATTACCTTGGTTCACACAGAGCCATAGGAAAGCACTTCCCTTTGAATTACATACTAGATTCAATTTGAGGTTCATATACTTAAGGGGTCAACAAATATCTTTGAAGGACATCCAATAGTATTTATAAGCTTGTTTTAAGTATAATTAGCGCCTGAATCTTACTTAAGAAAGTTGGCAACACTGATTGGACCAACATATGAAAATATACAAACCAGTAAAACATTACTAATAATATTCATTTTCTAATTTCCTTTACCCCATCGTGCAACTCCATATTCTTATAATAGTCTAGTTTTAGAGTAGATAGCTTATTCATACTTCCCCTTTAAGTTAAACCTGACCTTAACGGTCAACAATATAGTATCAAGAAATTATTCACAGGATTTATTTCATAACACAATCTCAACAACATTGTCAACCTAAACAATTGTCACCCTCCACCTAGCATGCAATCATATCATGGTTTACTATAGCTATAATATCCTTCATTCACATGTAATAATTCCAATATCAAGGTTCTTGTATTTAAGAGGTTGATAGAAATCATGTAGTCATATAAATCATTTACCATAGTATCAACAGTTTATCAAAAGTGTCAAGTTTCAATGTTAAAAATATATTTAGTAAACATGGTTGTAGTGCCACTAAAATTGTGATCTTGTAGGTGAGCTTCAAATTGTCTAGTATGAGTTATTAAGCACTCTATTAATTTGCATCATATCATTTCATTATATTAATATCATACCACGGTTGAAATATCTACAATTACTAGGTTATATCAAATTCACTAATAGAGGTGATACCTTGATAAGAATGCGAAATGTGTGTTTCTTTACTCTTACCATATTCTTATAATAGCTTAGACCAATGACTAGATATTATTTACTTTTACCATTTATACTAAATATGAACTTAACAACAATAGATTATCCCCTATGATAGCACTAGGTTCACAAATCAACCCTTGTTCTTAGATTTTAGTGGTCATAAGATGTATAAACATCACAAACTTGCATCACATCTTCCAATGTCCAAAATAATGTGACAAATAGAAACTCAATACAACACAACCTAAATGCAAAGTCTTTAACTCAATAAATAGTTTTCACATTCTAATACCCAATTCCCTACCCTTCGTAGAATATCAACAACCATCAAAACATTAGAACTTACACAAGCCATGTTTGAATGCGGCTTGAGGCTGGGTGTGGAGTCTCATATAATTTTTTGGCAAAATAAACGCCCTTTAGACATGAAATTTAAGCTATAAACTATAAGCTTGATAGAGCATTCACTGTGCATTTCAGATGATGAACTATAATGGGATAACAAAGATACAGGGAAATTAAAGACTCAACCAAGCTTGGCAGGAAAACCCCTTGAACATGGATTCTAAGGTTAACAGATCTAAGTTTGATCAAGCATCCTTGGATTGGGGGAATAGAATGGAATGAGATAGATAAGGCTGGGTGCGATTCTCACGTATTGTTTGGCAAAATAAAGCACCCTTAAACATTAAACAATAATTGTAAGCCAGACAATGATCTAAACTTGATAAGAACATTCACAAAATGGCTACAAGACAACTAAATTGGGGCTTTCATACATACTTTTAATGGGACGTGACCCAATTTGTTTACAACGCATCTTAGTGGTCTGTAAGGATATGCACCCCAAATAGAATAAACAAGTTCTCTAAGAGTCATATTTGGGCAGTGTTAAATGCAACCTAATTTGAACGAATGCAAGAAAAAACTATACTTATAAGATTATGAGCACAAGGGAAGCCGAATGGTTATGAAATTCGTAAGACTCTTGTTCACCAGCCTAGATAATCTCCACAACATTCACGTCGCAGGTCACCTACATCCTCTCTCAGGCTAAGCCTTTTTCTTCCAACCCTTTTACGCTTCAATGGACACCCCCAGTCTATTCGAAAACTCTCCTTTTGAATCAAGTAGTGAGGGGGCTGATAAGGGATGCGGAGTCTAACTTCTACTCCCAACAATAGCGTTCTCTGAAAGTTTCTAAATCTTTTTCAACAAACCAATTTATATGTATATCCAGTGATTGGCGTAGTCAAGTGGGACCACGTTTCTTTAAGGGACTCTTTATCCTCCTCTGTGTCCTCTCTCAGCATTTTCTTCCCAAAATAGACTTCAAGTTTACACATTTGGAGGGTTATGACTCCCTTTTCCCTGAGCACTGGCCTTCCTGCATAGCCACAAATTTTCCTTTCTGTCCTCCCTCTCCAACAGCGCGTGCCTCCTGCATTTTCTATCCATCTTCCAACGCCCCTCCCCTCAATGAAATTCACATCTTCTTTTTATCAACGTTTGCTGCTCTCATCTAGGGAAAAATCTACCTCAAACTGCCTAAAGATGCACCTTTATGGAGGTTGCGGGTCCAACTTTCCGTTGTGTTCTACCCCTGCGTTCTTCTCCCAAAGGCAAAGCTTCCATCTGTAGAATGAGGGGTCACCGGGGGTTTTAAGACTGCCAAACACCTCTCTTTTTTAACCTTGCGAACTGCACAATTTCCACCCTGCATGGACAGGGGTGCCATACTTATTAATGGCACGTACACTTGTTTTGTTTCATCCATGTCATGCTTATTAATGGCATGACCTTCTCAGTCAAGCCTGTGCCTTCCTCTCATCCTATCACGATTAATGCCCACACAACAGGACCATAATGTATCCCATACCTTATTAATTCGAATGTATTGACGACACTCTCTTTTTTTCTTTAATTTATTTTATTCTCTTTAATTTCCACCTTGGACGCATCTGACAGGGATGTGACAAAAAGACTTTAGGCCCTGTGATATAGTGACCACCTTTTGCTGAATAATTGATGAACTTGTTATAGCATGCAAATTGATCGCATCTTTTTGAGCTTGGAGAATAATGAATATCGAAAAGCAAATGAAAATGAAAATATTAAAATTCTGCATGTAATGAGAGAGGAGGCGTCATAGATAAGACAATATACTAGACATTTTAAAACATATCAGCAATATATGTACTTTCTCAACTAATAAAATGTATGCACATGGTTAGGAAAACTTTAAACAAGAATTACAATTTAACCAACGATTTTTTCTACAAAAGCCCTGATCATCTCTGTCAAGGTGCAAATGCTTTTCCAAGCTCCCATTGGATGCAAATTGAAGAACCAAACCTTGGAAGCCAGGATAGTAAAATGCGCTTAAATGATCTGATGAGGCTACGGTGCCGAATCCTCACTAAAACTTTGCATTCTGTGTTAAAGCTCTTGTGAGCTTCTTCATTCTGTAAATTAAGAGCCTTAATCGAAACTATCTTACCATCCCTCAAAATGCCTTTGTATACTGATCCGAAGTTACCCACTCCAATCAAGTTTGCCTCATCAAATCCAGTTGTTGCAATGGCAAGATCTTCATAAGAAAATTTTGGATAGCTGAGCCTTTGAAAAATAAAGTTTGAGAGACGGAATGGTTGTCTTGAAAATTTCTGCCTCCATAGCATTCCAATAATGAAAGTGCATAATACAAATGCAATGGTTCCGACAAGTGATAAGACTAGTTTTCTGAGCAGTGTGTTCTCTGGGTTTGATTTGGGCATGGAGGCAATGAATAGTTTTTTGGGCCACATAGGCCAAGCCGCCAAGTGATGCAGATCGGACTTCACTACCTACACCCGAGTCTACAAATGTTTCAAGTCCTTTCTCAACTTAATCCATAACACCCTGCAGCCAAAATCCTAAACATATGCACAATACTTTTGTTCACAACAAAGAAACGAAGAACGGCCTTTAGCTTAAACTACAGAACATGTAGAAAGAGAGAACATGAATAGACGCTGAAACCATGGGAATAGCAAACTTCCATTAGAAAACAAGCCCATAAAATTTTGTGTTATTCACAGCTGAAGAAAGAAGAGTTTTCTCCTTGCTGACATCCAGATCCTCCCGAGAAAAGCCAAAACTCTCAAATTAAAGGAGCCAGCTAAAACAAAAATCAACTTCCCAAAACACAGTTGCACAAAACCAAAAAAAGTAAGTAACGGATTGACAAAGGGAGCCAGCTGTCAACCGTTACACATCTGCCAGTCAAGGACAGATTCGACAGTTACATTATCTTCCCGGCCTTTAAAAAGGTCTGAACCTCCTAGTTCAGAAAAATCAACTTGCATAACCACAAGCGGTTTGATCTTCAATGTTGGGATTCCTTGGTACAATTTGAGCTATCATCCAAGCTTCCAACTCATGTTTTTCTAGGGACAGGAGTCCAATGCTGATTCCACCATTCAGTTTAATCGATAAAGCTAGGCAAAGTCTCCAAAGCAAAACCAATAAAATAATCACTACTGCAATCACTAGTAGACTTGAAATTCTTTCCCTTAGTCCAATCACACTTCACATCACTCCTCTCAGATTGGGTAAGGCAGATACTTTGGACTGAACTTTGAATTACATTCTTAGAAGATCTTTGATGATTGTGCTTATACTCCCCCAACTCGCCATCTCCTTGAGAATGAAGGTCACAGTCAACTGAAACTCCAACACCTATTTCTCGAGGCACACATATAATCTTATTAGTTGGATTTTGTTGCAGCTCTATATCAATTTTTGATTTCATCTTATTCTTCAAATCATTTACCTCATTTTCTCCTAGATTTTCCTCCAACTCTTTTCTCGGTGGAGCTAGAATTTTATTTTTTTCTTCAAGCTCAAACCTAGCTTTTGCTAGAAGAGGCAAAGCTATCACTTTAGATGCTCCTTCCTCTTTCCATGGTTTTAAGAGTGTTTTCCTTCCTTCATGTTGGACCTCATAGGTGTTCTCTCTATCTTGATGGATTACATTTCGATCATATTGCCAAGGTCTACCCAAAAATAAATGGCACACATCCATCGGTACCACATCACAAAACACTTCATCCACGTATGGACCAATTTTGAAAGCAACAAGACAAGATTTATACACAAGTACACTATGATCTTTTTTTAACCAAGAAATCTTATAGGGATTAGATTTTGGAACACAAGCAAGTTGTAGTTTGTTAACCATTTATGTACTTATCATATTATCAGTAGATCCGTCATCTATGATCACCTTACATACCTTGTCCTTACATTTGCATTTCATTCGAAAGATGTTCTTCCTCTTCCAATCAACTTCAAGGGTTCTTTTGTCTCCAAATATCCAGGTTTTTCTTAATATCAAGTTCTCTCCTAACTCAACTTCAGCTTCATCTATACAAGGTTCTTCCTCTTGGGCTACCATCAACCTTTTGGGGTTTTGAGGACAATCTATAGCCTTGTGGGCTTCATCACAAATAAAATACTTCATGGGCTTCCACTCTCCAGGAAGTAGTTGTCCTCGACCTCTACCTCTAAAGCCTCCCTTTCCTTTGAAGTCAGTCTTTACATTCTTGCCTTCTTTTGACTCTTCACCTATGGTAGTTTCCAAAGAAACCTCTTTCTCTCTATTTTGTTTGCTATCATCCCTTTTACTCACTTTTTTTTTTTGGTTTAGTTTCTCCTCTGCCTTTAAGGCATATTCATAAGCTTAATTCATCATAGGTACTTTCAACAATGTGAGCTCATCCTAAAGTTGAAATTTTAGTCCATTGACATACCTAGCTGCTATTTTCCCTTCACTTTCTTGTATATCTATTTGAATTTGAAGCCTCATGAACTATTCAGTATAAGCCTGTACTGACTGATCCTTTTGTTTCAAGTTTTGAAATTCTTTTAACAATTTTTGTTGGTAATCGGAGGGAAAAAACTATGCTCTCAAATGTTTCAGCATCTTAGGCCAAAGCCTAATTTTATTTTTTCCTTCTTTTCTTCTCGAAATCTACATGTTCTCCCACCATAGGGCTACATGCAACTTCAACTTGGATGCGGCAATTTTCACTCTTTTTCGGATCATCCTTGTCAATATCCTCCATGTCAAAGTACTTCTCCAACTCTTGTATCCAATCTAGGAATAGATCAAGGTTGAGCTCACCTTTAAAATCTAAAATATCCACCTTTATTTTGGAACTTTGTTTAGTCAATGTTTCAATAAGCCTCTCTATAGGTTCTAGAACCCTAGTAGCATTTACTAACTTTTTTGATTCCTCTTCGGACTCATCCAATTGTAATCTAGTCTCAAGGGCCTCTAGCCTTCTAAACACTTCACCAACGTTTCTTCGAGGGCCTACATTCCTCCTGCCCCTTCTTCCCCAATTCACACGGACTCCCCTTTGGACCATCACAGTTTGCTCTAATACCAAAACTGATGCAAATTGGACCTCATACCTGCACCCAAGT
This sequence comes from Sequoia sempervirens, assembly GCA_007258455.2. Classification (NCBI taxonomy): domain Eukaryota; kingdom Viridiplantae; phylum Streptophyta; class Pinopsida; order Cupressales; family Cupressaceae; genus Sequoia; species Sequoia sempervirens. The sequence continues at coordinate 15,355,153 of VDFB02018296.1, read as the reverse complement.
CTCCAAATGTTTCAAGTCCCTTCTCAACTTAATCCATAACACCCTGCAACCAAAATACTAAACATACGCACAACATTTTTGTTCACAACAAAGATATGAAGAACAGCCTTTAGCTTAAACTACAAAACATGTAGAAAGAGAGAATATGAATAGACGCTGAAACCGTGGGAATAGCAAATTTCCATTAGAAAACAAGCCCATAAAATTCTGTATTATTCACAGCTGAAGAAAGAAGAGTCTTCTCCTTGTTAACTTCCAGATCCTCCCGAGAAAAGCCAAAACTCTCCAATTAAAGGAGCCAGCAAAAACAAAAATCAACTGCCCAAAAAACAGTTGCACAAAACCAAAAAAAGGAAGTAACGGATTGACAGAGGGAGCCAGCTGTCAACCGTTACACATCTGCCATTCAGGGACAGATTCGACGGTTACATTATCAAGGTTTCCCATAAACAATGCTATGACAGTTCTATTTGGAAACAATCCTCCTCCTGGAATTTGACCTGACAAATTATTGAAAGAACATCCATTTCTTGGAGATTTTGTAAATTTGGAGAGCGAATTTGGTATTGGGCCTTCAAAGGCATTGTGGGACAGATTTAGATGCTCTAATGCTATGCAGTCTCCAACAGCATATGGAATCATCCCAGTAAGTCGATTTCCAAAGATGTCTATGGCTTGAAGCATTACAATTTTATTGATCTCCTGGGGCAAGAACCCTTGCAAAAAATTCCATGAAAGATTAAGATAGAATTGTAGAATTTTAAGGCTGGCAATGACTTCACGAGGTATCCTTCCCCGTAGTTTATTGCAAGAGAAGTCAAGGAGCTCCAACTTCTGGCATTGCTTTGAACTAGCAGGGATCTCTCCTGATAAATTGTTGTGCTGAAAATAAAGATATCTAGTTGTTGGGAGCTACAAAGAGAATCTGGTACTTTTCCAGATAGGTGGTTGTGATTAAGGTTCAGGAGCCCGAGATGTTGCATTTGACCTATTTCACTAGGAATGCTTCCTCCTAGTTTGTTCCCAAATAAATACAATCTTTCCAACTTGTGGAATCTTTTGATTACAAATGGAATACAGCGTCTGAAAAGATTATGGCCCAAGTCTAAGAAGGTTAAACTTGTCAGATTGGCAATTCGTTGAGGTATGGTTTCCCTTATCATGTTGTATCCTAAACTCAGGAGAGGGCGATTGGAAGACAGTTGACCAACGGAAGGAGGCAAAATACCATTAATAGAATTATATGACAGTGCTATCAATTCCAGACGGGAGCAATTTGTGCAAGCAGTGAAAAAAGCCAAGTGTTTCTGCTGGTACTACCAAGTTGATTATGGTGTAAGTGAAGCTGGGTAAGGAGGCTTACCTTACCAAGCTCCTTTGGCACAATTTCTAATGGAGTTTGGTATATTTCCACTAAGCTGATTTCCCCACAAACTAAGGCGTTGCAAATTGGCGAGCTTGGTACCAATTTCCCACAGAATATGTCCGCTCAGCTGGTTTTGATTTAAATCCAATACATTCAACTTTGACATATTTGTTGAGGAGGGGGGAATGCTGCCTGATAAGTGGTTATAAAAAAGACTAAGCACCCGCAGGTGAGTGAGCATGCCTACTTCAGGGGGAATGGAATCTTGGAGATGGTTTATTGCCAACTCTAAAATAATCAAGGCAGACAGATTTCCCAAATAGCTGTGTTGCCTGATAAGTGGTTACCTAAGATATCAAGCAACTACAGGTGAGTCAGCGTACCCGCTTCAGGGGGAATGGGACGTTGGAGATGGTTTTTTGCTAATTCTAATTTAATCAAGGCAGACAGATTTCCTAAAGAACTGGGAATTGGACCTGACAACTGATTTATGTAAAGGTAAAGCACCTGTAGTTAAGCCAGGGCTCCCAATTCAAGGGGAATGGTACCTGTAAGATCATTGTCTGCCACATCAAATGCAACTAAGGTGGACAGATTTCCTAAAGTGGGGGTAAGGTACCGGTGAGATTGTTTACTGCGAAGTCGAGGTAATTCAAACTTGGGAGGAGACCCAGCTCTGGCGGAATTCTGCCATGCAATTGGTTACGGGAGAGTGCCAGCGTTAACAAACTGTGGCAAGCGGAGAGAAAGGGCGGACTGATTCCTTGTAGTTTGTTCTGGCCCAGCCAGAGTATCTGCAGATGGCGAAGCTGACCAAGTTGAGGTGGAATGTGACCAGTGATGATGCAGCTCAACACCAATGGCAGAAGCACAAATATGCAGGAAACCAAAAAAACAAAATTTCCAACAGATAAAATAGAAAACAGCTTCAGAGAATCATTCCTTTTCATTTTATTGTTCCAGAATTGAAAACCGACATTACATCCCCAAAACCCGTCCCCCTCTTTCCCCTTCAATCCCCCCATATAAACCCAAAAACACCACTAAAAATAGCCCCCAGTCAGCATGCGGCTGACCAGGCCACTCGCAACCAAAAATAGGCCCACAGCGGAAACAACAGAAACAAAACGGAGGCAACAGAAAAGAAAACCAAAATTAGCAAGTTCCTTAATTCCGTAGTCAGTGGGCAGGGGCATTAAAAGAGATGCTCCGCATCAAGTGAGAGCATTGGTGGAGAGATCGAGCATTTGGAGAGGGGAAAGATTCCCAAGAACAGGAGAAACGGTGCCATCCAAATTCATGTAAGGTACATTGAGAGCGAGGATACAGTGAGAAGAATAATTTTTTGTTTTGATACAATAACTTCTTAAGTAGTAACATCAAATTAAAACAACATGCTCTACAAATCATCGATCAGCTAAGATAAAGTTAAAAAAACTAAACTTGGTCTAAAAAGAACCTGCACACAACTGCAGTTTATAACTCAAATAGAAATTAAAAAAAATGCGTTTTCCATCTTGCATGCCTTCATTTTTCCCATAAATGAAGTTACAGTAGTGAAGGTAAATAAATAGGCAGCGAATGATACATAACTTAGGATCTTCCTAGCAGGCTTTTGTTAAGTTCAATTTCAATGCGATTGATATTCCAAATTAGTGGCATTTTCCTCTATCAAATTGGTCGCAGAGTGATGCATATTTCTGTAACATGGCCAATTAAGACAGCTCTTTAATACTATCACAGGAAATTCAAAGATAATATCCAGGTAATGTTTGTATGTTCATTGGCTTAAAGAAAATAAGACAAATTGGGTGTATATAAAATTGGAAACAATAATAGAATAATATAAATAAAAAACAATATACAACCTTTTATTTGAAAAAAAATCAGATAAAAATGTCAGTACGGTAAAAAAATTTACTATTGCAAAAGTTCAATTCAGCAATAATAATTATAGATCTCTGAAAATCTGATAGACATACTTTTAAAACATAAATACTCAATTATATATGCAACTACATGATATCTGAATATCTAAATATACCCAGAAACAGCCCCAAGTTCCATTCTTTAAAGCTGTTCCAAATTATTCAAACAAATTTAAAAATAGATTATCTTCAAATTCTTGTTTATAATTTATTTCATAATAGTTATAAATGCAGATGATCTTATCTTTTTGAGCTTGGAGAATAATGAATAGTCCTCTGGACATGAATATTTCATAGTTGTTATAGCATGCAATAATAAATATCGAGGAACAAATGAAAATAAAAATATTAAAAAATTGGGAATATAATGAAAAGGAAGCGGGATGACAAGATAACATATTCGATATTTTAAACCATTTCAGCAGTATATGTACTTTCTCAACGAGTAGAATGTATGCACATGATTTGGAACATCTTTCTTGTTTAAAGAAATACAATTTAACCCGAGGATTTCTAATGAAATTAGACAAGCTTGACACAGAAGATAAACTTTAAATAGCTAATAAAAAGCACTAAAAGTACTTAAATGGAACTCAAACATCTAAAATGTCGAACTTTGACTGTCATATGCCGCTAAAGTAGTGGGATTGGTATTGCGTATGAGGCCTGATATGGTAGATGCTAAATTGGAAGAAGCTGCATTTCCTGTGAAAGATTTCTTGAGTTTCTCCAAGGCCCTGGCTACATCTCTCATGGAGGGTCGTTCTCTTGGGGATTCATTGGTGCAAAGCAATCCAAAATGAATGAAAGAAAGAAGAAATCCATTCTCTTCCATGTTTGCATTCACATAACTCAGCAACCTACTATCAACAATATCTGCCAGTCTGTTTGGAAAAGCCAACCTCACCCACTTTTGCAAGTTCAGGTCTCCCACAAACATGTCATCACTTGGCCTCTTCCTTGTAACCATCTCTAATATCAGAATTCCATAACTGTAAACATCTCCCTTTATAGAAACGCTCCTACCCAATCCATACTCTGCAATCGATTATGTTAATGAAATTCTTAAAAAGATATTAACAGATATGCTAATCCTAATGTAATGAAAATTTCTGAAATATTACCTGGAGCAATATAGCCAATTGATCCTCTAAGTGCAAATGTTGTTGTACTCAATGAATCTGTGGAACTTGGAGTACTAGCTAAAAGGGATATACCAAAATCAGTGACAAGAGCTGTCATGTTGGCATCCAGGAGCACATTGCTAGGTTTTAAATCACAGTGCACAATTTGGAAAGGACAGTCATGATGTAAATATTCCATTCCATGGGCTACATCTATAGCAATGGTCAAACACTCACTGAATCTCAATTCACAAAAGCCCTGATCATCTCTGTCAAGGTGCAAATGCTTTTCCAAGCTTCCATTAGATGCAAATTGAAGAACCAAACCTTGTAAGCCAGGGTAGTAAAATGCACTTATGATTCTGATGAGTGCAAATGCTTTTCCAAGCTTCCATTAGATGCAAATTGAAGAACCAAACCTTGTAAGCCAGGGTAGTAAAACGCACTTATGATTCTGATGAGGTTACGGTGCCGAATCCTCCGTAACACTTTGCATTCTGTGTTGAAGCTCTTGTGAGCTTCTTCATTCTGCAAATTAAGAGCCTTAATGGCAACTATATTACCATCCCTCAAAATGCCTTTGTATACTGATCCGAAGTTACCCACTCCAATCAAGTTTGCCTCATCAAATCCAGATGTTGCAATGACAAGATCTTCATAAGAAAACTTTGGATAGCCGAGCCTTTGAGAAATAAAGTTTGAGGGACGGAATGGTTGTCTTGAAAATTTCTGCTTCCATATCATTCCTATAATGAAAGTGCATAATACAAATGCAATGTTTCCAACAAGTGACAAGACTATTTTTCTGAGCAGTGAGTGTGTTCTCTGGGTTTGATTTGGGCATGTAGGCAATGAATAGTTTTTTGGGCCACATAAGCCAAGGTTTCCCATAAACAATGCTATGACAATTCTATTTGGAAACAACCCTCCTGCTGGAATTTGACCTTACAAATTATTGAAAGAATCCATTTCTTGGAGATTTTGTAATTTGGAGAGCGAATTTGGTATTGGACCTTCAAAGGCATTGTGGGACAGATTTAGATGCTCTAATGCTGTGCAGTCTCCAAGAGCCTATGGAATCACCCAAGTAAGTCGATTTCCAGAGATGTCTATGGCTTGAGCCATTGCAATTTTACTGATCTCCTGGGGCAAGAACCCTTGAAAAGAATTCCATGAAAGATTAAGATAGATTTGTAGGTTTTTAAGGCTGGCAATGACTTCACGAGGTATCCTACCCCCTAGTTTATTGTAAGAGAAGTCAAGGAGCTCCAACTTCTGGCATTGCTTTAAACTAGCAGGGATCTCCCCTGATAAATTGTTGCGCTGAAAATAAAGATATCGTAGCTGTTGGGAGCTACAAAGAGAATCTGGTATTTTTCCAGATAGGCGGTTGTGACTAAGGTTCAGGAGTCCGAGACGTTGCATTTGACCTATTTCACCTGGAATGCTTCCTTCTAATTTGTTCACAGCTAAATACAACCTTTCCAACTTTTGGAAACTTTTGATTGCAAATGGAATTCTGCCGGTGAAAAGATTATTGCCCAAGTCTAAGAAGGTTAAATTTGTCAGATTGGCAATTTGTTGGGGTATGGTTCCACTTATCATGTTGTATGCTAAACTCAAGAAAGAGAGATTGGAAGACAGTTGACCAATGGATGGAGGCAATGTACCAGTAATACGATTGTCTGACAGTCTATCAATTCCAAGTGGGAGCAATTTGTGAGAGCAGTGAAAAAAGCCAAAGTGTTTCTGCTGGTACTAACAAGTTGATTCTGTTGTAAGTAAAGCCGGGTATGGAGGCTCAGCTTACCAAGCTCCTTTGGCACCATTCCACTGAGCTTGTTGCTGTTTAAATTGAGTAGTGTGAGATTAGAACAATTTCCAATGGAGTTTGGTATGTTTCGACTAAGCTGATTTCCCCATAATTTGAGGATTTGCAAATTGGTGAGCTTGGTACCAATTTCCCACGGGATATGTCCGCTCAGCTGGTTTTGTTCTAATTCCAATCTAGTCAACTTTGACAGATTTGTTAAGGAGGAAGGAATGTTGCCTGATAGGTGGTTTTCAAATAGAGAAAACACCTGCAGGTGAGTGAGCATGCCCACTTCAGGGGGAATGGGACCTTGCAGATGGTTTCTTGCTAATTCTAAGTTAATCAAGGCAGAAAGATTTCCCAAAGAGCTGGGAATGGGGCCTGACAACTGATTTGTATAAAGGAAGAGCACCTGTAGTTGAGCCAGGGCACCCAATTCAAGAGGAATGGTACCTGTGAGATCATTGTCTCCCAGAACAAATAAAACTAAGGTGGACAGATTTCCTAAAGAGGGTGGTAAGGTACCGGTGAGATTGTTTACTGCCAAATCGAGGTAATTCAAACTTGGGAGGAGACCCAGCTCTGGGGGAAGTCTGCCATGCAATTGGTCACGGGAGAGTGCCAGCGATAACAAACTGCGGCAAGCGGAGAGAGAGGGCGGAATGATTCCTTGTAGTTTATTCTGGTACAGCCAGAGTATCTGCAGATGGCGAAGCTGACCAAGTTGAGGTGGAATGTGACCAGTGAGAGCATTGGTGGAGAGATCGAGCGATTGGAGAGAAGAAAGATTCCCAAGAAGAGGAGAAACGGTGCCATCTAAATTCATGTAAGATGCATTGAGAGAGAGGACAGAGTGAGAAGAGGGATCACAGGTAACGCCAGTCCAATTGCAGAGGGGTGAAAAGGGGAGTCCAGTCTGCCAGTGAAGTTTTGTTGTTGTTTGAAATGGCAGCCTTGAATTGTCAGAGTAAATGTTGTTGTTGTTGTTGTTGAGAGAGATTATCGAGAGTGAGGAAGACCGGAGATTGAGAAGATGGAAAACATGAAAGAGAACAACATAAGAGGAGCCATGGTAGACCAAACTAGAGCAAACCAGTACGAGAGCAGCACGAAACACAGGCATTAAATGAATTAAAGGAGAGACGGAATAAATAAATTAGGTATAGAAAGCTGCTTAGTTTTGTTTTTAATATATTGATCAAAGTTGTTAATCAAAGCTGAAAAAATTACAGCCCTGAATGAAATGAATATGAAAGGACTAAGGACAGCAAGCAAACAGCAGTTCACAAAAATAACTCATTAACTAAGTTGACTGATTGATTTTTTTAAATTATTTTATTATTTTGTATGTCAAAATATTGAAATTTTTTATATATAAACTTGATTGTATTTCTATGATGTATAGTTTTTATTTTGATATAATATTTTATTAAGTTGTAAGAAAATTATAACATATAATAGATAAAAGAGGATTTCTTTTCAAAAAGCTTTAAAAAGCTTTATCACATTTTATAGAAGAATTGTTAAAAAAAGTTTATTCATGTTTTACAATGTGATGTATATAAGTGAAAGAGTCTATTATATTGTTTAAAAGAAATTTATTTTTGAAGGGAATATCTATCAATTATGGGGAGGTGGTGATGTACTCAACAAGAAAAACTAGATACATGTGAGGAGAGTCAATTCCTTCTATAGATATTATTAAGAGAGTGACCCATTTCTTTTTGACTCATCCAAAAATGGGATACAAGTGAGGAGAGTCATGACACATCTCTTTCTATGGATATTATTAAAGAAGTGGTCCATTTATTTTTAGGACTCATCTAAAAATGGGATATGTGTGAGGAGAGTCAACTTCTTCTATAGATATTATTAAAAGAACTTGACCTATTTCTTTTCATGACCCATCTAATTTATTTATATATAAATTATTGCTCAACAAAGTCATTTATTAATATATTTTAGAATTATATTTTTAACAAGTGATAAATGGAATCAAACAACCAATAAAAAATGATATGCAAAAGAAGATGAGTTCCTAAGATGGAAAAAGACAAATTAAGATTCTTTTTCTTTTCTTTTTTGTTGTTCACATTATGAATTAGATTATTTTATAATAGTTTTTCCTATATTTTTCAAATAACTTGTAGGCTTTAGAAAGCATTTACATTAGTAAATTGAAAGAGAAATTGACAAAGCCTCCTACACGTTAAATTAGACCATGTTTAATCCACCCATGACTAAACTATCTCAATACTCTCTACCTAAATCTACACATAATGGGCATCTAGTAGCGTATTTTTAAAATAATGGATAAAGCTAAATGATAATAAACTCACGCTAGTGTTGACCACACAAAAATGTTCACAAAGATGAGATAGGTGTACATATAGAGGACTCTTTTAACACTATTTACATGAAAACTTATCTTTCTATTAATGGGTCTTTGGTCTACTAGTGAAATTGAATGGATTTGAATGAGCCCACCATGGATCTATTAGAAATAGGAGAATCTAGGAGGTAAAAGACAAACACAATGAACAATATATGCAATATTGTATTTAGTTGACCCAAATGTAATGAGTACAAGGCCTTCCATATATAGGCAAGGATGATGCAATACACCTATGAGGTGAATTAACAAGTGCCCCATGAAGTGGCACAAATAAGTAAACAAGTGTCCTATAGGTGTCAACCTTAGGAACACTTGGAGTGTGCAAGCCCACAACCTCTATGACCAAGTCATCAACCTTGTGTGCCAAGTGTTGAGTGACCTTTGAGGTGAGATGGAAAGTCTTCTAACCTCAAAAGGTGTGTGCATGAGGTTAACCAAATAACTTGGTAACCTCTATACGTTTAAATGTTGCACAATTTGGTTAGAAAAGATATTGTCTAACCTCATCAACCTAATTACAATTAAGTAGTGAATAGATTAATTATTCACACTAACAGGATCAAGTCTTCCTAAGTGCAAGAACTCAACACCATTAGGGATGAGTCTAAGATTGTGCGTTGGGCAACTTTGGTAAAATGGATAGCCCTCAATCTTTAGCTCTTTGTCAAAGAGATTTAGACTAGGCTTGGCACTCATATATCAGGTTTCAAAACAATCTTGTGGGTGATATAAAATCCTTCATAAAAAAATATTCAATAAATATTTGTTTAGCCTATGATATTATTATATAGTATGTTAGTGCATTGTTAATTTGCATGTAAAAATATTCAAACATTTAGATCAATATATAATCTATATTTTTTTAAGGAAACAAACTAGATAAGATGCACATGATGAGGATTTCCATTTATCGCCTAGATTTACAAGTGGTGAGGATGATAAGGAGGCTTAGAACATGTGCATTAATCATGAAGATGGTGGAACATAGGCTAGAGTGTTAATAGGGGATTAATAGAACAAGGTTGTAGAACTTGTCCAAGCATACATTTATGACAACAAAGGAAGTTATGAGAAAGTAGAGATAGACATGAATGGGTTGAACATACCATTCAACCACCCTTGTTAACATTTATGAGAATCTTGGCACACATAGAGAAATTCCATTGTGTATGTGATCCAAGGGAGATCTGAGAATGTAAAGCATTGATAGTAGGCTATTTGGGTGCTTAAGGAGGATAAGAGGCATGTCAATTATAACACCTAGATATTTGAGTGGTATTTGAGATAAGAGAGGCGTGTAAATAGAGAGAAGAAGGTTCAAGAAATAAATATAGATGGTGCACTAGGATTTTGGGAGGAGCTAGTAAAATAGCCTATTGATGCCAAGGATATAGTGTAATGTAGTTTAGGAGAGAGATTGCATAGAAGGAGAATAGTCAAATAGCAACATAAAGGGAAGATAGCTACTAGAGAGTTATAAATAGTACAATTAAGAGGGATGAACAGTGTGAGAGCTACAAGGAAATCCATTGAGCTTTGGTCATAAGAGGAAGTGCATGGATGAAAAATTAAAAGAATAGTTAGTTGAATGTGGAAGAAAATTGATGGTGTAGAGAAGAGAGGGGGACAATATATAAGCAAAGTTTCATGTAGAGGAGGTTGCAAGAGAGAAAAAGATAGTGACAAAGAGGAGAATGATTAGTTAATAGAGTGTAAAAGGGCTAGAGCACATGTAAGGAAAGAGGTTTGTTATGCTACACATCTCTAACTCATTTTCTTTTAGATTTTCACAAGCCATGTCCTAAGCATTTGCATGGATTCCATGGATGTAGCTTTGGGCCCAACATAAAATACTTGGAACTCAATTTCCAACATTGTCAAAGTACAATTCAAGTGAGGGGTACGCTCCATCTTCTCAGGTGAATCCATGTTATAGAACACTAGATCATTACTCGATGACCCATCATCTCCTTTATCTATCACCACAACTCAAATTTATATCATTTTACCATTAAGTATATATAAATTTTGAGATTTATAGCATACATAACTAAGAGAAAGGTTACACATGTTTTAAAACTCACCTTGTTTGAGAGAAACTCCATATTTTGAAAGATGAATTGCAAAGTGGATAAATAACTGAATTTGAATCCCTCCCACTTTTCCTTAGTTTTTCTTCATGACCTTGAAAAAAAGGACGTGCCTCATCAGGTCTAGAATTTGATGGTCTATTTGGTTATTTTTTAATTTTAGACAGTATATTACAATTATAAAATCTTTAGACTATATTTAGTTTGACTTGCTATAGTTTTATATAATGTGTGCATGACACTTTAAATTAAGTTACTAAACCATAAAAAATTATTATAGATAAATATAATATAGTATTTTAATTTATAATATATATAATTTTATAATGTTTATTATAAAAAGACAAATTAATTTAGAATAGAATATAACTTTTTTGATATTTTCTAATATGAATTTAGAGACTTAATTGTAAAAGTGAATTTAAGATTTTGAATTTTTTTACTAATAGTTAACATTGTTTTATATTAATATATATGATTTATTACATTTTTTATAAACATATTTATTAATTTAGAATAATTTCAAAATAGAATATAATTGTTTTTAACTTTTAAATATTTTTAATATGAACTCATAAATTTCTTGTTAATTATAACAGTAAATTTAAGATTTTTACATTTATTACTAATAAATTTTATCATTGTTTTTAACTAAGTCTTGCATGAAGATAAAAATAGGATTTTTAAATATAGAATTTGTATGAGTTCGTAGTCTAATATGCATGATAAGTTTCTAAAAAAAATTATAGTACAAAGCTTCAATATAGAGAGGTCATATGTAATTCATTATATTATCATAAAAATACAAGTTGAAGCTTTGTGTTTGTGTGTTATCTTCGAGTATATTTATTCTACAAGTAATACTAGGACAAGTGAGAAAATAAAGTTAGACTGTGAGTTGAAGAAGATCTTAGAAAATTTATAGTTTTTTTGTATTTGAATAGATTTTCACCAAAGCCAAGAAGAACTTGGATCAATTTGTTTTAGATCGCAACACCCAAGAAAAGCTGCCAATTACATAGCAAAAAAAGGCTGCTACATTTATTGTTTAAGAAAAAAGAAGAAAGAACCTGTTGCTATATAAAGGAGGTGAGTCATAGTTTGTTCAAAATTGTAAGTAAAGGGAAAGATGCAGTAATAAATCAAGTCAAATTGCAACCAAAGAAACCAGATCTAATTTTTGAAGATCACTATCAAATCGTAGAAAATTTTTTTTGTGTAGAATGACAAAATTCATAATTATCATTGATTTCTATGAAAACAATCATTCTCAATGAGATAAGTTGAAGTTGATTATTTGAATAGACTATAAAAAAGGTAGATTGTGAGATCTGAAATCTAGCTACCTTGTTTTGATTGAAGAAGTTGTGTGAAGGAAAAATGTGTCCACCAATCCATCCCCTCCATGTTAGGTCCTAGGTTTGCATCATGGTTTGTTGGTGATAATGTTGTTAATCACAAGGGGATGTCCTTCTAAATCCCTCCCATCCTACCAATCTCTATCTCCTTCTTTCTCTCTATTCCTCCCTATCTCCCTCCTTTCCTCTTTCTCTTTCTCCCACCATACCACTCCCTATCTTTGTCCTTCCCTCTTTCTCTCCTTCCCTCTCTCCCTCCCACCCTACCACTCCATGTCTCCCTCCTTCCCTATTTCTCTCCCTCCACCTATCCTCTCTCTCTCCCTCCACCCTACTAATCTCTCTCTCTCTCTCTCTCTCTCTCTATCTCTCTCTCTCTCTCTCTCTCTCTCTCTCACACACACACACACAGTCTATATCTCCTTTATTTCTATTCCTCTCTACCTCCTTCCCTCTTTCCCTCCCTCACTCCCTCCACTCCCTATCTCCCTTCCACCCTCATACCTTACAATCTCTATCTCCTCTCTCTCTCCCTTGCACCCTACCAATCCCTATCTCCTTCTCTTTCTCCCTCCGACCCTACCAATACCTATCTCCTTCTTTCTCTCTATTCCTATATATCTCCCTCCTTCCCTCTTTCTCTTCGTCCCTCTCTCCCTTCCACCCTACCACTCCCTATCTCCCTCCTTCCCACTCTCACCTCCCACCTTAAAATCCTTATCTCCTCTCTCTCCTTCCCACCCTACCAAGTCTTATCTCCTTCTCTCTTCCTCCCACCCTACCAATCCTTATCTCATCTCTCTCTCCCTCCCTCCCACCCTACCAATCTCTATCTCCTTTTTCTCTATTCCTCCCACCCTACCAATCCCTATCTCCATCCTTCCCTCTCTCACCCTCCCACTTTAAAATCCATATCTCCTCTCTCTATCCCTCTAACCCTAACACTACCTATCTCTATCCTTGCCTCTTTCTCTCCCTCCCTCCATCCCTCCCACCATACCACTCCCTATCTCCCTCCTTTCCTATTTCTCTCCCTCCACCTATCCCTATCTCTCTCCCTCAAAGCCTAGCAATCCCTATATCCTTCTCTCTCTCCCTCCCGCCCAACCAATACCTATCTTATTCTCTCTCCCTCCCTCCATACCACTCCCTATTTCCCTCTTCTCTCTCTCCTTGCTACCCTACAAATCCCTATCTCCTCTCTCTCCCTCCCACCACACCAATCTCTCTCTCTCTCCCTTACTCTACCAATTTACCTATCTCCTCTCTCCCCCCACCCTACCAATGCATATCTCCTTCTCTCTCCCCCTAACCTACCAATATCTATCTAATTATCTCTCTCCCTCCCACCCTACCAATATCACTATTGACCCTGAAAGAATCAGAGCCATACTTGAGCTGCCGCTACCTAATCACAAGAAGGGTCTACAGACCATTCTGGGCCAGACCAACTTTCTAAGAAGATTTATCCCTGATGTCACAAACATGTTACAACCTTTAATAGCTATGTTAAAGAAAAATGCAATTTTTAGTTGGACAAAGGATGCCAAGAATAGTTTTGAAAAGGTCAAGGAGGCCTTTGCAGCAACTTCTACGCTGGTAAATCAAAATTTCTCTAAAGACTTTTATCTGTATGCCTATGGAAGCACAAGTAACATTTCTGATATACTGGTTCAAAAAAATGAAGAGAATTTAGAACAACCAATAGCTTTTTTTAGTCAAGGTTTGGTTGATTATGAACAAAAATACTCCTTTGTAGAGAGGCATGTTCTTGCTGTGATCAGAAGCCTGAAGAAATTCAAGCCTTTGATCTCTCATAATAAGGTTCATATTCTGGTTGCACACTCAAGTGTGAAAGAATTTATGTTGAATAAAGATTGAAATGAAAAAAGAGCAGGGTGGATCACTAAGGTCATGGAGTATGATGTAGATATCAAGATCACCAAACTAGTTAGGGGTAAGGGTCTTTGTGAGCAGCTTGCTACAGGGTCAAGCAGTGAAAATGAACTAGAAAGGGATGTTATCTTTGCTAATACAAATGAGTTTTAGAATGCTCAAGATGATGTACCAATAGGGACAACCAATTGGGTTCGAGATATGATCCAATTTTTACAAACTGGTGAATGCCCATTAGGATTAAACAAAGCTAAAAGGAGATACTTCAAATTGCAGTCCATACCATATGTGTTGGTAAATAATGTTCTCTTCAAAAAGGATCTAAACAGTGCTCTATTAAGATGCATTCACAGTCACCAAGTTGACAAGGTACTTCATGAATTTCATGATGGAGCTGCAGGAGGCCACTTTGCTCCCAGAACTACTGCCTAGAAAATCATGAGATCTGGTTACTATTGGCCTAGCTTGTTCAAGGATGCACATTCCTGGTCAAGAAAGTGTATCAAATGTGCTCTGTTTTTAGGAAAGGAGAAACTGCCAGCTATGCCCTTGCATCCAATTCAAGTGGAGTAGCCCTTCATGAGATGGGGCATTGAATTCATTGGGCCAATAAATCCACCTTCCAATGCTGGTCATAAGTGGGTACTTATAGCCACTGACTACTTTACAAGGTGGACAGAAGCAGTTGCATTGAAAGAAGCAAAAGAGTCTTCAGTTTTGAGCTTCTATGAAGATATAATCACCAGATTTGGAGTCCCTGACTCTATCATATCTGATCATGCTCTTGCATTCATGGGATTAAGACTAACTGATTGGACTGTCAAACATGGAATTCATTTGAACACCTCCTCAAATTATTATCCTCAGGGTAATGGTTTAGCTAAAAGCACAAATAAGAACCTCATCAGGATCATTAAAAGAACCATAGAGGATAATCAAAGGACCTGGCATAGCAGTTTAAAGAATGCACTTTGGGTAGACAGAGTGACCCCTAAGAGGTCTGTTTGTAATTCGCCATATATGTTGGTCTATGGCAAAGAGACAAGATTGCCCCTATCTATGGAGCTTCCAGCTCTAGACATTGTTCATTAGTTGGAGATGCTTGAGGGACATGACCTAATGTCTATAAGGTATGCAGAGCTCACGGAGCTCGAAGAATCAAGGGACAGAGCAATGAAAACTTTGGAGTATCATCAGCTCCAGACAAAGAAGACATTTAACAAAAGGGCAACAAAAAAGGTTTTCAGGGTGGGAGATCTCATGCTGAAGTGGGACATTCTCAAAGCAGACCTGGCCATCACACTAAGTTTGATAACATGTGGATAGGTCCATTTATCATTAGAGATTGCAAAGAACATAACGCTTATCAGCTGGCTACAACAGAAGGGGAGGTGCTCCCTATCCCAGTCAATGGGATACACCTTAAACCCTATTTCCAAGTCTGATGGAGTTTCTCTTTTGTATATATTAGTTAGGTTTCATGTTTTCAATAAGTGCCCTGCATTGTGACTCTTTTGTTTTTTGATTTTATCCTTTCCCTAAGTGCTTTTTAGCATAGTAGATGTTTTCGTTTCAGTTCCTCCTCATATCATTTTGATGACCTGTGGCGCTCGGTAAGACTCAAGTGAGTTGAGGCCATGTATAGGGTGCCCTAGGCATGTTTCAGAGGTTTCTCTCGATGAATCCATACCCAATGGACAAGTTGTAACTATTAGTTCTCATGTTTAGCAGGAAAACATCCTGCAAAGGTCGCCAGAATTGTTGCCTATATTTCACCTATAGTTAAATTGGGCAAGATAATCATTTGTTAGATCTTTAAAAGGCCAATGGAGCATTCAGCCTAGGGAAAAAGTCATCGATCTGATGCTAGGTCGTGGGGAACTTAGTAAAGAAGCCTTCCTTGTTCAGGTTTGGCATGAAAATATTCTAAGTGCAAAGTCGCCAAGACCCCAGGAGTGTCATGGTGAGTGGGGTTCGCTATGGTTCCCTATCGGCAAGACATCGCCCATTGTCCTAGCGACCAAAGGTTTTCATTTCAGCAAAGGTTCTTTTCTTCAAAGGGAGGTCTTGCCAAACACATCGAGTCTTGCTAACAAGGCAAAGTAGAATCTTCTCGGTGTATGTCAACAGACATCACTGAGAGGTCTTACCGAAAAGAAAAGGTTTCCCCGAATTAAAGAACCTTCGCCGTAACAAAGCATTCGCCAAGATGTCACGGTGATAAACAGGAGGTCTTATCGAAGACGAAGGTCTTGCCGACAGTGGTTCATGAGGTGGTGTCAGCAAAAGGAAGCAAGCCCAGGGTGAGGTCTCTCTGACCACTAGATGTCTCCCTGAAGTAATGTGGCCCTCAGTATAAGGGATCAAGATCGGCGAGATGTCTCGCTGACATCAAAGGTTTTTCCGATAACAAGAGGAGTCCGCCAAAGGTTTTAAAGCTCGGCATAAGGTCTTGTTGAGGCAGTAAAGTCTCATCGAAGTGAAGCAGTTTCGGCCAAAGGATAGTGGTCTCGGCAAAATGTTCAGCAGAGATGGAGAGGTCACGCCAACACCAAGGGGAAAGTAAACACATCACCGGGCAGGATGGAGGCTATCGCCATAAGGTCTGGCCGACCGGAAAAGTCTCCCGACACAAAAGAAAGAGGACCCTCGGCATGACCCTTTGGCAGGAGTCTCGCCGATCACAAAAGACTTTGCCGAGAACATTGGATATCGACGTAGGGTCATGCCAAAGCGGAGATGTCTCCTTGACAGGAAAAGTGGCGTCACTAAAGATAGGGTCTTCCCGACTCCGATGTCTCAATGACAGCAAAGGGAGCTCGTGGAAGGATGAGTGATTCGCCATGAGGTCCTGCTGACTTGCTTAGGTCTCAACGAAAGGGAAGTGGAGCTTGGTAAGGTAAAATGCATTTGAGGAGACACTAATGGCCTCTTGCCGAAAGAAATAAGAGAGGGCTTAGTGTAGGATATATCCTTCGGCAAAGTGTCTTGCCGAAGGATGAGGGTTACACCGACTGGGCACTTCGGGGTAAGTAAAGGAGCTTGCTAAGAAGTCTTAGCGAGAACATAATGTCTTGGCGATCACGAGAAGGGTTCGGCAAGAGTCTTCCCAATAATAGGTGTCTCGCCTAAAGAGGGTTTCCGCCATCAGCATAAGATGTGCCTTCGGCATATGGTCTCAACAACCTAGTGGGGTCTAACCGATAGAGGAGGCCCCGGTATAACATTCTAAGTTGGAAAAGGGTTTCCCCGACTCGATGTCATCTGGCCGACAGGAGATGAGCAGCTTGGTAGAAGGTGAGGCCCTTGGTGTAAGGTCTAGGCGATAAAGGAAGCTCATACCGAAAGGAAAGACCCTCACCAAAGAAAAGTGACTTTGGTATGATATCTTCTTAACTGGCAGGAGTCTCAGCGAAACAAAGTGAGCTCAGGCAGACAAAAGGAATTCAGAAAAAGGTCTTAATGACCTGTGGATGTCCTACCAACTCGATATAGGATCTCAGCAAAGAATGTAGGGCTTGGTAAACCAAATGCATTGGGGTGACATCGGCAGACTCTAGTCAATATGGTTTGTAATATCAAGATCGAAGAGACTTCGGGAGGAGGCTGTACACTCGGTATGATGTCCTACCGACGAGCGATGGTCTTGGCGACCACAGAGGCAACATCGGTATGAGTTCTAAAGCTCGATAGACTCTCATTGTTATATCCATGCTATGTTGATAGTTTCAGATGACATAATTGCATCGATGAGACATTTTCAGTGTCTCACTGAGATGCGATTCTTTTCAAAAGAGATTTCACCACCTACCGAGCCCACATGGAAAGTGCTTGACCAACTAGGAGAGATCTGAAGGTAAAATGTGGCAATCTAAAGAACATCAACAGAATGTGAATGCAACATGAATTGATAGTGAGCTCAGAGCATTCAAAGCTCTCAACCAAAGTGGTTGAAAGATGGACATGGTGCCAGGATCAAAATGAATGCGGTGGTTGCAAAAGATCAGAAGGTTTCTCCAGGTAGTAGCTCTCCACTGACACATACAGTAGGGACACACGAGGTTCTGCATTAACTCGGTTGAAAAGATCTAAGGGTAGATCTTTCTAAGCCAGGATATTTTTGTAAGCCCTAAGGGGCCGACACATTTTGATATATAAGGATTTTTTCCTTTTTTGTAAGTAGTTCGGGTAATGCATCCAGAAGAGTTAGTGATTTTTTTAGCTATCCTTCCTCAACTGATGTATATTTTGTAGCTCAATCAGAATCTGGAATGCAAAGCAGAGTTTACCTTGGAAGCTAGTGTTCATGTTTATATCGTCCTCATTTCTGTATCTTTCTTCTAATTATGCAAATCTTTAACTGTGTTTTATAAACTCTACACTTATATCTTAGAGCTGTGAAATTAATCTTTCCTTCCTGAGATGTGTATGTAGATCGAACCTTTTAAGATTAATGTATAGGTCTATAAGAAGTCTTGTTGAGCACATAAAACTTTTCAGTTAGGTTTCCTAGTGTATGTTCATCCTGTTTTCTTTTTTAGAATTCCTCATTATTTTGGTGTATCACCTTAGATTTTAATCTTCATCTTATGTATTCCTTCTTCCTTTTTCCCACAACAATCAGTTGTTAGGTGACACCAAAGGAATTCGGCCTTCTCCGGAGGTTCACTCCAATCTCAGGTGACCCACAACCTCGAAGTGATCCCATGTTGCTCTAGAAAGCTCAGTTTGTACAACTTTGCATAGGGTGAATTTCTAGGTGACAACAATTTTCTGGCACATCCAGTGGGACATAATTTTTTTTAACTGTTGGTTTGGTATGCAGCCAGTGAATTATAGGCCTTATACAAGCATTTTTGCATACCTGGTGACTCCACAAAGAGGAAGAACTCTAGAAATCAATGCCTTCTACAATTTATGAAAAGAGTTCAAATGAGAAGCAGCTCAGGCCCTTTTGAATACTTACAGCTGTCATCACCAAGGTAGACTAGAGGAAAGGCGAGGAACAACAATTATCTATTCTAAAAGAACCCAATCCACTCCTCCATCTGTGGGATCTCATCTCGCTCTACCCACAAATCTACTTCAGATACCTCCAATGACCACCCTAAGGAATCAACCCTTCGTTGCTTTCAATGGAGGGAGCCCCTTGAATCTAGTGCAACACAATGACATTCCAATGACAGCCTTGAAGAGTTTTCCAACCTTCACAAGAGAAGACCAAACTACTCCCATTGAACATCTAAGAGATGTGGCTTCATTATGCGGAGTTCACCACATAACACAGGTGGATGTTGCAGTGAGATTGCTAGCTACTTCACTGAAAAGAAGAGTTGTACAATGGTATAGGAGCCTAATAGTTAGTTCAATTGCAATATGGGATGAGTGTGGAGATAAGTTACATAAGCAATTCCAAGACAAGTCTAACAACTTGTCTCTACTGGAGCAATTAACTACGATCAGGAGGGCTCCGCAAGAGCATATGAACGACTTCAACTTTAGATTTCAAAGAACTTGGGATAGAATCCCTACAACGGTGAGGCCACCTCCAAAGTATGCATTCCTATACTTTTTGAGAGCTCTGAAAAGTGACATAGCTATCATGATATAGTCAATGGGAGGAGTGTCCTTGCCAAATGCCTTTGAGATAGCCATCAGAGCTAAAAACAACTTAATTCAAGTTGGTAAGCTTGCTCCCGGGCCACCAATGCCAATATTCCCAGAGATTCATGAAAATATCCCTTTGTAGATACCTTCCTTTACACCTTTGCCATCCATTCCAGCTGTTGTTCCAGTTGTTGTAACACAAGAAAGTGTTGTTTCCAGTTCTCCACATGAGTTACAGGAAATCAAAAGTCTATTGCAGTCTTTTGGTAACAAGCTTGTAAGCTTAGAGAAGCAACAATCTTATAGTAGGCGTTATCAACAACATAATCTAGGACAACAACAACCCTATCAAGGTAATAAACAAGCTTACCAGGGCAATTACCATGGTACGAGACAAAATGTGAACACAAGACCTTTTCAGGCCTATGCCCCAGCCCCTGTTAGTGCAACCAAAGACCTGGTCCCTATCCAAAAAAAAATTAGCAGTAGATTATGAGTGGTGCTATCCTTGCAACCAGCCCCACAGTCAGGCCACTTGCTCAAATGGACTCATCAATCAAGCATTGATGGTACAGAATGCCTCAAGTTCACAGCAGAGTGCACTTAATTAGTCATCTCCACAATGCCAAGATCAATTTGCAAAAGATGCTACTCTACTCAACTGGAAAGGTGAAGAGTTTTGTGGATTGAACGTGGACAATTATCCTATTGTAGCTAATACAAGAGAAAAGAAGAGAGCATTTGAGCTCGATCATGCAGCTGTTAAAGGAGAGGCATTAGCTATGGAACCATCTGCATCTCAAATGACTAGTGGTTTGAAAGAAAATCAGCAACTCCCAGTTAAAGAGCAACCACGCTTGCATGCTGATCACACTGGCGTAAAGGTACACAATAGAGTAAACCCAATTGTACCTTTTAACATTCTTGATAGTATGAGAAAGACAAATGTGACGATGTCTATGTGGGATTCATTAGTCATCCCTGGTCAAAAGGATATCCTATGTTCAGCCTTGTCAAAACTTAAGTTATCAGATGAGTTTGAATCCCCATTAAGTCAAGATAGGATGGTTTTGACAAATAATGCTCAGAAAGATGATAAACAACCCAACAAAGAGGTAGGAAAAGAAGTCAAACCACCTCCCTTTTATGTGTCAATGATTATTGGTGATAAGTTATTCCATAACTGTATGGTAGACATTGGAGCTAGTAGCTTTGTAATACCAAAACAAATCACTGACAAACTTGGACTGAAATATCAGCCTTTGGAAAAGGGAGTGATCTAGTTAGATGGAACTTCAGTTAATACACTGGAAATTATCAGGAATTTAAGTCTTACCCTTCATGCTTGTCCTAACTTCTCAGTTCCCCAAGACATATGTGTCATAGACCTTCCATCTTTCTTTTCCTTATGCTTATCAAGAGACTTTACAACCAAGATAGGTGGTTATGTGTTAGCTGATTGGTCACATATGCTATTTAGAACAAGATATGGAGCCAAGGTTACCATTAAATTTGAAAGGTTGGCCAAAGATCACATTGAGCCATATAACCCAAGTCCCTTTAATCTGTTCCTACTGCTGCAGACACAAATTGTGTCATTTTTTCTAACAATGAACTAGTTGTTGCTCAAGAACTCCAATTAGAAGCTATTTTTGACGTGTTGCTGCATGAATGGGTGGTTGAGAATGTATTGGACAGTCCTAGTGACCTCATTCAAGACGCCAGTATAGACAACTATGTCATTCTTGAGCCTGACACAAAGATTCCAAACTTGGAGAAAGATGTAAATTAGTTGTTGCAATCACTAAATGGACTTTGGGAGATGTTCTTCGATGGTTCCAGAAATAAGAATGGGGCAGGAGGAGGTGCAATGTTGATTTCCCATAGGGTGATAGGTACTACTCTGCATTCTGTTTTGCTTTCATATGCTCCAATAACACCGCTGAGTATGAAGGCCTTGTTCAGGGTCTAGAGTGGGCAAGGAAGAGAGGAATAACCAGCTTGAAAGTCTATGGGGACAACGAATTGGTTGTTAATCAAGTAAGGGGCCTGAATGTTGCTAAAAATGATGCATTGAAGTCTTATAGAAATAGAGTGTGGAACATACTTGAGGATTTTGATGTGTTTAATTTAGTGTCTATTCCAAGAAATTAGAACAAGCATGCTAATAGACTAGCATCTGTTGGAGCATAGTTTGACATTCCAGATGACATTAGGAAAGAGAAAGTGCGGCAGTATGTGAAGGTTGTGGTCAGGCCATCAATTCTTGATAACAACATTCACTGTCAATACTTTGATAGTGATGAACAGATCCTTTCTTTCCTGCTAGAAGAAGATCACTTCTCCATGGTGAATCAAGCAAAACTCAACTAGCAATATAGTGATCAAGTCATACAGCTAAAGACAAATAAATTACCCAAAGGTCTTGTTACCTTAGAGTCTATTTTCAGTATTGATGATCAGCTTAAAAGGGGCAAAGCTGGCTTGCAAATCAAAGAAGAAAATTATGAAGAATTAGAGATTTTCAAAGGTAAACTTCTTAAGATAGGCAAACTTTGTTCACATGAAGATAAACGAGCTTTTGTTACTTTGTGCCAAGAATTTCATGATGTCTTTGGTTGGGAATACTTGGATTTAAAAGGGTTTGATCCCCATATTGCTCAGCACACAATTGAATTAGAACCTGATGCTAAGCCAGTAAGACAGAAGCAAAGGCCCTTGAACCCTAAACTTGAGCCCCTCATGATTAAAGAACTGACTAAACTAGTCAAGGGGGGTATTGTCTTTCCTATCAAACACACTTCATGGGTTTCTAACCTTGTGCCGGTTAGGAAGAAAAGTGGTGAAATCAGACTTTGCGTAGATTTTAGGGACCTTAACCAATCATCTTTGAAAGACCACTACCCTATGCCCTCCATGGAACGAATCTTGCAAGAGGTTGCTAGTTCTGAAAGATTCTCCTTATTAGATGGTTTTCCAGGGTATAATTAGGTGCTGGTTAAAGAAGAAGATCAATTCAAAACTACTTTTACAACTAAATGGGGTACCATGGCATATAAAAGGATGCCTTTTGGTTTGTCTAATGTTGGTGCCACATTTCAAAGGGCCATGGACATGGCATTTCAAAATTTGGTCAACAAGATTATACCGATTTACCTAGATGATATTACAGTATATTCCAAGAATGTTGATGAACATGTGTCACATCTTAGGAAAGTTTTTGAAAAATGCAGAGAGTTTGGTATCTCTCTCAATCCAAAGAAGAGTATCTTTTCTATTCATGAGGGGAAACTATTAGGACACATAGTGTGAAAGCAATGAATCACTATTGACCCTAAAAGAATTAGAGCCATCCTTGAGCTGCCGCTACCTAATCACAAGAGGGGTCTACAGAGCTTTTTGGGCCAGATAAAATTTCTCAGAATATTTATTCCTGATGTCACAAACCTATTACAACCTTTAACAACTATGTTAAAGAAAAATGCAGTTTTCAGTTGGACAAAGGATGCCAAAAATAGTTTTGAAAAGGTCAAGGAGACCTTAGTAGCAGCTCCTACATAGGTAAATCCCAATTTCTCTAAAGACTTTTATTTGTATGCCTATGGTAGCACAAGTAACATTACTACAATACTGGTTCAAAAAAATGAAGAGAATTTAGAACAACCAATAGCTTTTTTCAATCAAGGTTTGGTTGATTATGAACAAAAATACTCCTTTGTAAAGAGGCATGTTCTTGCTGTGATCAGAAGCCTGAAGAAATTCAAGCCTTTGATCTCTCATAATAAGGTTCATATTCTGGTTGCACACTCAAGTGTGAAAGAATTTCTGTTGAATAAAGATTTGAATGAAAAAAGAGCAGGGTGGATCACTAAGGTCATGGAGTATGATGTAGATATCAAAATCACCAAACTAGTTAGGGGTAAGGGTCTTTGTGAGCAGCTTGCTATAGGGTCAAGTAGTGAAAATGAACTAGAAAGGGATGTTATGTTTGCTAATACAAATGAGTTTATGAATGCTCAAGATGATGTACCAATAGGGACAACCAATTGGGTTCGAGATATGATCCAATTTTTACAAACTGGTGAATGCCCATTAGGATTAAACAGAGCTAAAAGGAGATACTTTAGATTGCAATCCATACCATATGTGTTGGTAAATAATGTTCTCTTTGAAAAGGATCTGAATAGTGCTCTATTAAGATGCATTCACAGTCACCAAGTTGACAAGGTACTTCATGAATTTCATGATGGAGCTGCAGGAGGCCACTTTGCTCCCAGAACCACTACCTGGAAAATCATGAGAGCTAGTTACTACTGGCCCAGCTTGTTCAAGGATGCACATTCCTGGTCAAGAAAGTGTATCAAATGTGCTCTATTTTTCAAGAAAGGAGAAACTGCCAGCTATTCTCCTGCATCCAATTCAAGTGGAGTAGCCCTTCATGAGATGGGGCATTGACTTCATTGGGCCAATAAATCCACCTTCCAGTGCTAGTCATAAGTGGGTACTTACAGCCACTGACTACTTTACAAGGTGGACAGAAGCGGTTGCATTGAAAGAAGCAAAAGAGTCTTCAGTTTTGAGCTTCTATGAAGATATAATCACCAGATTTGGAGTCCCTGAAGCTATCATATCTGATAATGCTCTTGCATTCATGGGATTAAGACTGACTAATTGGGCTATCAAACATGGCATTCATTTGAACACCTCCTCAAATTATTATCCTCAGGGTAATGGTTTAGCTGAAAGTACAAATAAGAACCTCATCAGGATCATTAAAAGAACCATAGAGGATAATCAAAGGACCTGGCATATCAATTTAAATAATGCACTTTGGGCAGACAAAGTGACCCCTAAGAGGTCTGTTGGTAATTCGCCATATATGTTGGTCTATGGAAAAGAGACAAAATTGCCCCTATCTATGGAGCTTCCAGCTCTAGACATTGTTCATCAGTTGGAGATGCTTGAGGGACATGACTCAATGTCTGTAAGGTATGCAGAGCTCACGGAGCTCAAAGAATCAAGGGACAAAGCAATAAAAACTTTGGAGTATCATCAGCTCCAGACAAAGAAGACATTTGACAAAAGGGCAACAACAAAGGTTTTCAAGGTGGGAGATCTCATGCTGAAGTGGGACATTCTCAAAAGCAAACCTGGCCATCACACTAAGTTTGATAACATGTGGACAGGTCCATTTATCATCAGAGATTGCAAAGAACATAACACTTATCAGCCAACTACAACAAAAGGGGAGGTGCTCCCTATCCCAGTCAATGGGATACACCTTAAACCCTGTTTCCAAGTCTAATGGAGTTTCTCTTTTGTATATATTAGTTAGGTTTCATATTTTCAATAAGTGCTCTGCATTGTGGCTCATTTTTTTTCTACTTTTCTCCTTTCCCTAAGTGCTTTTTAGCATAGTAGATATTTTCATTTCAGTTCCTCCTCATATCATTTTGATGACTTGTGGTGCTCTATAAGACTTAAGTGAGTTGCGGCCATGTATAGGGTGCCCTTGGAATGTTTCAGAGGTTTCTCCCGATAACTCCATACCCAATGGACAAGTTGTAGCTACTAGTTCTCATGTTTAGCAGGCAAACATCCCACAAAGGTTGCCAGAATTGTTGCCTATATTTCACCTATAGTTAAATCAGGCAAGATAATCATTTGTTAGATCTTTGAAAGGCCAATGGAGCATTTGACCTAGGGAAAAAATCATCGATCTAATGCTAGGTCGCGGGGAACTTAGTAAAGAAGCCTTCCTTGTTCAGGTTTGGCATGAAAATCTTCTAAGTGCAAAGTCGCCAAGACCCCAGGAGTGTCACGGCGAGTGGGATTCGCTATGGTTCCCTATCGGCAAGACACCGCCCATCATCCCAGCAACCAAAAGTTTTCATTTCAGGATAGGTTCTTTTCTTCAGAGGGAGGTCTTTCCGAATGCATCGAGTCTTGTCAACAAGGCAAAGCAAAATCTTCTTGGCGTATGTCAACAGACTTTGCCGAGAGGTCTTACTAAAAACAAAAGGTCTCCCTAACTTAAAGAACCTTCGGCATAACAAAGCATTCACCAAGATGTCCCAGCGATAAACAAGAGGTCTTACCGAAGATGAAGGTCTCGCCGACAATGGTTCATGAGGTGGCATCAACAAAAGGAAGCAAGCTCGGGGTGAGGTCTCTCCGACCACCAGATGTCTCCCTGAAGTAATGTGGCCCTTGATATAAGGGATTAAGAATAGTGAGATGTCTTTCCAACATCAAAGGTTTTGCCGATAATAAGAGGAGTTTTCCAAAGGTTTTAAAGCTTGACATAAGGTCTTGTCGAGGCAGTAAAGTCTCATAGAAGTGAAGCAGTTTCAGCCAAAGGATAGTGGTCTCAACGAAATGTTCTGTGAAGATGGAGAGGTCACGCTGACACCAAGGGGAAAGTAAACACATCACCGGGCAGGATGGAGGCTATTTCCATAAGGTCTGGTTGACCAGAAAAGTCTCCCCGATGCAAAAGAAAGATGGCCCTCGGCACAACCCTTCGGCGAGAGTCTCGCCGATCATGAAAGACTTCACTGAGAACATTGGATATTGGCGTAGGGTCACACTAAAGCACACATGTCTCCCCAACAAGAAAAGTGTCGTCACTAAAGATAGGGTCTTCCTAACTCCGATGTCTCACCGACAACAAAGGGAGCTCGCGGAAGGATGAGTGATTCACCATGAGGTCCTAGCGACTTGCTTAGGTCTCAACGAAAGGGAAGCGAAGCTTGGTAAGGTAAAATGCATTCAGGGAGACACTAATGGCCTCTTGCTAAAATAAATAAGAGAAGGCTCAGCATAAGATATAGCCTTCAACAAAGCATCTTGTCGAAGGATGAGGGTTACACCGACTGGGCACTTTGGGGTAAGTAAAGGAGCTCACTAAGAAGTCTTAGCGAGAACGAAATGTCTTGGCAATCACGAGAAGGGTTCAGCAGGAGTCTTCCCAATAATAGGTGTCTTGCCTAAAGAGGGTTTCTACCATCAGCATAAGATGTGCCTTCGGTATATGGTCTCAGCAACCCAGTGAGGTCTCGCCGATAGAGGATGCCCTGGTATAACATTCTAAGTCAGAAAAGGGTTTCCCCAACTCAATGTCGTCTGGCTGATAGGAGATGAGCAGCTCAACAGAAAGTGAGGCCCTCAATGTAAGGTCTAGGCGATAAAGGAAGCTCATACTGAAAGGAAAGACCCTCACCAAAGCAAAGTGACTTTGGTATGATATCTTCCCGACCGGCGAGAGTCTCAGCGAAACAAAGTGAGCTCGGGCAGGAAAAAGGAATTTGGGAAAAGGTCTTAATGACCCGTGGATGTCCTACTGACTCGATATAGGATCTCAGCAAAGAATGCAAGGCTCGGTAGACCAAATGCGTTGAGGTGACATCAGCAGACTCTGGCTGATATGGTTTGTAATATCAAGATCGAAGAGACTTCAGGAGGAGGTTGTACACTCAGTATGATGTCCTACCGATGAGCGATGGTCTTGGCGACCACAAAGGCAACATCAGTATGAGTTTTGAAGCTCGATAGACTCTCATCGATATATCCATGCTATGTCAATAGTTTCAGATGACATAATCACATTGGTGAGACATTTTTAGTGTCTTGCCAAGATGTGATTCTTTTCAAAAGAGTTTTGACCACCTGTCGAGCCCGCGTGGAAAGCGCTCGACCAACTAGGAGAGATCTAAAGGTAAAATGTGGTAGTGTAAAGAACATCAACATAATGTGAATCTAACGCGAATTGACGGTGAGCTCAAAGCATTCAAAGTGCTCAGCCGAAGTGGTTCAAAGATGAAACGGTGCCAGGATCAAAATGAATGCGGTGGTTGCAAAAGATCAAAAGGTTTCTCTAGGTAGTAGCTCTCCACCGACACATACAGTAGGGACATGCGGGGTTCTGCATTCACTCGGTTGAAAAGATCTAAGGGTAGATCTTTCTAAGCCAGGATATTTTTGTAAGCCCTAAGGGGCCGACACATTTTGATATATAAGGCTTTTTTCCTTTTTTGTAAGTAGTTCAGGTAATGCATCCAGAAGAGTTAGTGATTTTTTTAGCTATCCTTCCTCAACTGATGTATATTTTGTAGCTCAATCGGAATATGGAATGCAAAGCAGAGTTTACCTTGGAAGCTAGTGTTCATGTTTGTACTGTCCTCATTTCTATATCTTTCTTTTGATTATGCAAATCTTTAACTGTGTTTTATAAACTCTGCACTTATATCTTAGAGCTATGAAATTAATCTTTCCTTCCTGAGATGTGTATGTAGATCGAACCTTTTAAGATTAATGCATAAGTCTATAAGAAGTCTTGTTGAGTACATAAAAATTTTCAGTTAGGTTTCCTAGTGTATGTTCATCCTGTTTTCTTTTTCAGAATTCCTCATTATTTTGGTGTATCACCTTAGATTTTAATCTTCATCTTATGTATTCCTTCTTCCTTTTTCCCACAACAATCAGTAGTTAGGTGACCCCAAAGGAAGCCGGCCTTCTTCAGAGGTTCACTCCAATCTCAGGTGACCCACAGCCTCAGAGTGATCCCATGTTGCTCTAGAAAACTCAGTGTGTACAACTTTGCATTGGGTGCATTTCTAGTTGACAACAATAACCTTTTGTTTATGGATGTATAGTTTAGTTGTTGTGTCGCTATTGGTTTAGTGGTGATGAGGAAGTATTTAAGATGGTGAGAATGTTTCTATTGGTATTTTTATTGATGTGCACAAGCTTATGTGTTGTCATTAATGTCAATAGGTCTATGAGAGCATTGCAAAGAGTTTGTGGTGATGCCTTGATTAGCTACATTATGTTGTCATTAGTAAGTGTTATTGGTGTTAACCTCTAGTGTTGTTGTGATAACCTTTTGTTTATGGATGTATAGTTGATTTTTTGTGTCACTATTTATTTAGTGGTGATGAGGAACTATTGAAGATGGTGAGAATTTGTCTATGGTGCTTGGTTTCCAAGTGCTTTTTAGAAAATTTGAATAAAAGAGGAAATAGTGTGTTGAAGTGGCGTTCTAGTTTTGTGCCACATTTCATTTGTGTTGAAGATTTTCTTGTGTGGTTTTGATATGTTGGTCAAAAGTGTTTAGAGGTGTTATATCTAGAATTTCTTGGTCTGGATCATTGTGTAGAGAAAGTTGTGTTCACCAATGTGTCAACTGTGTGTTACAATGGTGTCTAGAAGAAATGGTTTTGCTTTGTATTCCTCTTCATTTTGGTTTCTAGTCTTGTAGATCTAGAAGTATTCTTTTATTGCTCGTGTCTATCTTCAATTAAAGTTCCTTGTGTTTTCATGCTCCACTAGGTGGTTTCTTGAGTTACAATGTATGGAAAATTGTCTAAGTGTACTAGGTGTGTACATTCTTTAGGTGAAAATTGTTGCAAAGGAATTTGTTGGATTTCAAGGTGATTGTGGAATATTCCATATTATTTTCATATGATGTATGTTGTCTTTGAGTCATATTTGGATCAAAGGAAGTGTGCATTTAAAATTTTAATGGTGTTTACATAGGCTCGACCAACCTTGGGTATTTACACTAATTGTGGATTTTATTCGGTGTTTGTAGAAGCATGGCATGGCATGTATGCGTTGATTTAGGTCTAAGTTAAGGTGTGTTGTGGTCTTCCTGGTGCTGACATCATTTGAATTTCCATGATTAAGGTGCATAGTTGACCTTGGTGAATTTTTTCCAGGTTGAAGATGGTATAAATAAGAGTTGTGTTGATGAGGGATGAGTGTATAAAGAAGCATGATGCAAGTAATGTGAACTACAAAATTGTGAAGTGAGTGAGAACTTCAATGTGCTAGACTACTAGATATAGTGAGTAGAAGGTTTCTACAATCTTCACTAAGGCTATGAATGTGTTTGTGATTTTGTGGTGGAATTTTTTGTTGCATTGAGATGGATTTCTCATTGTAACATTCTTCTTTCTTATTTTCTATAATTTGGCACTAAGCCCTCTGACAATGAGCCTATTATATTCGTTGTGTCAATTACTTTATATTATGAGTTAATTCTCACCATGGTTTTCCCCTTCTTGGGTTTTCACATAAATCTAGTGTTCTATTGTGCATGGTGTTGATGTGTTATACTTTATATTATTTTCTTTCATGCTAAATCATTCTAATAGATTAAGGGTTAATTAAGTTGATGTGGATCTAAATTTTTATGAGGGCTTTGAAGTTTTAATGTACAATGGATTCACCCCCCTCTCAGTTGTCTTGTGCATTCAAAAATTGGTGTTAGAGCAAGATTCTTTGGAAGAAAGCTTAAGCACTTAAGGTAAATATAGGATGGCGCACAAGAGGGATGCTTCTTTGTTTGATGGATCAGACTATGTACTTTGGAAGACAAGGATGGGAGGTTTCTCAGTATCTCTTGAATTTGGAGTTTGGAAATCTATTGCAACTAGATATACTATGCCTTCTATATATATTGAAACAATTAAGAAAAGTTATTATGTTAAAGATTCCAATATATCTGATGATGAATCTGATTATGCAGATGATAAGGATAGTGAATGCTTGTTCATTGCTATAAAAGGTGGAACTAATTCTACTAACTCAAAGAGATGTATGAAGGAAAATTCTCCACAAGAAAGTGATAGTACTCTAGAATGATAGGTCCTACCAGAGTAAGAAGTCTTCAAGGTGTCAGGTATTTCATGCTACTAATTGATGATTACTCTAGAATGACATGGGTTACTTTTCTCAAAGAAAAATATAAAGCTCTAGATAAGCTTAAAGCATGCAAAGTAATGATTGAGAATTAAATGGATATGAATATCAAGTGTTTGAGGTTTGATAGAGGTGGAGAGTTGACCTCCAATGATTTTAATAGTTTTTGTGAGAATCATGGAATAAAGAGGCATTTATCTACCCCTAGGACTCCTCAACAAAATGGGGTGGTTGAAAGAAAGAACATAACTATTCAAGAAGTTGCAAGAACAATGATGAAAGAGGAAAATCTATCAGAAGTCTACTAGAGAGAACCAATTCATACTATTTTTTACATACTTAACAAAGTGCAACCAAGAGAAAATAGTACAAATACACCCTATGATTTGTGGTATGGAAGGACTCCTATTGTTAAATATTTTAGAGTGTTTGGAATAAATTGCTATATCATAAGAGATGAAGAGAAATTAGGAAATTTTTATGCAAGATATGATGAAGGTATCTTTCTTGGATATTCTACTAAGAATAAAGCTTAACAGTGCTAAAACAAGAGGCTAAAGAATATTGTTGAGAATGCAAGTGTCAAAGTTGATGAAGACTTACAAAAGAACTCAGTGGTAATAGATGGATATGAATCAAATGAATCCTTTTGTAGAGAAAAGAACAAAGATGAAGGTAAAAATAAATAAGTACAAATTGAAGAGGAAGAATCTACATAAAGGATTCCTAAGACTCCTAAGTATGTGTGGAAGAATCATTCATAAGATCATATCATTGGGGGAAAAAAAAAAGGTGTTTTGAAAAGTAGAAGAGTTGTCATGGCTGAAGAACAAGTAAATCTACATTTGCTTTCTAAAATTGAACCTAAAACAATGATTGAAGTATGCAAGGATGAGTATTAGATCAAGGCTATGGAAGAATAACTAATGTAGATTGGGAAGAATTGGACTTGGGAACTTGTCCCAAGACTAGCAAACAAGAATGTAATTGGAACTAAATGGGTATTCCAAAATAAACTAAATGAGAATGGAGAAGTGGTAACAAACAAGGCAAGGCTTGTGTGTAAAGGCTACTCACAAGTAAAAGAAATAGATTTTGAGGAGATATTTTCTCCGATGGTAATAATGGAAGCTATTAGGATGTTTTAGGATTTTGTAGTACATAAGTATTTCAAGGTTTATCAAATGGATGTGAAGTCTGCTTTCTTGAATGGTGAGTTGGAAGAAGTATAAATTGAAAAACTATAAGGATTTCAGTTATCAAACAAATCAAATATGGTATGTAAATTAAAGAAGGCACTTTATGGACTAAAGAAAGCTCCTAGAGCTTGGTATGCAAGGTTGGACAAGTATTTGCTACAACAAGGATTCAATAGAGGTACCACATATAGTAATCTTTATTTAAAAGTTGAAAGAGATCAAATCTTGATTGTGGTTGTGTATGTTGATGATATAATATTTGGAGGAAGTGAAGCTATATGCAAGAGATTTGGAGAAGATATGCATAATGAGTTTGAAATGTCAATATTTGGGGAGATGAATTTCTTCCTTTAGTTGGAAATCAATCAAATGGAAAAAGGTATTGTGATCAGGTGAAAATCTTCATCCTAAAGTGTGTAGCAACAAAAAAAATGCAAGAAACAATGAAGAACACCTAACACCTCAAGATTGGGCAAAACATTAACTTAACAAATGCAAATGAAACAATTATACCTTGCTAAGTTGCTCCTTTGGTTGGCCCTTTGATATTTTATGTTGTATATGCTCCTCTTGATGGAAAAATATGTGAAATGGGATGCAAAGATGGTTGAAAGTAGATGAGTATGGGATGCAAGTGTTATAGTGAAGGAAAAGTGTGAAAATTGGCAAGCGTTTGGTAGCAAAATCATGAACCCCCTAAATGAGAGAAAAGATGGGTTATTTATAGAGGAATTTGAATTCTTCAGAGAATTCAATGGTTGATATTTATCCAACAAGGCCAGGATGAAGGGAAATAGTGAGTTGAGAACTTACAAGCCCTCACATCTTGACATGTGCAATGTGAAGTAGCTTAAGAAGTGATGATGTGTAAGTGGGGTGGAATAAGGACATATACCTTGAAAGTACATTGGAAGATGAGAATATTTCCTTAAAAGGCATGTTCTTGTTCCCAAATGGTTGGAAAGTGACATGAGAGGAATTTTAGTATTCCTCAAAAATCTCATGGGGAAGAGGAAAGTAGTTGGGAAAATAAATGTGAATTAAAAATTCACATGCTTGGAAGAATCTCATGGACAAGACACGACAAGGTTCCAAAAAGGGAAGCACTTGTCCACATGCGACTTGATGTGACAAGTCAAAGATTCCATGGGGAAGAGTCCACATGTGACTTGATGTGACAAGTCAAAAATTCCATGGGGAAGAGTCCACATGTGACTTGATGTGACAAGTGAAATATCACATGGGGAAGAGAAAAATGAATTTAATATTCCTTGGAAGTATAAAAGGAATTAAAAATTCCTTGGGAGGTTGATTAGGCTAGCTAATAAAGGATTAGAGGAGGGTTAGGTGACTAAGAGAGATTAGGGGTCAACTTGCAAAAGTTGGAGGATGTGACACATCCTAATCAAGGATTAGGCATGTGCACATTCCTAATGATGGAATTAGGAGGTTGATTAAGATTAAGGAAGGGATGTGACACGTGAGGAATTAAATAAATGTCATATTCATTTAATTCATTTGATGAAAGGGGTAAGGTATTTTATTATTAATTAAATACCTTAGGGGTTTAGATGATTTAAGGGTATTAATTGAAAAATAAAAATATTACTTAATTAATGCTAATGAGAGGATATTTAGACAAAGAGGGAAAATTTGGATAAATATAAGTGTCCAAATTTAGGTGTCTACATTTTAACCCTCTTTGAGATGGTGTTACGAAGTAGCATCATTTCAAAGAAGATTAAAACATAGAACCCATAAGAAGATGGTCAGATTGGAAAAGATGCCCTAGTCATCAAATGATTGATTGGGAAGAAAGATGATGGGGGGAAGATGAAGGTTAGGGATGGAGGATGCCCCCTCGAGAGGACATGGAGGTTCAAAAGAATACATGTGTGCTCTTGAAATGGATGAAACGATGCAAGAGGAGATGAGGAAGATGATGCAAAGGGATGGATACGAGAAGATGATAAGCGATAGGAGATTAGGAAGCACAAATGGATTGAAGGACAAAGGTGATGTTTCCCTAGTCGAGCTACAAGCCAAAATGGGTTGATGATGGATGGAGTGTTGTCAATGAGGGAATGATATATCCTGAAACAACACGAGGATAAGGAAGGATACATCTCAATGAGAGGTATTGATGAATGTGTTGTTGATGAGGGAAGGTTACATCCCAAAACAACAAGAGGATGGGGAAGGATACATCCCAATAAAAAGGGTTGTTGATGAGGGAAGGATACATCCCAAAACAACACCAAAGGATAGGGAAGGATACATCTTGAGGATGAGGACGATGATGAGGATGATTGGATTGAGGTTTGTAACAAGGCCTGGGACAAGACTAAGGATGTGATTAGATGATTTGTGTGAGATTGAATTGATGGGGATAGGATTGGGATGAGAGATGGAGGAAAGGCATAAAGATGATGGGGGACAAGATGCTTAGAATAACTAAATGATATTATTCTAAAAAGATTGAAGAAATGATGATAAGAGATTGGATGGATAGGGGAGGGAGATTGATGAAGGAGGAATGAATGGGGGCAGATTTTTGATAGATGAGAGGATGGAATGGGAGATGAAATGCAATCCTAATTCAAATTTTCCATCTTTGGAGTACTGATTTTTTCTATAGCATAAGACACAAGATGCCAGGGTATGAAGAACCAAGGTGAATTAGTGTCTAATGCATAAAACAAACACAACACACAAGAAGGATATTCCAACACCCCGAAGTCACGAAGACCTTGGTCGGGCTAGGCATTAGAATAACCACAAGCACAAGAGGATGCCCCAACATAACACAAGACTGCAGGAGTCTTGGTGGGTACTATGTGAGACAACTGAGAAGACAAAAACAAAGCAAAAATATCAAGATACACCCCTATGTTGACTAGTCAAAGAACACCATGATATGATGGATCAAGGTGACCATGACAAGTGATGATAGGGAGGTCAAATGATAAAAAAAAAAAGAAAAAATCATCAAAAAATCATAATCAATTTCAAACATCTATTGCCATAGGATCAAGGGGATGGATGGGATTGATGAGGTCTATTAGGAAGGATGCATCCTATTGAGACTGATGATGGGTACTAAACTAAAAGATAGTTATGACCCAGGATATTTGGAACTAATTGGATCTGCTGATCTAGTGGATCTTGTTTGTGAAGAACCAGCTAGATAAGGGCATAGCTTGATGACACGACATAAGAGAGACAAGACACGAGACTGACACATTCTAAAGACCTAGAGGCTTTGGGGCCAATCAAAGATTAGCCTTGCCTACGTGAAAGCACAGAGCCCTCATAGTTCAATAAAAGTTTGATGAATAACCATGGATAAAAGTGAAAGAGGACAATGGAGACTAATGATAGATGATGAAGAAAGTATGGACAAACAGAGCCCTAGTAGTGAGTCAAATGATTGACCTTTCCCACGTGAAAGTGCAGGGGCAACGTAGTTTGGAAATTTATCAAAGACAAATGATGGATAAAGGATGATGAGATAACCTTGACAAGGGGATAAAATGATGGAACCAAAACAATGAGACAAGACTGACTTGTTGGATTGGATAGGATGATGGTGACTACAAAAATCTTAGGGATGGGATAGTTATCTAAAGCATCAAAAGGTGAATTGGGAGGATGATACGACTGGGAGATGAGTGATGAGAAGTGATAGGAGATGGGAGAGATGTGCAAAAGAAGCAGGAGTTATGACGATGAGAAAGATGGCATTGGATTGCATGGGGAGTAGCCTATAGCCAGATACCAATGACAAAGGATTATGACATGGGATGAGGATAGGGATGAACGGATAGAAAGATAAGGATGGGTGGATAGGAAGAGTAGGATGGGGAGATGAAAGGTATGCTATGATGGATGAATAGGGTGATAAGGATGAGGAGATGGATAGAATTGCTATGATGGATAGGATGATAAGGATAGGGGAATGCCAGGGATATCAGGATAGAGGGATAGGAAGATAAGGATTAGGAGATGGAAGGGATTGTTTGAGTGGATAGGAAGATAATGGTGGCTAGATGGAAGAGATTGTTATGATGGATGATGTCTCCAAGGACTATATCACAAAGGTAGATAAGTTCCCCCAATCTAAATATGTCATGTGTCATGAGGTAGGAGGGAGGCAAGACAGTGGATGTGAAGATAAAGGAGATAACTAGAGGAGGATAGGATGGGTGACTAAGGAATACGATAGAGCATGGATGAAAGGAATGTATACCAAGAGGTGTCCAAAGCATGCATAGATAGGTGCCCCTATTTTGATCAAGATCACAAGAAGGATGGACGGATGGGAGATAAATGGGATATGATGGTAGGATGCAAAAGATAGGTGGGATGGAGGGGATGAATGAAGAGGACGTATAGCAAGAAGATGGGTGCATAGTTGGAAGCATAGAAAATGGAGGGAATGCATATCAAGAAGCTTCCCCCAAGTGTGGAAAAGGATGGATAGGGATTTATGCGTGATGCCTGTTTTCATCATGGTACTTATACAAGGCGCTTGTTTTCCAAGTTTTCACCATTGGACGAATTATTTCTTTTTACTCTTTTTTTTTCAATTTTTCTAATTTTTTAACTTCTTTTTTTTGACTTTTTGGATAGCATGCAGAAGGAGATGGATAAGGATAGGAATGTGGATAAGTGGATTTAGAAGAGATGCAATAAGGAGATGGATGAAGGACTCAAGCATCAAGTTCCATTTGAAGTAATAAGAGCCCATATGTGAAGCAACTATTTGATGTTGGTACAACCTTATTAAGATAAATAGATTATGCAAGAGGATAAATTAGAGGGATTTGATGGGGAAGAAATGTGGGACAATGGATGGGATGCTGGAAAGGGTATGGATAAAATGATGGGGTAGGTGTGTGATGGGGAGATGTGTTCAGGACCAACATTGACACATATGGTGGTGTATGTGAAAGAATAGGAAGATCAATAGATGGATAATGTGGGGATAATGGAGGAGATAGGATGGTGAATTTTGGGACATAAGTACCCAAAACAGATTTAGGAGATGGTGGATGAGAATGATTAGATTTTGGATTAGCAACTTTGGATTTTGTTACAAATTTTTCATTTGAAGGTATTATATCTTTTTTCTTTGGGATCCACATGGTTTTGATCTTTGCTTTGGTGGACCTTTGTGACTGATGGGTATGATTTTGATTTTGTATTTGATTTTTCTTTTCTTCGCCATGTCTTTTAGAGGGGACATGGGGAGCTTTAGATTCATGCGGATGTCTAGATTCATGCATTTTTGCTTTAGCATCCATAGTGCTTTTAGTAGCAATGGGATGGATGCGAGGAGATGGATGATGTGGAGCGATGGAAGTAGGATTATGGAGATTATGTGTAGATGGAGGAAGTGTATGTATGTGCCTTTTTTGATCCTGATTAGGGGACATGCGAGTGGGATGTTTATGATGGATGACATGGATAGGTGATGGATGGATGAAAGGATGAGACGGAGGAGGTGATTTTGGGATATAAGGACCCAAACCAGACGTAGTGGGTGGAGGGACATAAGGAACCAAGATGGATAGAGTAGATGAAGGATGGGAGATGGTGGATGGAGGGATGCAAGGACCTAGAATGGATGGAGCAAATGAAGGAGGAATATGGACGGTTGTTTTGAGGAGATAGAATGGAGGAGGAGGGATAGCAACATATGATCCGGTGGAGCAATGGGAAGAGTCTATATTCCTTTTGAAAGAGGCTCATTGAGGACATTTAGAGGTTGTACCAACATATTGAAATTTTGAGTCTTGAGAAATATGTACAAGACTTTGCATACAAATTTGTTCTTTGACCTAGTGGGCTCTAAAATACCTTGCTCGTGAAGGCCTAAACCTTTTCCTTGATAGTTCATGTTCTTGAGCATTCGATCCATGACAATATTCTTGTTATTCTAGAAGAATGATGTGAGTCCATTATTAGGAGGAGGATGATGGGTGGTATATATGCTTTTTTTTTCTCCTACAAGGAGACCACCATGGAAGAATGTGAGAGTACCAAGGGGATATAAAAGTGGTATGGGAATGGTATGGTTAGGAAATTTTGGAGGATCATCAAATGGAGATGAGAGGGTAGCAACTTCTTCCTAATCGGGAGGAATGAGTGGTAAAGTATTAGGAGAGGGATCAGGAGATATGATAGGATCTGGATTTGTGGCAGCAAGGATCATGTGATGGGGATGGAGATAAGGGCTCATGAGATGGACTGTTGGAACCAAGGAGATCATGGGATGGAAGGGATGGAGGAATGTGATCTTGAGATTGACTAGATGGGACAGTAGGATCTTGATTTGGAGAAGAGGGTATGTTGTTATGCTTTGGATCAAGATCTTGGCATGAATCTTCTTTTATGGGAGGCATGATAATGGAGGAATGTTGAATGGACTCCCGAAGTGGGTGAGGCGAAGGATGGAGGATTCATGAAGTTCAAGAGGAAGGATTGTGGTGATTCTAGGAGTGGAAGGAGTGGATTGGATTTGCATATATGTGATGGGTTGGGAGGATCTAGGAGTAGAGGGAGTGAATTGGATTTTACTATCTTTGATGGACTTGACAGATCCTGGAGTAGGAGGTGAGGGTTCAATGAATTTGGTAGATGTGATGGTTTCACTAGTTTGAGTGGTGCTAGGAGTGGTAACATCAATGATAGGTGTGGGTTGGAGAGGGGTCTCATCATTAGTGACCATGGATGACAGATTAGGATAGCATGGTTCCATGACTGCAATGTGTGGAGTGGGGGATGTCTTCTTTGTCATAAGTCCTTGCAGAACTTCTAGAGTGAGAAACTTGCATATTCTAGGTTTAGATGGCAAGGTAGGAGTGGATGAAGGATTATGGATTGGTAGGGGATTAGGGATATGGATTGGTGGATTAGGATTAGATTGAGGAACAAGATTAGATGGAAGACTAGGAGTATATAGAGGATTAGGATTGGATAGAGGGTTAAGGTAAGGATATTGGAATGGTGAATTAGGATTGTAGTAAGGATGTTGGGATGATGGATTAGGATGGGAAGATTGAGATGGCGGATTGAGATAGGGAGACGTGGATGATAGATTAGGATAAGAAGGTGTGGATTTTGGATTAGGATATGTTGATGGGGGTGTAGGATTAAGATAAAAATGTGTGGATGTTGGATTAGGATGAGCAGACTGGTAAGGATGATTATGATAAGGGGACATGAATGGGGGATTGTAATAAGAATATTGAGATGGAAGATTAGGATAAGAAGATGCGGGTGACAAATATGTGGATAGGGAAGACACTGGATATACCTTGTCAAAGGTAGCACAAGGAGCATGATTAGGCATGGATGGAGACATAACAGGATAGCTTAAAGGGATGATTGGATTTTGGAAAGTGGGTGGAGAAAGCTTACTAGCAATGAATAGTGTCAAGGGGATCTATGTCATATTACTCTTGATCGACAAGACTTCTATCATCATTGTTGATGTAATTGGGGTTTCCCTTGGCTACTATTGATGGAGGATAATGATTCATGATGATGAAAGGATAAAGAAGATGGATCAAAAATTTTGGATGGAAATGGACTAAAGCTCAAATCAGGATTTAGGTCAAGCTCAGATCAGGATTGGATTAAAGCTCAAATTAGGATGATTGGATGATGTGATGGCATTGATTCTAATGATCGCATTTGATTACCAAAGGATGATATCGACACTGAATCTGCTTTGAGATGGAAGTATATTGATTGGGTTGAAGGTGATTGGATAGGGATGTGATTAGATTAGATTGGATAAGATCGATCAATGATTGATAAGATCGATTGATGGATTAGATAGGGTCATGAAAGGGATCTTAAACTAAGTTCAAAGATTACCCTAGGTGACTTGGGATACTAATTCATTAGACTAAAGGACAAATGGATGATTACGACACCAAATTCACTTTGAGATTGAAAGCATATTGATTGGGCCGACTATGATAATTAATTGACTCAGGACGGATGACAATCCTAAGCAGATGTTGATGATGACGATCAATTCAAACACTTAGTTCAATTCGGATAATAACCTAGAGATTCTCTTGAATGATGTACCTATGTGATTTAGATGATAGATGAATGACCTTGCTAAGGGGTAGATGGATGATCAGATTAGGAAACAAATGATCAGATTGGGGAAATGGATGAATGAATACTCGAAATGAGTAAACGTTTGATCGGATTGGATAAATGACTACTCCAAAGGAGTAAACAACTACTAAGAATGGATGAATGCTCTCAAAATGAGGGGACGAAGATTCAAAATAGATGAACGAGTACTCAAAATGAGTGAATGAGTGCTCAAAATGAATGAACGAGTACTCAAAACAAGTAAACTGACGAGAGCTCGAGATGATAGAAGAAGGTTCAGATTGGATGAAAGATTACTTAGAATGAGTAAACAGATGATCAAGAGGGATGAATGACTACTTGGAATGAGTAAACAATTACTCAAAATGAATTAATGAGCACTCAGAACAAGTAAACAAGTACTCGAAACAAATGAATGATTCTCGAAATGAGAAGATGAAGGTTCAAAATGGATGAAAATTTACTCAAAATGAGTGAATAGATGATCGAAATGGGATGAACAACTAATCAGAACGAGAGAAAGAAGTTTAGAATGGATGAACATTTAATCAGAATGAGTGAAGAGATGATCAAAATGGATGAACGACTACTCAGAATGAGAGGTTTAGAATAGATGAATGAAATCTTGAAATGAGTAAATGACTGATCCAAATGGATGAACGACTGCTTGAAACGAGAAAACGGTTACTCAAAACGAAGGAATGACACTCAAAATGACCAAATAGAGGATGAAGAAATTTGTTTGAAGGGTGGGTCCACTCCTAGAATAGGGAAGGTCCACCCTTGGAGGGTGGGTCCACCCTTGGAAGGATAGGTATGCCTCTACTAACGGTGGGTACACCCTTGGTAGTGAAAATATCCAAAAATTGTTGTTTTAAATAGGTAAATGAACACACAAAATGAGGAAATGGATGCTTGGATCAAGGGGATGAGTATTCGAGATGAGGAATGGATTCTTGGAATGAGTGCATGAGTGTTCAAAATGGAGAAATGAGTGATTGGAATGATGAAACGGGCACTCAGGACGATGAAACGGGTGTTTAGAATGATGAAACAAGTGATAAAACTAACTATTTAAGGGACAGGTCTGCCCTTGAAAGAGGTCAAGTCCACCCCTAGAGGGAAGGTTTGCCCCTGAAAGAGGTCAGGTCTGCCCCTAGAGGGCAGGTCCACCTTTTTGACTAAAATTTGAAAAAAAATTGACTGAAACAGGTTGAAAATGGACTGATACAAAGGGCAGGTCTGCCCCTGGTGGGAAAGTCTACCCCTAGACAAGTTTGAATTGGGTTTTCACAAAAAACTAAGGAAAAGGACCCAAAACATAACAAAAAACAATTAGAGGACAAGGCTGACTTGATTGAATAGAAAATTACTAGTTTTTCACAAAGAAAAAAGTTTAAGCAACATGATTCTAAGATTAGTAGAATGGGTATGGCCAAAACAGTCCTCTATTCTAGGGTAAACATGGTTGCTAGGGATTCCTTGATATACACCCAGTATGTGAGGCCCAAACCGTGAACACCAACCCATCACAAGCATGATTTAGGAACCTTAACGAGATACTAAAGGCTCAGACCAACTCTTCACGTCATCCTGATGCTTCACTAATAATGACATGGTTGGATTGGGGTACAACTTTGGCTCTCCCCCCTTTGTATACCCCGCTAGTACGCATGGTTGGGATCATCCCTTAGGGTGATGAAATCCCCAAGAAA
Organism: Sequoia sempervirens; assembly: GCA_007258455.2. NCBI lineage: Eukaryota > Viridiplantae > Streptophyta > Pinopsida > Cupressales > Cupressaceae > Sequoia > Sequoia sempervirens. The sequence goes on along the minus strand of VDFB02018296.1, from coordinate 15,313,816 downwards.
GTCCCCTAAGAAAAAGAAAAAATGGGAGACTCAAAAGGACTTGGTAAGCTACGATTTCTCATCACCAAGGATTTCCAAATGATGAAAGGGGATTGGATACGTCAATAGCCTACTACAAGAACAACACACAAAGTATATTGATACCCCTTAGTTAATTTATGTGCCTAAGTTAATGAAAAACAACAACAACCAACTAATAGATGTTTTGAAATGAATGGACCTACAAGAAACTTGTTAGAAATTTATTTTTCATTTTTTTCACCAAACGCTAGTCAAATCCTTGCACACACACAGACAACACATGTTAGGGGGTTAGAAATACTCAAAACAATAAAAAACGATGCTTAAAGTGCAATTTTTACCTTATGGAAAAAGTTGTTTTGGGTGGGTCCACCCCTATTTTTGGCAGGTCCACCCTTGGACAAGGTCAGGTCCACCCCTAATGGGCGGGTTTGCCCCTTTAAAAAAAAATTGATTTTTTTTGTTTTTGTGTTCTATTGAATGTAGGTCCGCCCTTGGACAAAGTCAGGTCTGCCCCTGATGGGAGGGTCTACCCCTCTGCTAGGTCAGGTCCACCCCTGGATGGGAAGGTACACCTCTCTGCTAGGGTGGGTCCAACCCTCTACAACCTGCACCTGTAAATAGTGAAAAAATAAAAAACGTGAAAGCAAGAGACCCGTTTGTGGGTCCCACCAGGTGTGCCAAAAATGTGATCAAGTGAAAATATTTGTCCTAAAGTGTGTAGCAACAAAAAAATTGCAAGAAACAACAAAGAACAGCTAACACCTCAAGATTGGGCAAAACGTTAACTTAACAAACGTAGATGTAATGATTATACCTTGCTAAGTTTCTCCTTCGGTTGGCCCTTTGATCTTTGATGTTGTGTATGCTCCTCTTGATGGAAAAAGATGTGAAATGGGATGCAAAAATGGTTGAAAGTAGATGAGTATGGGATGCAAGTGTTATGGTGAAGGAAAATTGTGAAAATTGGCTAAGTATGACTCAAATGTCAAATTGGCAAGAGTTTGGTAGCAAAATCATGAACCCCCTAAATGAGAGAAAAGAGGGGTATTTATAGAGGAATTTGAATTCTCTAGATAATTCAATGGTTGAGATTTATCGATCAAGGCCAAGATGAAGGGAAATAGTGAGTTAAGGACTTACAAACCCTCACATCTTGACATGTGGAATGTGAAGTGGCTTAAGAAGTGATGATGTGTAAGTGGGGTGGAATAAAGACATGTACCTTGAAAGTACATTGGGAGATGAGAATATTTCCTTAAAAGGCATGTTCTTTTTCCCAAATGGTTGGAAAGTGACATGAGAGGAATTTTAGTATTCCTCAAAAATCTAAATGGGGAAGAGGAAAGTAGTTGGGAAAATAAATGTGAATTAAAAATTCACATGCTTGGAAGAATCTCATGGACAAGACAAGGTTCCAAAAAGGGAAGCACTTGTCCACATGTGACTTGATGTGACAAGTAAAAGATCACATGGGGAAGAGAAAAAAGAATTTAATATTCCTTGGAAGGATAAAAGGAATTAAAAATTCCTTGGGAGATTGATTAGGCTAGTTAATGAAGGATTAGAGGAGGGTTAGGTGGCTAAGAGAGATTAAGGGCCAACTTGCAAAAGTTGGAGGATGTGACACATCCTAATCAAAGATTAGGCATGCGCACATTCCTAATGATGGAATTAGGAGGTTGATTAAGATTAAGGAAGGGATGTAACATGTGAGGAATTAAATAAATGTCATATTTATTTAATTCATTTGATGAAAGGGGTAAGGTATTTAATTATTAACTGAATACCTTAAGGGTTTAGATGATTTAAGGGTATTAATTAAATAATAACATTATTACTTAATTAATGCTAATGAGAGGGTATTTAGATGAAGAGGGAAATTTTGGATAAATATAAGTGTCCAAATTTAGGTGTCTACAAATATATTCATTTCACAATCAAAATATGTCAAGAAAATGTTGAAGAAATTTGGAATGGAAAATTATAAATCAATATTTACCCCTACGGTTACTAGTTACAAGTTGAGCCAGAATGATGAATCCCATAAGGTTGATCAAAGAAAGTATAGATCAATAATTGAATGATTCTTATATCTAACTATTATTAGACCAAATATCATGCATGTAGTTTGTCTTGTGGATAGATTTCAAGAAGATCCCAGAGAGTCACATGTTGTAGTAGTGAAAAGGATATTCATATACTTAAAAGGAACTCTAGAACATGGCTTGTGGTATCAAAAGGATACTAATTTTACTTTGAGTGCTTATACAGATGTAGATTGGGTAGATTGTGTAGATGACAAGAAAAGTGCAAGTGGTGATGCATTATTTCTTGGATGTAAATTGGTGTCTTGGTTGAGCAAGAAGCAAGATTCAATTTCTTTATATACTATAGAAGCATAATAAATTGCAACATCTTGTTTCATATAGGTGTTGTGGATGAGGTAAACTTTGAAGGATATCAGAGTGGTATATGATGAACCAACTTATATTTTTTGTGATAATACAAGTGATATCAATATTTCAAAGAATCTAGTAATGCACTCAAGGAAAAAGCATATCTCAATTTGACATCACTTTTTTAGAGAGAAAGTTGCAAAGAATGAAGTGAAGCTTGAATATGTGCCTAAAAAGGATCAGTTTTCTAAAATATTCACTAAGGCTCTTCCTAAGAATACTTTTGAGTATCTTCAAGAGAATTTAGTGGTCATTGTCCCTCCTTTGAACTAGATGCATAAGGATATGCATCAGTCTAGTGGATCTCAAGATCCATTCTTTGTTTTAGACTAATGTTGGTGGCTACCTCTTAGGGGGATTAGGTAGTGGCATTGTTGACTATTGCAATCAATGGGAGTGAGTGTTGTTAGTGGTTGTTATTTCATGCATTTTGTTGTGTGATACTTAGGAGGAGTATGTAGAGTAGTGGTGAGTCGGTATAGGTATTTTTGATATCAATGGGGAGAGATGCAAATGTGTTTCCCTTTGTCATTGATGTCAAAGGGGGAGAAAGTTATGTGAAAAAGACAAGTTTCTAAGGGGGAGAGAATAAGGTGAAGAGAGTTAGTTAAAAAGGGGGAGAAATAATAATGTGAGGAAGGAAAAGAGTTGGTATGAAGCAGTGTGTTGATAATCAAAGCTTTTATGTTTATTGTTAGTGGTTTTTCACATCATGTGTTATAATCAATGACAAAGGGGGAGATTGTTGCAAGTATGAGCAGTTGATGTTGATTTCGTATTATCATTGATTTCAACAAGATTATGAGTTTTCATTGATGTCAGCAAGTCTATGAGAAGATTTTCAGGAGTTTGTGGTGATGCCTTGATTAGTTGCATTATGTTGTCATTAGTAAGTGTTACTGGTGTCAACCTCTAGTGTTGTTGTGATAAGATTTTGTTTATGGATGTATAGTTTAGTTGTTGTGTCATAGTTGGTTTGGTGGTGATAAGGAAGTTTTGAAGATGGTGAGAATGTTTCTCTATTGCTTGCTTTCCAATTGCTTTTGAGAAATTTTGAATAAAAGAGGAAATAGTGTGTTGAAGTGGTGTTCTAGCATACAAAGTGGTGTTTTGGTTTTGATCTACATTTAATTTGTGTTGAATATCTACTTGTGTGGTTTGGATATGTTGGTCAGAAGTGTTCAAAGGTGTTATATCTAGAATTTCTTAGTATGGATCGTTGTGTAGAGAAAGTTGTGTTCACCAGTGTGTGAACTGTGTGTTGCAATGGTGTCTCTAGAGAAGAAATGGTTTTTTTTCGCATTTTTTCATAGTTTGGTTTTTGGTCTTGCAGATTTGGAAGTGTTCTTTTATTGCTCATATCTATCTTCAATTGAATTTTCTCATGGTTTGGTGCTACACAAAGTAGTTTCTTGAGTTACAGCATATGGAAGATTGTTTGAGTGTACTGGGTGTGTGCATTCTTCAAGTGAAAGTTGTTGCAAAGGAAGTTTTTGGATTTTAGGGTGTTTGTGAAATATTCTAGATTATGTTTACATGATGTATGTTGTCTGTGAGTCATATTTGGATCAAAGGAAGTGTGAACTTAAAATTTTAATGGTGTTTACACGTATTTAGTTGACCTTTGGTGTTTACACTAATTGCGAATTTGCTTCGGTATTTGTGGAAGCATAGTGTGGTATGTATGAGTGGATTTGGTCCAAAATAAGGTGTGTTGTGGTCCACCTTCATTCCTTTCCACCATGGGAATGTTTTGGTGGGGTGATCCCACAATAGTGAGTTACACTTTTTGGCCAAACTTGACATTGAACTAAACTTTTTAACTAAATCTTCACTTTTAGACACCTATAGCTACGAAACCATGAAGAATTTGAATATGATGCAAACTAGAAATTTGTGACATTTTTTTGTAGATTCTAAATATATATTTTTAAAAAAATTTGAATCAAATTGCATTCCTTTTTCCATCTCCTTCGAAAACTAGTTTTTAATAGTAAACACCATTTTTAAAGAGTGATGTTCACTATATAACACATAAATTTTTTCTATGAATGATTAAATTCTATTTTTTTCAAATTTAGATTTGTAACTATGATATCTAGCACCTTCATTTGGTTTCATAGTGTTTTATTGATTTTTTTAATTAAGTTTTGAAGTCAAACCAATTACAATTTAGACATAGGTGGACCATATAACACAAGTTTTTTTGTATGGATCGAAATTCAAATTTTTTTTTGTTGGATCAAGGACATCAGTACCGAGCATCTACATATTTTTTAATTTTTTTTATAATATACTATTTTTCCATATGTGTAGAACAATAATCTTGATTTTCGGTGAAAAAAGTATGTTTAATTAAACTAAAAAAATACATAATAAAACCAAAATACATTAAAATTATAGTTGATGGAGAGCTTGTTTTGAGGACTATAATCCTCCAGCTGGGTTTGTCAAGTTCATTCTATTTTCATCCTCAACCTAAGCTTCGAAACCCAAAAATTTGCATAAAACTACAGATGGAGGGGGGCAAGGGAAAAAAATGGGGGTTCTAGTGAACCCCCTTTCAAGTGAACCCCCTGGACCCCTTCTAGCGAAGGGAGGTTCGCTAGAAGGGGGTTTGAGTGAACCCCCTTAAATTAATATTAAAAAAATGTTTTTTGAGGAAACCCCTTTACTTTATTGGGTTCAAGCAAACATGCAAACAAAAAGGGGTTTACTCAAAGGGGGTGTTTGAGTGACTCCCTCTTTGGGTTCACTCAAACACCCCCTTCAAGTGAACCCCAAAAAACCCCCTAAATTTTTTTTGTAGTGCCCAAGAAATTTTTCTTTGTGAATGCAATTGTAACCCACTTATGTGGGATTACCCATATCTAGGTAGTTTCAAAGGAGCTTCATCAAAACCTACTATTCTAATATAAGAAAATGTTTTAAATTTAATATACCAATTAGCTCAATTCTTGCATTGCCTCTATTGACATTCTCTATACATAGTAATTCCTATTTTGACCTAATTTGAATTTGCATGATTAAGGTGCATAATTGACCTTGGAGAATGTTTTCAAGGTTGAAGATTGTATAAATAAGATTTGTGTTGATGATGGATGATTATATAAAGAAGCATGATGTGAGTAATGCGAATTACAGATTTGTGAACTGCAGTGTGAGCTTCAATGTGTTAGACTACTAGAAGTAGTGAGAAGAAGGTGTCTACAATCTTTAGTAAGGCTATGAGTGTGTTGGTGATGCTATGGTGAAAGTTTTCATTACATTGAGATGGATTTCTCACTATAACATTCTTCTATCTTCTTTTCTATAATCCGGTAGTGAGCCATTGGCAATGAGCCCTTCTTTCTTTTGGGTAGTGAGCCTGCTGAAAGTGAGCCTATTGTATTCAATGTTGCAATTACTTTATATTGTGAGCTAATCCTCACCATGGTTTTTCCCTTCTTAGGTTTTCCATGTAAATCTAGTGTTCTATTGTGCATGGTGTTGATGTATTTTAGTTTCTATTATTTTCTTTCATGCTAAATCATTTTTAAAAATTAAGGGTTAATTAAGTTGATGTGGATTTTAATATTTATGAGGGTTTTGAAGTTTTAAAGTACAACTAGTTTACACCCGCTCAGTTGTCTTTTGCATTAAACACCCATCACTCCCTATCTCTTTCCTTCCCTATTTCTCTCCCTCCACCTATCCCTATCTCTCTCTCCCACCCTACCAATCCCTATCTCCCTCTTTCCCTCTCACCCTCCCATCTTACCAATCCCTATCTCCTTCCCTTTCTCTCTCCATCCCACCCTACCAATCTTTATCTCCTTCTCTTTCCCTCCCACCCTACAAATCCCTATCTCCTTCTCTCTCTACCAAACCCTATCTCCCTCCTTCCCTCTCTCACCCTCCCACCTTACAATCCCTATCTCCTTCTCTCTCTCCCTCCCACCCTACCAATCCCTATCTATTTCCTTCTCTCTTTCTCTCCCTCCACCTATCCCTCCATGTCTCCCTCACACCCTACCAATCCCTATCTCCTTCTCTCTCCTTCACACCTTACCAATCATTTCCCTCCTTCCCTCTTTCTCTCCCTCTATCTATCTCTCCCACCCTACCACTCCCTCTCTCCCCTTCCCTCTTTCTATCCCTCTATCTCACCCTCCCACCCTATCAATCCCTATCTCCCTCACATCCTACCTCTCACTATCTTGAGCTCCTTCCCTCTTTTTGTCCTTTCCTCTCTCCCTCCCACCCTACCAATCCCTGTCTCAATCCTTCCCTCTCTCTCACTCCCACCTTACCAATCCCTATTTCTCTCCTTGCCTCTTTCTCTACCTCCCTCCCTTCCACCCTACCCCTCCATTCCTTCCTCCCTACCCCTCCCTAACTCTCTCTACCTCTCTCTCCCTATCTCCATTTCTCTATCTATATTTTTTAATAATAATACAATATATAATATATGTTAAAATATATTAATATATATAAATATAATATATAATATATTAGAAAAAATAATAATATAATATATGTTACAATATATATATAGTAACTTATAATAATGTCATATATATAATATAATATATAAGTTACAATATATAATATTTAATATATAATAGATTTCTTGAGTTTCAAAAAATGGATATTCATTTTGCACAAAAGAGGCACATCTACATTTTGAAGACATGGAAAATTTGTTTTTAGCCCCACATAATGGATATCTGTTATCTTTAGATCACTGATATTCGTTATTGACAACACAGGTGTCTGTTTCCTTCTCTGTAAATCTTTATTAAATTTAATATGTTAATATATACATAAATAATTAATATTATATATATAATATAATATAAATAATATAGTATTATAATATATATAATATATTAATATTATATATCATATTATTATGATATATATTATATTATATATATATATATTATATATATATTATATAATAATATAAAAAATACATTAATATTTTTGGTTTTAATAAATGAATATTCATTTCTTAGGCAATAATATCGAATATCTGTTATGCAACCTTAAGTAACATATATTTGTTTACTATCGGATATATGATTTTCTTGTTAAAAAAAGGATATTTGTTTCTATCAGATACCTGATATTAATGGATATATGTTTTTCTTCAGTATTTGGTTTGGGGGTGACCAACTTGAAAAGTCAGCATCTCCAGGGGTTGCAAGAGTTTTTTGAACTTCACCCTTCATGCTAATGACCTCTTTTCATCCAATTTTGATAAAATGAAAAGAATTTATTGAACAAATTGACAACATTCAACTGATATAAGATATGCTTTATTTTTAATTTAATAGGTAATTATTATTGATTTTCTACATACACTATGTGTAAAGTCCTGATTGATAGGCTAATTGAAAAACATCTATAAATTTTAAACAGTTAAACATTTTTTGAATTTGAAAGATGCATCACACACTATGCTTCACAAATTATAGTTTTAAAAAATCATATTTTTTTGACCAAGTTAGGGTGGTCAGACAAATGGTTTTTAATATTTTAAAAAATTCCTACTAGAAAATTCATAACTAAATATTTTACTTGCCAAAAATTTACAAAAAAATATGTGTCACATTTGAGCATGTGTCTACTTATATTGAAAGATTCAAAAAAAAAAAAAAAAATTCCTCCCCATTAGGGTGGTCGGACAAACACTTGCTTTTTTTCTTGAAAATTTAGTACTACTGCATTGAAATTTCAAAATTTCACCAAATAGATTTACTTTATTCCAAAAAAGGAATAGTAGCTTAGAAACTAGATTCAATATGCTACAAATTCTATTTTTATATATTTTTCAAATTATGTTCATAACCTATTCAAATTTTTATGTCAAGTATTGCCACTTAGGGGCCTAGTTTGGACCCCATGATCCTGTACTGACCCAATAATTATTATTTTTATATATATGATCAAAAAAATATTTTTATAATGTTTAATTATCAAATTTTTAAGAAGTATATTTTTTATTTAATACAATATTAAATTATTAAGTTTGTAAGAAATAATATAATAGATAAAAGAAAAAATAAATAAAGATTTGTTTTTCCAAATTTTTGTATGATATTATAAACTCAAAAAATTATATCACATTTTTTTGATAGGTAAGATTAAGTTTATATTAATATCAAAAAAGGATTTTACAGTTTCAAGCACTAGACTATGGGCAGCAAACCACCATTACAAAATTTCACAAAATTTCTTCAAAAGGACCACGCAGGGCCAATACCAACCAACCAACCACTAGTGCATTAGAGCATTTACCTATGAACGATGACATTATAGCAGTGAACAAAGATAGCTACATACTGGACTGAGACATAAACCCTACCATACATTTACCACCAGGATTACCAACCATAGGATAAATCATACCCACACAATTACCAAACATTTTGTTGAGGAAACACACAAAACTCATATTTCCAAGTTGAATTGGAAACTACAGTTAGATGAAACTTCTTCTTTAGGAATTCAACTCCTACAATAGAAAAACAATTATGCTCCACCAATTCCAGACAACTTATGTCTAGAAGAAAAGGATAAAACTTTTCCAGGGTGTTTGGATCCTCTAAGAGCACGAGATCACGTGGGTGAGGAATGCCAATACTAATTAAGGGCGCAACCAGAGCCATTTCCATACCCACCAACATATCCTTACTGAATAGACACTTCATAATCACCCTTTCCTCAGCCTTAGAAACCCACACATCCAACAAACTAGCCAGGACTCAAGTAGAGATGTTTGAATCCAACCGATATACCTCTGCACTAGCCATGAAACCCTTGTCAATTAAACTTTTTATCACTGCAAATGTGAGGTAGTTCGGGTGACATATGATCTAACTAAGAGAGAAGTCACTAGACCCAGAAAAAGCCATTTTCATTTTCAAGCTCCGTAGTTGTACTAGTGTTTCCACATTGCCAATGTCGAGTTCCTTTCTTGAGACCTGTAAAATAAATCTTCCCGTGCCCAAACTATGAGGAGTTCCAAAGCTTGGCATGCTCTTACGGCGAGAAGAACAAAGGAGTGTCAAGGTTCCAACAAAGGAATGAAGGAATGCCAAAAAAACCCAATCTCATCACCTTTAATGAGTTGCCCAAACGTCGTTCCCAACAAAAAAATGTGTGTAGTAATGCCGAGAACAGGTGCAGGTTGACAAGACAATTCAAATGTCGGTGTGGAATGATGAGAATACCATCCCCGTAGAAGGATACAAAAAGCAACCACCACACACACCACCATTGCCACTCTAATCCCCAAGACAATTGCCACAACACCTAGAGCCCCACTGAAGGGCCAAACAAACTCCACCTCATCATCCAAAGTTGTAGCCACTCCACACAATCCTTTGTGGAGTGGCGCCCACCCAACCTCCCACAAAGTCTATCACATTTTATAAAATAATGCTTTTCTATATTTATTTTTTTATATTGGACAAAGAAAATAATTATTTTACAAAAATGAAGCTACTAAAAGTAGCTAAAATAAACATCTATGCAACTAGCAAATCAGCCATAAAGGAAACAATAAAGAGACAAAATTTAGATAAGTTGTATAAAAATTTTACTATGGTTGAGCTTACTATCAAGCTGAAACTCCATAACTTGTTCTTTAATATATTATAGTTAATGTTTGACCTTCCCATTCATCTTGCATAAGACTTGGATTTGCAAGAAAATAAAATCCACTTGAAGAAATACATCAAAGTAAAGTCTTAGGGTACTAATTACCTGATGATAATTATTAGAAAACATAGCAGCACATCTATTCTTCCATATATCTGTAAAACTAATTGTCGAATAGAATCAATAATCACATCATTATGCATTCCAAAACCAAGAATAACTTCTTTCCAATTCAAATAATGATTAAAAATCGTAGAGAAATCTCTAAACACAGTAGACCATTATTTTAGCATGTAGACAATCCCAAAATATATGTTTCAAGCTTTCAACACCATGACAAAAAGGACAATTAGCTGGTTAGACCATAATACATTTCAATCTCTCCCATAAATAGCTTGTAATGTTGTATTTTCCGAGCCAACACCTATGTATCGAAATCAACATTATGTTTTCATATTTGAGCATGGATCTTTAGGCCTTTCGAAAATAAATAAATAACAATTGCTTTATTATCATGCAAAATAAGGTTTCCCATACATGTTAAAAATCATTAAGTTCAATAGGAGCATGGCCATTAATGGTCCCAAACAATAAAATTGAAGTTTTCATTAATCTAAGAAAAAATGACAGGTTGCGGTTTCAATTAGCATTGTTGTGGTCTATTGTACTTTACTTTGCGAAGAAATTTGACATATCTTGCTTTATTTTGACATTTTTTGGGGATTGGGAAGCAAATGTATATGGAAGTTCATCCATTCAAATGATTGCCACACAATGGAAATTCGAACAATTTAACCTATTTGTCCACATTGACAACGGAAAAAAAATGTGCTCAAACCACATAGATTCAAGCAAAAAATGGTACCTACATCCACCAAATTTGTGTTGAAATCTTGGCAAATGGAAAACTATAATTTGCATATTTATGCTGTGTTTTTAAGTGGTGGATTTCATTTTCCAGGGCACCATAACCATGTTTCCTAAACGTTACAACATGTAATTTGATGAAGTTTTTGGAGTCTAGGAGTGTAAAAAATGTGTTGTACAACCTTTTTTTGACAAGTTTAGAGAAAAAATTGTAGGGATGAACTCTATTGCAAACATGAAGAGAATATGCAGATTTTATGTCTTGGCTTTTACTAATATGTTTGTAATGCCATTGTGCTTGTTTAAATTTTAGTAGAATAAGTGATATAATATAAATTTTAATGATTATTTAGAATGGTGGAGTTGTTATAATTTGAGTGTAAAAAGTGGTGAGTGAATTGAAACAAAAGTTTTAAATGATGTTCATGTGATAGGTAGTTTATGGGACTTGACAGTTGAATTATATCAAAATCAACAACAATTCCAACAAAAAAAAAATCACAACTCTTATTTATGAGTGCCCCTTATTTCTTTCTTGATCATAACTATTTTGCTATGGATTTTGATCAAGCAATTTGTTGTTTTAGCTTATGTTCCTCCTCAAACAAAGTTGTTCAAGATTCTACTTTTAGAGTATTAACATAATTAATTTGTATGTCTTCATATATAATACACTTTATGATGTAATGTATTTATTTATTTCTTGAGTGTTCTTGCTAGTACCACATTCATATGATTGCTTTTAGAATGGTCAATTAAAAAATAGATGATGTATTTTATATAATTTTTTTAAAAATGTATATACTAATTTACTTAAGAGTTATGTTCATTGTGTTTTTTTTTTATACATCCTCATACATGATATTTTTATAATGGATTCAAACAAGCACATAGAAGATGATATCTTTATTGAAGATGGGGCTAGTGAAAAATGCATGGACCAAGAAGAAATTCATGATGATGGTGACAAAGAGTGGCTTCATTCGGAAAGCAAGGATTCTTTTCCGAAAAAATGTTCACCCCCATAATCATTTATTTCCACCCAATGGCCTAGGTATGGTGCATATTCATTTTGTATGTTCTTTTTTTTATATAATGGATTCAAACAAGCACAAAGAAGATGATGATATATTTATTGAAGATGAGGCGAGTGAAAAATGCATGGACCAAGAAGAAATTCATGATGATGGTGACAAAGAGTGGCTTCATTCGGAAAGCAAGGATTATTTTCCTAAAAATTGTTCACCCCTATGATCATTTATTTCCACCCAATGGCCTAGGTATGGTGCATATTCATTTTGTATGTTATTTTCTTTTCTTCATAAAGTTACAGATGGAGTTGTATGTGTGCACGCTCCTAAAGAAAGAAGAAATGGGTTGATGGAATTAAGTGTGTCTAGGTTCATCCATTTGGGTCATATATGAAATTAACTATATGTGTTCTTGAAATTCATTGTTCTATATTTAGGCTTCGTTTGACCTCATAGCATGTGTGTGGGGGAGTAGGAGGGGAATCAAGCTATCAACTAATTACAGTTATGGTATTTTATATCACTTTTTATATAATGTATTTTTTTTTATATAGGGTCATAAACATTTTATAGGAAAATAGACTATCTTAATTGAAGCAAGAGCCAACCAAGGGATAGAATGTAGGTTAGCTATTTAAAGAGGAGTAAGTTGATGAGGATCTATAAAAAATATAGACTATCTATAGATCCTTGACCTCCAATATAATGGAATTGACTACCATTCCAAATCTTGGAGGAGAGAAAAGGCATTTCCTCTATTGAGTTTCATGTCATGGAGAAAAATAATATCAGGCTTGTGCTTTCCAATTTGGTTCCAAATAGATTTTTGATTAGGGGTGCTACCAAAACCCCTAATATTCTAAGAAATCACATTCACTCATGAGGAGTAGAGAAGTGAGCATCTTATGTTTAAATGACACCATATTTCACTAGTGATTCCTCAATCATCTTCACCTTCTCTTGATCTGTTTTTCTCCTAACTTTTGAGATCTCATTTGAGGAATTTTTTTTTTTATTATTTTAATTGGATGCCTAAAAGAGGAAGAGATTTCTTCTTAGAATCATCTTTTGAACCCAACCCTAGGCCAATAATCTTTTGGCAAGACAAAATTAGAGGGGTATTTAATGAGAGTATCTATAGTAAAACAAGAGGCAACAACTATAGGAGTGTCCACATTATCAACTTCCTAATGCTTGCTTGTCCTTAATGTAGCTTGGAGAAGTAGGGACACTTTCATTATGTTGGTGTAAATAGATGGTTTAAAAGTAACTAGTTCACTAGTAGGTCTTATTTATATATTAAGTTTACTTAGGTCCTAGAAAATATTTCTAGAAGGTTGTTAGTTGGCATTAGATCTTATATTATCTTTTGATATTTGATGATTGTGCCCTAATTCATTAATATTAATTATCTCATGACATAGGATTAAGACACTTGTCATGATCTTGTCTAATCCTATGTTTCACCTTGGTTGTATAACCAAGGGGTCACATATGTAAATCACCAATCATATTATCATAATCTATCATTTGCATCCCTCAATAGAATAGCATTATTCTCTCATAGATGATTTGTTGTGTGCTTTCATGAAGTTCCTAGTTATTAGGTGGCTATAATCTTTCAACCAAATCTTGCATAATGTAGAGTATTATATACCAACTCTAACACATTGGGGGGTACTAGCATCCCAAGAACATCATGGGTTTTTTCTAAGTGAGGAGATACAAGGTCACCTAGACCAAATTCATGGCCTATCGGGAGATGCTTAGACAAGACAAGCCCAAGTTCCTCAAATTTTCTAAGACATTAAATCTATTATTGAAGTTTCCTCTTGATAAATTTATTTTCTAATGATTATATGACCTTCCTTTATGGTGGGATTTCATAAGATGAATCCATCTAAATCTATCCCATTAGGATGGGTAGGGATTTAGCTTTAGCTACAATTTTTTTGGTAAATATTTATAGCTAGCTAAAACCCTTTGTGGGAATCTCTTTGTAAGTGCCCATAAGCATGAAAATATAAAAATAGAATGGAAGGGCTTCATAATCTATATGTTGAATTGCATGTTCCCTCATCTAATATTTGAAGAGTGGGCTAAAGGCTTCTTAAAATCAACTTCAACATAAATACATGCATAAGTAGTCACTTTCCTTTTCATCATGAAATGAGAGGAACCCATGGATTTCTCAAGGATTTTGTTGGGTCCCAAACCACTACTCCACTTCCCAAAACAAAACTTCACTCACAAGGTTAAGGTTGACATCATGTAAGTAAAATTAGCTCATCAATAGAACATGGAGGGTTAAAAGGCCAACTCTATGAGAGTGAGTTATCTCTCCTACACTTCAATCTTAACTTAAAATTAGGAGAGTGTTACTAGGGGTATACCTTAATAGTTATTTAAATCAAACAAAATGGAAAACTAAAAACAACTATAGGGTGTGTGTAAAAAGATAGGGGACCAAAAAGTGGCCACCCCACTTTTTGGCCATCATGTAAGCATAACATGAGCTTGTTATAACACTTTCGTGTTATTGCTTATTAAAACCAAAAAAATAAAAACATCTTTCACTTTATCATTTTCCTTTCAACCTACAACTTGAGGGCCCTTCTAAACATGCTTGCATTGTTTTAGACTTGATTTTGCACCCAAATCTTTGCCAAATCATCACCAAAATTTTGTGAAGATGTTAGGAAGTTCAAAAAAGTAAGTATTTTTAGTTTTTAGTGTCAAATTTGGATTAAATAGGTAGATTGGATTATTTTTCTAATTGAAATTTGTTTAATTTTTAGGAGTTGATAATTCACCCCCAAATGTTCAAAATCCCAATTCATCTCTACATGAAAACCCTCCTAAAGGACAATCACAAAAAACACCTCCTACAATTCCTTGCCATCCTTTAGAAACACAACAGAACATATTAGGGAGAATTGAAAATAATAGAAAATAACTTGAGGATTTATTTGCAAGGTTGAAAGATCCTACATGAACAAACTCCCATAGGAACACCCTTGCTCAATCACTACAATCCATTTTGTCTCATGTAGAATCAGTCAATGGGAAAATAAATAGTTGGTCTGACAAAAGGGAACAACAAAAATAATTTTATGTAGACAAATTATCATATGAACAAGTTAAAGAAAAAAAATTGAAATCTGACTTGTGTGCACTCTTCACTGACCCATGAACCAATCAAACCTTACACAGTAAATGCAAGAGGTTCCCTATCCATTGGTGCCACCACCAAGGGATAAAGAATAATTTTTGGGATAGGTGGTGGATGGTTTTTAACCATCGTCCATACAATAACTATGAGGTACCACAATGATTTTTGAGGAAACTCTATTGTGATTTTACCCTCAATCATATCTCAAATTACTTTGACATGTAGGAGTTCCAAAGTATAGGTGGGGGTTTTGGATAGGTTAGAGTGGGGGAACAACTTGACCCAAATTAGGCATTGAGACCATTGGCTAGACCAAAGTATGAGAATGTGACTATCCTTTCCATTGTGAAGGATGATGTTGAGGTGGAGACCTTAGATTCAATTAGCTCACTCACTCAGACCCTTATACAACACACTAGGCCTCTAGTACAAGGTGATGTGGGTGAGTCTTCGAGGCATTGAATTCCACCCAATGTACGTCATTCTTGTGTGTCTCTCTATGTTTATGATCCTGAAGATAGTCAGGATGCATGCGCCTAAGATACATTTGTAATAGATCAAATGGTCATGACAGAAGCTTTTTTTAGTGATACATTCAAATTTGATAGTTAGGTAAATGTACACAAGTTCATTTAATTCAATTTATTAAATTTTATTTTGAAAAGTAAGATTAACTAAATTAATAGAATGATTATACTAAAATTTCAAGGTCACAGTGTTCACCCTACTTACAGCGGTCCTCCACCTCCCTATTATGCAACAGTGTTGAGTGCATAGGTATGTACAAGTAGTAAAGAATTATAAATATTACATGTGAATAGTTGAATCTTATATGAATGGTATTATTATAACTCACTTTTGTATGTTGAATAAGTTAATGTTGGGCCTTTAACATCAACACCTAGAAGTCAAGGTGCTCGTTAAACTTTCACTCAAGTAATGTAGAGAATTTTAAATTTTAATATAAAAAATTGTAAAATAATATTAGGTAGTTTTGGTAATTGAATAATGTTTCATTTTCAGATGATGCAAATAGATACTCCTCTCTATATTCATAAGACAATGGAACATGGTGTTGTTGTAGCAGAAAGTAGAAAGTTTGATGCCTTTGATAGAGGTATGAGGTAGATTAATAAATTTCACATTATATTTGTTGTTTTATCTGCCTATTATTAAAAAATTGAATGGTATTCATTTGTAGTTTAATTTCTATCTTGATGGTTTCCATAGGGCTTCACAACTCCAAATAGTGATAGTTGTGGATGAACCTAGTGATTATTTGTATGTGGTAAGTGATTATTTTTCTATATGTCATTCTATAATTCCATTTCTACATATTAATGCCTAGATACTTTTTATTGTATTAGGTGGAGGTTCAAGAAACTCTAAATAGGAGGTCGAGTCAATAAGTTTGAAAGAAACCACCATCGTATGCATCTCCATCCTCTTGATAGTCAAAGGTAGCTTGTGATCTCTTTCCTTCCCTAGAGGGAAATGACTACATTAGGGTCATTTTTTTTATGCTTAAATGACATTTTTGAACATATATTTTTATTACATATATATGACATTATATGTATATATGGCTTTTTTGTAAGCCTATATGGCTTTCTTGTATATGTGTTATACTTTTATAGACATATAATGGTGTATGCCTATATGAATTTCTTGTATATATGTTATACTTTTATCGACATGTAATGTTGTATGCCTATATGGATTTTTGGTTAATAAAAATATTTTTTACCAATGGTGTCCATATTTACACTATAAATGATTAATTGAATAAATGAAAAATGAACTAATGCAACTAAAAATGATTAATATTATCCATATTTGTACTATAAATGATTAATTGAATAATTGAATAAGGATCAATTTTACCATGTAATTGATGCAAGTATTGCAACTAATCATTCATAATTTTACTCAAACATGTTTATAGGGCATGTGGATGAGAGTTTGAAATAGTCAAATATGTTCTAGGGCATGGGTTATCCTCAAGGCTAGGTGTTTTGGAACATGTTTCATGTATTAAATATTCTTTATCCTAATCTCTCACTCCTTTATGTTCTTGTCATTATCATTTCAAATCTATGATTTACTTTCCTTTAATGGAAAACCTTCTAGATTCTGCAACTAATTCATAAAACTATCATTTTCCTTAAAGGTATTGAAGACTATCCAATGTCCAACTCATGGCTTCAAATTACTCTCCATAAGCACCTTTCCTAACCTTGATTAAAAAAGTAAAGGATAATATCTTCTTGGCTGGTCCTTGTCACTCATCTTCTATACAACCCTATACAAGTGACCTCTGCCATTTTATCCTTTTGAGCCGATTGAAGTACCACAAAATTTTCTCATTTATTTTTACTCGTTGGCTATCTACTATCATTACATAAGGTCACCATCATGGTTCATGCTTTGTACATCACTACAACCTTTAGACTATCCTTGTGAACTCAATTCTTTGTATCAATTGCTTTGTAATGATAACATATAAGGCTATCTTCTATCCATTCTTCATGAGAACCCTACCCTTTGAAAATAAGATTATATTGTGGCCTTGTACCATTTCCCTTTGGTTTATGGGATTTCCAATATCTCAGATGATTATCATCTTGTTCTTCATGTCACTATCCTCTTCTTATTAGAGGATCTTCTACTATCATTTCCCACTTGTTTGTTGTCATCCTTTCACTAGAATTTTAGGAGATCTTTAGACAGTGCCTCATGTCTCTGTGGTTATTGATTTATTGATGCTAAGGCCATTGTGAAGACCATTTTCATTGTCTTCAACATAGTATCTTCTACAATTATATTTCCTTCATTTCTTCCAATCATTGTCCAATAACTATGCAATCAACTTGTGATCTTTTTTTATGACCATTTCCCTCATATCTTGAAGGAGTGGCATACCTTTTTAAGAACTTTTCTATTCACTAACTCCAATAAGGCTTCCATATATGCATCTAGAGTCATCTTATACCCATATTAATATCTCACATGAAACTACTATTTTTTGATAGCTATAGATTTTCCCTTTGATAACATAACAACTATACCCTACCTTTTGTGAATTCAATTTCCTATTGTTAACTTTGTCACTACCATTTTACAAGGATTCATTGTCATCTAAAATGTCATCACACACTCATAATTATCTACCTTCTATGATTTTTTTCCTCTTATTTTTAATGATAAGAACTTTTATTATCCATGATAGTGTTACTTGAATTTTTTAATAAGGCCTACAACTCATGAATGTGTCTTATTCATGAAAAATATTAGGGTTGTCATCACCATGGATATAATCACAAAACAATGTCATTCCTCAAGCCTACTTCAATACTTTATGCCAAGTGCTATGTTCACTATCTTTGTGACTTCTCCCTTAGGATTTTTGCTTCTTGGATTGCTACTATTTGGACTATAGTCTTTTATTTCCCTGCAATCCCTTTTTTTTTTGCATTATTGGAAAGATACTCTCAATTTTTGGGTTGAATCAAGGATGTAGTTTCTATACTATCCTAATTCCCACTATCATGAGTTATGCATTATTCATGAGTGACATAATTTATCATCTTGTAAATCATTTCATTCATTGTGTTATGTGAAATGATCCCAATATCATATTAATAGTTTTGTTTTGATTCTTGGATTGTAGGTGTTCATATGACTATCTTCTACCCCATGTTATAGGTCTATGTAAATTCCAATTTCCTTGGTATCAAAGCAGTTATAGACTACTTGCTTATAGGGACTGCCACTCTCTTGCATGAATTCCTTTATTTAGATGTTACTTAACTATCTATGTTTTCGACACTCATGACTTCTCCTTTGAAGACTTTTTCATATTCATGTTTAGAAAAATATATACTCTTCTTGTTTTTTGAAACTATCACATGTAGTTAGTGCCCATTACCATTTTCATCTCTATCCTTTTTTTAGGACTATATGCACTTGCATGGTTGAAGGTAGATGATTATGAAGACCAAACAACCTTTTCCACACATCCTTTCTCTTATTGAAGGTGCATTTTCACATGAAACTATCCTACAACCACATTTGTAAGGGATTGAAACTAGAAAATAGTGAATATGGACATTGTAATACCATTTTTAAGATGAAAACTGAATACAAAGGTGTTAGAATGAGCATAAACCTTTTAGATGCCTCCCATCAAAGTTTGAAGATAACCCTAGCTTCCATAAAGGACTATAAAATGTCATGCAAAGAGACCTAAGGTGACCAAAAATCCTAAAGTGAACTTATTTTTTTTAACTCAAACTCTCCTCAAAAACAAAATCCCTCTTTAATTCAAGTACATGGACCTTCAAGGGCTAGTAATTGAAGATAATTATATTTCAAGTAAGAATTTTTTTTGGTCTAATCTACTTCAAAAGGATAAAGATTCTTGGATGCAAAAATGAGACCTCTAGTAGTAGTAATCTACTGACCCCAATGTGTTGGCATTGTCGGTTTAGCCCCATGAGATGAAGAACATAAAAAATGCCTCTCAACAACTTTTTATTGAATATAGCTAACACTTTTTGCAACATCTGAAATCTTATTGCCACAACCAAATGGATTAGAGTTTTAAAATTTTGAGAGAGATTATTGTGGAGGGACCCTATATGACCTTATACCTCTAAATAGGAAAATTTTAGGTACCACGGTTTTCAAGAAATAGTCCATCAAAGTTTGGCACTTTTTGGCACTTAGGGCTCTTAAGAGAAAGTGCAAGCACAATGTAGTCTAGAACTATTGGGTAAGTTGGTGTGCGAAATAGTACCTTATGTAGTATAAAACCAACTACACAGACGTTCATGTATTATTTATTTGGCCCCATGATGTACAAAATAAAAATTATGCTACCTTGCAACTTTCTCTTCAATGTATTTGATGTTTTTTGCAACATCTAAACACTTATTTCTATGGCCAAAATGGATTGGAGTTTTAAAATTTTTAGAGAGTTTATTGTGGAGGGACCCTACATGAGCCTATACCTAAGTTAGAAAAAATATTTTTAGGTGCCACAATTTTTGAGAAAAAAACTCATCAAAGTTTGGCATTTAGGGCTTTTAAGAGAAAGTGTCAACACAATGTAGTTTGGAACGATTGGGAAGTTGGGGTACGAAATAGGGTCTTTCCTAGCATAAATATTCCCACTCAGATGTGTCAAATTTTTTGGTTTAGTTCCACAACACAGAGAACAAAAATTATGCTACCTTGCAACTTTCTCTTCAATGCATTTGATGCTTTTTACAATGTCTAAAAACTCATCAACACGACTAAATAGGTTGGATTTTTAAAAATTTGAGAGCGGTTACTGTGGAGAAACCCTAGGTGACCCTAAGCCTTTAGAATTTTTTTTTTTAAGTGCCATGATTTTTAATTAAAAACCTATCATAGTTTGGCACTTAGGGCTCTTAAGAGAAAATGCCAACACAATGTAATCTAGAACGTTTGGGAAAGTTGCATTGCAAAATAGGACCTTGCCTAAGGTAAAATCACCCACCCAAACATTTTGAAATTATTGATTTGGCTCCACAATGCATAGAACAAAAATTACTCTACCTTGCAACTTTCTCTTCAATGCATTTGACACTTTTTGCAATGTTTAAAAACTTTTCATCACGGCCAAATAGATTGAAGTTTTAAAAATTTGAGATTTATTATGGAGTGACCATATATGACCTTGTACCTTTAGTAATAATGTTTTTAGATGCCACGATTTTTTAGAAACAACCCATCAAAGTTTGATATTTTTTGGCACTTAGGACTCTTAAGAGAAAGCACAAGCACAATGTAGTTTGGAATGATTGGGCAAGATGGGGTGTTAAATAGGACTTTGAATAGCCTAAACCCACCCACTCAAATGTGTCAGCACTGTTGGTTTTTCCCCATGATGCACAAAGCAAAAATTATGCTACCTTGTAACTTTCTCTTCAATGTATTTAACACTTTTTGCAATGTTTGAAAATTTTCCGCCATGACCAAATGGATTGGAGTTTTAAAAATTTGAGAGAGGTTATACCTTTAAAAGGAATGTTTTTAAGTGTCACAGTTTTTGTGAAACAACCCATCAAAGTTTGGCACATTTTGGCACTTAGGGCTCTTGAGAGAAAGTGTTGGCACAATGTAGTCTGGAATGATTGGGAAAGTTGGGGTGCAAAATAGGACCTTTCCTAGCATAAACTTTCCCACTCTTATGTGTCAACACTATTGATTTGGCCTAATTATGCATAAACAAAAATTACAGAACCATGCAACTTTATTTTCAATGTGTTTGATGCTTTTTGCAACATTTGAAAACTTTTTGCCACAGCCAAATGGATTGGAGTTTTAAAACTTTGAGAGATATTATTATGGAGGGACCCTATCTAGCCCTTTAGTTCAAATGAAAATTTTGTAGGTGCCACTATTTTCAAGAAATAGCTTGTCAAAATTTGGCATTTTTCACATTTTTTGGCACTTTTTGGCACTTAGTGCTCTTAAGAGAAAGCATCGACGTAATGTAGTTTGCAATATTTGGGAAATTTGGGGTGTGAAATAGGGTCTTTCCTAGCATAAAATCACCCATACAACCATATTTCCTCTATTGGCTTAGCCCCATGATGCAGAAAATGTAAGTTATAGCTCTCAACAAGTTTTTCTTGAGTCAAGCAACTGAGGATAGGGCCTAAAAGTATGCATAAGAGTATTCAAGGATAGTCATGAGGAACTATGGGAAAATATAGTGGAGTAGGTTGTGCAAGTCAAGAAGCTTAGATGCACCATATTTTGATTGAAACTAACACTAAATAGTATTTTACCTAAGCTTTATAATGCATGCCCTACCTTTGACTTTCATAATGAAAATAAGCTAAGATCTTTGTAAATGGTTACATAAAAGATAAATAAATTTATTTTTAAATATTTTTAAATATTTTAATCTCATTTGAATACTTATTCTTTACAAGGCAAGTGTAGATATGCAAAGAAGAATAAGTAATAGCATGTGATAGTGTTTCAATAGTTTGAGAGCATACATATCATGATAAGCTTGCTTTGACAATGATGGTCTCTTCAAAACCTTACTTTAAACCCTGATGGAATTTGAGTAAAAAGAACATAGGGTAGATATGAAAGTCACAATGCATTAAGGAGACAGTTATAGGATAGTTTTCTTGAGTAAAAAGACTAAGTATATGGTCTAAAAGTATGCATAAGAGTATTCAATAACAAGCATGAGTAATTTATAGTCAAATGTTTAAAAGATTCATCAAAATATAGTTGCCTAACAATGGTCACATATTAGTAAGAGAAAAGACTCCACTATCTATGAAACTTGAAGAGACCTAAAGAAATAATGAATAAAGAAATAATGAAAATTTTGTATTATCATCAAAGGGTTCTTATATAATCAGCACTTCAAAAATATTATTCGTCATTTATAAATAGGTCAAAGATAGTCTATTGTGCATGATGATAACCCTAGGACAGTCCAAGATTAAGTGACTATGACGGTCCAAGATTGACTATGACAGTCAAAGGTAGATTTTATGTGAAGTGTATGACAATCAAACCTCATAGGTCATAGTAAAGGCTAATGACAAACATGTGCATTATATTGGTGAGATCTCAATCAAGCCAAAGTTAATGGTAAATTGATTATTGTCAAAGGATTTTAAGTATGTTGGTTTCAACATGAAAAGGATTTTAAGTATATTGGTAGATAGAGCATTGCCAAAGGTCTACAAGGTAAAAGGGCATGAAAAGAGAGACTATATTATATTTTTTGTGTGTAGGTTGTGTAGAGCTTCCTCTAATTTTCTTAATTAACTAGTGCTAATAATTATGCACACAAATTAGTGGACCTAAAGATGCCTAGAATAAGCAGTTCATCACTCAATATAGGGACTCATTAAATCATCAACCAGAGAGTCATAAACTTCAAACGACATTAGAAACATATATGTATTCATGAATTCTAGCCATCTTACATTGGTTGAGTATAGGCAAATGAAACATAGATAATTGCAATAAAATATTTTAACCAAAATAGCTTTCATTTCTCAAAATAGAGTAGATGAAGATGAATATAAAAAGCTACCTTTTGCTCTCGATGCTTAATGCTTATGATTGTAACCAAATAATTGTTATATTGCAGTATTTCCTAACCTAATTATCCTCTAGAAGAATGAATAGAGTATCAACTATAGATTCTAATTAAGAATTTATAATGCATCATTCATAATCACATGAACTGAAAGCTATCAATTAAACTTACAATGCATAATAATCTATCAATATAAATTAAGGTGGTTTAGCAGTACCTCAAGTGGCACTTGCTTGATTTGCTACGTCCACAAGATCTCTTTACTCACTCACTCAAAAAAACATGTTAACAAATTATTTCTTCTTTACATTCTAAACATACACAAAATTGTTGAACAAAATCTTTAGATCTCCTCCTTGATAGGGTACTCCACTATATAGGGTCTGTGAGGAAGTCCAATTATTTGTGAACTAAAAAAAAACTTAAAGCAGATATCAACTCTCCCTTAAGAATAAGAAGAGGACTGAGTTTTTAAAACAAAAAATAACAATTGTTAGAATAGGAGTATAGAAATCAAACAAGTACTTTGTACTCAACAAGATTAATTGTTATAACAAGAAACATGCCCAGGAAAATCATTTTATGTTATAATTCTTATTAATATTGGGAGCAAACTTCTTCTCCTTCTTATCTTATTAAAAGATAAGAGTAATGCTCAGTTATCCATGATTTGATCTTTAAATGACCGCTCCATGTTCTTCTAAAAGTGAACGGGTTGTAGTAGGTTGACTACTTCTTCACATTGAACTGTAATCCTTATGCTATGCGTTGAGAAGCTCATTTGTCACGGGCTGACAAATTTCTTGCTGCAAATGTTAGTCTTTATTTTTTAAGGAATTTCATTGTTAACAACCATAACTAAACATTAAATCCTAATGAACTCACAAATATCCATAACTCATACACACACATATGAAAATAACATGTTTCAACTTCAAATTCCTTAAACTACTTAAAGTTATATAAAAGGTCTAGTAATGTCTTAGAGCTCAATAGAAAATAAAGATAAAAGTATGTGACTCAAAAAGGAAATAAGACATTATCATGACTCATCAGGTGGTATCTTGTCAACTTACACCAATAATGGTACCGTTATGGAGGATACAAGCTTTTGTTTTGTTCATTCTCATACCATATATGTGAAGATCCTACTAGTGGAGATAACCTATGCATAATTCAACCCTTGAATATCATTATTGTGTTAGGTTTTTTTCCATTAGAGAGGTGGTGACTTTTTTTTGTGATTTAAGTGTTTATGTTATTGAAATCAAGTGACTATTGTGACAATGTAATTCACATTTCATAAGATTAGCATATGCTATTGAATTGCGTTAAATTTTATACTTTCTTATTTATGGACTTTGATCGCTTCTTGCAAAAATCTTACAATATTATAAACAAGTGTTTAGTGTATGAATATTTCCTAGGCCTACTACCCCTTCAAGTGTTTCATCATATTCTCCCAACCCTAGTTAATATGATGATTATAATACTAAAGTATTCTATAGTGAGGCATCATCTACTTATTTAATTAGTTGAATATCCTCCCCAAATCTAAAAGTATTATAATGAGGCATCATGATTATAATTTTAATATGATGATTATAATGCTAAATTATTCTATAGTGAAATTTCTTGGATTTTTATTTACACAAATCATATAAAACATTCCCACAATCATACAAATTTAATTCATACTTTACATAAAATCCTGACATGAAGTCATATGTAAATAAATACAAGTTAGGCATACCAATATACAAGAAGGTGATGATAAGAGTCTTCCTAGATCTAGAACTAAGGATAACATATCAATTTTGGAAAACCCATGAAACTGTGGATAAATTCATTGAATGACAAGGCCATGTATGAAAAACTTAGGCTTGTTAGGAATTAAGTGTTGTACACCTTGCATAATGTTTATAATGTTTAATTTATTATTACCTAGAGGTACATGCATCACTAGGAGTTAACATTCTTGGGGCCATTTTATGTTGTATGTAATATTGGGACATAATGTAAGTTATAAAAATGTATTTATTTAATATTAGGGAAATTAATTTAATAAAGTACCCAATAGTAAATGTGGGGTCATGGTTTTGTAATCTCATGGTTTTAGTCAGATGGTTTTATGTAATACCACTTGGTGGTTTTGTGTGAGCTTGTTTCTATAAAAGCAAACACAAGGATAGTTGTCTAAGGTTGGCTAGTTGTGGTTTTGAGTCTTCTTATGAAGATTGCATATTTGAAGCATGGAATGGAATGTGTGGTTACATGCTTGGACATGTGGAGGATGCATTGGAGAGGCTTGATGATTCAGAGGTGTACATGGAGGCTCTAAAGATGTATCGTAATTTTTATCACTGAATAATACATGAGTCACAAATGCTTTTGGAAGCTAGGTTTTTACCTCTTGAGGGTCTTCCCAAGGTATATCTTGTGTCATATTTTCATGGGTATGTTATCTATTCTCTTGCATGTGGATTTTGAATACTTATTTGCATAGATTTCTCTTTTGGGTTATGTGGAAATTATTATTATATGGATGGAAGTTTCCTTACATTCAGTATCAGAGCCATGGTTGTGGTTGGATAACCCCAGGTTGAGTATTTATCTTATTTGAGTTTGAATCTATGGTACTACATGAGAGAGTGAAAGACATGACAAGATATGAGGGTTTTGCAGGTTGTTCATTATAGATTTGAGGGATTTGGGTTTGTTGTTATGATGGGTGGTTTATAAATTCGAGGTGTGGAAAATGTTGGATCAATTGGGTTTCTTGGATGTGCATTCAAATGAGGGTTTTGTGGGGGAAAGTGTTGCAGATGATCCCTAGGACAAAATGGACCTCACCGTTGGATCTAAGTTGGCCAAGAAACAAAAAATAATATAAAACTTGACCTATTTTGGCCATTGTAATAAAATGCAAAAAAAAAAAATCCTACCCAACAATACGACCATCCAAATTTGTAGTGTGCAGAAAATAAATTTTTAAAAAAATGTATGGTCTATTTAAAAAAATCCTGCAAAAATATTTATAAAACTCATTGATTTTTAAAAATCAATCATTTGAAAAAAAATTATTGGGGTGGGTTCGTAGATCTCATACCCCATACCCTTTCCAACTCCCTGTGACTATACCAATCGGCAACATACCTATCAACTTTCGTTTGTAGCCCTACTGGTGTTGTAGCTAGGGGTCAGCCCCTTGAGCCGACCAACTTAAGCCCTTGGTTCCATAGGGAGACCTCTACCCAACCCTTTGGGATTATTTAAATTTATTCTACCAAAAATTTAAACAATCTTAAACAAGGAAAACTTTAGTGGAAAATCTTCACCAATTGGTGAATTCTAGGAACCGGCCAAGTCCAAATTGGAAAATTCTCGATCCCAAAAGGGTGTCCAAATTGCCCGAATTTTATAAAGTATAGGTCCAATGCATGTCCATTCGCTAATGAGTTTTTTTATGAGGAATATTTAAGCAACAAATTCACCATTGTCAAACTATGCGTTTCAATTGGACTGACTAATATTTTTCACTTGGAATCCTAAAAGCATTTAATAAAACACCTACTACATGCAAATATCTTTTGAGTTCATTCTTAGAAAAGAAGAGAAAGTGACAGCAGGATAGGAAGAAGCAAAACAAAAAGGGAAATCTTTGAATTTTCAGAAAAGAGTTGAGTTTAGCTAAGACAAATTATGAATATGGGTGGTCAACTGGTAAGAAATGAGCCTATAGCTCATGAGTTATTAATACAGAATCTTCAAACAATCCAAGCATTCAGCCTTTGTGGTTGGTTGAATTACTTTTTGAGGTTAGATACTTTCAATGAGGAAGCCACAGGAAAAATTTTAAGAACCCTTTCTGAAGGAGAGGCTATAGTATGGGGTTTAACAGTAGTTGTAACAGAAGAATGAATTATAGAGGTAACCGGGCTTCCAGTCGTTGGAGAGAATTTTTCTTCGAATGTTGTTTCTGCTAAGGCAAAATTTACAGTACCAACTGATGGACCCTTGGAGGTCTCTAAGCAAGGATGCAAGTGAGTGTCATTGCCTCCCCCATATCCAGAATATGTTGCTTTTATAATCAGGTACTTAACATGTGAAGGCTATTTTTCTTATCTACATTCCTACCATTTTAAATTGCTAAGTCATATGAGGTATGGGTTAGCCGTTAATGTCCCAAAAATTTTGTTAATTCTTTTGAAACAATGCGCCCATGAAACCCAAAGAGGGAGGGATAATTTTGTTTCCCATCATGCCCTTATTAAACTCTTGATTGAACATTCTCTGAGGGATGTGTCACCTCTTTCCTTTCAAGAATTTGTTGCCCAAAAGAATTTGCAACCTCTAGAACCCCCTAGGGCACTTGCTCCATGACCTAAGAAAAAGAAAAAGAGAATAGCATCTACTAGTAGGGTAGAAGAGCAAGAATCATCTGCTCCTATAGCACCTAGTCCTATAGCCTTCACACCAGAGTCCTATGCCTGGGTGCAAACTAGGTCTGCCAGTAGGAGAGAAAAAGGAAAAACAAAGGAAAGAGAGTCATCTAGGGCGGAAAAAACCCCAGAATCTAACCCTCATCCTCAGAAAAGGCAATGCTCTACTCCTGCAACATATTCCCTTGCAGCAATTTCTCCTACATCAACGCTTGTTGCCACCACAAGTTCACCATCATCTTCTAATAAGGTAGAGCCCTCTAGGAAATTTAGAAAGAGGAAAGCTACGAGAGCACCTCCAGCAGCTACAACAGTGTCAAAAAGGGTTTCAATAAGGAAAAAATGTAAAGTCACCCCTGCCTCAGTTCAACACGAAATTATAATAATTTATGGGGAGTCTGAAGAGTCTGAACATGATGTTTCTCAAAATGTGTTTGAGAGTGTTGCATAGTCCATTTGTTATTCTTGACGAAGAACAAATTGAGACAATGGAAGTTGAGCATAATGAAAGGGGGGTACCAAGTCTCGATGACTTGGCTACTACGGCTATGCAGATTTTGGAGGAAGCACAGTCTTCTCCACTACAGCAATAGGAATTCATCCTGCAGCAAGAGGAAGAACAGCCTGAACAATTGGAAGTGGCCAATGAAGCTTCATTACCCCCTGCAACTTGTCAAGCCATGGTTGTCTACAAAAAGACATTTTTGATTGAATTTTTGGAATATCTTAGAACCACATGGAGACCAGTCACATTTCAAACCTTGAGTTTCTACCACCTAGGAAAGACTGAAATGCAACAAAGTCTTTGGGAGGAAGAAAAGAAGAAACGGAAAAGAGAAATTGAAAGGAAGAAAAAGGAAATTCAAGAGTTAAAGGAAAAAATGAACAAAATGATGAAGTTAACTAGTCAAATCATGGAATGTAGACCACCACCCAGAGTTTATACCCTATGCCTCAAGGAACAATTTTTGTGGTTCCAGTTAATGAGAATTTCCAAGAATCTAGATCCTGTTATTCATACTGCTAAAGAATTCTATGATGCATACCAGGCGACTCCTAATTGGCTAAGGAATTCTTTGTGTGAATTTTATTTACATGGCTTTATAATTCCCTTTGAAACACAGTGGAATCCACTTCTGTACATTGGCAACATTCATTTAAGATCACTCATGTCTTGGGCAGCAAATGAAACAAATTATGGCAGACAATTGGAAGCATATGAAGAAGCCGAAAGGGATAAGCCTATTCCATTGCACCCTGAGAGTTCAAACCCCTATACAATGTTGAAAACTTGGCTTATTGTGGCATATGGCTTCAATAATGATATAGTCAGGATGAAAATATTCAATCTCAAAAAATAGGTGTATGATGAGTTTCAAGAACAGACATACTTGTTTTGGAAGCTGTCATACTCCAGGATTGAGAAGAGATGGGAGAGATTGACTGTTGGGTTAAGAAGGTCTGAGCCTCACAGTCCCCTGAATTTTACGATAGCTCTCAGAAGATCAAACAGATACATACAGTTGGGTCTTCAAAAGAGGTTTGAATTGTGGTTGCCCTTGAAATTCTAACCTCTTGTGCTGATGTGGCCTCTTTATCCCTACCGAGCTACAAATATTAATGAAGATACAGAAGCTCATAGGTATGAAAGGTGGCATAATTTTAGAGGTTTTTATTACAAATTCAAAACTTCATTTCAGGGTCATGCCACAACCATTGATTTTAGAGAGACCACCAAAAAGTTTAATGTTGGAGGACCAACATTAGATTAAGTAGGGGGCAAATGATGAGCCCAAAATATGCTCATAATTTGGGTATCATGGTGTACTTTTAATACCCTTACTTTTGTTGTTAATGGTTGATTTTACTCTTTAAAGACCTTTTTATCGGGTGGTATCCTGTAGCAATGCATTCCTACATTTCTGCAACTTGACATTTATGTATGTCCATATTAATTGCCATGTTTGACTTTCCAAGTGACTGATATAACGTATGTAGTTTTTGAATGATGAAATAGATTTAATATGTGATTAATGAATGAATATCATGTAATTGCCATGCATCTTTTCTTTCGCATCTGTTACCTTGTGTTTCGTAGGTTGTTGAAGAAAGTATGAACGAGTCAAGCACAGCTGATCTCGGCCTTGTAGTAAAGTCCATTTCTTGCACGACCTCGAGGAAGTTGTTCCAGCGAGGACTCTCTGACTGAACTATTGGGAATGAATTTGAATGTTAGTTAATCTAGAAAGAGTGGAGTGCTAGATTCTCTCTGGATCGGGTTGAATGGATAAACTCATTTATGAAGTTTGTTCCTTGGTTTCAGGATATATTTGTATCCACGTCTTTCTTTGTTAGGTTTTAATAGTTAGTTACTTTCCTGATTTAAAATAAGTGTTCCTCCTGCACAAGGGAACAAAAGATAGATAGAGAAGCAAATTATGTAAGAGTTAGTCGTAATAAGAATCAGAGTTTTGTTAGTTTCTGGAACAAAACAATCAATGTAAACAACTTCAAGTTATGAATAAAAATTGATGAAGTTTTGAGTTTGATCTTTGCGTAAATTAGTTGATGCTTGCTAAGGGGCCCCACTTAGTAAGTATCTATAGTTGAGTAGTTGTTTATCTTCTGTTGATTATAGGTTAGATTTCATTCTTGTAAGTTTCAGTACAAACCTAGTCTTATATTGTTCCTGCAGCATCGGGAATCCATCCCTGTGTTTGTTTCTGTAGCATAAGGCTAGTTCATGGTTTGTTTCTTAGTAGCAGTTGTTATGATTTATGCCTTGGTTAAGTTATGTTTGAGTTAAGAAGGCTTCACATTACTTTCCTGTAGCATAAGTAGAATTTCTTCCAAGTATTTATTTCTAATAAATTATGACTGAAACTGGTTCTTAGTGCACATACAGTGCCGCTCCATTTCAAGCATACGTTCCCTAGTTTGACAAGTAAATGAACGACCATGAAAAGATATTAGTCGCCTGCTGGAATGTCCAATTCCCAGGATAGGTTTTGCCGTGATTTTCATATCCTTTTGTGGACGTGACCATTAACTAAATCATTTAATTCATAAAAATCTATTTTAACACATTCTTCTATATTTAGATAATTGTATAAGTTATAAAAGTATTCACATTGACTAGACTCAAAATCTATTTAAATCGGTCAATTAACTCTTGATTTAATATTTGAGTTGCTTTCGCGAGTAATATTTTTGTCAAATCATTCAGTCATCTAGTTCTAACTCATTTGTGTATACATGAATATTAATTAAATATCTTTATTTAATTAATTAAATCATGTGTGTACGTTTGAACAGAGCATTGGTTTAATCCTATCTTTATCTTTGTCATGCAAAGACTATTCTTCTATTTTCAAATACCTAACTCGAAGATTAAATCATTTATTTAATCTTTATTT
Organism: Sequoia sempervirens; assembly: GCA_007258455.2. NCBI lineage: Eukaryota > Viridiplantae > Streptophyta > Pinopsida > Cupressales > Cupressaceae > Sequoia > Sequoia sempervirens. The sequence goes on along the minus strand of VDFB02018296.1, from coordinate 15,282,651 downwards.
CTATTTCTAGTTTTTATCACTCATGTCACTACTAATTGTTATCAAAATGCTTGTCTAATCTTTTGATCTCAACTGTCTGTCAATTTTTCAATCCTGACCTATCATTTGAATGATCAACTTTCTATAAATTGATCTGTCTTTCATCATTTCAATCCCTCCCAAAATATTGTGACTTTTGGAGCAATTATCTTAAATCTTTTATGTTTCATTATCATCACAATCCTTAGGCTATGCTTGCACACAAATACTAAAAATATGAGGGCAAGTACACTACAGAAAATGAAATGGAGAAGGACTATAGAGGTTATCCATGGAGTTACATCAATCTTTGGTGAGATTGTTTTATGTTTTAGCTTGTTTCCTTTGTTCTTTGTTGTTTGACTTTAGATTGCATTTAGAGCTTAAATTGCATTTGTTGTGTGCTATTTTACCTTTCATTGTATTTCCTGATGCTACATTTGGTGAATTTGACGTGAAGACACCATCTTCATGAATCTGTAGACTTTTATTCAATTTTTACAGGTTTCGTATGGAACAATGCAACATGCATTCTGAAATGCATCTACCAAAAGAAACTATGCATCTAACAAATTCTGATGCATTTGTGATTTGTTGAGCCACAACTGACCATGATGCATCTGAAAAAGAAAATGACACATTTGACTAGTGAATTTGTAGGTTCAATTTTTAATTTATAGCATTCTTTCGTGTTTTTATTTTTCTAATCTTCTATTTTCAGTGTTTCTTGAGGAGTTAGCAAAGTTTTTGCAGATTGATAGTCGAAGACCAATATAAAAACTACTAATCAATCTTTCTACAGAACACATGTTGAAGACCATAGTTAATTTCTGAAACAAATTGTTTGGTAGTGTAGCAAATCTTTCATTTGGGTTTAAAATTTACAAGTGTCTACTATGTTTGGTGCAAAAGCACACTCTATTAGCACCCTCACAATTTGGTATATCGAAGTATCCTCTCCCCTTACGCATTCATGTGATCCTGGGAGTAAGAGAAACGGTTACTAACTCTAGAAATTAGAACTATCATGGTAGGAAAAAGTACTCACCTCAGGACAACTCAGACTGGTAGCACCCTAAACCCGAGGGACTTCCAACCAGTATATAAAAGTGGATTCTTGGGGAAAGCCCAATGAATCACACGTATGGTTCTGATGAGATGGATCAAAAGGGACTCTCACTTCATGGATCATGCCCTATGAATGGAATGCACTAATTAAATACCTTTGTTTGTAGTGTCCAAAATCCCTCTATTTACTAGTGCAATAGGTCGGACCTGTGAAGCCATCTCATGTTCTTACGATTCATGTGTAGAGATGAAATTATGCCATGGGATTTTCATGGGTATTGTAGCTTGGCTACCTCAAATGAAGTGTTGAGCTATGGAGGGGAGCCAGTGGGGTCAAGTTACTAATCATCTACCTTGATTAAGCATAGCTGGGGAAACCCAAGTGAGAACTCAATAAATACTGTCCTATACAGCCTAGGATGTGCTTGTCTTTTGTCAAATTAAACGTTCTTTTAGTCAAAATCAAACTAAAAACACATTATCTTATGATTTTCTTTGTTTTCCAAAACTTGATCACAAAACAGGGTCAGTTTTATCTTACAATTCACTAGAAAACCGCAACTATCAACAGAGTCACAACTATTCACCAAAAAGTCACAATTTTTATTTAGAGTCACATGTATTTAAATTAGAGTTGCATCTACAAGAAATTGAGTCCAACTTGATTAGAGTCACATCTATTAGGAAAACTTGCATATGTGTTGTATTAAACCGCATCTGAAAACTTAGTCGCATCTATCATAACCTTTGTTATTGGAAAACCATAATTGATACCTTATGAGATGCATCTTACTAGGTGAGCCACATTTTCGGTCTAGAATGACGCATATTCCCCTGTCATAGAAAAAACCTTCATTTACCAGTACACAGTTAGTGTTTAGAAGCATTGCATTTGATACAGTCTAAATTACAATTGCCATCACGAGTTGCATCTATTAGAAACTACACCACAACTGTCTGATACTAGGTATTGAACTTTACCAGAAACTCATAATTGATTACCAGAAAACCGCATTTGCTAAATTCTACAATGCATTTGTCTGAGTATTAGAAAACTAGAATTTACTATCAAAAATTGAGAACAAACAGTCAAACTAGTATCTAACTTATTCTTTTTCACTGATTCTAAGACAAAAATAGTAACGTTTGCTCAAAAACTTGCACAATTACACACTTTAGGAATCATTCAATCTTAGCGATAGGTACCTTAGTAATAAATTTTACTATCACCTTAGGGGTCTTAACTTCCTTTTGAGAGATCATATTTTGTAGATTTTAGGACAGGTACTTTTCACACTCTAGATAAAGTCTTGATTTAACCAACATTGCCATTGAACCTAGTCACATCATTATATCTTTTGTCCTACATGTGAATCCTTTCAGCTCATCAGTCTAGCTAGGGAGTTCACCTTATCTTTTTGTCCTAGTCCTACAGAGGTTCTTTGTCAAAACTAATTGAAACTAGGGTTGCACTTTAGTTGTTAGATAACCTCTTTTACAATCTTCCAAAATTGATCACTTAGGTCTTTGCATATTTAGAAACTATCATCTTAGACTAGTGACATCTTAGACATACCTTATTTTCATAGAAAATACCAAAAAAATAGTTGCATAAATTTATCCTTGAAACATAGCTTAGACTCATATCATCCATAGACTTAGCTTTTGCATCACTTGCACTTTGAGCTCACATTACATGGTTGAAACTAGATTGAAAAGGAAGGAAAGAGAAAAAATGGTTGATCCCAATGAATTCATCAATCTATTCTCGTCTAGACCTCACAAACATTTGTTAGACAAATTCATTACTAGAGATGCACAAGGGTGTGTCATAGTGGAAGAACTAGATGCTGCCACTCAGAACCTTGAGTTTTCCTCTTTTGTAGATGATTATCTAGCAAATGACCCTCAACATCACTTAGCTAAATTGCTATCAAAAGGTGCTAAACTACCTCCTGGTTTCGACATTAATGCCCTATAGACTACATCAACTTAGGGAACGAACACCACTACCACTAGTGCTAGCATACCCCAAGTGACTACTGTTATGTCATCTAGAGTACCTACACCAAGTTACACAACTATACACACATCTCCATTTGGTGTACCTACCTTGACACCAAGTTTAAGCTTCACTACAGGGTCGTCAACTTCCAATTCCTTTGGTCCTCTTGTTGGGAACAAATGATTTAAAACATCAGCTTTGATGACACCCTCTATACCAACCATCAACATCACTAGCGCAATCCCACAAACAACAAGTATAACTAGTGTTAATGTTGCTAGTACAACACCACAAATTGGATTCTCATAGACAGGAGGTATACCCTCCTTTCAATATGGAAATTGACCTCTCACTTCACACATTCTGACTTACAATCCATTCACACATATCCCTAATGAAAATCCATTCACCAACATTCTGAATCCAAATCCACTTTACATACCCATGTTTAACCAAAATCCATCAAACATTGGATACCAAAACATGTTCATAGATCCAAATAATCTAGCTACCACATCATTAACTCAAGTCGACGTCTTGCAGACACAAATGCAAGCACTCCAAACACAAATGGATAACATGGCAATGTCAACTAAGAAATCATTTTCAGCAAAAGATATGTGCCCCTTCCCCTTTGATAAATCATTGTACATGACACCTTTCCCTCATGGATATGTCATACCAAATCTTCCCAAGTACAATGGAAAACACAATCTGATAGAACACATAAGGAATTTTTGACCATGTGCATTGATGTCACCTATGACCCCACTTATCTTATGATCCTATTTCCAAGAAGTCTTGTAGGAATTGCACTCGAGTGGTTTTCAGGTCTAGACTATGACATAAAATCATGGGGCAAATTGGCTGAGAAATTCATTGAGCAATTCTCCTTAAACATAGATCATGAGATTAATATAGAAACCTTATGTCACACAACACAAGATGAAGGAGAAACTTTCATCGCTTTCTTCCAGAGATGGAGGACTATAGCCAGTCGGTGTCCTGTCGAGATACCTGAAAAGCAAAAAGTCACTATGTTCCAAGAAAACCTCAATCCAAAATTGAGAAGTAACTTAAGGGTACATTGTTGCACATCCTTTACAGAACTAGTGGAAAATGGCCTCATCATAAAAAATATATAATTTAAAAAGGAGAACTTAAGACACAAACACCCAATAGAAATCCAACTGTGAAAAACACCCCCAATGATAGAAAAAGATTTTGGTCTCGAAAAAAAAAATGTGACCAATGATGGGGTAGTTGATGCAAAGACTTTACAACTAGGACCAATCATCACACTTAGAGGAAATAACCCCTCTACCAACACACTCAACATCATTTCTCAAACCCCCAATACTACACAAAACACCCAATGCTCGCAACCACGGAGATAGTTTTCGAAACATGAGTTTACTCCCTTGGGGTACCTATTGAGTAAATATTCAAACAACTGTTGCAACACAATATTATATAGCTTCAAGAGCCACGAAAATATGATCTAGGGAAATTCAAACCATTTTGGTGGGACGATAATTCCTTTTGTGATTTCCATCAGACCAAAGGACATAACCTACAAAATTGTTGCCAACTGAAAAACATCATATAGGACTTTGTTGACAATAGAACTATTGAAGTTAGTGGACAATAACTTAGATCTAAGAACACTGATCATAAGGTCTTTTTGGATCCATTACATGGCCATGGGAAAGGTAATGTCCCCAGTTTGAGTAACAAGAACAATATGTTAGCTAACTACACTAATATCAAGAATGATTATATTAGTGGAAAAATCACACATCATCTTTGCACTGTCGATGAGAATATCAATACCATTTCCATAAATAAAACTCCCAAGTGTAATGTTAACACTCATGGAACTAAGATGACTATCCAAGGCCCTCCATCAAATTAGACACCATAGACTTCCAAGTCACAATATAACTTACTTGACTAGTTGGGGAAGACCCCAGCCCAAATCTCAATCTTGGAAATGTTGCCTATCTCCCCTAAGCATCGATCCATTTTAGATAAGGCCCTACAAAGAATGACTGTTCCTAATGATCTTGATGTCAATTTTTTTGAGGAAATGGTAGGCTACTTGACCAATAATCATCATGCCACATTCTTTGAACAAGACTATGCAATTAAGAAGACAAATCATAATGACCTATTACATCTTGAAGTCCTTGTCGAAAAAACCAAAGTTAGATGAGTTTTAGTCAATGGAGGAGTAGGGTTAAATCTATGCACTTTAAAATTGATTAACACATTAGGTTTCTTAGAGGTGTGTGTAGACACCACCAAAAGTATTGTCATTAAGGCTTATGATGATGAAGAACAAAAATAAAATGGGGTGGTAACCCTTGCTATTAGAATTGGTCCTATAGTAATGGAGACAAAATTCTAGGTCTTGGATCTCACCCTTCCCTAAAACCTTCTACTAGGCAGACCTTGGATTCATGCCATGAAGGCAGTCCCTTCCACATATCATCAATGTCTCAAATTCCCTTACAATGGCACTGAAATAACAATAGATGGTGACCAAGATCCATTCCACTATTGCATTAGTCTAAAAGAGATACCCCAATGTCAAGTGTCAGTAAATCAAGAGGCTTCATCGTCCAATTCACCTCACTATTTTGATCCATCCACTCTCACTAGAACATCCATTTTGCCTTCATTACCTTCCACTCCTAGGGTTGAGATCCAAGACAAGGGTTGTGGAGAATATTGCATGAAGAAATATTATTGTGTTAGCCATCTAATTCCTCCTAAATAATACGATTTGCCTATAGCAGATAGCATATAGTTAGTGGTCACTATACACATCCCTCCCTCAACAACCTTTACAAAATGGGGAGAATTGAGCAAATAAGCCATACATGCAGAAGTTGTCACCTCTTGGTTGTATAGAGAAGACCCTGAAGAACCTCCCTCACTTGTCGACATTCATATAGATCAATATGGCAAAGGTTTTACAATAATGCAGAGCAAGGGATATAATGGACATAGTGGTTTAGGCTTACATCAAGATGGGAAGATTGAAGCAATCTTTGCTTCTTAGTGGCTAAAAGGATTAGGGCTTAGGTTTCAACTGATTCAGATTGGAATTTCTAGTACTACATCACCCTTAATCGAGGAAGTAAGTGTTTTAGAAGATATTGACACATCTCATGAACCATCTGACCAATACTACTGTGATTCCCTAGACTCTAACAAATACGAGTGGGATTCCCTATCATCCACATCTTCCATGGACCTTGATGAAAATTTTGGATATCTTGACTTAATGTTGAAATCCTCACCAAATCCATTGAATTCCTATCCACCAAAGAATATGACAAAAGAGGAATGGTTTAAACATTACTATTGGGAATCTCTTGATCCTACCTCTTGGCAACCTAATAAATCTGTTTCAGAGAACCAAACCTTGGCATTAGGCCCACCTCAAAATGAACCTAGATCTAAGCAATAGAGAAAAAAGGACTTGGTACAAAACTTTTGTGACCATATGAACAACTCATTCCTTACCTTGACTCTGTTGAACTTTAACAACTCTGATGATGACATGCCCCAACTCATTGATCGAGACCAACAAGACACACCTATCTTAGACATTTTTTAGAATGACAAAGTGATTGTTGAGTTCTTGGTACTAGGAGAAGGCATACCTAGTGGTGATCACAAGGCTAGCTTTACCATTGACTTGGACAATAAAGCATATATTTGGGGAATCTGTTCAACCCTCCAATCGCAAAAATAAGAAAAAGAATGGAAAAGATAAAAATGATGAGTCTCTAGGTGAAAACCACAAGGCACCTTTAGATAATCAAAAATCAAAAATAAAGGACACATCCGAAGGCGAAAACCTCTTTGAGGGACCTAAGGATGGAGGTTTAAACATTCTCCCTGTTGCATAGGAAAATTCACCCACCTCGACTAGTATATTTTGTAGCATCATTGACAAAACAAGAGCAGCCAGAATTCCAACACTTCTTTACACAAAGAAAAATTAATTTTGCTTAGCCATATGCAGACATGCCTAGGCTAGATCCTGAACATGTACTACATCATTTTCCCTTACAACCAAGTGTAAAACTAGTGAAACAAAAATTGAGGAAAATGCACCCATAGATTGCTTTACTAGCCTAGGCATAACTCAAGAAACTGTTAGATGTTGGTTTCATTCAATCAATCGACTATGAAAATTGGATTTCCAATCTTGTACCAGTCACTAAACCAATAAGGGGCATTCGTATCTACATAGATTTCAAAGATATCAACAAGGCTTTCGCTAAGGATGACTTCCCTCTACCCAACATTGACATGATAGTAGACATGACAGCAGGATATGAGATGTTGTCCCTTATGGATGGATTTTCAAGGTATAATCAGATTAGAATTGCAACTAAAGGCCAACCTAAAACAACTTTCACATGTCCTTAGGGAATGTATTGCTGGAATGTTATGCCCTTTAGACTTAAGAACGTTGGGGCAACCTATAAGTGTGCCATGACCACTATTTTTCATGACCTTGTATACACTCTCATGGAGGTTTATGTCAATGACCTTATTGTTAGATCCAAGACAAGGGAAAATCATTCACATGTTTTAGACAAGATATTTCAAAGGCTAGAAAAGTATAGAGTGAGACTAAATCCCAAGAAATGTGTGTTTGGAGTGAAATTGGGAAAGCTTTTAGGGTATATCATTTCCAAATGAGGCATTGAAGTGGATCTGACCAAGGTAAAAGAAATCATAGACATGCCTCCACCAATTAATCTCAGTTAGCTAAGTACATTGCAATGGAGACTGCAATCCATCAGAAGATTTATAGTGCAATTAGCTGATAAGACACATCCCTTTCAACATTTACTTAAGAAAGGAGTACCCTTTGCATGGACAGTTAGGTGCCAAGAGGCTTTTCAACTGATCAAAGAATGTCTACTTACTCCACTAGTCTTAATGCCACCTATTGAGGGAAGACCATTAATTCTCTCTATTTTAGCAACCCATTCATCACTAGGAGCATTGCTTGCACAAAATGATGATGAGGGTCATGAAAGAGCAATATACTATATCAGTCATACTTTGGTATATTATGAGCTCAACTACAATACCATTAAACGTGCTTGTCTTGCAATAGTATTTTCTACTCAAAAACTAAGGTACTATATGCTAAACCATCAAACAAAGTTGATTGCCAAGATAGATCCTCTGAAATATCTTCTAATCAAAGCAGCATTAATAGGGCGACTGGCCAAATGGGTAATGATACTTAGTGAGTATGACATCTTGTACATAAAGAGAAAAGCTATCAAAGGACAAGTCATTTCTGATCAGTTAGCAGATGCACCAATACAAGAAAATCATCCTTTAGTTGTAGATTTTCCTAACAAGTTTATATTCACCATTGACACAAACACAACATGGAAACTGTACTTTGATGGTTCTCATACAAATCATGCTTTAGGGTTTGGAATCCTATTTATCACACCACAGGGTGATTCTATCCCTAAGTCATTCAGGATTGCATTTTTGTGTACCAACAACATATCAGAATACGAAGCTCTAGTGACAGGGTTATGCATGGAAGTCAAATGGAAAATCAAGAACCTATAAGTTTATGGTGATTCTCAACTAGTAATCCAACAAGTAAATGATGACTATGAAACTAAGGATGAAAATCTTGCTCCCTATAAACACATGGTAGATAGTTTTAAGGAGTACTTTGACAAGGTTGACTTTCATCAAATACCTCATGTTCTAAATAGGGTAGTAGACACCATGGATACTATTGCTTCACTTCTTGACATACCAAGCAACATGCCTAAGTTTGAGTTTTTGGTAGAACAACTTTTGGTCCTTGTCTATGATATCCGAGATTTTGAGATGGTATGTGATATTGTTGGTCCTAATTCCCCATGGTACAAAGATATATATGACTACCTTCATGCTGAAATCATACCCTCTGGCCTTTCAAATAACCAACGTAGGACATTCCTTCATAAGTTAGCCAAATACACCATTGTCGGAGACACCCTATATAGATGCACCTTAGATAAAATTCTACTGAGATTTCTTGATTCCAAAGAAGCACAAGCAACCTTGTGTGGGGTGCATGAGGGTATATGTTGTTCCCATTCTAGTGGTCCTACCTTAGCTAAAAATATTATGAGATTAGGTTACTATTGGCATACTATAGAAAAGGACTCATATGTCTTTGTTAAGAAATTTTGCTAATGTTAGGTACATGAAGATTTGATACATGCACCAACACAAGAGCTCTGTCCCATAATGTCACCATGGCCCTTTGCCCAATGGGGACTCAACCTCATAGGTAAGATCCATCCAACATCATCCAACAACCATAAGTTCATTATCACTATGACTGAGTACTTCACCAAGTGGATTGAAGCTATTCCCATGACCTACATCACCGACACACAAATCTCTAAGTTTATCCTAAACTATATCATCTGTTGGTATGGTGTCCCTCAGTCCATAATCACAAATAATGGTTTTCCATTCAAGAACCAAGAAATCTGTTATCTCTGTGAAGAGTTTTATATCCAACATCATTTTTCTACCCCATATTACCCACAAGGTAATGAACAAGAAGAGGCATCTAACAAAACTATCATTAGAATCCTCAAAAAGACTATTAATGATGTTGGCCATGATTGGTATTTATAGCTTAATCCTGCCTTATTAGCACAATTATTTGTACTCCCACTGGTGCTACTCCATATTCATTATTATTTGGTTTTGAAGCCATCTTGCCTATTGAGGTTGAGATTCCTTCCCTGAGGGTATCCTTGAAGGGGAACATTGATGATGAAGAGTACCAAGTCTCAAGACTACAGGAGCTAGAATTCCTAGATGAATGAAGACATAAGGCATTAGATCATCTCCAAGCATACTAGAATCATCTTCATCATAGCTACAATAGGAAATTCTTGAATAGAAACTTTGACATTGGTGACCTAGTCTTAATGGAGAATCCTAAGAATCAAGTTGAAAAAGAGAAGTGAGGGAAGTTTGAACCTAATTGGTTAGGACCCTACATTGTCATAGAAGACTTAGGATTAGGATCATATCAACTCTCTACTCTTGAAGGAGAACGATTGTCAGCACCCATCAATAGTCTTCATCTAAAGAATTTCTATGCATAGCTTATGAGAGCCTTGTCTTAACTAGAAAAAATACAACAAAAAAAAAATTGTTACCATGGTGAAAACTTGGAAAATAGGCATCTTGGTAATATCAAAAAAATAAAAAAATCTAGAAAATAGTACAGAAAAATACTTCGTCCAATAGTGAAAACCACTTCGATGGTGCTTTGGATAAGTACCATGGTGAAAACCTGGCAAACAGGCACCATGTGTAGTTGACTCTACTCCTTTGTCTACTATCATTCTAATCTAACTTCCCTATACATAGTCCACTTCCCTATACATATCGCTTATCCCTATGCATACTATCTATCCCTGTACATATCATCTATCTTTCCCATCCATCACTTGTACATACCATTCATCATAAGTGGTAGTCTTTCTCATAACTTGGAATGATTGACATCGAGTGCATTTCATATCCCCCATTTTATCCTATTCATAATCAATTGGTCTTATACTTTACTGGGGGCAAACACTTGACTTGCATCATATTGGCTCTTACATTGGTTATGTTGAAGACATAAAACCATCAAAAAATCCAAAAACATCACAAAATGTCCTGAGAAAATACAAAAACATCAAAAAACTTCAAAAAGACAAAAAAATAAAAATATGTCAAAAGTCCAAAAAATAGAGTAAGAGTCAGTCACACTTGTTAGTCTTTATCATGTGTCAAACTATGTTGCCTCTATGACTAGACATAGGCAAGGGCATCTACCGATGTGCCCCTGAGGCACTAGGTCAGTGCTTTTAGGTTTGTCTGTGTAAAATCATGATTCAATCCATTGTTTATATGGCAAGGTCATTGGTCATGTCAAACTACAAGGTCTCTGTGTGTATAACGTAGGAAAGTCCATCAATCGATGAGCCCTTGAGGCTGCACTAGGTTAGTCCATTATGGTTCATCATATGCACTACCACACACGTTTGTTATCTTCATACAAATCAAGCTTATTATAGCCAGTCTTATTAGTCAAAGTCTAGTCAAACTATGAGGTCTCTATGTGTATAATGTAGGCAAGGCCATCAATCGATGAGCCCTCGAGGTTGCACTAGGTCAGTCCTTTAGGGTTTGTCATCACACACAGTCAATTGCTAACACATCATATCAAGTCATGCATCAATCTAGTCAACAATTCAATAATGTCTCTAAGTCAAATCAAACACTTGCCAAAGAAAAAAATCAAAACAAATCAACTTATATTTGCTATAGGATGTGTCCTTCCTAAAAACAAATAGTATCAAAACAATCAACCTATGTCTTATAAAGGATGAGTCCTTGAATATAGACACTATCAAACAATCAACATAGCCTTACTCAAGTTATCACATCAACAACATTAGACTCAAAGTCTTATATGATACACGTCTTTCTGAAACCAGGCTTTTGTCATGCCTTATATAGATAGTCATAACATCAAAACCAAACTTACAGTCTTATCTAGTATGTGTCTTTCTTGAAACCAGGCTCAATCAATCAATCATATTATCAATCAAAACAATCAAACAAATAGATCAAGTTTTGGAAAATATTTTACTGGCTTTTGACTTTATGGCTTATTTATCTTATCATTTCATTTGACTTTGTGATGGGAATTATGTTACTAGCTTTCTCAAGGATGTCCCATGAAGGATTTAGAGAAATAACGATGTATCACAATTCTATTTTCTTTGACTGTTGTCTGTTGACTATCTTTTCATTTTATGATTGGAATCCTGTCGCTAGCTTTCTCAAGGATGTCCCATGAAGGATTTAGAGAAGCAACGATGTATCAAAATTTCATTTTCTTTGAATGTTGTATGTCGCCTATCTTTTAACTTTGGATTTTGATTCATGTTACTAGTTTCCTCAAGGATGTCCTATGAAGGATTTAGAGGAGCGATGATGTCTCAAGACCCATCTTTTATTTGTTTGTTCTCTATGGTTTGTCTTGACAAAAAGACTAGGGAAACTATGCCCTTCGTATGAGTTAGGACAATCCTTGTTTGCAGCTATCTATTGTTAGCAAGTAATGACCTTTCACACCTTTATCTCTTTCATATCATGGTGTTTTTCTCCATTTGTATTAGTCTCACCTAATGATGATAAAGTGCAACACCTTTAGTGCTACAGTGAAACATTAAAGATTGCTAATACTAACATCCATCTCATTTTTTTATTATTGTTATTAATCTTTCTTTTTGCACTAATAGTTCTTCTTTCTTGCATTATGATGGAGTCTTGTGACACACAAAAATATAAATCATCCTGCATATACATTCATGTTAGACATATCATATAATCATACATAAATCTTGCATATGAAAAATACAAATATATAGGCATTTACTATATCTAGGACATTATGGCATAATAGACATTCATCATTATAGATTACATAATAAAAGCATTGTACATATACCTCACAATACATCTCATCATCAGAAATTGCATACATAACATCCATTGATACCATAAGAAATCAATGCATACATTCTCATATAGAATAAGTATCACATCATAGGCTGCATAAACACATCATAAAGTAGATATGGTCATCCATCACATAGGCATCTCGTATAGACATAACATGTATAAATAAATGACTGAATAATCAATAAATAGAACTACATATCATGAGAATCACCACCAAAATCATATATATATATATATATATATATATATATATATATATATATTGCCCAAAAGTGTCACATCACAATGCCATAATGTATCAATAAATATGGAGCCCGCAGGCTATGTGATCATAATGCAATGTCTCAGTACATATCAAGAAATGTCCCTATCTAGAACTATCACTACTTCCATGACTAGAGTGTGTAAATGAATGATGTCAAGATCCTGATGACCTATATCCTGAATGTGTCTAGTCATATGGTCCAGATCTACGAGGCCCCTCAACGCCCTCTGTAGTCATTGTCCTAGTGTGAGTCTTGGTCTAAGACCTGCTGCTATGTGCCTGTGAAAAACTGGGAGCCTGTCTCTCTGGAGGAACCTCTTCCTCATATAGGTCCCTGTAATAAGAATCCCTCTCACCAAATCTGACTAGCTCTTGAGCGAATGCATCAGCTGGCCCACTACAAAGAGCTCTGATCTCTGAAAACCACTACTCAGTCTCCTATCTTTGAGTTATGGCTTGATCCCTATCCATATATGCCCTATCTCTCTCCATCTAAAAGGCATCCCACTCTGACATCAAAACCCTCATCCTCTCCTCCAAGGATGCAATCTAAGCACGTAGAGTCACAATATCTAGATCAATGGCCTCTGTATCATCCTTTCGAACTCTCTATATCCCATCATCCTCATCCTCCATCTCCTCTAAAATATTGTCATGGAGCTCACGCTCCTAATCATCCTCTTCATCATCTTGATACACACCAAGTAGACCAAGGGCATCTATTTCTACCTCCTCCCTACCTGCCTCCTCCTCTACATGCTCCATTGGAACATCCTCCTCTGCATGCTCCTCTCTACCAACCACAACATCCGCCCCCTCCCCAACTCCTCCAACATCAATCATATGAACATCCTCTCCCTCTCTCTCCCCCTCATGGATGGGTGACAAAGGTGGACCTCATCCTCTTCGACCACGTCTACCCCTCCCAACAGCCCTCTGACCACCACCACGACCATCTCCATCATCACCATGACCACCTCTACCATGCCTTTCATGCAACCCTATCCCTCGCCGCTCTATCGGTGCATCCTGATCTGGGTCTATCAATGGAACTAGTCTATGATCCACCCACCATATATCATATGCCACTATAGTGCCTGGATCATCTATTCTGCCTCTCCAAGCCCACTGTATTGGATGTAGTGCATCAATGTCAGCCTCTGCAATAGCCACCGGAATCTATACAACCCATAATGTAATCTCCCTAGAAGACCTCACATACTTTGCTTAGCCTCGAGGCTCATCTTACACCTCTCCAAACTATCTCAACACTTGATCTGACAAGTGCCTCTTAATAATATGAACATGAGAAACTGTTCATCCAATCAAATACTGAGTTTTCCAGCACAAAGTCAGAAGACCATCCTCACGAGGCCACTACAAACACTCCATATACGACGTCCACATAAATTGAACCATCGTGTCAATGGCATGTCTTTAGAATCTGATATCCCCAACATGATGTTGAGTATTAGCCCCCTGCATATCGAAGGGCATAAGGTGATCCCTGTTGAATATCCACTATCACTGGTGGATAGAAAATGGCTGTGTTCCCACACCCATACCATCAGGAGCATGGTACCACAAGACATAGAATGGCCATCTCTATGTTATATCATGTAAATGGAAATATAGCATAGCTAAAAGACATGGGCCCTAGGCATAGACAACTCCCCTCTCTAGCATACCAACTAGCATATCTCCCCATCCCACAAGAAATCCATGACCTCGGCAGTCAAGGAGGACTATGCCACCAATCAAGGTACACAAAAGATAGTCTAACCGCCTATGCTTATGTGCTAGGACATGCCACCTAATCTCATAGTGATCAATTTGTAACTCTCTAATGTCGTCATGGGGGTAATATCTACAAATCTCAGAGAAACCCCTCTATGTGTCATACATGACTCTAGTCCCTCTAATAGGAATTCTCAGAATCCTATAGATGTCCTCTAATGTCACTATTGCCTCACTAGTAGGAAAATGAAAGTAACATGATGAAGTCCCAAATGCCATAAAAATCGTTTCTCCCCACTCCACAAACTATCATAGAAACGGAAAGTCAATAGTCTAAACTCCCTCATGTAGATAGGATCTAGTACAACTTGTAGTGGTATTGTACATGCCTCATGTTAGCAACAATGATATATCATAGTCAAAATTAAATAAGATCCATAACATTAAAATGCATCACTTCATTTTCAAATCCGTTTCAAAAATTCAAATGTGTAAATTAATTTTGCAAATGCGTCATAATATGTCAAATGTGTCATTCTACATCACAAAAGAGTGCAAAATGCAACTGTGTGCATAAATTCAAATGCAAACCTTTACATTTACACATAACAAAACCTTATACTATATGCATATGTGTATAAAACAATTTCAAATGTGTCTCTTTTTAACATATGCGTCTACTTAAAATTCAAATGTGGTGCTATAAAACAAATGCATTCAACAAAATACAAATGTGTTTAAATGAAAAAAAAAAAAAGCTACATAAAACTATAGTTGTGTCAAACTGCATGCAAATGTGGTGATGATGCATGCAAATGCAAGTTTTATACAAAATGGGGCATAACAAAAACATGCAATAAATGCCTAAAAATGTATGCAAAGTAAAATTTCAAAGGTCGGTTTTGAGCAACATACTGGGGGGTTTGCATCAGTAGGTTGCCTAAACATTCGGATCCTATAGGTGTGATAGTGAGTATGTGGACCTGGAGACATTCTCGCTAGGAGCCTAAAGCAAAAACTCAATTTTCAAAACTAGGTGGGTGAAAATGAATTCATTTTTCACCCATTTTCTATTTATACCTAGGGTTTTGGGTGGCAATTCTTCTGACCTTGTCTACTAGCCACGTACACTTCCAACTTCAATCGACCCGTACACGTCACTAACACCTCCAAATTCATTTCTATCAACTCCATTGAATTTTTGGCTATCAAATTGACTAATCAGGACTATTTCCAAATTCTTTGACAATTTTTGAAAATTTGTCAATTTTCCTGAGGGGGCATACCTTCACCTGTTTTACACTGGGGCATGACTAGGGCATATTTTTGATCTATTTTCTTTGACACATAGCCGAAATGACATTATATCAAAGAGGAGCAAAATGTAGACACCGAAATTTGATCTAAGCCTACGACTTCAATTTCTTCATAATTTGTATTTCCATGGTCATGATTAAATAATGTCAATTGTTTAATTATTCTCTAAAGTTCTTCATTTCTTTAATAATTAAATAAATCTATTTATTTAATTAATTTACCTTAATCTTAATTCATCCATTAATTAAATAATCTTAATTATTTAATTAAATTCTCATTTTCTTTATTCTATCTGATTAATTAAATAAATGCTTTTTATTTAATTATGTTACTAACTAACCTTATTCTTCTTTTCAAATTAAATAAATTCTTATTTAATTTACCCTTTATCATATTTCAACTATAATTAAATAAATTATTTATTTATTCAATTATTCATTTAATCCCTTCATCACTTAATTAAATAAATCTTATTTATTTAATTATTCTTCAAATATCAAATCTCAAATTAAATAAGCCATTTAATTCGTAAAAATCTATTTTAACACATTCTTCTATATTTAGATAATTGTATAACTTATCTAGGTATTCACTTTGACTCAACTTGAGGTCTATTTAAATCGGTCAATTAACTCCTGATTTAATGTTTGAGTTGCTTTCACGAGTAATCTTTTTGTCAAATCATTCATTTATCTAGTTCTAAATCATTTGTGTGTACATGTGTATTGATTAAATATCTTTATTTAATTAATTAAATCTTGTGTGTGCATTCGAACAGAGCATTGCTTTAATCCTATCTTTATCTTTTGTCATGCAAAGACTATTCTTCTTTTTTTGAATACCTAACTCAAAGATTAAATCATTTATTTAATCTTTATTTCTATTTCTAGTTTTTATCACTCATGTCACTACTAACAGTTATTAGAATGCATGTCTAATCTTTTGATCTCAACTGTCTGTCAATCTTTCAATCCTGACCTATCATTCGAATGATCAATTTTCTATAAATTGATCTGTCTTTCATCATTTCAATCCCTCCCGAATTCTTGTGACTTTTGGAGCAATTATCTTAAATCTTCGATGTTTCATTATTATCACAATCCTTAGGCTATTCTTGCACACAAATACTAAAAATTTGAGGACAAGTACACTACAGACAATGAAATGGAGGACAAGAAAGGTTATCTATGGAGTTACATCGATCTTTGGTGAGATTGTTTTATGTTTTAGCTTGTTTCCTTTGTTCTTTGTTGTTTGACTTTAGATTGCATTTAGAGCTTAAATTGCATATTTTGTGTGCTATTTGACCTTTCATTGTATTTCCTAATGTTACAAATATTTTACCTCATATATCAATAATATTACAATTACTATTCATATTCTTAATATAAATATTACATTTACCTTATGATAGTTATTATAAGTAACAACCTTATATCCTACCTAATGTTACTATTAATTTTACTTCTCAAACTAATTTTACTATTTGTCCTTACTATCTATTAATATTAATATTATCCTCAATATTAATAATAAAATCATATTCATTTGCTATTAATCATAAAATTAATATAAATACTTATATTATAATTAATATAAATGACATTGCTCATATTGATATTATTGTTACCATTTAATATAATAGCTCTTTTTAAGTATAAACAATTCTTTCTATCCTTAGTATTAAAACCAATGAGATTACAACCCCTAAAAAATATCATTATTAACTCCCTAAATTACTTGAGTAAATAGTTATGTTTTGATTGGAGGCAAAAAATGGGTTTTGAAGGGGCCCGAAACCCTTTACAAAAAAAGCAGCTGATAAAAATAGAAAACAACATCATGTAGCAATCAACCCAACGACAATGAATCAATAGCCAAAAAGTATCCAAAAAGAAGGCAGCCAGCTAACACCAGTACATATTGTCCAAGATCTCAACAACCTCCATTTCACTAGCAACCATCTTCTGCACATTATCCATAGTATCAGACACCTCTATACCAGAGGCCACGCCCTAAGCTTTCATTCTATTTCTAATTCTGGCCCTCAACCCACCAGTTTTTACCTCACCACTCAAAACACTACATTTAACACCACCCTTCTCACCAGCACAATCCACATCTAGTAGCTTACCCACAACAACAATATCATCAGCAGACACAATATCCTTTCTCTTTTTTATAGTAATCACAAGGGAGATCACCTTGGAAAAGTCAAAAATTTCCAAAACCTTACTGACATCTCCAATCTTCATCACAACATTCCACATTTTATCAATTTTATCCTCAAGGGATAAGATTCTCCCTTCCAAGTTCTATTTCAAATTGATGGTTTCCTCTACCATAGTATTATCCACAATATTAAGAGATTCCATCAGATCATCAATTTGGATTTGGACAGAAGGATCCTCAACCTTACTGGAAATACCTCTAATTTTAACATTAGTCCTATTAATCTCATGGAAGAACCACTTAAAAAGTTTAAACAACACATTAGCACTATCACGAGCTGAGCCCAACACATTAGAAAACTCCTCTCTGTCAAAGTTATTAATCCCTTTTCCCACAACATCCTCATTAGAAGAACTAACATTAACCTCATCAACAAAAATATCCTTACCTTTGCCAACGAAGACATGAGTCTTCATCTATTGAATGGAGCAGGTGATTTCCTTCTCAATAGCCTTCCTTTTCATCAGCCTATCCACATCTACTTTGCTAGTTCCCACAGTATGTCCTCCACCCATAGCCCTTTCCTTCCCCTACTTCTGCATCCTAATGTCAGCACTCAAAGAAGCCTCGCCAAAGATACCTCCAACCAAAGAAAGAGGGCAACCCTTCTCTAAGAGTTGGCCAGCAGTTCCCAACACCCTTCTCTTTTAGCTCCCATCCTCAGTCTCCTACAGTTGTCTAGTCGTTGGGGGAGGAGAGGAAGCTTCCCCATAAAGTTTATTTTTTTCCTCAACCCCCTTAGGATGAACATTCACTACCACCTCATCACTGCATGTCATATAGCCCTCTTTGTCATCTGATTTCCTTTTCCCAATCTTACCCAAAAAAGGGGAATTGGGGCCCTCCTCAAGAGAGGCATGCGTATCTAGGACATAATCAACATCATCATCCCTATCAGAATTAGACTCTTTGTTCAAAATAAGCCTCCTCTTCTTATATTTTTTACTAACTATTTCCTCTTCCGACACCATCTCATAACTCTCCTGGGGTTTAGCAATATCTTCCTTCGGGGACACAAGAGGTTTTTGCACATCATGAACTTTGACATGTTCATAGATTAGGAGAATTAACCCCACATGTAGGATAGGGTTTCTATGGTTTTCATATGATCCTTAATCCCCAAGTCAAATGACATCAACAAGTAGTATGGAAAGGAAATCCATTTCTTATGCCTGAAATGGTTAAGCAAAAGGAAATGGTAAGTGTTAATCATCGTATACCTGCCTTCCAGGGTGACATACCTCACAATCTCTTCAACAACATCATGCCACAACACTTTTAAGGAGCTCCTCTGATAACCACCACTCTTTGTCATCTTCAAATCAGCAGCCTCATTCCCTTTAAAGAAAATAGACATTGCAGCCTACGATTCTTTTTTTGTCTTTGAACACCTTCATACCATGCATAGCCAAGCTAGTAATTTGAGCTATGAATTATTAATCAACCACGACTTCTCTTCTGCCCAAATTCAAGGTTCTCTCATTCCACCCTTGAGCAACCAAATCAGTGACCTAGGGGTTGTTACCATGCAGTTTCTCCATATATGGAGTTAAGCCACCCTTCTCTAAAATCTCCCACCCCTCCTTCCTCTACTTAGCAAAAATGCAAGACTTAGGCTCGGCAAAAAAAATTTCCCCACCCATCACAGAAGACTTAACAAATAGAGGCCAAGCACAATGCAAAAACCTCAAGAGAATAAGACAGATACCACCTAAAGAATAATTATAAATAGAAGACTCTAGAAATTAAGGCAAATATCACCCAGAATCTATGTAAAGCCAGTAGAAGGATATATATGAAATGATGAACTTGAACTCCAATACATCTTAAAGTCATCCCCCATACTTAAAACTTGAACATCCCCATTCATAATACGAGTCCATGTGATTAAGGACATGCACAACTCAATACAAAATACAATCAAAAGAAACTTGAGATTAGCATTCATTGTTAATAATAGTTGTTGCCTCAAAAGGAATAGGATCATTTAAATCCTACTCCTTTCTTTCTCTAACACCAAAGTTAGTGAAGAAATCAGATAACATATTTCCCTCTCTCAATACGTGGGAGATATAAAAAGTATCAAAGGAATTGATAATTTCAATGGAATCCCTAACCAAGGCCTCAATAGTCCAAGATGGAGGTAAAGCATTCTTCAAATTACTTATAAAGTTATTTACCATGTTATTATACAGTATTTATTTTGACATTGCTTCTATTACTAGACTACGCATTTAAGAATAGATTTGTTCTAAATGTTGTCATTTGCGGTGATCATTGTAATTGTGGATAACTAAAATTTAACATGTCTACCCTAACGAGTTGGGAAACCAAACATATATGGAGATTTAAGTAATTCTAATACTACTACTAGTGTTTGAAAACCCTAATCATAAAGCTTTTGTAATCTCAAATATGTGAAGGGCATGCATGAAATGCATAGGTATAAATTTTATTTTTGTTGTTTAAAATACAGAGGGGAAAACCCTTGCCATGGTAGCATCAACATAGAGAAGGATTTTTGTTTCATGAATGTAATTTACAAACTTAATCATAACAATGTAAATGATTTATAGGTTTGAGCTTTAGTTTGTTATAGTCAAATCTTTTTTTTTTTTGGGTTCACACATGTTGTGGGGTGATCTGCCTTGTGGGAGGCTACACCATCACAAAGGGTCATGACTCCCTCAGGGTGGCCGCACCCCTTTTCAAATAGTGTGGTGGATTGGGGAGGGTCATGCCTCCCAAAAACCCCAACCATCCTTGGGGTGCTACCATCATCTTCGTGAAGAAGAAGGATGAATCCCTTCATATTTTTATATATTATAGACAATAGAACAAGGTGATAACAAAAAATTATTACCCACTTTTGAGGATTAATGATTTGTTTGATCAAATGCAGGGAGAAGAGTGTTCTTGAAGATTGGCCTTAAGTTCGGTTATCATTAGTTGTGGATTTCAGAAGCAGATATTCATAAGATTGATTTCACAACTAGGCATGGTCACTATGAGTTTATGGTGGTACCATTTGGATTGACGAATTCTCCTACAATGTTCATAAGTCTCATGAACGGAGTATTTCATACTTTCCTAGATCATTTTTTTGTAACATTCCAAGATGAAATTCTAAGATACTCAGACTAAGGAGGAGCCTGAGGAGCACTTGGGACAGGTTCTTTAGTGTTTGAGAGAGCATTAGTAATATGATAACTTGTGGAGGTGTACATTCTTTCGTTCAAAGGTTCATTATCTTGGTCATATTATATATAGAAATTGTATGGTCTCCTTTGATCCATCAAAGATTAGGGCCATTATAGATTGGCCAGCACCCACCACTATGACAGAGGTTGGGAGTTTTATGGGCTTAGTGGGTTATTACTGTCAATTTATCAAGGGTTTTTCTAGGATTACACATCCTATCACTTATCTTCAATAGAAATGGAAGAAGTTTGAGTGGAAAAATCAGTGTGAGAGGGTCTTCCAAACACTGAAGGAGCATCTCACTAGTGCTCCTATATTATCAGTATTAGATCCTTCAGAATATTCCATGGTATGCATTGATGCCTTTATTGATGGATTAGGTACAATACTTATGTAGGAAGGTAGAGTCATCATGTATGAGTCATGAAAACTCAAGACCCATGAGCTAAACTACCCAACTCATGAGTTGGAGTTGGCAATAATAGTTCACACTCTAGTTTGTTGGAGACATTTTCTTCTAGGTCATCACTTTGAGTTACATTGAGACCACCAGAGTCTTGAGTACATATTCACTTAGCCGAATCTAAATGATCATGAAAGGATTTGGATGGATTTTTTATGTGAGTATGACTTTGATGTGCATTACATCAAAGGGAAGGAGAACATTGTAGCAGATGCTTTGAGTAGGATGCACCCTGAGCTATTAACTATATCTTTAGATATTGATTTGAGGAGCTAGATACTGCTACATTTACCAGAGGATGATTAGTACATGGAGGTCTAATAGGTGATCCAATAATAGAGGGCCCTTAAGGGCAAGTTTTTAGGTTATACCTTAGATTCTAATGGCTTATTATGTCATAGAGGTCACATCTACATACCTAGTATAGGAAACCTTTGTATAGTCATACTATTAGAGGCACATAGGCCACCCTATGTAGCACATCCAAGAGTGAAGAAGATACACACCAAACTTAGACAACTATATGATTAGGCAAGGATGTGACAATACATAGCATATTTTTTAACTCTATACCTTGAGTGTTAGAGAGTCAAATCCAAGCATCAACATCTAGTAGGTCTTCTTTATCCACACAATATTCTTGATTGAAAATGGGATACCATTTCAATGGACTTCATTATTGGTCTACCTTTGTCCACATGTCACCATGATGCCATCATGGTGATTGTTGACAAATTGAACAAAGTAGCCCATTTTTCACCCATGTGCACCACTCATACAACTCTAAAAATTGTGAGGGTATTCTTAGATGATGTTGTTAGGCTTTGAAAATATCCCCAGAGGATCATTTTAGATAGAGATTCACTCTTTACATCAACATTTTGGACATCATTGTAGTAGTTGTTGGGCACACAACTCAACTTTAATACGGCTTATTATCTTGAGATAGATGGGTAGACAAAGAGGGTAAATCATATTTTAGAGGATATGTTACGTATGTATGTGATGGATCACCAGTCTCATTAGGAGTGTTTATACTTGGTCAAATTTTCCTATAATAATGGGCATCATAGTTCTTTGGGCATGCCACCATTTCTAGCATTGTATGGTAGGCCTTGTAGGACTCCTTTGAGTTGGGATCGTATAGAGGATAGAGTGGCTATTGGTTCAGAGTTGGTTTAGGATATCGAGAGATAGGTGGATTTGATTAGGAAACATCTACAGGAGGCACAAGATCATTAAAATAAGTATCCCAATGTTAAGAGGATTGATCAGAGCTTCTTAGTTGGTGATCGAGTATTCTTGAGAGTGTGACCACATAAGAGTCTAATCTATTATTGAAAAGGCTTTAAGCTTGCACCATGGTTTGTAGGAACATCCAATATATTGGAGAGGATAAGTCCCATCGCTTATCATTTAGCCTTGTCACCTAGCCTGTCACGCCTCCATAGTGTGTTTCATGTTTCATTTTTATGATGTTATGTGTATAATGGTTCTCATATACTAGACTAGGAAGCCTTGCAGCTGGAGTTGGACGAGCAGCTAGAATTGGATCCCATTCATATTTTGTCTTGTTAGATGTTGGCCCTTCAAGGGTGAGAGTTGGATTACGTCAAGGTCCCACGGGATAGATATGACGAGGTTGTAGCTACATGGGAGGATGCCTCCTATTGCAATATAAATTCAATTTTATTATTATTCCAATACTAATGGATAGTAGGCATTGGCCAAAGGCCAACTACACAACCAAATGTTATAGTGATGGGGGGTCCTAGGGGGTTTTGTAGCCCCCCTGACGTTGAAGGTGTTCGAACAATGTCACAAATTTTTTTGGGGACTTTTAATTTTTGGCAATTATGCCAAAAGTTTGACATGTAGTTGTATGAGTCATACTTTCTATTTTAGGAATTTTTTGTTCGAAAAGGACTCAACAACTCAAATTTGTATTACTCTGT
This sequence comes from Sequoia sempervirens, assembly GCA_007258455.2. Classification (NCBI taxonomy): domain Eukaryota; kingdom Viridiplantae; phylum Streptophyta; class Pinopsida; order Cupressales; family Cupressaceae; genus Sequoia; species Sequoia sempervirens. The sequence goes on along the minus strand of VDFB02018296.1, from coordinate 15,258,793 downwards.
TGAAGTCAAGGTTTTTTGCAAGCTTTCAAAAGACTGTTGTATTGTGAATTTTCCTGAGAAATAAAATACGAAAGATCTTTGTCTGTGGTTTTTTTCCCAGTATAATTTTACCATGTTTTCCATGTAAATTCTGAGTTTGTTTATGTTTATTTATTTTCTCTATTTTCTGCACTATAAATTTTTCCTACAATTGGTATCAAAGTGAGGTTTTCACATAAGTTGTGTTTTTGGGAAGTAAACAATGAAAGGAAGCACAGTTACCAAATTTGAGGTAGAAAAGTTTGATGGTTCTAATTTTTCTTTATGGAAGCTAAAGATTCAAGCTTTATTGGTGAAGGATGGATGTTCCCTTGCTCTCAAATGGGTAGCATCAAAACCTACAGCCATGAGTGATGCAAATTAGAATAAAAAGGATAGAATGGCCAGAGAAACAATCTAATTATCTCTAGCAAATTCAATACTATTCAATGTTGTAGAGGAGAAAAATACACATGACTTGTGGACTAAACTTGAAAAGTTGTATGAGGTGAAGTCATCGACAAATAAAAATATGTTACATAGGCAACTGTATAATTTGAGAATGTGTGACAATTTATTTGTCACAGATCATCTAAATTATTTCAACACACTAACAAGAAAGTTGGCTTCAATGGGTGTGAAAATTGAAGAGGATAAGGTAACAAATTTATTGTGCTCATTGCCTAAAACTTGGGATCAACTAGTTATGACTCTTAGTACCTCAGCTCCAAGTGGGAAATTGGTCTTTGAAGACATGGTGGCTACGTAATTTTTGAAGATACTATGCAGAAGACATCTCAAGGATCTTCTTCTAATGAAGCATTAGTTGCAAGAGGTAGAACTTAAGAAAGAGGAAATATTGAACATAAACAAACTAGGTCCAAATCCAACGAGCAAAAAAGACTAAAGTGTTGGAACTATAGAAAAAATGGACATGTTAAAAAGGATTGAAGGCTACCTAAAGCAAGCAAAGAAAATTCTTCTTGACAGGCATCTAAGGAAAACACAGTTGAAGTTTAAACACAATTGGAAGATGAAGAAGTATTAACTGCTAACCTGAGAGGTTCTTTACTTCATGTTTGGATTCTTTATTTTGATGCCTTCTTTCACATGACTCCACACAAAGTCTATATTTTTTTTATCGGTCATGTGATGGAGGTATGGTTTACATAGGAAATGATAACCTCTATGAATCTATTGGTGAAAGTGACATAAGAATCAAAATGTTTGATGGAATGGTAAGGACTATACAGCATGTCAAACATACTAGGATTAAAGAAAATTTTGTTGTCTTTTGAATTTTTTGATGAACAAGGTTACTGGTTCAATGGTGAAAACAAATGTCTCAAGGTAATAAAGGGTGTGTTGGTTGTGTTGAAGGGAGAAAAAGTAGGAAATCTCTACAAGCTAGTTGGGGAAACTAGTAGTGGTGAAGTTGCAGTGGCATTTGATGTAGAAACAAACTCTATATCAACCTAGCATCAACGACTAGGCTATATGAGTGAACATGGTCTCAAGGTACTACTAGATAGAAATATTCTCCCTATATCAAATGTAAAGATTTAAATTTTTGTGAATATTGTTTGTTTGGAAAACAAAATAAACTGAGTTTTTCTAGAAGTACTACTAGAAGTAAAGATGTGTTATAATTAACTCATTCAAATACTTGGGAAGCTCTTGTTAAACTATTGGGGGTCTGCCATATTTTGTTTCACTTATACATGATTATTATCATAAGGTGTGGATTTATCTTCTCAATAAGAAGTTTGAAGTGTTTTCTTATTTTAAGAAGTTTAATTCTTTAGTAGAGAATCAGAAGGGTAAGACTATAAAATGTTTGAGAATAGATAATAGGGGAGAATTTTGTTTAGGAGATTTTAACCAATTTTGCAATGAGTTTGGTAAATTGCAAGGAAATTTATGGTTTCTATGATACAACAAAAAAATGGTGTTGTTGTTGTTGAACACATGATCCATACAATTATGGATCGAGCTAGATGTACGTTGAGCACTATTGGTTTAGAGAAAAAAATTTGGGCAGATGTTGTTTCTAAAGCCTATTTCTTGATCAATAGATCACCCACTACAACTCTTGATAATAAAATCCCTAAATAAGTAGGGACAAGTAAACCTGTTGATTATTCCCTTCTTCGTGTATTTGGTTCAAATGCTTATACTCATAATTCTAAAGAGAATAGGAATAAGTTGGACATGAAGTCCACAAAGAATATTTTCTTGGCTATGTAGAAGGTATAAAGGGGTATAGATTGTGGGATACTATTGCCCAAAAGGTTATAGTTAGCTGAGATGTTTGTTTTAATGAAAAGGAAATGCAAAGAGGTAAAGAACAACAAAGTACATAAGTTATTCTAGTTGAGGTGGAAAGTTATTATGATAATCCATAGGTACTAGATGAAAATAAACAAGGTGAACAACAATCAAATATTCCACAGGGTGATATATTACCCATTGTAAGGAGGTCCACTAGAGTATTCAAAGCACCTAAAAAGTACTCTCCTAGTTGTAATTTTTCTTATACATTACTAACTAATGTTGGTGAACCTAGTTCATATTAGGAAGCTTGTGAATTTGATTGTGCAAGCAAGTGGAGAGTTCCCATGGAAGAGGAGATGGAAGCTCTTCATAAGAACAAGACATGGCAGCTCATTCCATTTCCTAAGGGGAAAAAATCTATTGGGAACAAGTGTGTCTTCAAATTGAAAAGGACATAAATGATAATTTGGAAAGATATAAAGCTCGATTGGTGGCCAAGGTTATGCACAAAACTCTGGTATTGATTTTGATGCTTTTTCACCTATTGTATGGTTAAGTAAGTTATTAAAGTTGTTTTAGCTCTATTAGATAGTCTTTATTTGGAGTTAGAATAGTTAGATGTAAAAATGGCCATCTTGCATGGTGGTCTCCCAAAGGAAATTTATATGCAGCAACCAAAATTTTTTGAGGAAAGAGACAAGGAGAATCTTGTTTGTTAGCTGAGAAAATCATTTTATGGTTTAAAATGAGCACCAAGGTGTTGTCACAAGTGGTTTGATTCCTTCATGATGAGTTTGGGTTTTAACAAATGTGAGATTGATCATTGTGCCTATTTTCAAGGGTGTGGTGATGATAGCTTTATTGTTTTTCTTCTGTTTATTGATGATATTTTGGTCATAGGCCCCAACATGAATAAAATCATCCATTTGAAAGCTCACCTTGCTAGAGAGTTTGAGATGAAGGACTTAGGTAGAGAAAATCAGATTCTTAGTATGAGGATACATAAAGACAAAATAATAGGAAAATATGGTTTTCACAAAAAACTTATGTGGAGAAGGTTTTGCAATGCTTCAATATACAAAATGAAAAAACAATTAGTAATCCATTTCCTATTTATATTAAATTATCTTTAGAACAATGCCCTTGCATAGAAGTGGAGAAGGAACAAATGTCTCGTGTACTATACTCATCAGTAGTTGGAAGTATTATGTTTTCCATGGTGTGCATTAGACTAGAAATCACACAAGCAGTGAGAGTAGTCATTCATTACATGGGGAATCTAGGTATTGAGCATTGGACGTCTATGAAGTGGATCTCAAGTATTTGAGAGGTACTTCTGATGTTGATCGTTGTTATAGTGGTGTAGTCTTCAGGTTAATGGGTATGTGGATGCAGATTTTTTTGGAGACAGAGATAAGAGAAAATGAACTACAGGTTATATTTTCTCCTTAGTTGGAGGTGTTGTTAGATGGGTATCAAAGTTGTAGATAGTGGTGGAATTATCTACTACTGAAGCTAAATATTTGGCAACAACGTAGGCTAACAAGGAGGCAATCTAGCTTCATAGACTTTTGGGTGAATTTTAGGTAAAGTAGGAGAACATGGTGTTGCATTGTGATAGCCAAAGTGCTTTACACTTAGCATAGAACTCAACATATCATGTCAGAATGAAGCATAGTGATATTCAATATCACTTTATACATGAGCTGGTAGGAGGACAAATATATTTGGCCAAGATACATGCTGATGTAAACCTAGCAAATATTATGATGAATCCTATTGGTAGAGAGAAGTTCATCTGGTACAAAACTTCTCTAGGCTTGTATGTTACTTGATGATTGGAACCAAAACTTGGCAACTAGGACAAAGATGGTTCCAATTAAAATTGGGTAGCATAAGTGTAGAAAGAAGATATAGATTCTAATCTGAGTCCAACTATGATAATACATGCCTACAATTCATGACAAGGCTAAAGATGCCATCCTCTAGGAACCAACAATCTTGGAATTCAAGCTCTCTTGCAACTGAACAAACCAACATCAATGCAGTTGATCCTTTTCTATCCCTCATATTACACCACTGTAGCTATAGTGTCTCAAGTGCAGGTCAATAACCCAAATGCTCAACTAGGCCAAGATTAGAGTCAATACTCCAACAACCTTAAAGCCTAAGGTCTTCAAGTTACTGCAAAATGAGAGGCTTGATATCCAAACCTCATCCAAATTATGGTTAGAGAGGGTCAGCTCCTCTAGCATAAAATAACACCACCCAGTTGTAACCATCCCATCATAGGAACCCTAACACCCACTTAACTCCAATTTAACCAACCTATTACACCTATGAGCTAAGATGGTCAGGCCAATATTTCACATAGAACATCCTAAAATCCAAGATCACTTTACCTTTTGTCTATAGCTCTAGTTTTCAAATACAAGAAAAATAAAAAAGATCAAAATAGTCCCAAATCTAAGAATAAAGTGAGAGGGGCTTGTGTAAGTTGAAAAAGAAATTCATAGGCTACACCTACATTTGACTTTAATTAGTAATTTAAGTATAATATCAAAAGTTAGATATATAAGAAAAGAATCATTTGAAGGTTCTTTGAAAAACTAAATCATTTACTTCAAGGCCTCCATAAAACCCTATCTGAAGTAATAAAAAAGAGGTCAATCACTAAAACCTTAACATGTTTCTCTATCTACAAGCTAGAAATTCCTACTAACACAATGATTGTGCCACAAACAACTCTTCTATGCATAAAACTTACTGATATCATAGGACTACCATGAAATTAGTGACATCATCTTGGGAGACCAATTCCAATCATAAACTTAGCTTGGCTACCTAAAACCTAAACTACTAGAAAATCACATTCTAATATATTATTACATACCTTATGTAAATTAAAAAATAGCAATAGCACCCAAATTTCCATTTTTTTCCCAAACTCAATTTAGTCACCTAAAACCAAGTCTTTCAGTTCAATCTCACTGACAACAAGACCACACAATCTAGATAGCTATCCTCCAAGCTACAACATATTAGAAGCACTGAGAACAACATCATTATCGCTACCATTATGGTAAATAAGCCAACTTTAGTAGTCATCAATGAATCCTCCAAAGAAAAAATGGAGATAGAGCCAACCTAGCTAAAAAAATGGAGATCCCATCCTTGCACAATGGATACAAGAACCAAAAATTCTAGTTGCACCTATGATAGCAAGGCACTAAACAAGCTCAAACGATATCATGTTCTTGGAACTAACCTTGATGGAGCTTTCTATAGAACTAAACCTGAAGGAAGGTTTTTGTCTTGTTATTAATGCAACTTCCTTGGTATGCATGAATCCAAAATGTGGAAGCATAGACAAGGCATGTGAACCTCTTTTTAGAATTCCACACAACCAACTACAGGTCTATGTGCCATCCCTACAAAAAAGGAAAAAACATTAGAAAGACATGCTTTATATTTTCCTCATCTTCCTTTTTATTGGACAAGCTTTTGAAATTGTTTTTGGAGAAATAGAAACCCCCAAGAAATTAAGCTATGGGACCATTATAAACTCTTTGGTCATTTGTTGAAGGTTGGCACTTCCACTTCCTACATGGTTCATTCTATGTTTTCCCATATTCTAGTGGATATTGATATATCCAAGCCTCTTCACAAGGATGTGGTTTTGATGGTGGTGGATAGGCTTTGGACTCAACCACTTGGCTATAAGAATCTCCCCTTTAGATGCAAATGATTCTTTACCATAATCATCTAGTTGTTGATTGTCCACTCTCCTAATGTAAGGCACGGTAACTTGTGAAAAATATTTGCAAAGATCACTTGATTATTCATGCCTCTTACTTTGTATCTAATGGTTCCTCTCAGGATGATGAGGCTTATCAAGATGTTGGATCTCATATAATTGGTGTAATTCTAATTATTTTCACTCCTACTACTCCATCGACTCCTATTGGTCCTAACTAGCTTGTTATGTCACTGGCTTTGGATCAATTTTAGCCTACTCATTAAGTGGCCATTAGATAATTGGTTACTCTTCCTTGGCATTCCTTTTCTCTTTCTACGCACATAGATGGGCTCTCTATGGAAGAATCTTCCCCACTTCCCCTAATTTAGAGGACTTGGAAGATAATATTTCTAAGATAGTTGCAAAGGCGGAAGAAAGGTCTTCCCAAATCTATCTCCCAATCTCATTCTAGAGTGAAGGGTGTGAGATTTAATAGGGTTGGATATGGCATTTTCTAGGTTGGATCCTAGATAACTCTATTGTTTATTACTCTTTAGTTGTTGTGCTTGGTAGCTTGGTTACAATTGTGTCACGCTAACTTTATTTGATGGGTTGTTTTGTTTGTCTCATATCTCATGGTACTCATTGTGTTTGGATATTGCCTTCTTTGTTATGCAAGAGTTTAAACCCTTTCAAAACTTGTTATTATCAATACGAAAAATATTGCATCATAAGTAAATTTTATTATTAATTAATTACTTAATCAAATTCTAAATAAATCCATGTACACATGTAACTAATTATCTTTTTAACATGTCATTTTTAAAAGTCAATATTTTCCACTAATCAATCGTATGAGTTTTTAATTTCCTAATTTACGCGTGCACATTTATAAATAGAGTAAATAAAATAAATCAAAGGTCATGCAAATTAGTTTTAAATCAAAATAAACAAATAAATAACTAAAAGTTCTAAATCAAGTAAATTAAATTTTAAATCAAGTTCTAAATCTACCTCTTCTTCCTCAATTCACACATGGAGAAAGTTAAGGAAATCAACACCTTGTAAAAATCTTGCACGATCGTTTGGCATCCACAATACTTTGTCAAATTGCAAGAAAATCTAAATCAATACTCCATTTGAAGTTTGTGTGTGCTTAGAATAGAAATTTTAATTATTATTTTTTATTTTTTATTTTATTCTAAATTCATTGCATACAAAAGGTTTTTCTAATCTCTATAAATTAAGAGCCATTTTTTTACTTTGGATTATTCTACCGATGTCTTGATGAGAACAAAATATATCAAATTTAGAGGAAAAATAATTTTTTTTCTAATAAATGTGACTCATGTTCTTTATGAGATCAAATTACTTTGGAATTAATTATCATGTAAAGAAACACAATTGAATATTTGATAATAGAAAAAAACTCATAAGTAAAAGCTATCTAATTAAATTTCTCAGACATTGGGAATACCATGGCTACAAAAGATATCTTATGACATTAAGAAAGTCTTTTGATACCTTAAACTAAGAGATGTTAATTAAGAATCTACAATAAAAGTATTAGATGGAATAAAATATTGTTAAAGTTCAAATTGATGAAGATGTTCAAGCTAACAAATGTAGAATTATTCCACTACTCACACAAAAATTTAAGGACATGATCTTCATACAAGGATTACAAGTTCTTATTTTTAATTGGGATTCTTTCACAGTTGTATAAGGAAAGAGGAACACATAAATTAACCTTGAACTGCACTATTGATTATCTTTGAAATGCACTATTTATTGACCTATACCTAGCTTCAATAAAAATGGCTTAGACCCAGACCGCTCAAACTTGTAAACAATTACCAGGCTCAACGATAAATTAGATTGTTGATATACAACTTAAGATGTCATTTTCAAATAGTGGATAAATTAAAATGAAAGCAAATAATAATAACAATGTATCAAAGACAGCTTCAACTTGTTTTCCAAGATTTTTATTCAATAATCAGATTACAAAATACATGTATCCTAACATATTGGAGCTATAGATACATGTTAGTCCTATTTTTAAACTAGTCAAATTTTAAATTTTTATATCAAAATATTTGTGCTGAGTACTAATCCTAGTCAAAAAGGTCCCAATTATCCTCAACTGCTAAGTTTCTTGTCATATCGAAGGAGAATCATCCATTATCTCAATCAAAATCCTAGGAGCGATTATCCACTTTATCAAGATTTATGAAAATAATTAAATCTCAAAATTGATGAAAGTGCAAAATCCTTTTATGGGGATGCTCGTGACTTCATTTCATCTAATGTGACAAATTTTCAAGCCAAAATACCTTCTACTTTAAAAGATTTTAAAAATTCAATTTTTCCACAAAATATGTGAGACATTCCTCGAAACAAATTTATGAATTTAATAACTTGTAAAATTTTAAAACCCTCAATGTTCCTCCAACCCATAACATTCACGTCATTTTTTTTTGACATTTTAAAATCTAAAAATTATATTAAAATATTTAAAATATCTTTGAATACTTAATTCACTAAGAACCCCTGATAATTCCCAATACCCTCGACAGTTCCTAATCTACCCATAAGTCTCGATGGTTCCTACTTTGCCTAGAACCCCCGATGGCTCAACTTCTGACGGCACTTTAAAAAGGGCATTTTAAATCATATTTTTGACATAGATTGTTTACAGGCAGAACACTTAAAATGGGGATTGGAGGCTTTCACGCCTCATATTAAAAAAATATTCAATGAGGTCCTTCAATATGGGTTTCCTACAAATTGGACGACTAGTGTTGTCATCCCCCTGCTCAAAGGTGGTGACATCAACAACCCTTCAAATTACCGCACTATAATGATCAACCCTCTTTTTGGCAAACTTTTTAGGAGTATGATAGAAAAGCGGATCAGTGTTTGGGCGGAAAAGGAGGGAAAACGCGCAAAAGGGCAAGCGGGCTTCAGGCCAAAACATTCTACTATTGATCATTGCATGACTCTTAGACACTTGATCGAGAAAGTCTGGGATAAACAAGGAGAGGAGGTTTTTTGCTGCTTTGTTGACTTTAGGAAAGCTTTTGATACGGTTCCTAGGAGCAAATTATGGAGTAGGATGGAAGAATTGGAAATTCCAATACACTATAGAGCTGCTGTCCATAGGCTGTATGAACAGGTTTGGGCCAAAATTCGAACCAAACAAGGATTTTCAGAACGTTTTGGAAGCGATATCGGGGTCAAGCAGGGATGCCCTTTATCCCCTACATTATTTGGGATATACATTGACAAATTAGAGGAGTGGATCGATAAGTTTGGTGGGGGTGGGGTCTACTTGACCAATTATGTCATAAAGCTGCTTTTATATGCGGATGATCTGGTCTTAATGGCAAAAACAGCACAAGATTTGAAGGAACACTTAAAAGCGCTAGAGCTCTTTTGCCATCAGGTGGGGATGCAAGTGAACACTACCAAAACTAAGGTCATGATCTTTACCTTGAAGAGAAAGAAGGTTCATAGGGAATTTGTTTTTGAAGGCAGCCCCTTGCAGGTGGTCAATGAATATAAGTATCTTGGCCTTGATTTCCACAACAAACTCAGCTGGGAAACGTGTAGAGCAAAGAGGATACAAGGGGGATGGAAAGCTTTACACTCATTGCAAAATAGATGCAGAAGGGCCGAGTTATGGGATTGGAAGACAAAGAAAACTCTTTTTGGGCTTTTAGTTGTTCCAGTGGTGCTATATGGTTGTGAAGTTTGGGGTAGCAACACCTCAGCAAAAAAGTGGAGACAGATAGAGAGATTACAAAAACATTTAATCACACAGAGTCTCAGGATTAAATCTACTGTCCCTTACGAGATTGTTCTAGCTGAGGCCGGGGCTTTCCCTGTTGAAGCGTCTGCTATGTCTCGGTTGCTAAGCTATCTAAGAAGACTAGATAACATGGAGACTCATCGCTGGCCAAAAATGGCAGCAAATGAAAAATTAGATAGAAGAAAGAGCACGTGGATGAAACAGAATATCAAATGGATGAGCAAGTGGGGTATTAGCATAAGTGAGTGTCCAAATGCCAATAGGGAAATAAAAAGGTATGTGCAAGGAAAGTTCAAAGAAAGCATGTGGAAAGGGCCACTTGGGAGGAAGAAAGAATACTATGTCAAACATTTTAACCCTACACATGACCACACACAAAAGACCTACATCGGAATGGAAATAAAATGGAAAGCGAAAATGTTGATAGCTCAGATTAGAACAAGTTCGCACCAGCTTAGATGTGAGACCGGAAGGCGGATGATACCTAAAGAGGAGTGGGCAGACAGAAGGTGTAGATATTGCACTCAAGGAGTGGTTGAGACAGAATGGCACTACATCAGGGAATGTTCGGCTTACAAGGACATTCGGATCAATTATACTGAGACATTAAAAGGGAACAATTTGGGTGATCTGTTTGAAGAAGAGAAGATAATAGGGTTTGCAGATTTTCTGATAAAGATACACAGCAGAAGATCCAAGATGCAGAAAGAAAAAGAAACATAGGTTTTTGCATTTTCTGGGGTTCACGTCTCTTCGCTTGCTATCTTTGGGTCCCATAGGCTGTTTGGCCTCGTGGACGTGATTAAAAACATTCATTCATTCATTCAATGGAACCAAGAACAAATCGGAGGTTCCCATGGTGTCGGGGGCCCCCAATTCCTCGACTCCATTTCATATCCACCCAAATTGTTCCCGAATACATCCTGTATTATGCTCTCATTGCCGCCACGGTCGTTGGACATGCACAAATAGATTTATTGGAACGGCTTTAGAAATTGTCAAGCAATTTTTTGTCACGGGTGTAAAGCCAAAACACTACAACTTTTGTCAGTATCCTTACGGCCCGTGCCCTAATGGTGCTCTACAACAGTGTATGGGTATATTTCAAAGCTTAAAGAAGACAATAAGTTTCACTGTTGTAGCTGCCATGGTGGATGTGCATGCAAGAGTAGAATAATGGACAAAGCAATACTCATAAATACATCAGACGAATGTGATTTCAAGAGACAAACACCACAACATTTTCTAGCATCGGCTCAGCCTGCGCCCAAAATGGGAGGTTTACAACAGGGTATGCTTGAATTGGATTTGGTGAAGAAGTTTTAGAAACTTCAAATAGAATTTATTTATCAGTTATAAAGCCAAAATTCCACAACCTATGAGCTGTGATAAAAGAAAAGCTTCAGAAATTTTGAGCAGCGTATAGGCATCCATCAAAACATGGATAAAAGAATATTTGAAAATGTTGTTGTGACTGCCCTCATAGACACGCCTGCAAAATATGGAAGCATAGAGAAGGCAAGTGAACTGTTTGACAAAATGGATCGAAGAAATGTGCATTGAGAAGGCAAGTGAACTGTTTGACAAAATGGATCGAAGAAATGTGATCTCAATGGGACGCCATCATTTCAGAGACACACAATGGATTTGTTGAAACAATTTTAGAATAGTAATAAACAACTCTGGATTTAACTGTGTATGCTGTTTTGAATCGATGTTTCGACATTCAGTGATTTATTGTCCTCTTTTTGATGATGAATCACTGAGTGTGGTTGGAAACTTCAATTCAAAACAGCATACACAGTTAAATTCAGAAGTGTTTATTACTATTATTCATGGACTGTGGAAAAATCATACCAACTACAACTTTTAAAACTTTTATGAAAATACATCTACTAGGTAAAAAATTGAAGGCCACCACCTTTCTCACGTCTTCTCTACCTGCTCCAAAATAAAAGCTCTGGAAATAGGTCTAAGCATTCACCAAAGCATGATTGAAAGCAAAGTTGTGTTAGTTGTTTTAGTCGCAGGCTCCATGATAGACAAGGCACATGAACTGTTTTAAAGAAGAGTGGTCTTATGAAATGAAAAATTGTAGGTCGCCATAATTGCAGCATCTGCACAAAATAGATTTATTGAAAAGGTTAGAAAATTTCAAGCAAATATAATTGATAGGAGCATGCTCGAACTCCCCAACGTTTGTTAGTATCTGCCTTGCTCATACAAAGAACATGTGGGCATACATCAGAGCATAATGGAAAAAAGATTCTTGTCAAATGTTTCGGTTGCAAATGCCCTAGTATATATGTGCACAAAATGTGAAGGCATATGAAGAGGTTAACAGGGGAGTGACTAAACAATGTTGGCAAACCAGATATAACATTGAAAATGTATCCAAAATGTTGTTTGAATGGAATTAAAGGCACAAATTGCTAAGAAAAAGTGAAAGAATAATCAAAGTTAGAGACTGAGGTGAGTGATGCTGGTCCAACAGTAATGGAGGCAAATATCCAACAAGTCGAATCTATATGAACAGGTATTCCTGTTGCAAAGGTTTTATCATATGAATCTGGCAGACTTTTGGAGATGGAGGGAACTCTTCACCAACGTGTTATAGGACATGATGAAGATGTAAAAGCGACCAATAGACTCGTATGTTGAGCCCAGGTTGGTCTGAAGAATCCTACTAGGCCAATTGTGAACTCTATTTTCTCAGGTCCAACAGGTGTTGGGAAGTCAGAGCTTGTCGAAGCTTTAACATCATACTATTTTGGTTCAGAAGAGGAAATATTTAGTTAGACATGAGCGAATTTATGGAGAGGCATACTATGCCAAAATTTGATTGGTGAGCCCCCAATATATGTTGGTTACACTGAAGGAGGACAACTTACTGAGTCTGTTAGAAAACATCCATATATGGTGGTCCTATTTGACAAGATTGAGAAGGCTCATCCTGATGTGTTTAATATGGTTCTCCAAATTCCAGAAGATGGAAGACTGACATATAATAAGGGGATAACTGTAGACGTCAAGAATACTCTGTTGATAATGACTTCTAGTAGGGGAAGTAATGTGATTGAGAAAGGAGGGCATTACAAAGGGCTCCTCTTTGATTTTGATAAGCAAGAAAATGGCAACTACACAGGAATTAAGAGTATTGTGAAAGTAGAATTGAAATCATATTTTTGTCTTTGAGTTCAGGTGGATTCCAATGGCAAAGTGACAGTCTTGGATGGATTTAGGAATACATTGGGATCACCAACCACCATGGTGTTGCAAGAGTTTCATCCTTGGTCTCTTTGTGTTGTGCAGTGCAGCACTTGGGTTTGTGACATGGCTTAACTGTCTCTTGTGGATCTTGGATCTTGTGTAAATTTGGCGGTTATATCAAGCATTGACAAGTTGATCTTTTGGTTCAACAAGAGCCCCCTGTACAACATATGGGATTAGAGCAAGGTCACAGGTTCGAACCCCTCACTATGGGGGGGATTATTGCAAGAGTTTCACCCTTGGTCTCCTTGTGTTGTGCAGCGTGGCACTTGGGTTCGTGACATGGCTTAACCGCCTCTTGTGGATCTTGGATCTCTAGTGGTTGTATCGGGCATTGACAGATTGATCTTTTGGTGCAACAACAGCCGCCTATGCAACACATGGTTATTTCTTCTTAAGAAATGACCATCCAATTTTGGATCCACCAAGAATTATTGTGGTTGGTAAGGTTTTCAAAATATAAGCAATATACTCATTTGGCACATCATGATTTCCCCATTTAATCAAAAGAGGATTTGAATTGTTATTGGTTAGAGGGATATTATAACAATAAGAGATCTTGAGTAATTAAGCTTCAGTATGATATTGTGCTTTTGTGGAGGCTTATAGTGTGGATTGTCATAAGAAGAGAAAGATTGAATTATCCTTCTGAAAACAAGTTTTATTTTGATTCAATTGCTAAGTTCTACAATGAAGTGTTTAATAATATGATAGTGGAGAAGTCAACAAATGTGGACTCGGGTTTGTCATTATATTCAAATGGTAGATGGGTAGAGGAATAGGTTGTAAAATGAGCAAAAATCATATTTCCTTCTATTCATGTAATGGCATTGAAATGTTGCTTTAAAAATACTCCAATTAAACAATTCATCAAGTCAACTATACATGATAGGTTAGATTTATTTTTTAGATGGAAAACCTTTGGGAAACATAGGTCAAGAGTCGAGAGTAATCCAAGTCTAATTATTCCTTTTGGGAATTGATCAAATAAGTATATGATCTAGTTTGTATTCAATAGAGATATTTCTAATGGATCTATAGAGAATAAATCAACTAAGCCACAAGCTAAAGATGATGTAATCAGATGGATGCACCACAATGAAAAGTTGGCAATCACATGTGTGACAAGGGAGTTGTTTGAAAGCAATGTGTGCAAATTTTGAACAAACTTTTGGATCTGCAATTTTTCTAAGAGGGAAACAAATGAATATGCTTGACAAAATATACTTGCAGATAAATGATTGCAGTTAGTGTGAGTCAAGTTTCAACAAAATGCCTTGATCTAGGCATAGGCTCATCAACTTTTGACAAAGACTCAAGATTTTATTATAAAGTCAATTTTATTAATATTGTTAAAATCGTTTCTTTTAATGAGTTGAATGCACAATCATTAAAAAGACTAATAATTTATTAAATATTTTAGTCTGAAAAAGTAGTTACAAGTTTAGTTATGGCACTGAAATGTTGCTATAAAATGGTCATGAAAGTAATGATGATGATATACAAAATACCCCAATTAAACAATCCATCAAGTCAACTATACATGATAGGTTGGATTTATTTTTATATGGAAAACCTTTGGGAAACATAGGTCAAGAGTCAAGATTAATTCAAGTATAATTATTCCTTTTGGGAATTGATCAAATAAGTATATGGTCTAAGTTTGTATTCAATAAAGATATTTCTAATGGATCTATAGAAAATAAATCAATTAAGTGACAAAGCTAAAGATGATGTAATCAGATGGATACCACCACAGTGAAAAGTTGGCAATTACATATATGATAAGGGAGTTATTTGATGTAATCAAAAGGATGTCACCACAATTGAAAGCTAACAATTACATATATGACAAGGGAATTGTTTTGAAAGCAATTTGTGCAAGTTTTGAACAAATTTTTGAATTTGCAATTTTTATGAGTGAAGAGAGGGAAATAAATGAATATGATTGACAAAAGATACATGCAATGAATTATTATAATTAGAGTAAGTCAAATTTTCAACAAAATTCCTTGACAATCATATGCTCGTTAAATTTTGACAAAGATTCAACATTTTATTATAAAATTAGTTTTATTAATATTTTTGAAATCATTTATTTTAATGAGTTGAATGCATGCTCATTAAAAATATTAATGTAATTAGATTTCCACAATCCATATGAATTTAAATCTGATGGTTCACTGAGTGTGATATGAAACGTTGATGAAAAAAGACTCCACACAATCAAATCCATAAGCAATTAGATTTAAATTAAAAATATTGTAATAATTTATCAAATATTTATGTCTTAAAAAGTAGTTACAAGTTAGTTATGGGTGTAGGATGCTATAAATGTCATGGTTTTGTAAAAGGGTTCCAATTTTCTCAAGGGTTCCCATTTTTCTTTAATTATTTTTCTATAGAAAGCAACACTGAGAGATAAACCGAGGATTTGTTAGTTTACAAGTTTTGTATCGAGTTGTTTATCGAGTTGTATAGTTTCATAAAGATAATAGAGAAATCATTTGAATCATATGTTTTAGATGTTCTTCTATGTTTTCATTATTGATTCCTTACTTGTTGAATTTGTAATCTCTCTATGTTATTGTGGAAACAATTGGGCATATGTTGGAGCACCTTTCAAGTTGTGTAACATGTGTAAATAAATGTGTTCATAATCTTGGTATCTTGGTTCAAGTTTATTGACATTAGCTTATCTCATAGTGTGTGAGTTTGCACGTCATTTTCAACTATTGTTACAACAACATACTTTTTGTTTCTTTTCATCATATAAATCTTGGACTGCATATTCTATATTTTGTGATGAATCTTCTTTATATTTTTGAGTTTGTGAAATCCTAGTTAGTATTCATGTGTTTCTAGTTAGGGTTTATGTGAGCTATTATCATTTATTTTGTCTCTTTTCCTTTAGTGTTTATAGTTAAAATACCACAAAAACTCCAAATTTGATCATACAAGGGAATTGCCCCTCTCAAACACAGAGGAAGATCTTTGTTCCATTTCTCTCCAACTATTGGTATAATTGTCACTGCTCTTCAAACAAATAGAGTTATTTTTAGAAATAATATCATAGTGACAAATTTGTTTACCAACAATACATAACAACCAAACGGACCAGATAAGATGACAAAGTACACAATGCCAAATTAAATACACTTATGATTCTTAATAGATACTCTGAGTTCTCCCAACAAAAGTAAGGGAAGTAAGAAAAGAAAAAAGACTACATGTAAATATACAACACACAAATGTGCAAAAAGTTAATAAACTAAATATATTAGTAACAATCACAAAAAACTTGTGGGAACCCCAATATGAGTTCATAAGTTAAAAGGCAATTCTCAATTTGTTTGAAATTCATAAATGGATGTAATTAAAAAGTCTTATAAAAAGGACCTAGATGTTTTAAATATAAAGCAAAAGAATCTCAATTATTTTGAAATACATAAATGGATGTAACAAAAAGTTTTATAAGAAGGGTAGATGCTTTAAATATAAAATAGAAGAATCTATTTGAAATCTGTGACACTTCAAATGTTTATCTTACATATAGTGAGGTGTGCCAATATAGTATGAGGGAAAATGATTGACAAATACTTATGGGCATATTTGTGTGGAGATGTTTTATTTCATATCAAATAATTGTGGTTTGTATTAGACATACTTACATTTAAGGAATTCCATTTTAGAGGGAGTGAGCCAACTTTCGAAATCAACAATTGAGAGAGTTAATATCAATGCAAAGGACATAATTGATTTGGCTCATACATGTACAAGTAGCCAATGGGTAGTGTTCAATGCAACATTTCTGTAGCAAGTAGTGTTACAACTAATTCTAGCAAGCTGAATAATGTCACAATTTTCACTAGCGAGCGTACTAAATCTAGGGGTTTGACAGAGAAAGAGGAGATCAACAAAGGAATAAGCAGGTTTTTAAGGGGTATGTCAATGCAGCCTATCTATTTATCCAAATGAGCTCTTATTTATGCTATGCATAGACATAAATCTAAGTGGCACCACATTTACAGGAGTGGCACAAGGTTCAAATGGAATACTAAAGAAATTTGGTGTGGCCTATAGCAAATTAATGGTGAAGCATGTGTATATTGTAGATTTTTTCATGGAGAGTTGAAGATGCAACCCAATTTGGAGTTGACCTAGCATGGTGTCACTCCACACAATAGATGAAATGCATTGTGTGAGAAATATCATTGATTATGCTCAACATGAAGGGGAAGTGTGAATCAATGAGGAATAGATAAGAGGTCAGTCCACATTTCAAAAATAAAAATGAAGGTTCTACCATATTCCAATCAATCGCTACATGTTGATAAAGTTAGCCTGCACAACTACTGGACCTCCTCCCCTAGCATTGCACAATGCAAAGGGTCGTGTGGTATAGAACACCACTGCCATTTCTAACAAGATGACTACCACTAGATCCCATGGTAGTGCCCTTGTTGGAAAAGGATTTGGTGTATATATATTGTCGGCATTATATATTGATCATATATAATAGATAAAATTATATTTATAACTTACAAGAAATCTAATAGATAACTAGAGGGGGAGAGGGGTGTCGATGGAGATAAGACCAATGATATATATATATATATATAATTCCAAGAAATATAATAGATAATTAGAGGGGAAGAGGGGTGTCGATGGAGATAAGACTAGCAATATATATACTATTTCAATTAACCTATAAGAAATCTAGTAGTTAACTAGAGAGAGATGGAAAAACAAAGAATGAGAGAAGAATAGAGGTAGATTGATAGTGAGGAAGGGAGAAAGAGAGAGAAAAGAGAAAAATATAGATAAGAGAGAAGGGAAGAGAGAGGGTGAGGAGAGATAGAGAGAGGGAGATTGATAGATATATAGAGAGAGGAGGGGAAGATATAGAGGGTGTGAGGAAAAGATAGAGAGATAGGGAGATTGATAGAGGAAAAGAGAAAGAGACATAAAGATAAGATAAATAAAGAGAAAGATAATTAGAGAAGAGATAGAAAGGGAGAAACTAAAAGAGGGGTGGCAAGGGTGGGAGGAAGAGAGATTGATTGAATTCAGATAAGTTATTTCATGCCTACAATTCAAAGATGGCACATGTCCATAGGGAGGTACACTCAAGGGTCACAAATGAACATATTACTAGTCTAAGACTTTATCTTCTAGTACATGCTATATATAATTTCTAGATGTATGTTATGATGATCTTAACAAAGTAGCTTTATCTTTATCAATCTTGTGTACTAGTTTGGTGGTATGATTTTTGGGAGGGCCAGAAATGACTCGCAAAAAAGACGTATGATTTTTGGGAGGGAGAGAAATGACTCCCAAAAAATACATGATTTTTGGGAGGGCCAAAAATGACTCCCATATTCTTTTTTGGTATCGTATATAAGGTGGACTACCCTTACAAACGTCTAAATTTGTATATCCTTGAAGCTTTATCATGCCAAAGTACATGAGTATATGACCATATCCAATCATCTCTTATGATTCATGTAAAGCATAAACCAAAGCACAACAAATTAATAGCATGAATAAATATAGTCCTTGAAAATTAAAGTCTAATGGTGATCTAATATCAAGTTGTAGTTTGTTGTCTAATATTATCACTACATTGAAGTTTATCCCTGGTAGTTCCTAAAAACCTATACAAACCATATTATCCCTAAAAACCTGAGATCACTGCACCAAATATGAGAGAACTATGTCTTAAGTTTTTCCCAAGTTGAGTCTAAATCAATCTTGGTTCTACCAAATATTGCCAAGTTATGAACTGTGAAACTATGATTTTGAGAACTTTGGAATTGACTTGGATTAAATCAAATTATTTTATTTTTTGTTGAGATTTATAGGTAAGACCGCATAAAAATTTATGTTTATGATGTTTTGAAGAAAAGTGGATCAATAATGAAGAATCGTTATGTAATGTGAGGTTATAAATACATTTTGAATTTTGAAGGCATACCCTATGTTGTAAGATTGTCTTCTTTCATACAATTTTTTGTTCCAAAAGTGTAACCATTGATTGAGTTTGAGGAAATAAAATCAAAAGTACAATGCATCTTTGATCCAAAATATCAAGATCTTTCAAATATTGTTGTTTCTATAATCTTTGTTTTGATCTAGATCTCAAAAAGAGTAATAAGCCTTCGAGGGAATTTAGAGATTAAGTTTATCATTTGATGTTGTTTCTTATAATCTTTATTTCAGCCTACACTTTGAAAAGAGCAATGAGCCTTCAAGGGAATCTTGAGATCTAGTTTATCATTTGATCTATTTTTATAACCTTTATTTTAGCCTACACCTTGAAAGAGCAATGAGACTTCAAGGGAATCTTGAGATCTAGCTTATCATTTGATGTTTTACTTTTATAAACTATATTTCAATGTACATCTAAAAGATCAATGAGCCTTCAAATGCATTCTAAGAATCAAATTGTCTAAGTTACCCAAATCATTCCTCATTACTTCTAAATCCTCTTGCTCTAAATTTACTCAAGGAGATAGAAGCATTATAAATTTAGGCCTAGTTGTAGTTGAGATTACGAAACCAGAGAAATCCTCAACTACAACACAAAGAGTTTTATAAACCTTGTGCTATTAGCTGAGATAAAAAGATAGGAATTTAGTTTACTTTACTTTTTATGCATAATCAAAAAAAGTGTGAGCTTCCCCTCCTAATTTGAAGAGCAATTTATCTATGCATAGTTGTTCATTTCCAATCCGCACACTATAGGTGTGAATTGAAATGCCAACAAACCCTAAACACTATACCATATACCCTACAACCTTAACCCTAAACCCTACAACCTCAACCCTCAACCCTATATCTTAACCCTATACCCTAAACCCTCAACCCTAATCCCTCAACCCTCAACCCTCAACCCTCAACCCTATATCCTATACCTTAACACTATACCCTATACCCTACAACCTCAAACCTCAACCCTATACATTAAACCCTAAACACTACAACCTCAACCCTCAATCCTATACCTCAACCCTAAACCCTAAACCCTAATCCCTTAACCCTCAACCCTTAAACCGAAACCCCTTAAATCCTCACCCCTTAAACCTTAATACCTTAACCCTCAACCCTCAACCCTTAACCCTATACCCTCAACCCTTAAACCATCTACCCTCTACCCTCTACCCTATACATTAAACCCTCAACCCTAATACCTCGACCCTATACCTTAAACCCTTAATCTATCAACCTTCAACCCTCAACTGTAAACCATCTACCCTATACATAAGAATAGCAGACCCTAATCCCTCAACACTATACCTTAAATCCTCAACCCTCAATCCTTAATCCCTTAATCCATCAACCCTAAACCCTTAAACCTTATACTCTCAACAATTAAACCCTTAAACCCTATATCCTCAACTCTCAACCCTCTATTGTATACATTCAAACCTCTAATCTAAATCCTAATCCCTATACCCTAAACCCTCAACCCTAATCCCTCAACCCTTGAACCATGAACCCTATACATAAACCCTCAACCCTAATCCCTCAACCCTATACCTTAAAACCTAATCTCTTAACCTTCAACCCTTAAACCCTGATCCCTTAAACCCTCAATCCTTAATCCTTAACCCTTAACCCTAATCCCTCAACCCTCAACCCTATATCCTAAAGCCATAACCTTAATCCCTCAACCCCCAACCCTCAACCCCCAACCCTCAACCCTCAACCCTCAACCCCTATACATTAAACCCTCAAACCTAATCCCTCAACACTATACCTTAAACCCTAATCTCTTAACCCTTAACCATTACACCCTAATCCCTTACACCCTCAACCCTTAAATCCTCAATCCTTAAACCCTAATCCCATAAATCCTCAACCCTCAACCCTAATCTCTAATCCCTCAACCCTATACCTTAAACCCTAAACCTCCAACCCTTGACCCTAATCCCTCAACGCTAAACCCTTAAACCATCAACCCTAATCCCTAATCCCTATACTCTATACCCTATACCCTTTACCCTATACCCTAGCCCTCAACCCTAATCCCTCAGCCCTAAACCTTGAACACTCAACCCTCTACCCCATACATTAAACCCTCAACCCTAATCCATCAACCCTATACCTTAAGCCCTTAATCCCTCAACCCTCAAACCCTTAATCCCTCAACCCTCAACCCTCAACTATAAACCCTCTACCTTACACATTAGACCCTCAACCCTATACCTAAAACCCTAAACCCTAAACCCTTAAACCTATACCTTAAACCCTTAATCCCTCAATCCATAATCACCCAATCCCTCAAACCTCAATCCTCAACTATAAACCATCTACCCTATACATTAGACCCTCAACCCTAGTCCCTTAACCCTATACCTTAAACCCTTGACCCTAATCCCTCAACCCTCAACCCTTAAACCCTAAACTCTTAAACCCTAATCCCTAAAACCTCAAACCTTAAAGCCTAAACCCTCAACCTTAAATCCTAATCCCTATACCCTCAACCCTATACCCTAAACCATCAACCTTGAACCCTAAACCTTAAACCTTGAACCCTTTACCCTATACATTAAACCCAACCCTAATCCCTCAACCCTATACCTTAAACCATAATATCTTAACCCTCAACCCTTAAACCTTCAACCTTAAACCCTAATCCCTTAAACCCTCAGCCCTTAAATCCTCAACCTTCAACCCTCAACCCTCAACCCTCAATCCTAATCCATCAACTCTCAACCCTTAAACCATAACCCTCAACCCTTACAACCTCAATCCTTAAACCCTCAACCCTCAACCCTTAACTCTCAACCTTATACCTTAAACCCTAATCCCTCAACCCTTAAACCCTAATACCTCAACCCTCAACCCTCAAACCTCAACCCTCAACTATAAACCCCCTACCCTATTTATTATACCCTCGAACCTAATCCCTCAACCCTATACGTTAAACCCTAAACTCTCAACCCTCAACCCTAATCTATCAACCCTCAACCCTTAAACCCTCAACCTTATACCTCAAATCCTTAATCCCTCAACCTTCAACCCTTAAGTCCTAAATTTTTAAACCCTTAATCCCTCAACCCTCAACCCTCAACTGTAAACCTTCTACCCTATACATTATACCCTCAACCCTAATCCCTCAACCCTATACCTTAAACTCCAAACCATCAACCCTTAAACCCTAATCCCTCTACCCTCTACCCTCTACCCTCTACCCTATACATTAAACCCTCAACCATAATCCCTCAACCCTTAAACCCTTAATCCCTCAACCCTTAACCTTCAAACCTTAAACCCTCAAACTTTAAACCCTCAACCCTTAAACCCTTAATCCATCAACCCTCACCCTCTACCCTATATATTAAACCCTCAACCCTAATCCTTCAACCCTATACCCTCAACCCTTAAACCCTTAAACACTTAAACCCTCAACCCTCAACCCTAATCCCTCGACCCTATGCCTTAAACCCTTAATCCATCAACCCTTAAACCATTAATCACTCAACCCTAAACCCTCTACCCTATACATTAGACCCTCAACCCTAATCCTTAAACCATAAAGCCTTAACCATCATCCATATACTTTAAACCCTTAAACCCTTAATTCCTCAACCCTTAAGCCTTTAATTCATCAACCCTCAACCCTCAATTGTGAACCCTCTACCATGCACATTAGACCCTCAACCCTTAAACCATAATCCCTCATGCCTCAACCCTTAACCATAAACCCTCAACCCTTAAACCCTCCACCCTATACATTAAACCCTCAACCCTAAACCCTAATCCCTATACCCTCAACTCTGTATCCTAAATGCTCAACCCTAATCCATCAACCCTATACCCTAAACTCTCAACCCTCTACCCTATGCATTAAACTCTCAACCATAATCCCTTAACCCTATATCTTAATCCCTTAATCCCTCAACCCTTAAACCCTTAATACCTCAACCCTCAACCCTCAATTGTAAACCCTCTACCTTATACATTAGACCCTCGACCCAAATCCGTCAACCCTATACCTTAATATCTAAACCCTTAACCCTAATCACTCAACCTTCAACTCTTAAACCCTAAACCCTTAAACCCTAATCCCTCAACCCTTAAACCCTCTACACTATACATTAAACCCTTAACCCTAATCTCCATACCCTCAACGCTATACCCTAAATCCTCAAACCTATTCCTTAAACCCTAATCTCTTAACCCTCAACCATTAAACCCTAATTCCTTAAACCCTCCCTTAAATCCTCAACCCTTAACCCTAATCCCTCAACCCTTATACCCTAAACCCTCAAACCTTAAACCCTCAACCCTCAAACCTCAACCATTAAATCCTCAACCCCTCAAACCTCAACCCTCAACCACCAACTATAAATGCTCTACCCTATAAATTATACCCTCAACCTTATACATTAAATCCTAAAACCTCAACCCTCAACCCTAATCCATCAACCCTCAACCCTTAAACCCTCAACCCTATACCTTAAACCCTAATCTCTTAACCCCCAACCCTTAAACCCTGATCGCTTAAACCCTAATCCCTTAAACCCTAAACCCTTGACCATTAAAACTTCAACCCTTAAATCTAATCCCATAACCCTCAACCCTAAACCCTCAACCCTCAACACTATACCTTAAACCCTAATCCCTCAACCCTCAACCCTATACCCTATACCTTTATATACCTTAAACCCAAAACTCTTACATACATACAAGCATACATACATACATACAAGCATACATATATACACACAAGAATACATACATACATACAAGCATACAAGTATACATACATACATACATGCATGCATACAAGCATAAATACATACATACATACATACATACATACATACATACATACATACATACATACATACATACATACATACATACATACATACATGCATACATAAATACATACATACATACATACAAGCATACATACATACATACATACATACATACATACATACATACATACATTCATAAATTCATACATACATACATACATACATACATACAAGCTTACATACATACATACATACATACATACATACAAATATACATACATCAAACATACATTTAATAAAATTGCACATAAACAATTTCAAGCGAGACATAACACGAGCACATTATAATGCACTCACATTATGCCTTTCTTTAGGAAACATAAAGCAAAAACAAGTAAAATGAAGCAAAATGTAAGACAATACATAACGTGAGAACATTGTAATGCACTCATGTTATGTCAAAATTGTGACATAACACAAGCATGTTATAACACGCTCGCATTATGTCAAAAATTGTGACATAATGTGAGCGCATTATAACATGAGGGTTGTTGGCAACACAAGGGTAGACAAATGAGAGGGAGGGGTGAATCAGTTGTCACCAAAATTCAAAACTTATTAACCTTATTCTCAAATTTGATTAATAACCATGAAAGTAATAATCATCAACACTTTAGAAACACATAACACCAAGATTTTTTATGTGGAAACCCTGTTAGGGGAAAAACCACGGTGGAGGTCAGTCCACAAGATTATACCTTGTTAAAAGTATAAAGAATGAAATGGGGAATGTAGATGCATTCGGGCACACTGCCTAGAGGTCACTGCTCAATTACAACAAGGCTTATTGCCCAAAGGAAGACACACTATCTTACAGAAAGATTTGGATTACATCCGCAAGGATTTGAACTGACAAAATAGCATCTGCTAATGCTTAATTACAGTTCTAGTTAAGCACATGAACACTTATTCACTCTTCTTCACACTCTGTTATGCCTTCAAAAGATTTAGAACATTATTTGTGCACACACACTTTAGACATACTTCAAATGAAATAAACAATTGCTTATATATATCTGCAACAAGGAATTAAATTGCTACATGTCGACTTCAACAAAACAATAAAATGAATATAAACTATCATCCCAAAACAATAAAAATTATCAATGCAAATCAACCAAAGTCGGCCACAACATAGTGAAGACCCAAAATAACATTCTCGAACACCAACCACCTTCAAAAATGATTCCTTGAAGATACACAACACGCTACCAACACCTTGTCAGCCAAGATTATGAAAAACATGAACAACCAAGAGAAAATCACCAATCGTGAGCACAACGATCAATGTGGATGTGCAACATAGATCGAGCATGATCTAGAAACATCCACAAACATCATGAATCACCATAGAAGCATCTACAACAATTGAGCTTACTAGAATCGCATCAACATCAATCAAGAACACTAACTAAAGCAACAGAAAAATTGTTAGAATACAAGTCTTCATAACTTGATCAAATCTTCACACGGATCTCTAAAACTCAACATGGATAAACTAGATATACTTTACAACAAACCATTTATTCCACAACCTTAGATCATCAACGTACTAAACTCACTAACAGACTGAATTGAACTTCACCACTGACAACCTGCAACTCATTTCATTACAATTTTCTCAATATCCTTGACATATACAACTTCAAATGCATTAATTCCAATAGTGTTGACATCAATGACAACCACATATCAGCAACACAACCACAACATCCAAAAATCTCCCCCTTTGGAATTGATGGCAACACATGATGTGAGAAACACCATAAACGCAACTATCTCTTGGCACTTACTCCCCCTTAGCTTTTGACTCTTTTCTCCTCAATTCTTTCACATGACTCTTCTCCTCAGATAATTCACATTTTTTCACATGATCTTCTCACCCTTTGACATCAATGAAAAATATCTCTAAGCTCTAAACCACATATCTAAACATCTGACTACTCCCCCTGAGTAGCAGCCACCACAACATCAATTTGGATCAAGATATGACTATGAAATGCATGGATTGATGCAAAGAAATGCATCTTAGTTCTAATTAGGAGGGGTAATCACCCATAACTTCCCTCTAAGATACTCAAAATTATCCTTAGGCAACGGCTTGGTAAAGATGTCTGCAATCTATTCCTTAGTAGGCACATACTCTAATCTGACTTCCTTTTCACTTACCTTCTCTCTCAAAAAGTGAAACTTGATAGATATATGATTGGTGTTTGAATGCAGCACTAGATTCTTAGAAATGTTAATTGCACTTGAATTATCATAGAATATAGCAATAGGCTCATCATACACAACTCAGATATCTTTCAACATCTGCTTCATCCACAATAATTGAGTACAATTATTAGTAGCAACAATGTATTATGCCTCTGTAGTAGATAAATAAATGGCATTCTTCTTTTTACTTAACCATGAAATCAACTTGTTCCCCAAGAAAAATGTGCCACCACTAGTACTTTTTCTGTCATTCACATCTCCTGCCCAATCAACATCAGTAAAGGCACTCAAGGTAAGATCATCATATTTAGGATACCACAGGCCAAAATCAATTGTGCCCTTCAAGTATCTGAAGATCCTCTTCACAGTAGTCATATGAGATGCTTTAGGATTAGCTTGAAATATTGCAACAATACATATGACATTCATGATATCAAGCCTAGTTTGAGTCAAATACAACAATCCACCAATCATCAATCTATATCTAGTCTTATTTTCTTTCAGAGAATCATCATCTATTGTCCAACTTACATCTGGTCACCATAGGTGTACCAACTGGCTTTGAATATTCCATACCAAACTTCTTCAGCAATTCCTTAACACACTTGGGCTAAGATATAGAGATTATTTTATCTAACTGAGTAATTTGCAATCCCAAAAAGAATTTCATCTCTCCAATCATAGACATCTCAAATTCACTTTGCATCTCATCAACAAAATTCATGCACAAACCATCATCTCCTCCAAAAATGATATAATCAAAAAAGACTTCCACAATCAAATATTTATCATCATCAATCTTGAAATACAGATTATCATCAACAGTACCTTTGTTAAATCCCAGCTTCAACAAGTACTTGTCCAATCTAGCATACCAAGCTCTAGGGGCTTGCTTAAGTCCATACAATGCTTTCTTCAATCAAAAAACCATGTATCCCCAATTAGTTAATTGAAATCCATCAGGTTGCTCAACATACACTTCTTACAATTTGCCATTTAGAAATGTTGACTTGACATCCATCTAATAAACCTTGTAGTTTTTGTAAGCAACATAAGCAAGAAACAATCTCACAGCTTCAATCCTAGCAACATGGGAAAAGGTTTCTTCAAATTCAATTCCTTCCATTTGAGAGTATCCCTTACACACTAGTCTTTCTTTGTTTCTAACCACTTCACCTTGCTCATTCAGTTTGTTTCTAAAGACCCATTTAGTTCCAATTACATTTTTATCCTTAGGTCTGGGAACAAGAATCCACTTATCATTCTTCTCAATCTACACTAGTTCTTCTTTCATTGCTTCAACCCATTGTTCATATTTACATGCTTCATTCACATTATTAGGCTTAGTCTTTGAAATCAAACAATATTCTTTTGCAATTTTTCTCCTAGTCTGGATACCTTTGTTCTTATCACCAATAATCTGATTTTCTAAATGATTTAATCTCAAATACCTTGGAGTCTTAGGATGTTCTTGAACTTTAGGCTCTTGTGATCTCTCTTCTACACTTTCACTAGTTTCTCCTTCCTCTTGATCTTCTTGATTCACCAGAATGATTTGAACTTGATTTGAAGTCTAAAATTTCTTTCCTTTGTTTGTACTATCATTCTGATCATCTAAATCATATCCATAGGTTCTGGATGGTCTACCTATGTCTTCATCAACCTTGACATTTGCACTTTCAACCATTTTCTTCAATCTCTTGTTGTAGCATCGGTAGGCCTTGCTATTAGTAGAATAACCAAGAAAGATTCCTTCATCAATCCTAGCATCAAACTTTCCTATATCTTCATCTCTTCTGATAAAGCATTTACTCCCAAATATTTTGAAGTACCTAATAGTAGGCTTGTGACCAAACCATAGCTCAAAAGGAGTCTTACCAGTATCACCTTTGATTTGTACCCAGTTAAGTGTGTAAACAACAATACTCACAGCTTCTCTCCAATAGATATGAGGGAAATTTTCTTCCAGTATCATAGTCCTAGCAACATCTTGAATTGTCTTATTCTTCCTCTCCACAACTCCATTTTGCTGAGGGGTCCGTGGTGCAGATAATTATCTCTTTATTCCATATTCTTCACAAAAAGAATTAAACTCACTGGAAGTGAATTCACCACCTCTATTTGATCTCGGACATTTAATCTTCAGACTTGTCTCAGTCTCAACCATAGCCTTAAAGATCTTGAACTTCTCTAGAGCTTCAAATTTCTCCCTTAAGAAAGTAACCCACATCATTCTAGAATAATCATCAATGAGTAACATGAAATGCCTGTAACCTTGTAAACTTCTGACTCTAGAAGGACCACACAAATCAATATGCACAAGCTCCAACAATTCATTTGAACAATGTTGTTTGCTCCAAAGTGAAATTCTAGTTTGCTTTCCTATCTAGCATTCCTTGCATATGGCATTAGTAGGTTTCATTAACTTAGGAAGATCTCTCACAGCCTTAGTAGAACTTATCTTGATAATGTTATCAAATTTAACA
This sequence comes from Sequoia sempervirens, assembly GCA_007258455.2. Lineage (NCBI taxonomy): Eukaryota > Viridiplantae > Streptophyta > Pinopsida > Cupressales > Cupressaceae > Sequoia > Sequoia sempervirens. The sequence goes on along the minus strand of VDFB02018296.1, from coordinate 15,230,137 downwards.
TGACACATTCTCCTATGCCACAACCAGTTTTTATCAACTTGAGCAAGCATACAACTTTTACTAGCAGCACTCAAGTGAAAAATATTACCTTTTATTTTTGTACCTAATGCAACTACATTTTCGAAACTTCCCAATATTCTACACTTTCCATCCTTGAATTGAAGATTGTATCCCTTAACAATCATTTGTCCAACTCTTAAAATATTATGCTTCAAACCTTCCACATATGGGACATCATCAGTATTATGCTTACCCTATGCACGCTTTTGGATTCAACTATGTATGTTTTTGTGTCCAAAAGCATACATAGCTAAATCCAAAAGCTTGCATAGAATTTCATGGACTGTGGAAAACTCATTCCAACTATTATGCTTACCATCAAGAGAAATTCATCCTCTGCCATGGATAACACCAACTTTGTCATCACCAAATCTTACAACACCACCATCATACTTTTCCAAGCTCACAAACTTATTTTTATCTCCTATCATGTGATGAGAGCATCCACTGTCAATCACCCATTCATCTTTCTCTTCAACTCGAGCAACTAGGGATTTCTCCACATTTGTACAACCAACAGATTCAGTAGACACAGGATTATTTTCCTTGATAGCAATAGATACCCATTCATCCTCACTTCCATTCCCTTTATCAGATTCATCATCTATAACACCTTCATCAACAACATAGTAACACTTCTTTTGAAACCTAGGCTTGTTAGGTCTTGACTTAGGAACTATTTCTGGACACCTTGATGCAAAATGACCAATCTCATTGCATGAAAAACATTTAATAGGCAACTTCCCTTTATACTTACCTTGTCCTCTAACTTCTCTTTTGACAATCAATGCTTCAAGCTCATCCAGTTCTTTCTCTTCTTCTTCAATCTATCTCATTTCTTCCTCATACTTAAATACCTTTCTAGAAGAACTTTCACCCAGATCATATCTATGTTTATCTCTTCCGAAAGTAGTGGCCTTGAATGTAGATTCTACCTTAGGAAGGGCATCACCAAATTCAATCAACTCAAAAGTGGTAAGCTTACCAATTAACATATCTTGAGTAACATTTGTCACAGTCCAGAGCTCTTCAATAGCTATAGCTTTGACTTTGTATGCAGCAGGCAAGAATCTAAGCACTTTAGCAACAATCTCTGATTCTTCCAACTATCTACCAACACATCTGATACCACACACAAGTTCATTCACTCTTTGCATGAAATTAGTCTCATCATCACTCATTTTCAACATTTCATATTTCCCTTTTAGACTTTGTCTTAGCAATCTTCACATTAGCATCACCTTCATACAAAGTTTCCAAATTTTTCCATATCTCATAAGTAGTCTTCAGATCCATCACATTAGTCATCTCAAAATCAGTCAAAGCACTCAACAATGCCTCCTTAGCCTTGATATTATATTCAACATCCCTAATCTTAGCAGTAGTAGTAGGACCATTCTGTGGAATAACATACCTATTACTTGTAATGCTCCAGTAGGGTTCACCAATGCATCTTAGATGACACTCCATTCAAGTCTTTCATAGAGAATAATTTGTCTCATCAAATATTTGACTATCCTTCTTGTATGTCACCATCCCCGATCACCTCAAGTTGTTAAACTTCTTCCAAGGAACCTGCTCTGATGCCAATTATTGGCAACACAAGGGAAGACAACTGAGAGGGGGGGTGAATCAATTGTCACCAAAATTCAAAACTTATTAAATTTATTAACCTTATTCTCAGATTTGATTAATAACCATGAAAGCAATAATCATCAACACTTCAGAAACACATAACACCAAGATTTTTTATGTGGAAACCTTGTTAGGGGAAAAACCATGGTGGAGGTCAGTCCACAAGATTATACCCTATTAAAAGTATAAAGAATGAAATGGGGAATGCACATGCATTTAGGCACACTACCTAGAGCTCATTTCTCAATTGCAACAAGGCTTACTACCCAATGTCTTACAAAAAGATTCAGATTACATCTGTAGGGATTTGAATTGACAAAATAGCATCTGCTAATGCCTAATTACAATTCTGGTTAAGTACATGAACACTTCTTCACCCTTCTTCACACTCTACTCTACCTTTGAAATATTTAGAACATTATTTGTGCACACACACTTTTGGCATACTTCAAATGAAATAAACAATTGCTTATATATATCTACAACAAGGAATTAAATCGCTACATGTCGGCTTCAACAAAATAATAAAATGAATATAAATTATCGGCCAAAACAATAACAATTATCAATGTGAATCAACCAAGGTCGGCCACAACATAGTGAAGACCCAAAATAACATTCTCGAACATGAACCACCTTCAAAAATTATTCCTTGAAGATCCATAACATGCTACCAACACCTTGTCGGCCAAGAATATGAAAAACATGAACACGCAAGAGAAAATCACCAATCGCGAGCACAACAATCAATGCCAATGTGCAACATGGATAGAGCATGATCTAGAAACATCCATAAACATCATGAATCACCAGAGAAGTATCCTCAACAACTGGGATTACTAGAATCACATCAAAATCAATCAGCAACACCAACTAAAGCAACAAAAAAACTGTTAGAATACAAGTTTTCATAACTTGATCAAATCTTCACGCGGATCTCTGAAACTCGACATAGATAAACTAGATATACTCGACAACAAACCATTTATTCCACAACCTTAGATCATGAATGTACTAAACTCATCGATAGATTGAACTTCACTTCACCACTGACAACCTGCAACTCATTTCATTACAATTTTCTCAATATCCTTGACATATACAACTTCAAATGCATTAATGCCAATATTGCTGACATCAATGACAACCACATATCAGAAACACAACCACAACATCCAACAAGGACATTATTTCTTTCCTTGGAAATCCCCAAGCCTTTGGCTTGGATTTTCTTTGGATTTCTAACCCAAAGGCTTGGAGTGCCTTCACAACATCCAAAGACGTGCTTTTGCATATTCTATGAAATTTCACATAATCTCATTCATGCTAACCGTCAAGTTTGTACATGTTTCAAGGTCAAACACCTGGGTAATGTTAGGCTCTCTATTAGTTATTTAACGATGTAATTTTTTTTACATTTTGATAATGTTAAGGCTTTCATCTTTAATTTCTTTTGTTTGTGTGTTCGGTTTTTGTCAAAAACCAATGTTTGGTATTTTTACTTTATTTTTAACCGTTCATTGAAATTTCAAATAAATTACTTTTGAATAAACTAGACTCCATTCTACACATATTCAAAAAAAATTATTTTCAATTAATTTTCAAAAATTATAGGGGTAGCATGGCCAAAATTCTATTTTTTAGGATGTGCCCACTTTGAAAATTAGTAAAAAATCATATATTCATTAAAAAATTATCAAAATATCGAGCATAAGCTACTATTGTTAGCTAATTTCTCATCGCAGCGATTTTAAAAATAGCAAAAAAAATTAACCTTTTGAGGGAGCAACAACAGAAGCTATGATATGTTTTTTTGATAAAAATAACTCAAATTTTTGTGGCTTCCTTTTTTAAACCCCTTAATCTTTACCATTTACAAAAAAAATAGTAGTTTAGAAAGTAGACTTGGAGCACTACGACCCTTGTTTTTGTTGCATCTAAAAATTTTGAGTTACATAACTATCCTCAATTTCTCATCTAAGGTTATTATTTCCTAATTTCAAAAAAAAAGTGGCTAGTTAAGACCCCTTTTTGGCCCCTCATATTTGTGCACTTACCCTTCTTATTCAATAAAAACCATTGAAATAAATGTTCATTTCATTCTATTTAATCATGCAAAAAGTTGGTACTAGTCCCTTAGGTCAATTGATAATTCAAATGATACTTAAGAGTTCTATAGACATCATGTAGTTGTATATATCCGATATATAGAATCGTATAACTTATTCTAGGCATAAGTATCTCTGCATGGTAACATTGCATGAAAGAGGGAGTAACTGAAATCACACATTCTTAAACATCATTATTGGATTATAATATTCATACTTTGATTATTACCATGTCCTTATAAATTAGCTTTTCATTTTTTATTTCGGTAAAAGCACATAATATCCTCCAATACTGAACCTACAACATGTGACCTTATCATTTTTTTATGATATGGTATTTATTAATTTTGTAGGCACTTATTCTTTCCTAAGGACTATGTAACATATTTTATACTAAATATGAATCAAACAATAAGTGATCTCATATGGAAACACTAGGTTTGCAAATAAACCCTTATTCTCATAATTTTAATGGTAATAAGATGTAAAAACATCACAACTCATTATGCATGTTTCAACATCCAACATATTATGATAAATAGCAACCAAATACAACACAACATAGATGCAAGGTCTTTAAGCTTAAAAATAGTCATCATAATTTAGTACTCAATAATGGTATGATAATTTTATTAGTTCCAATATTTTAGAAGGATATAGATAATAAGAGAATTAGGTCGGGCCCAATTAAATCAATAATAAATACCAAGTTAAATTTATTGAAAGATCCTCCAAATTTATTATAACCATGACCAACCTTTATGTTCTCTTGCAATAATCTCAGAGTCCATAATAAAGGTGTCTCACTCATAACCATGATTAATTTAAACACCTCCTACAACAACCATATCAATGGTGATATACTAATTATATGGGCAACCTTACAAACGGATATCATTCTTGCAGTTATCATATTATAAGTTTAAACAATAATTTTATCCCACCATTTGTTTACTAAGGTTTATAGTTCAAATCAAGAGCTAAATGTTGGTTGCTACCTTTCATAGCGTAGTGTTGAACACCCACAATACTGAGATGGGGGGTGAATTAGTATTCTTTGAAACCACTTAATCATTTAAACATTCATTCCACATAGCATATTCAATTGCAGTAAGAAAGGAAAATGTGAAAGCAACCATCAAAGCACATAACACATGAACACCATATTTTTATGTGGAAAACCCAAAAAGGGAAAAACCACAGTGAAAATTAGCTCACAATATATTATAACCAATTATAACATATTACATAAATTCTCAATATAGGTGGACTCACTGCCCATAGAATGAAAGAAAGATAGAAGAAAATGGATGGCTCATTACCAAGATTTGAACTACTACAATTGCATTTACAATATACAGGAATTATAGTTCCATTGAAGCTCAGTGTACAAAGTTTACCCACTTCATACTATTATAATCTAACACTCTACTCTACTTTTCATTCACATTACATTTGCACAATTCACATCAACAATACTTATATATTCGCTATCATCATCCTCTAACACCAAAAATATTTTATACTTATAACTGCTACATCCGCAAACTCTTGCAACATCAATTAGGTCGATATAATTAGATGTATCATGTAAAATAATAACTTGTTATCCCAAAACATACTTCACGCCATAATCAAAACTTATAACACATCCAAATAGGTTGGAATGGACCTATAATAGCTCCCACATAATGCATCAATACTCATTTAAACTCCACATATCCTTAAACATATTAGGTCAGAATTGTTGGATACCTAACATTAAAATAAGCCAACTGATCATCCTGAAACCAACACATGGAACTCAAAAATTCATTCTACTTGGAGCTTAGATGATACTAATACTTGTAAACACCTCCAAAAATTTACAAGACCAAATATTTTTCTATGGTGAAGTGTGGATTGGACAAAACACATACTTTGCATTGGTAAACACTGGCACTAGCAAACTTGATATTTTATTACTCATAACTTCTACGCCAAAGGGCCAAAAGGCATGAAACTTTGGATTTAGACTCCTCTGACATCCAAAAATAATAATTTAGAACCACAACAAAATTCTTGAATCCAAACCAATGTAAACCAAAAAACTGGAGACATTGTACACTGAAAAATCTGTTCTGACACTTAGCCAATTCTTCAACTCAACTGTCTACACTGGATCAAAACCTCTTGCATCTAGATCCACCGGATTATCATCTTCATGCACACTCATGCTTTACCAATGGGTCTACACATCAATATTCATACCAACCCATAATGTTGACATCAATGAAAATACTATATCTACACACTATGTATCTCATGCTCATACTCATGATCATGTTTCCAATAAGCAAATCAACATGACAAACTCTTCAAACTTCGAAAAATCTCCCACTTTTTCATTGATGGAAACATACAAAATTCTTCTCATATCTTCTCCCCTTTTAACACCAAGGGGAAAGGGTGCACACAAATGTTTTTATCTTTGTTCCCCCTTTGACATCACTCATATATACTTGCTTTTACATTATCAACAAACTCATTACTGTATTACATATATACACCCCCTAACTGATATATAGATGTATGAATGAGAGTAACAAAATTTCAAAATCCTGACCAACTCCCCCTAACAGTGATATCCATTAAATCATATCAAAATTTTCACTCATATACTATCCTTTAACATTTGCGTATATACAATGAAGTATAAATATGAAATATGAAATGCATAAAAATGGAAGAGATGGATATAGATTAACCAAAGTAAGTGTTTGAAACCTACAGTTTTGCAAGGTGTGCTTGCCAATCTTTCTTTCCTTCTTCCCATCCTTTCCTTGCTAGGCCAACCATACAACTCTATGCTTCAAACTCCATGAGGAGTTCTTCTCCATCATCCAGAGTACTGGGTACCATATTCATCCTTGTAGCCTTCTCTAGATTAATTAGGATGCTGGAAATAGGTGTGAACTTTGCATTCATTAGATCCCTAATATATCCAAACTATGCTATTATCTTTTATTTTTGTTCCTACAGCTAGAAGAATTGTTCATGCAGGTTCTCAATTTCTAACCTTGTGCTCCCATATGTTGGATATTGTTGATATGTGGTTGTCATTGATGTCAACACTATTGGCATTAATGTCTTTAAGGTTGTATATGTCGAGGATATTAAGAAAATTGCAATAAAATAAGTTGCAGGTTGTCGGTGATGCAATGAAGTTCAATATGGTGGCTAGCTCAATATATTGATGATAAGAGGTTGTGGATTAAAGGATTTGTTGAAAAGTACATCTCGTTTATCCACATGAAGTTTCAAAGGTTCACATGAAGATTTGATTGAGTTATGAGTATCTGTGTTCTGACAGTTGTTTTGTTGCTTTAGTTGGTGTTCTTGAAATAATATGATGTGATTCTAGTAATTCGAGTTATTGCAGATGCTTCTATGGTGATTCATGATGCTTATGGATGTTTCTAGATTGTTCTCTATTTGTGTTGTTGGTCTACATTGATTATTGTGCTCGTGATTGGTGATTTTCTTCTATGAGTTCATGTTTTTCATGATCATGGCTGACAAGGTGATTGTAGCATGTTGTGGATCTTCGAGGCATAATTTTTTAAGGTGTTTCATGTTCAAGGATGTTGTTTTAGGTCCTTACTATTTTGTGGCTAACATTGTTTGGTTCACATTAATAAATTGTTTATTGATTTGGGCCGACAGTTTGTACACATTTTATATTTTGTTGGGTTGACATGTAGTTGATGTTATCCTTAGTTGTGGATATATATGATCGATTGTTTATACCATTTGAAGTCATGGTGTGAGAAGTATGTTGTATGTTGTGTGCAAATAATGTTCTAATCTTTCAAAGGTAGAAGTAAAGTGTGAAGAAGAGTGAGTAGAATGTGCTTAACCAGAACTGTAATTAGGCATTAGAAGATGCTATTTTCTTAGTTCAAAATCTTTCATATGTAAGCTGAATGTGACTATAAGACAATGAGTCTTCTTTTGGGAAATAAGCATTTTTGTATTTGAGGAGTGACCTCTAAGCAGTGTGTCTAAATGCATGTGCATTCCCCATTTATAATTCTTTTAAACTTTTAACAAAGTATAATCTTGTGGATTAACCTCCACCATGGTTTTTCCCCTAACAAGGTTTCCACGTAAAAAAAATTGGTGTTATGTGTGTTTTTGATGTGGTGATGGTTTATGCTTTCATGTTTATTTATCAGATCTAATAATAAGTTTAATAAGTATAATTTATGTGACAATTGATTCACCTCCCCCCTCTTAGTTGTTTTCCCTTGTGTTGCCAACAATTGGTATCAGAGCAAGTTCCTTAGAAGAAGTTTAATAGCTTGAGGTGATCCAGGATGGTGGCATATAAGAAGGATAGTCTAAGATTTGATGGAACTAACTATTCTCTATGGAAGACTTGAATGGAGTGTCATCTGAGATGCATTGGTGAACCTTACTAGACAATTACAAAGAATAGGTATTATCCCACAGAATGGTCAGGTGATATTAAGGAAGCTGAGTACAATATCAGGGCTAAGGAAGAATTGTTGAGTGCTTTGACAGATTCTAAGATGAAAAATGTAATGGAGTTGAAGACTGCTTATGAGATTTGGAAAAATTTGGAAACTTTGTATGAAGGTGATACCCATGTGAATATTGCTAAGCTGCAAAGCCTGAAAGGGAAATATGAAATGTTGAGAATGGATGAAGATGAGAACATCACTTCTTTTATGTAGAGAGTGAATGAACTTGTGTGTAGTATCAAATGTGCTTGTGGAACATTGGAATAATCAAATATTGTTGCTAAAGTACTCAGATCCTTGCCTGTTGCATACAAACACAAAGCTACTGCTATTGAGGAGATATGGACTATGACGAATGTAACCAGAGACATGTTGATTGGTAAGCTTACTACTTTTGAGTTAAGTGAGTTTGGTGAATCTCTTTCTAAGATAGAATCCACATTCAAAGCTACTATCTCCAAAAAAGATAAGTAGATATATGATCCGAGAGAAAGTTCTTCTAGAAAAATGTCCAAGTATGAGCAGGAAATGAGAGAGATTGAAGAAGAAGAGAGAAAACTATATGATCTTGAAGCACTTATTATCAAGAGGGAAGCCAGAGGAGAAGGTAAGTATAAAGGGAAATTGCCTCTTAAATTTTTTTCTTGCAATAAGATAGGTCATTTTTCCTCAAGGTGTCCAGAAAGAGTTCCTAAGCCAAGACCTAACAAGCCTAGATTCCAAAGAAAGTGTTATTATGTTGTTGATGAAGGTGTGACAGATGATGAATTTGATAAAGGGAATTTAAGTGAGGACAAATGGGTATTTATTGCTATCAAGGAAAATGATCTAGTACCTACTAAATCTGCTAGTTGTACAAATGTGGAGAAAGCTCTAGCTGCCAAAGTTGAAGAAAAAGATGAATGGGTGATTGACAGTGGATGCTCTCATCACATGACAGGTGATAAAAGAATGATGGTGGTGTTGTAAGATTTGGTGATGACAAAGCTGGTCTAATTCGTGACAGAGGATCCATTTCTCTTGATGGTAAGCTTAATACTGATGATGTTCTATATGTGGAAGGTTTGAACCATAATCTCTTAAGTGTTGGATAGATGGTTGACAAGGGATACAATCTTCAATTCAAGAATGAAAATTTTAGAATATTGGGGAGTTCTGAAAATGTGATTACATTTGGTACAAAAACAAAAGGTAATATCTTTCACCTAAGTGCTACTAGTAAAATTTGTCTAATTTCTCAAGTTGATGAAAGTTGGCTGTGGCATAGGAGAATGTGTCATGCAAACTTTGATAATATTATCAAGATAAGTTATATTCAGGAAGCGAGAGATCTTCCTAAGTTGATAAAACCTACTAATGCTATATGCAAGGAATGTCAGTTAGGGAAGCAAACTAGAGTTTCATTCTGGAGCAAACAACATTGTTCAAATGAAGTGTTGGAGCTTGTGCATATTGAGTTGTGTGGTCCTTCTAGAGTCAGAATTTTACAAGGAGATATGCATTTCATGTTACTTATTGATGATTATTCTAGATTATGTGGGTTACTTTCTTAAAGGAAAAATCTAAAGCTCTAGAGAAATTCAATATTTTTAAGGCTATGGTTGAGACAGAGATAGGTCTAAAGATTAAATATATGAGATCAGATAGAGGTGGTGAATTCACTTCCGGTGAGTTTAATTCTTTTTGTGAAGAGCATGGGATAAAGATACAATTATCTGCCCTGCGGACCCCTCAACAAAATGGAGTTGTGGAAAGAAAGAACAAGACAATTCAAGAAGCTACTAGGACTATGATGCTGGAAGGAAATGTTCCTCATATCTACTGGAGAGAAGCTATGAGTACTGCCATTTACACTCTCAATCAGGTACATGTCAAGGGTGATACCGGTAAGACTCCTTATGAGCTATGGTATGGTCATAAGCTTAATGCTAGATACTTCAAAATATTTGGGAGTAAATGCTATATCAAAAGAGATGAAGATATAGGAAAGTTTGTTGCTAGAAGTGATGAAGGAATCTTTCTTGGTTATTCTGCTAAAAGTAAAGCCTACTAGTACTACAATAAGAGATTGAGGAAAGTAATTGAAAGTGCTAATATCAAGGTTGATGAAGACACAGTTAGACCATATGAAACCTATGGATATGATTTAGACAATTAGAATGAAAATTTAGATAAAGGAAAGAAAGTTCAAACTCTAAATCAAGTTCAGATCATTCTGATGAATTGGGAAAATCAAGAGGAAGAAACTAGGGAAAGTGCAGAAGTGAGATCACAAGAGCCTGAAGTTCAAGAACACCCTAAGACTCCAAGGTATGTAAGACTAAATCATTCAGAAGATTAGATTATAGGTGATAAGAATAAAGGTGTTCAAACTAGGAGAAGAATTACAGAAGAATATTGTTTGATCTCAAAGACTGAGCCTAATAGTGTCAATGAAGCATGCAAAGATTAACATTGGGTGGAAGAAATGAAAGAAGAACTACTGCAAATTGAGAAGAATGATACATGGATTCTTGTTCCTAGACCTAAGGAAAAAATGTAATTGGAACTAAATGGGTCTTTTGGAACAAACTGAATGAGCAAGGTGAATTTGTTAGAAACAAAGCAAGACTTGTGTGTAAAGGATATTCTCAAATGGAAGGAATTGACTTTGAAGAAACTTTTACTCATGTTGCTAGGATTGAAGCTGTGAGACTATTTCTTGCTTATGTTGCTTAAAAAAGATTCAAGGTTTATCAGATGGATGTCAAGTCAGCATTTCTAATGGTGAACTGGAAGAAGTGTATATTGAGCAAACTGATGGATTTCAATTGATTAATTAGGGAGATATGGTTTTCCGGTTGAAGAAAGCATTGTATGGACTCAAGCAAGCCCCAAGAGCATGGTATGCCAGATTGGAAAAGTATTTGTTGAAGCTTGGATTTAAGGATACTTTTGAGTATCTCAGAGGGAAGCTAGGGGTGATTACCCCTCCTAATCAAAATTAAGATGCATTGACTTGCATCAGTCCATGCATTTCATAGTCATATCTTGCGATCCAGATTGATGTTGTGATGGTTGCTACTTAGGGGGAGTAGTCAGATGTTCAGAAATGTGGTTTAAAGCTTGTGTGGAGAAAGATAATTTGTACCTTTTTCATTGATGTCAAAGGGGGAGAAGAGTCATGTGAAAAACTGTGAAAGAGTTAAGGAGAAAAGAGTCAAAATATAAGGGGGAGCCAGTGCTAAGAGAAAGTAGCGTTGATGGTGTTTGTTCACATCATGTGTTGCCATTAATGCCAAAGGGGGATATTTTTGGATATTGCTAATATGTGGTTGTCATTGATGTCAACACTATTGGCATTAATGTCTTTAAGGTTGTATATGTCAAGGATATTGAGAAAATTATAATAAAATAAGTTGCAAGTTGTCAGTGATGTTGTGAAGTTCAGTATGGTGGCTAGCTCAATATATTGATGATAAGAGGTTGTGGATTAAAGGGTTTGTTGAAAAGTACATCTAGTTTATCCACATGAATTTTTAGAGGTTTGTATGAAGATTTGATTGAGTTATGAGTATTTGTGTTCTGATAGTTGTTTCGTTGCTTCAGTTGGTGTTCCTAAAATAAGATGATGTGATTCTAGTAATTCAAGTTGTTGCAGATGCTTCTGTGGTGATTCATGATGCTTGTGGATGTTTCTATATTGTGCTCTATCTATGTTTTTGGTCCACATTGATCGTTGTGCTCGTGATTGGTGATTTTCTTCTATGAGTTCATATTTTTCATGATCATGGCTGACAGGGTGATTGTAGCATGTTGTGGATCTTCGAGGAATAATTGTTTAAGGCGTTTCATGTTCGAGGATGTTGTTTTGGGTCCTTACTATGTTTTGGCCGACATTGTTTGGTTCACATTGATAAATTATTCATTGATTTGGGCTGACAGTTTGTACACATTTTATATTTTGTTGGGTCAACATGTACTTGATATTATCCTAAGTTGTGGATATATATGATCAATTGTATATACCATTTGAAGGCATGGTGTGAAAATTATGTTGTATGTTGTGTGCAAATAATTTTCTAATCTTTCGAAGGTAGAAGTAAAGTGTGAAGAAGAGTGAGCAGACTGGGCTTAACCAGAACTGTAATTAGGCATTAGAATTTGCTATTTTCTCAGTTCAAAATCTTCTAGATGTAATCTAAATGTGACTATAAGACAACGAGTCTTCTTTTGGGGAGTAAGCCTTTTTGTATTTGAGTAGTGAACTCTAGACAATGTGCCTGAATGCATGTGCATTCCCCATTTATAATTCTTTTATACTTTTAACAGAGTACAATCTTATGGATTAACCTCCATCATGGTTTTTCCCCTAACAGGGTTTCCACGTAAAAAAATCTTGGTGTTATGTGTGTTTTTGATGTGGTGATGGTTTATGCTTTCATGTTTATTTATCATATCTAAGAATAAGTTTAATGTGTATAATTTTCTTGACAACTAATTTACCCCCCCTCTTAGTTGTCTACCCTTGTGTTGCCAACACCATATGCATCATCCATCAGATCATAGGAACCAAATGCCTTATTAGTCTAGTAATCAATGGAATCCATCTCATCCTTAATACTTTTTTGTGGAATTGGTCCATTTCATGCAAAATTGGAATAAAACCTTAGCTTTCACAACACAATTTTGCACATCTTTAAGGTTGTCTTGAAATTAGTTATGTGCAATAGCACATTTCTCCATTATGTCCATCAGCCTTCTATCATTAATATTTTTATCAATCTCCTCTAATTTCTCCTCCAGCCCACTAGGATACACTTTGCATTAATCAAGTAAAAGCTTCAAAATTTCCATACAAGACAATGAACTATCAATGCTTGCACCTAGTATACTCTCTTGTAGTACCTTCACTTCTTCATCAATAATATTTTATCTCTTCTAATGTGTTTTCCAGATTTCTTTCCCAGTGGAGGAATGGAATGCATTTCCTAACTGTAATTTATGCAAAGGAGATATCTTATCCATATTGACTTTCCCTTGTTCCATTGGAAGTTGTAGTAGTTGGGAAGACACAATAGGTTAGAATTGGAGCTGCATATTCAATAGGTTCTTCAATGAATATTCAGAGTTACCAGAAGATTCACCTACCATCTTCACATTATATTCTACATCTTTCTTTTCCAAATCCTTTTCCTTGTCACCGATGTTTCTTTCTACTTTTTCTTCATTACTCTTCTTAGCATTGTCAGGCTCTTCCTCATCCTTCTTTTCATCACTAACTAATTGATCCTTGTTATCCAAAGGTATATTCATACCAAGGTTGTCTTGTATTACTTCTTCAACATTCATTTCAAGTTCTAGAGGAGGGGATTTATGTCTTGTAGGTGCATCCTCCTTCTATGACTAGATTCAATGTTCTTTTCATTAGTAATATTTTCTCCTACCAAAGAAGCATCACCAATAACACCTTATTCTACAATTTTCTCTTCCACATTCGAAAGGGTGTCATTTTTCACATTTACCTCTTCCACTCAATGCTCATGTTTAGCATCTTCATGTTGTGTTTCTTCTGTTACATTAACTTTCAGAGCAGGAATATCATCATGTACTTTCTCTTCTCTGTCCAAACCCATGCCTAAATCCTTTGCCAAATTGGTAACCTTCACCATAGTTTATTTTCAGAGCCTCTCAAGATCATTCTCTGCTCATGAGGGTAGTTACTCTTTTCTTGTTTTGGAACTTCTTATTGTATAACTGGGCTAATGTAGCTTTGTTTTCATCAGATAATGTGGAACTAATCTTTTCAAAAGAAAAATATCTCAACTTTGCTTCTTCATCGATGGCTTCTTTTCTTCTAGCATATAATACATTCTTCAATTATTCAAGAAAACAACTTTCTATGTTCTTCATGTTGACCTCAAATGCAACTATATACTTGACGATTGCTTCTTTTATTATTATCCTATCAGTATCATCCACCATGGTGTACAATGCAATAGTCTACTCTAACATTTCATGCTCTACAATTCTATTAAACAAAGCATCTAACCTCATAGGACTATGCTTACTTACTAGAGTCTTCTTCTTTATTTTTCTTGTCTTCCAATGACTTCTTCCCTTTACCAGACTTTTTTTTTTCTCTCATCTGAATTCTATATCCTTCCTTTTCCACTTCTCCTTCGATGTCTATGTCCACTATGTCAATTTTTGCTTTCTTTGCACTTGTTTCTCCTTGTGAAACTTCATATTTTCTTTCTCAGACCAACTATGGTCCTTCTTCTTCCTCCTCCTCATCATCTAAAGTCACTCCCAAGTAATTTTCTCTTATTTATTTTATCTTTACTCTTCTCCTTTGACAAGCTTGTTGTTGTTTTTCTAGCGCTACCTTTTCTTTCATAAGCATACTTTGCTACTTTTCCAAAGTAGTCTTTTCTTTCATAGGGGCACTTGTCTATTTTGTCAAAGTACTTGGATCCTTTTCCTTTGTTCCATTGGCTTATGGCTTAATCTTGGAGGACTCAAGGGGAAACTGGAGAGGTGGTAGCTATTCTACCAGATCTACTAACACTAAATGAACCTTCCAGAGAGCTAGATATGCCTTTAGCTTTCTCTACTTGCTCCTTTGTAAGGCTCATTATCTTCACAAACTGTGCAGTCAATTTCTCAACTATTTTTGTTATTTATTTTTTCCTTTTCTCCATATACACTTTCATGGACTTCTCTTCATAGGTGTCATATCTCTCCTTAGAGGTGTCTTTAGGTTTGCTCAGCATAAAGTCTACTAAACTAGTAACTTCTTCCTATGTTATCTCATATCCCATCTCTAGGATCCAAATAGTCCTAGGCTCAACAACCTATATAATGTAGTAGTATTTTGTCACCAAGAAGGTGATATCATTCTTGTACTTTTCCACCATGCTTTGGGGAATCCTTTCTCTAGCTTGCATGTTTTTTGAATGGTTTTAAAGAATCCCCATAACACTTCTTCATATGCATCTACATCACCTAACCTCGTTAGGTGGTCTCTAATCTGATGTGTCATAGGTATGTCTTTCAACCATACTATATTCTTAGTTTTTGGAACCCCATTTAAGAAGTAAAGTAGTAAATAGATGATCAAAGAACCAAACTTGAAAGGGCACTTTGATTCCTTAGTCTTATGTAGGTTTTCAATCAATTTTTCTCTCAACAACTCACAAAAATCATAATATGCACCCTTCACAACCATCTCATAGACAATATTAATTGTAGTTGCAGACATTGAATTCTTTTTGTTAGTGAAGTATATCTTATATCCGATCAATGTTGGGGCATATTTAACTACCATATTTTTGATGTATTTTATTTTCTAGGCTCTTTTGTCATAATTTACACTAGTTAACTCCATCACCATTTCATTCTTCACTTATTTGAGCACCGAAGCTGGTTTGATTGAACATAAACCTATAATAACAACCCTAATCTCCTCTTTGTTGATCATATGAGATATATCAAGCTAGATGAATCTATCATGGATTCTTCTCAAGGTGTACCTTACCCACACATCATCATGGAAAAAGTTAGGGAAATATTTCCACACATCAAGCTTCTTTTCTGCCAAGCTCTCAAATTCTGATTATAACTCAAAATCATCTCTAGTGAGTTCATTAATCCACACATCACTCAATTTAGAGTGATCATATTCTTCCAACTTCACATGTATGTATATCCTTACATCTTTTGTGTTCAAAACACCATATGGAATGTGTGAAAATGCTCCATCTAGATCATCTAGCAGGGATTTATTGGGATTCTATTTGAATTTAGGACGGGGATGATCCACTACCTCAACTACTTGTGGTGTATGCATTTTCCAACACTTCAATACTTCTAAAAATTCAGGGCAAGATAGAGTTCTATAAATACCTTTTGATCACTTTCAGTTAGGGTTTCGTGTGTAAGAACTTTTGAAATGCTTCACCTCACTCTTTCACCACTCTTCTCTCCTCAAATGCTCATTTTCAAATAACTTAGATTAAATATGAAATCACTTAGAAACCTTTTTGAACAGACCCAATTCGCATTGAATGCACATTTTGAAAAGTTGGTAAAAAACCCTAGCTGTATGCATAGTCAACTTCAAATGCTCTACAAAATTCTGCAACTTAATAGTTTTCCATCAGTTCTTTCTCCAATAGGTTAATCATGTCAACCTACACCTTGTTACAATGTGTTAAAGCATCAACACCATTTCTCTAGTAGGGGATAAATGGTCTTTTGTTAATTCTCCCCCTAAGCCAAGGCTTTCTACTTGGTTTTCAGAGGAAACGCTTGCACCAAATGTTGGTATAGACTCAATATTAGTCTCACTATCTTCCTTATTTCTCCAAATATTTTCCATATCTTTCTTCATCTCTACTAGATCAACCTTTTTTACCAAATCATTCTTCTTACCAAATTATTCTTCTTCACATTCTTACTTCTACAAAATTTGGAAATGTTTCCTAGTCTATTGCAACTATAACAAGTGACAACATTTTGAACAAGCTTACGTCCACCCAATTTGGATCTACATTGATTAGATTTATGCCCAAATCTATTGCATGCATAATAGTAGCCTTTGAAATATTGAAACCTCATACCATTGTTATAACCATACATCATTTGAATTCTGCATTCACTAGCCTTATGACAAAATATTTTGCAAGTAAAACATTGATCAAGAACGGATGAAACATTTTGATTCATTCTGCTTCTACATTCCATAGTCTTATGTCTAAATTTACTATAGGACTAACAATAACCTTTAAAATATAAGTACCTTTGTGCATTTCATTGTATGATATGTGGTCGTTTGAAGTCTTTCCTTTTATTTCAGACCTACTTTCCATTACTCTTCTTGTCCTCAGTCTTCTTTTGTTCAATGTGTGGTGTGTAATCTACTTTTGAGCTCTCTCCTTTTTCAAACCCTAAACCACCTTTATCCTTAGATCCTTTTTTATTTGCAATCATTTCATCAAGCATTGTAGAGCTCATCTTGATTTGTATTCTTGATTCTTTTCTTTCTCCAAATCTAATCTCAAAGTCACAACTTCAAGTTTTGAACATTCTTTAGATTTTCTTTTCATCTTAGCACTTGAGAATTCTTCAACTCTTTTTCCTTCTTCAACTTGCACTTTCAGAGTGGTAATTGTTTCATTTTCCTACTTCAACTACTAATTAACTTCCTTATGTATTTATCTGAATTTCTTTATTTGTTCTCTCAAATTTATGATGCA
Source organism: Sequoia sempervirens (assembly GCA_007258455.2). Classification (NCBI taxonomy): domain Eukaryota; kingdom Viridiplantae; phylum Streptophyta; class Pinopsida; order Cupressales; family Cupressaceae; genus Sequoia; species Sequoia sempervirens. The sequence goes on along the minus strand of VDFB02018296.1, from coordinate 15,212,569 downwards.
TTCATATGCTTCCTTGACATTTTCCTTCATATATGTGTTATTACTTTCAATCCTTTCTATATCTTCAAGGGCTATTCTAAGTTCTCCACTCATGTCAACCATGCAATCTTATTCAGTGAATCCAACAACAAGAATTTCTTCTGGAGGAGTAGGATATCTTTTAATAGTCATGTGTTTAATCTCCAAGACCTTCCTCAAGCGGTTAAGCTTCTTCCAAGGAACCAAGCTCTAATACCAATTGTTGAACACCTGAAATAATAAGAGGGGGGTGAATCAGTATTCTTTGAAACCACTTAAGCATTTAAACATTCATTTCACATAGCATATTCAATTTTGTAAGAAAGGAAAGCATGAAAGCAAACATCAAAGCACATAACACATGAACAACATATTTTTATGTGGAAAACCGAAAAAAGGGAAAAACCATAGTGAGGATCAGCTCACAATATATTATAACCAATTATAAAAGAAAGAAATATTTGAACTGCTACAATTGCAACTATAATATGCAGGAATTATAGTTCCATTTAAGCTCAATATATAGAGTTTATACATTTCATACTATTCTGCTCAAACAATCTACTCTGCTCTACATTCACACAATTCAAATCAAAAAAAAAATTATACTCACTCTCATCATCCTCCAACACCAAAAATATCTTATACTTATACCCATTACATCTGCAAACTCTTGCAATATCAATTAGTTCGGCCTAATTAGATGTATCATGCAAAATAATAACTTGTTAGCCCAAAACATACTTCAAGCCACAATAAAAACTTATAATGCATCCAAATAGATCATCATGGACCTATAATAGCTGCCACATAACACATCAATACTTGTTTAAACTCCACACCTTTAAACATATTAGGTCAACACCGCTACAGACCTAACATCAAAATAAGCCAACTGGTCGTCCTCAAACCAACACATGGACCTCAAGACTTCATGCCACTTGGAATTTAGATGCTACTATCACCTATAAACATTTCCACAAATTTGAAAGACCAAATATTAAATTCCATGGTGAAGTGTGGACTTAACAAAACATATACTTTGCACTAGTAAACAATGTCACTCGAAAACCCAATATTTTTCTACTCGTAACTTTTGCATCAAAGGGCCAAAAGGCATGAAACTTTATATTTAGACTCCTTTGACATACAAAAAAAATTACTTAAACCACATAGAAAAATTCTTCAAGCCAGATCAATGTGGACCAAAAAACCAGAGACACTATACACTAAAAACTTAGTTATGACACAACCAATTCTTCAACTCAACTGTTTGCACCAGATCAAAACCTCTTGCATCTATGCACTAGATTATCATATTGATGCACACTCATGCTTCAATAATCGGTATACACATCAATCTTCATATCAAGCCACAATGTTGACATCAATGACAACACTATATCTACACACTATGTATCTCATGCTCATGTTGCCAATAAGCAAATCAATGAAAAAATATTCAAAATTCCAACACATAGTTCCACTTGTTTTTGCATGTCAACTTAATTTAAATAAAATATGCAATTATGTAAATGTTTTCTATTTCATTTAAGCATATATGACCTATTAAATAATACTAAGATATTAATCATTTTATATAAAATTTGACTATATAGTATTCATACATCTCCCATGATCAAAATATTTATCTTACCCTTAAATAAAAAACACCTAATATAAATTATGAAGAAAATTAATCACAATTTGAAATTACTGAAAGAGAATTTAGGTTTTTTTTTTTGTCTTTTTATGAGGAGGTGACAAAATATGAAATAATAGTGAGGAAAGCCTAAGGCCAATAAGAAAGGAAAATGTAAGGACATCTTTGAATATATATTTTATTTTAACATAAATTGTAAATCCTTAGCTTCTTAAATATGGAAGTTTATTTTGTTCTATAATAGCTAAATTTTAACAACAATGCGACTATTAAAACTTGATATTGTTTCACCTCCATACTTGATCATAAAATCACATTTCAAAGACCAAGAGAGAGATTCCATGGTTCTCCCTAGTCATCTAGCTTTAAACTTTCCACTTGTGTTTGCTTGAAAGTTTCTAAACCTTCTCAACAAAACCATTTCATGTCTCCCCTCATTGTATTCATTGTTCCCAAGCTCCCATTTTTGTACAGGTATGAATAATGTTGGTAATGGTTGGGTACTTTTTCTTTACACCTACCAATTGCATTTTCCTAGAAGTTCTATCACCTTTTTCAAAAAATAAATTATGTGTGTATTTCAATAAATCAATTATGTGTATCTTACTATCATGGTATTTCATGGGAATATGTTTCTTCAAATAGATCTTGTTCCACCTTTTTTCTTTCTCCATGATGTCTTGCCTCCTTTTAGTGAGAAATATCCCTCTCGTCCATTCACTTCTTCTCATGTTTTTATTTTCTTCTCCCAAACAAATCCCCTTCTCTTTTTTGTCCCTTTTCCTCCTCCATTACATAGCCTCCAAACCATCTATATATAATTTTACTCCACAATTTTTCTCTCTCTTTGTGCTTTGATGATAGTACATAACATGTTTGAAATCTCTTATTATGGTGTAGGTTGGAGAAATTTTAGCAAAAATATGGAGTCCCATACCTTCTTGTGGTGCCCATACTGGCCTTACCATATTAACTACCTGTTACCGAATGAATTAGCCTCTTTAAGATAAATGATAACTTTTACTCTATTTTACTCTTGATGCACTAGAGCCAATCACTAACAGCTCTGAAAATGTTGCAATTGCATTTGTGAATTTCCTCTAAATTAAAGAGGTACAACTCCCTCATATGATCTATCTAATAATATGGTGGCTTTTAACCAGAAAGTGATAAGGTGACAAATGCCAATTCTTAAAAATGACACTAACGTGAAAGGAAAAGCATAAAGCAATAAACCAACAACACACCGATTGAAAAATCATATGACTACCATACCAAGAAAGAAGAAATTATACTGCAATAAATGGATGCAATAAAGTATATTTCACACAAAAAATATGCCTCTATTACATGCTCAACACACAAATCGATACGCTAAACAACACATTTAAATTCATAACATGTCACAGATTACAAACTACTGCAATATAAAGTCAACATAAATGAATGGTGTTCCTTCTTGAAATACAACACATTGTATCTGTGGAGATTGGACCCTCTATCCTTCCCCCTCATCCTAGATATAGCAATGAATTCCCCTAAAATGGTTACCAAAACCGTTACTAAAATTAGTGACGTTTCTTGTCATCCAACTATCTTCTTGAAAATGACTAAGAGAATACAATTGGCCAAAATAATTAAACTGAAAAAATGAAAAGATGTTAGGCAACTATAGTTAGGGTAAAAATTTAGGGAAAATGCATAAAAAAATTATAATGAAACCTTAACAAGCACAATAGAGCACAAACTAACATAAAATAAAAACAAGAAAGCAAAGCAATCTGATCTCCAAGCTAGATTTGATTATCTCCATTGCTCTTCTCAACCTCACATGATAATGCAAGATTTTGAAGGATCGTTGATGGAGGAATGTTGGTTGCTCATTTTCGCAGCATAACAATAAGATGTAGATGATTGAGGAAAAATAGATAGATAAATGAGAAAATTGGAGGAAATTTTGGCAAAGTGTGGATACTAGAAGAAGATCCATCAAATGGCTTGTGAGAGGCCATATTTATATAGATTTGATGTGGAGGGAAGAAAAATTGATTTTGGAGATAAGATTTGATAAGGATTTGATTTTTTTGCTTTATTTGACAAAAGAGGAAATGGAACAAGATAAGATAAGATTTAAAAAGATAGAAAGATTTGATTTTCCATTTTAAAGGAAATATATCCTAAAAAGATGAGAGGGATAATTGATGAATTATCTAATTAAATAAATTAACTAGATACACATGAGTTCCAATTTTGGAAAGAAAGCAAGAAGATATTTTTAGGATTTCATTAATTAAATAAATATTTGATTTATTTAATTAATGTTAGATTTATTATTTAATTAATTAAATAATATAAATTATTTAATTAACATTAGAAGAAAGAAGGGATTAAAAATAGAAAGGGAATACATGAAATTAGTCAAATAAATAATATTTATTTAACTAATTAGATGATGACATGGGTACCTAGGGAAAAATATGCTACAAGATGTCTAAATGATGTAATGTTGTGACAAGGTGTTGTAAGAGGACATTTTTGGGTGTCTACAACAACAAAACTTGATCCTATTTCACACCAACAACTGTCAAATGATATATCCCACAACCATGCAATTAATGAAGTTTCAAGGAGATATAGTATGCTATCCTACAGGGAATGCAATTTAAAACCAGTTCACATCAGCCATTAATCCAAACCAAGTTGTCATCTTATCAGATCGAAGAGAGATAGCTCAAATGTCTAACCAACCGTCTATAAATTCAACTAGTGTCACCACACTTGGCAATCTAGAAGCATCCAATATGGAAATTGCTCAACGTGATGGAGTATCAACGAATGATTTCATCATTTTAGAAGAGATTGAATGCAATCCTCTGTTCAGGCATATATCTAACCAACCAAAAGAAGTATTTGCCATATAGAGTGAGATAGAAGAGGAAGTGCTTCATAGCATTCTAGGTGAAGCATTTTTTATCCAAGTGCATGTGCATAACAATACCATGTTGGAGTGTTTCAAGTACACTATCATTAGGACCTCTGGTCACTGTGACTGGGGAATGAGAGTGTTTGAAAATTTGGTGAGGCCTAAGTTTCACCAGCATGTCAATGTAGACATTGTTGGGCTTAGTCACTATCCATGAAGTAGGTTGGTAGGTGATGCCATCTACATAGGATTGGCTCTTCAAAATGAGATCGTGGAAGAAGTTGTGACTCTTCCTTGTGCAGGGGTCATGAGGAATGGCATGGGGTTCTTTTCCCAATTCATGTAGTCACATGAGAATCTACTGTCTTCTACGTAAATCAAACACCTTTAGACTGTGATAGAGGGCATTCAAGTGTTGATGTTCACCCTCTGCATTTGAAAAAGAAACATTTTTTTGCTATCGATATCAACTTTTTGTAGTCAAATCAAAAAACTTTGTAATGCCACTATGATGTATATATATATATATATATGAATAAAAATACCATTTTGATATCACAGTGTTCTTGTATGATGATTTATGTTGATTATGTTCATATCAAATTCAATGGCATTCATTTCTTTTTCTTGTATAATTGCATTTTTCATTCAAATCTACATTCATTGTTATTTGTTATTCTTCTAAAAATGTCTTCAAGTGGTAGGGTGGGTGGTTCACAGAACTTAGCAAAACACCACCCAAGTTTCTGTGAACCATTTGGGTCTAGACCTTGCACAAACACAATAAACATGCAAACAATTAGATCAAACACAAGATTAGAAACCAATGATTCCTCAAGAAATCCATTTGAAATTTGCAAAAGATAAGAAATGAAAATGAAGAACACAAATGAAACAATTAAATCCTATCTAATGCAAGCAAACTCTTGATCTCTTGAGGGAGTTGGTGCAAATAAGTGTGTGGAGATTTGCCCTTTCCCAACTCCTTGAATGCAAATGTTGATTGAAGATGATTGATCCACTTGATGAAGACTTTGAATGTATGCTCCAAGCTAAAATCTGCAAAAAACCTAGCTATGATTCAATGAGATGAATGAGAATTGCTAAGTATTTTAGCATGGTAACTTTGCTTGAGATGTGGATGATGAAATAAGGATATAAGCTCTTTATTTATAGATTGATAAGTTGAAGAGATGTCCAAATTTGATCAATGTGGGACAAAGATTCAACCAATGATATGATGCCACTTGTCAACATGTGAGAGGATGAAGGTTGAGCAAGTTTTGATCTATGTGCAAGTTTGAAATTTGAATTTGATGAGATGACATGTTTAGGGGGGATGAAAAATGAGTTAAATCCAAGTGGGAGACATGTAAGAGACAATGTAAGAGCTTTAAATGTTTTGTTGGATGGACAAGTCCTTTTGGGGGGAGATTTCAAATTTGAGGAATATTCCCACTTAGATGCCTTTTTTGAATGAAAATAGGGAATTATTAAATCAAATAAATGATTTAATTGTGCAAGTTGCAAAATCTAGAGGATTTGAGTGATTAGGATTAAATTAATCAGGATTTGATTAATTTAAGGGAGATATTTAGCTAATTTGACAATTTGATTTAGATTTTTGGATTAATTTAAATAAAAAGAGAGGAATATGATAAGAGGCTAATTAAATAAAGATTTTGATTTATTTAATTAAAAGGATGGTGTTAGATTAAATCAAATAAGGTTTTAATTTATTTAATTTAACAGATAGACTTTAGAGATTTAATCAAATAAATTGATTATTTAATTAAATAGGGATAATTAGATCAAATTAATTGATTTAATTAACAAGGGAAAGTGACTTAATTAGACAAAATAATTTATTTAATTAAGAGATGAATATTGATGAATTTAATCAGATAAGGGAATTTGATTAAACAGTTAGACCGAGGGATGATTTAGGAAGAAATGATGTTAGTAGATTAGAGTTAGATGCGCAATGTCAACTTGTATATTTTGCGTGTCTACAGTTTAAAACATCTCCTGAAATCCTACCCAAAAACAAAACTTGTGAAACAAGTCAGCCGACGTTCTTTGACATGTTTGTGAACCTTTAGTACGAACCGCCTAAGAGAAGAAAGGTTTTAATAGGTAGTACATTACAGTGGAACCATAAAACACCATCTACTTTCAAGGAATAATAAAGAGGAAATAAAGTGGGAGGTTAGCAAAACTAGTGAAAATTTTGCCTAGGTTCGCAACGTATAGTGAAACACCGCTTGGCCTGAAAACTTGTGCAAAAATTTGACTAAAGAAAGGGGAAGGAAGGCGGCACTGAGGAGGGTACCAAAATTAAGGGTAATAGTGGCTTTGACTAGGGACAAGGACTGTAAAGGATGTAGAAGAACCCATAAGATGTGACTAGTCCTATCCATTGGGTACAGAGTCAAAATGAGGACACCAAAACCCAAAATGGAAAAACCCAACAAGAAACAAACACACCAAAAATGTGACTACGTATAGGGCAGGAAGAACCTACCAAAAACAAAAGGTGAAAAATAAATACTTACACAAAACCATTAACAAGCTGAGAGAAGAATGACTCATCCCTGAATAGGCCCACCTTTGCATAAAGTTTTTAAATCAAATCGAGAAGTAATATCGCCCAAACACAAATGTAGAGAATGAAGAAATTGTGATCTAGGTGGATCTTCAGGACCTGAAATTGAAGTGTTCTAGTTTCTCTTAGAAGTAGTGCCATCGCGTAGAGCACAAAATTCTGAATCCGGCGCAACTTGAACGGGTGAAAAAGGAGTCTGTTTGCCTGAGTTACACGCAGTCAAAGTTGGGTCAACCCTTGGACCAGAGGCCCTCAGGAGGTGAAAAGTTGATGGACTCAGAATCGGCTGAAAGCGGTGTCAGTTCAGAGGGCTCGTTGACACGATCACAACGAAAAAAATTTCATCAAATTTCAAGTCCGTATGTCTGAGATATCACCGGTCAAAGCCCGGTCAAAGGTTGGTCAACTCAGCTATCAGGGATGAGGGAAAAAGGTGGAAAATTCATTGTCATGGAATTTGGTGAAAGTAGTACCATCGCGAAGAGCTCGTTGAGACCTTTCCAACGACATTCATTTCATGCAAATCGGACGTCGTGTGCGCGAGTTAGAGCCAGTCAAAGTTTTTAGTTGACCGAGGTACCATGTGGTACAGTTGCTTACGTCAGCATGACGTCATCCTGTGATTTGGCAGATGGGTCATCGTACGGATGATGATGTGGACCAATGGGGTCTTGACATGTGGCATTCCATACATGTCCACGTGGCATGATGATGTGGCAGTACAGTCATCGATGACGTCAGCAGGGTCGGTGAATTGAACGTTGACACGTGTCAGCCGTATATTGATGTGGCAAGTGACGCGATCAGCTTATGTGGCAGGTGTCATGGCACCCAAGTGGCAGACACATCAGTAGCTGAGTTGGTGACAGCATGGAATCTTTGTCAAATCATAGGATGACACGTGGCTTCATGTGTATGTGACATGTGGACCTCCATCTCGTCGTCCTCCAACGAATTTCGGTGGGTATTTTTAAAAGAAAATGGTTAGGGGTTTGAACCCGAAACCTCTCCCATAACAACCAGGAGCTCATCTATTACACCCACGGCCGTTGTCTACACAATTAATAGATGGCCGTTTATTTTGTTATGAGTTTTGTTTCAAACAGCTATTTAAAAATAGTCGGTCGGGTTGGAACCCCCGACCGGCGGGTTTGTAAAATGTGTGGGCGCCATTAGTATGGTGTGTAAAATATAGAAGGGCTCAGTTCTTGTTAACCAGTTGTGAAGCTCGAGTTGCAAACAAATAACTTATTAAAGGTTATTTACAAACAAACATTAAAGCAAACCCGAATAAAATCAAAACCCCTCAAACTAAAAGCCCAAATAAACTATAAACGAAGGGCCCTAAATTATTTTGAAAGATTAAGGGGTTGTTTTTTTTTATTTATATATAAATATGGGGGATTTTATAACTTTATGGTTATTCCCCATATCGGGTAAACTTCAAGTGTAAAAGGGAGGAGTCTTGGAGTGTTTTTCATCATCACTTCCTAAGTTGATCCATTAGTTGATCATCACTTTTCAAGTGAGTTCATTCTGCTCTTGTTTTCCATTCTCTCGGCCGTGAGAGCCTTTTGTGAGAGAGAATTTCAGTGGGGGTTATGAGAATATTTATAGTGATGTATTATGATGTTCTGAGTCTTGTAGTAGATCCTATTAGGCAAAGTTAGTCTTCTTCCTCTTTGTTATTCATCCCTAGCCTTGAGAGCTTTTGAGAAGGGTGTGAGTGAGAGACTTTTGTATGACTTTGTGGAAAGGCTACAAGATATTGTAAAGTAGTGTTGCAAGAGGCTCATGTGGAGATTATGCTGCCATTTCATAACATTTCAATAGATTGGTCACTCGATTGAGCTTGGCCTGGAGACGTAGTCACAGTTGTGGCGAACTCCGTAACCAAATTGGTGTCTTCTTATCTCTCTCCTGGTTCTATGTTTTTTTGAATTCTCTCTGTTTAATGTTCCTACTACTCCATTGTTGATGTCTTTACGCCTTTGTTCATAATCACTTAAGCAACGTTTTTCATAGATCCCTTCCGCTATACGGATCAGGTGGTATCAGAGCTTTGTTTGGCTAGTTGGCAGGAGTGATTGTGAGTCATTTTGCTATTGGTGGACATTTGGAGTTTGGAGCAGAGATGACATCAGGAAGCAGAGAATCTTCAAGAGTGACATTGTCCAAATCCATGGTGGATGATATTATGGCAATGAAAAGCATGATTGAAGAACTCATCCATGATCATTGAGAGAGGAATGATAAGATGCAAGAGTTGGAGGATGCTTCTTCCTCGTACTCCCCACGTATAGTGGCAAAGGCTTGGGCTTCAAGGCAACTGGAGAATTGTCCAAAATTCGTAACTACTGCACTCACTACAAAATCAGTGGGAATTGAGATGAGAAATGCTGGAAACTACATCCAGAACTTCATCAAAGGTCAGAGGTTGCGAAGATCGACCAACAGGAAGTCAAGACAAAGACGGAGCCAGTAGCCGTTATGATTCCTAAGACAGTTCAAGAGGAGACTCAGCAAAAGACTGAGCATCCAGTGGAGGAAAGTTCCTTTGAACAGCTCCGTAAGAGCTGGGAACACCTTGCCTCTAACTAGTAGTGTCAGGTTTATGTATGTTACTTTCTTGTATAGTGTGGTAATATGCATGTTGATACTAGGCTAGTGTGGATTGGGAGTATGTAAACTCTGAATTGATTGTAACAGTTTTTAAGAAGTTGTGTTTCTCTCTAGATTGAGATTTTGTAAGGCTCTCGAAGCCGTGTCTCTTGTAATCGGGAAAGGGGAATACTTTGTAACTTCTTATTGCAGGTTGTTGTTAGGAACTTGTACTTGCAGACTTCAAGTGCGAAGCTTCAGTTGAAGAGCACTTTTCAGGTAGAGTTGTTGAGAACGGTCAACAGTGACCTTGTATGTTCTCAACTTGAAGACTCAGTGATGGTTAGTTAGAGGATAAGTCTAAACTCAGTTCGAGTTCTTGAAGGATTTATCGATGACCTTGTTGCTTCAGATGGACGAGACCTGAGTTGTGTGGTGGAGCCTTGAATCAGCTGTTCCGAAGTACAAAGGTGAAGGAATATGTCAGGCTGAGGCGCAAATCCGTGCTCGAGTAATTGGAGGAGCAATAGAAGCATGCCCGAAGATGGCGAGAGATGCAGAATGTGAACTACCTGTGAGAAGCACTGAGGGGCAGGTTTATCATACTCAGTTTTCTCTTCTTACTTTGGGTATTTTAAGTTCCATTTTTGAACTGCATCCTGAGGAGTTGTGAATTCCTACATCACTGAAGTGTAAGACCCCTGTAGAGGGTAGATGTGGTGATAGGGAAGCTCTTGTCGACAGGACATTTCTGAAGTGTAAGACCCCAGCAGGTAGATGTGGCAATGTGTTTTAGTGATTCAGATCATGGAAAGTGGCAGGATGCTGAATGCGAGATGTTTTTAAAGGAACTATACACTTTTGGAGGACCAAAAGTTCTTCAATGGGGAGGTTTGATCCAGGTGGATCTTCAGGACCTGAAATTGAAGTGTTCTAGTTTCTCTCGAAAGTAGTGCCATCACATAGAGCACAAAATTCTGAATCCGGTGCAACTTGAACGGGTGAAAAAGGAGTCCATTTGCCTGAGTTACGCGCAGTCAAAGTTGGGTCAACCCTTGGACCAGAGGCCCTCAGTAGGAAAAAATTTGGACTCAGAATCGGCTGAAAGTGGTGTCAGTTTGGAGGGCTCGTCGACATGATCACAACAAAATTCGTTTCATCAAATTTTGAGTCCGTATGTCCAAGATATCACCTATTAAAGCCCGGTCAAAGGTTGGTCAACTCAGCTATCAGGGACAAGGAAAAAAGGTGGAAAATTCATCATCACATAATTTCACAAAAGTGGTACCATCGCGAAGAGCTCGTTGAGACCTTTCCAACGGCGTTCGTTTCGTGCAAATCGGACGTCGTGTGCGCGAGTTAGAGCAGTCAAAGTTTTTAGTTGACCGAGGTACCATGTGGTACAGTTGCTGACGTCAGCATGATGTCATCCTGTGGATTTGGCAGACGGGTCATCGTACAGATGATGACGTGGACCAATGGTGTCTTGACATGTGGCAGTCTGTACATGTCCACGTGGCACAATGATGTGGCAGTATAGTCATTGATGACGTCAGTAGGGTCGATGAATCAAACGTTGACACGTGTCAGTTGTATATTGATGTGGCAAGTGACGCGATTGGCTGACATGGTAGGTGTCATGGCACCCAAGTGGCAAACACATCATCAGCTGAGTTGGTGATAGCGTGGAATCTTCATCAAATCATAGGATGACACATGGCTTCATGCATATGCGACATGTGGACCTCCAGCTCGCCGTCCTCCAACAAATTTTGGTGGGTATTTTTAAAAGAAAATGGTTAGAGGTTTGAACTCGAAACCTCTCCCGTAACAGCCAGGAGCTCATCCGTAACACCCACGGCCGTTGTCTACACTATTAGTAGATGGTTGTTTGTTTTGTTGTGAGTTTTGTTTCAAATGGCTATTTAAAAATAGCCAGTCAGGTTGGAATCCCCGACCGACGGGTTTGTAAAATGTGTGGGTGCCGTTACACCATTATATGGTGTGTAAAATATAGAAGGGCTCGGTTCTTGTTAACCAGTTGTGAAGCCTGAGTTGCACACAAATAACTTATTAAAGGTTATTTACAAACAAACATTAAAACAAACCCGAATAAAATCAAAACCTCTCAAACTAAAAGCCCGAATAAACTATAAACGAAGGGCCCTAAATTATTTTGAAAGATTAAGGGGTTGTTTTTTTTATATTTATATATAAATATGGGGGATTTTATAACTTTATGGTTATTCCCCATATCGGGTAAACTTGAAGTATAAAAGGGAGGAGTCTTGGAGTGTTTTTCATCATCACTTCCTAAGTTGATCCATTAGTTGATCATCACTTTTCAAGTGAGTTCATTCTCCTCTTGTTTTCCATTCTCTAGGCCGTGAGAGCCTTTTGTGAGAGAATTTTAGTGGGAGTTAGGAGAATATTTATAGTGATGTATTGTGATGTTCTGAGTCTTGTAGTAGATCCTATTAGGAAAAGTTAGTCTTCTTCCTCTTTGTTAGTCATCCCTAGCCTTGAGAGCTTCTGAGAGGGGTGTGAGTGAGAGACTTTTGTATGAATTTGTGGAAAGGCTACAAGATATTGTACAGCAGTGTTGCAAGAGGCTCCTATGGAGATTGTGCTGTCGTTTCAGAACATTTCAATAGATTGGTCACTCGATTGAGCTTGGCCCGGAGACATAGTCACAGTTGTGGCGAACTCCGTAACCAAATTGGTGTCTTCTTAACTCTCTCCTGGTTCTATGTTTTTTTGAATTCTCTTTGTTTAATGTTCCTGCTACTCCATTGTTGATGTCTTTACGCCTTTGTTCATAATCACTTAAGCAACATTTGTCATAGATCCCTTCCGCTATACGGATCAAATTGCCACCAAGAAAACTTCCAAAAATCCATTTCTCATCATAGATTTCTTCTCATTGTAAGAAGGTTGCACTAGACCACCCCAAAATTTCCATTTTTCTTCATGATATTTTATTAGTTTATATTCCATCAACCTTTGTAATGAATTTGGTGTTTCAACTTCTTTCCTGACATCATGTTTCCCAATTTCCTAGGCCGCCAACCCTTTGCTATTGCTTTACTTTTCTGTAGTAACAATGGAAACCTTCTCATCCATCGACAAACAATATTCTCTCCTTTCTTCCGACATGGGCTGATTAATAGTTGAATCAATGAATAGAGGATTATTGTATATTTAAAATTCATTAGATAAAGAGGGGGTTAGAATTGATTGACCATTTTATCCCCTCCTAGGAAGCATCATACACATCACCTTCATTGTCTTCCATATTAAAGCATGTAGTTTTATCAACAATCTCCTAAAAAATGAAAGCTTCATATTATGGAGCGAGAAAGGAATCTGGCATTGTGATATTAGGGGAAAATGACCCATTCTCAAAATGGAAGGGAAAAGTAACCTACTCATCAACATCAAGACATAATTGATGACTTCTTTTGTGGTGAAAAGTCTTCCTCATCATTGGATGAGTTGAGGTCATCTTCAACTTCAGTCAAAGCATTCAAACTAAAGATTTGAGCATCACAATCTCGATCTTCCTCTCTTTTAAACAATTGCATGCTACCAAAGACTTTTAGGTTAGTATTTTCAATGATCATATAGGAAAATTTCATTACTTTAGGAAATTTAAGAGGAGGATTAATAGGTAATCTATGATCAATTTCAAACCACTTAATATTATCAGATTCCCACTTTCCCACAACTATAAAATCATCCTAAATACTTATCGCTTCCAACTGAGCTTTTTCAATCCCTTGGACTCTATCTCTTTTGAGGATCAATTAAATATTAGGATCCAGAGTAGAAATGAATATGTGAAATTGAATTTCCTCACTTGGCCTTTTAGGAGTAGAAACCTGTTGAAGCGGTACACAAAATGTCTCATTGTTTCAGCTTTATCCTTCATAATCTAAAAAAATTGTCATGGATGGCCACAACATTAGCTATAGTTTTATAACATTAGAAAAAAAAAAATCTTAAAATGTTGCATCTCGCGATGCATCTCTTTTCCAGTCCCCTAAACCATTCAACCACCTTTTTGACCAAACTGTCAACAAATATTCTTACAAAAACATCTTTGTTTTGAATACCCAGGATTCCACTCACTATAGTCATAGCCAGGATGTGTTCTTCAAGGTCTTGTGTGTCTTAACCAGAGAATTTAGGAAAAAATATTTGGGAGTTGTTAGGTAGGTCATGATATTGTGACAAGGCAAGAGGGGCAATATGGTTACACCAAATATTCGAGGCCATGGATGGTCAAAGTCGCCAACTCACGAAGGAGTAAGGATAGGTAAAAACTCCTAAATTAATCTCTAGGTGGTAGACGAGGAGGAGGTGGGTCCCGAGGGTGATGGAGAGGTTGATTGGGATGATGATTAGGATGGCAGGGAGGGTTGTCGTAGTATATGAACGCCAATCTTGGAGGGTGCTCAATTACTGGTCTAGGTGGGCATTGGGCTCATTCCTCTTCTTCTTCTAAGACAATATTTGCTTGCATGTAATCCATTGTGCTCCTTCTATATCTCCAAGCAAGTGTGTTTTAATTGTGAAATAATGTCTTCTTTCTTTTTCTGCATCCAATTTAAATCAAGCTACAATACAAGAAATACATTGTTATGGGGGAGTACCATCTTGCCACATGAAATGATGGAAACTTTTCATATATCACAATCACTACTTTCCCCAATGGAGTCACCAAAAATTTATTAGCAAATGAATTAGCCTTTTTAAGATAAATGATAACTTTGACTCTATTTTACCCTTGATGCATTGGAGCCAATCGCTAACAGCTCTGAAAATGTCACAATTGTATTTGTGACTTTCCTCTGAATTAAAAAGGTACAACTCCCTCATATGATCTATCTAATAATATGGTGGCTTTTAACTAGAAAGCGATAAGGTGACAAATGACAGTTCATAAAAATGACACTAATGCAAAAGAAAAAGAAAAAAGCCATAAACCAACAACACACAGATTGAAGACATATGACTGTTGTAAGATGGGGTAAAACAATCCTAATTGAAGACATATGACTATTGTAAGATGGGGTAAAACAATCCTAGCCTAGATAAAGTGATAGCCACAAGACTTCTAAGCTAAAAAACTCATCTAAACAAGAGAATACAAGCAAATAATGAATAAAAATGAAATCACTCAAAATAAAGCACTCCCCATTTTAGTTGATTCCTTCTCTTGTCTCTCCTATTTCTCCTTTTGCAAACTTTGCCCTCAGATTTGTTGTTGAAGTTGTGTAGTAACCTACAAATAGTAAGTAGAAAGTTGGAGACTATATGGTTGTTAAGGAAAAAATGAAGGAGGAAGGCTACTTTTATAGATAGCCATTCAAACAGACGGATGAGATTAATCTTCTAGAAAGATTCCAAGATCGACGGATGAGAATTCATGAGAGGGAGGTTACAAAACGAACGATCAAGATCAAGCTTCTAGAAAGATTCCAAGATTGATGGTGGAGGATTGATGCACCAAAAGAGGTGGGCTATTGATTGCTATGATAGATATGGCTATGACGAAGATGGCTATGACATAGATTAATGGGCGAGTGGAGGAAAATGGATGAATTAAAAATTGACAAATAATTAATTCATGAGACAAGAATATTTGACCAAGTAGAAAATAAACAATTCATTCAAATTATTTATTTGAGAAAAAAGAGGAAATGGACAACTGAAGATTCAATTAAAATAATTTGTATAATTATTTTAATTAAATGAGAGAAAATGTGAAAAGGGGCCTTAAATAATTAAATTGATTTAATTATTTAATACAAGAGACACATGGACAATTAAATAATTTTGACAATTATTTAATAAATGAAGGAATTAAAAGAGGAAATGAATAGTTAAATAATTAATAATAATTATTTAACCATTGATGAAATATTACAATAAAATAATTAAATAAATATTAATTCATTTAATTATTGAAGAAAGGGGGATATTAGTGATGCAATTAATTTATTGTAATTGATCAGGATAGAATAAAGATTAGAAAGTGAATTAATTAAATAATTAAAAATTATTTAATTAATAGATCAATATGATTGAGAATAATTATATAATTAAAAAATATTTAATTATGCGGAGACGAGGACCAAGAAAAATGATGCTCGTAGACTAGGACATTTTTCAGTGTCTACATTTCCCCCCTCTTTGACATAATGCAGTTCATCGTGTTGTGTCAAAGAAATTCAGTCAAAGGATGCCTCAATGAAGCCAGGGTATAGGTATGCCCCCTCAAGAAAATTTTACAAAATTTTAAAAAAGTTTTAAAAAAATTAGAAAATTGTCCTGATAAGACAAGTTGATGGCCAGGAATTTAATGGTGAAGATGAAATTGAGTTTTGAGGTCGATAAAAGGGTCGAATTCATGTTCAAAGTTAGAAAAAGGATCCTCCAATAGACAAGCTAGGTACAAAACCCTAATTTTGAACCTATAAAGAGCAATTTGAGTGAAGAAAAGGTTCATTTGTGCATTCTCAATTTAGAAATTTTAGAGCTCTTAGTGATTTTCCAACAAAGATGTCTCCTATTCCATAGGCCACCCACAACACATACCGCATTCAAGGGGTTTTGCCAACTTGAGGGGGTGCCTGCGCAAGTATGTACTACTAACCCGCCTTTTAATTTTTTCAGGCATTTAGATAGAGAAAAATTTTAGCAAGTAATTATGTCGCACAATTTTGTGACAAAAAATTGTGTGCACGTTTGATGTAGATGATAAGCGGTTCGCTGCAATCATATCATCGTGATTCAATTGCATTAGGGTTAGGGTAGGGGCACTTGCATTGCAACACACCGAATTGTGCGACACAATCAAATTTTTGAGTCACATGTGCAATCAGGAATGACACAAACGACTGGTTGTGATGCATGTGAGAGGTGAGTGACACAATTATAGTTGCGAGCCGATGAATAATATTCGTGATGCATTTGAAAAAACTACGATACAATTTCCTTGTTAAAAATTTTCCCCAGGTTAGGAAATTTTGACTTGGTCAACTTAGGTCTGACAGGTCAACTAAAGGTTGTGGATTGACATAGTGGTTGGCTTAATGATTTCAAGAGCATCTACCTTTGATTTATACATGGGAGTTGAGACCAGATGTTTTTCGACTGGCAGGACCAGTTAGGTGATGAGGAGAGATAGGCATTACTGGACCTAGGTTTGTTCTATGTCACATATATGCCTGTGATTAGGGAAAATAGTAGGATGTTGATAGCATTGGAAGAGTGGTGGCACTCAGAGATGAGTGACTTCCATTTGCTGACAACGGAGGTGACAGTCACCCTAAAGGATGTTTACAAGATACTATGACTTTCGATTCATGGTCAATAGGTATGCTATGTCCCCGCTTGAGGACTACAGGCATTGCATGAGTACTATGAGTGTGATGATGACACAGAGCTTGGTATCTAGGGGTACGAGATCATATGGGAGACCCTAGTAGAGACATATGACATATATGATTGTGTTATGTGCACATTGATAGCAGGAGTGATGATTCCTGACTACAAGGGTCATGATTTCCCGATGGGCTAGGGAGAGATGCTCAAATCGATGGTTTACTTCAAGATAGTGTATGCATGGGGGCCTTTTCTATTGGCCATGATCTACTTTTAGCTTCATGGTATTTCTTATTGAGGAGGATAGAGTCTAAGTTGCGGTGTGACATTATTGACATTTTAGGCTTGGGAGGACATAGGAGTGTTCTGACCTCCAGTGGTTTGACAACTGGCAGCAGGAGCTCTATATTCATATTTATACCAAGGGGCTCTGACATAAACACGTGTTGGTGATGTGGGTTACTGGAGGCATGGGCTAGACACATTGATCAATTTCATTTAGAGGCCTTACAAGACATGTGACTTTGGATCAGGGAGAATGATCATTTTCCATGATATCTCACTTGGCGTACTATTCAGACCCAACATATCATTGAGATGTATCTTCTAGAGACGGTTCAGAGACAGTTCGGTGAGAGACATTAGGTTCCAATTGGCATAGTAGAGTATGGACAATCCTCCTAGGAGGTGCATCCATGGGGGCCTCAGATCATGGTAACCACAACAAAGTAGGAGATAGATTCCCTTTAGGAATTGGATTCAGAGTGGAGAGGAGGGGATGCTGATGCAGGGATGACACCTGAGTATAATGCCTAGTGGTTGATTCATAGACCAATTCTACTTATAGATCCATAGTAGCCAATGCTAGTAGAGAATAGAGACAGAGGCCCAAGAGGTTAGTGAGGAGACATGGGTTAGAGGGGTGGAGGGAGAGGAAATGGTGGACAAGGGGATGCAGGAGGATGGGGGGATGATGGGTGAGATGGAAAGGGAGGACGGGGAGGAGACCATCACAGGAGGAGGAGAGATGGAGGATGATTGGTGATGAGACAAATACCACCTATCAGAGAGGAGGAGGAGATGGAGGAGGATTAGCCAGAGGTGAAGATAGTGGCAGAGGGAGAGTAGCATGCAGAGATGCCCACACTAGAGGTAGGGTAGCCAGAGGCAGAGGCCATGGAGATTGAGGCAAGAGGAGGGGGAGGATAGGAGGGGAGGAGGAATGGATGAGCTAGAGAGGGTCCTCTACAAGAGGATTATCATGGGGGTTGAGGAGGTGGGATTAGAGGATGGATGAGTAGAGGAGGGTAGCCCAAATCAGAGGATAGCCACCCTACATGCACGGGTACAGGCTCTAGAGGTCGAGCTGAGGATTGTGATTGCTAAGAGGGATGACCTTAAAGCCGAAAGGGATTCCTTCCAAGTGGAGAGAGACCTAGCAATGATTAGCCATTAGCAGATAGATCAATAGATGATCAATTTTATGGCTACATGTAGTGGATCTATTGTGGAGGTTACACGAGAGCACACCAAAACTTGCAGGGCCAGTCAGTATTTTAGAGATCTATATGAGATAGTGGTTCCACCGAAGAGGAGGGAGCTCTCCTTTTCAGAGATTGATAGTGGCTCATGGGGAAGATCACATAGCAGAACACATAGTTGGTATAAACAAAGTAGGTATAAGGGGGAGACATTAGATGCTAGACGGGCCACCCCATATGATAGGCCTCCCTCCACAAAGCACATGTCCAAAGAGTCACCGCGTAGGGAGGACAAGGATGCCCCAAGGATAGGGGATTAGGGAAGTTCAGGCTAGGGCCCCCTTTTTATATATCATGTTATATGGACATTGATATTTTAATTATCAAGCCTACGAGCTCCATTTTTATTGGACATGTCACATCTTGACAATGTACCTATGACACATTATTTTTTTGAGCGATATAAGATTTTGGTGGCAGTTGATGATATGCATTTTTATATGTTTATAATTTTATGTTTATGATGATGATATGCTATGTTATGGATGTCCATGTTGTGATTATGATGTTTATTGATGCATTCTATATGGTTATTTGATGGTCTAATATGCTTTATGATTATGCTTTTATGACTATGTTATGAATGTTTATGTCCCTTGTGATATGTGTCAATGGTAAATGCAACGTGGATGACCTAATTTGATGAATGTAATGTGATATGATGGTGTAAGGCATGTATGATTTACAGATGTTTATATTATCATGATATGTATGAATAATGAATGCAATGGAAATAACCTAATTTGATACATGCAATTTGATATGCAAATGTATTGATGTGATGAAATGCTTATTTAATTTAACGTTAATGCATAATGTGATGGTTTGGAATGTCTACTATGGATGCAGAATTTGATGTGTAATGTGATATGTTATAATATTATTAATGTGATGTAATATGTATGGAATGCCATGTGATGTGAAATGCAATGCAATGTGATATAACAGATCATGATATAAAATGTAATGTGATACAAAATGCAATGTTATATGAAATGCAATGTGATGGATGAACTAGGATGCAACGTTTAATGCAATAAAATTAATATGAGGATGCTAATATGATGAGAGAATGTTAATTCTATATGGATGATCTCTATGTTTTTTGTGTTTTCTTATGAAAATGTATGTAGCTTAATATGATGATGCTATCTACGATGAAAATGCTTTCTATGATGATATCTAACATGATTATGTATGCAAGATGTTTTTTTGTGTCACAGTACTCTGTCAAAATGTAGATGGAAGAAATGTTAGCACATAAGGGATGGATGTTAGTGTGAAAAAGGAAAGGAAGACGAAGATGGAAAATTAGACGGGAAATGATAAGGGAACAACTTTCATGCTTTTGTATTTATCATCATCAAGCATCAAAATTATAAAAAATGGAACACAAACACCATGGCATGACATAGACCAAAGTGTGCAAGGTGACCATTTGTGAGAGATAAGCAGTCAAAAGAAAAAGTCAAAAGACAAGGAATGCCCCAGCTTATACTAAGGACCTTATTATCCTAGTATTTTTTCCAAGACAAACCACAAACAACAAGAAAAGAAAAGAGGTCATGATCCATCATCATCCCTCTAAATCCCTTAATAGGACATCCTCGAGGTAACTAGAAATATGTCCCAAAAACAATCAAAAGATAAGACAAGTTTAGACCAACAAAGTGCTTTCCAATAGAGATAGTGTTTTCCAATGATACTGATAAGATTGTTTGAGATGTTTGATTAGGTTGACCAAGATGATTGAATTTGACTTATAGGTTGACAAGGATTGATTGATAAGTTTGACAAGGATTGATTGATAAGTTGACAAGGCTCATTAATAATGATCACACCTGATTTCAAGGACACATCTTGATTAGGGAAAGATTAATTGACAAGAGATGACAAGAAAAATATTGATTGATAAAGGTTGACAAGGTTGATTGATTGCGCCTAATTTTAGGAAAGACACATCTTGATTAAGGCAATATTAATTGACCGAAATGAAAAGTTTTTCTGATTGTTTGACAAAGATTGATTGATATTGTTGCTCAATTTTCACCCTCAGGCTCAATCAGGTAGGATAAATCATGTGACAGATTTTGGAGAGGGCCAAATGGAGCATTCACAACAAGGGAAAAATCATACATCCGATGCTAGGTCATAGGGAACTCAGTTGGAGAGCCTACCTTAGTCAAGTTTGGCATGAAAATCCTCTAAGGAGAGAGTTGCCAAGACCTTCCAGATGTCTCACTGAAACAGAAGGGGCTTCGCTAAATGGAGGAATCATCGCCGAGAGGTCTGGCCGACAGGAGGTGGTCTTGCCGAAAAGAAGAAAATATGCGCTTGGAAAAATAGAGTCATTTCAGTGAGATGTCTCAGTGACTTATGTGAGTCTCAGTGAAAGGGATGTCATCGGGTGAGGTTTCACTACAACTAGGAGGCATCATCGAAAACATGTCTCACCGATGATATGGTGTCTCACTAAAGCAGGATGTCTTTGGCATATGTGTGGGGGTTTCGGCAGGAAGTCTTACTGATGGGGTATAGTCTCATCGAAATGAGGTGGCGTCGACAAAGGAAGTGAGCTTCGCTAAAAGGTCTTACCAAAGACAAAAGGTCTCCTTGACTCTAAAGGCTCTCGGCATAGGAGTTGAGTTCACTGAGATGTCTCGGTGATGAAGAAGAGTTTTCTCGGCTGAAATGAGCCTTCGCAAAAGCAAGGTGCCTTCAACATAAAGTCTCACCAACTACTTGTGGTCTCGCCCAAAAAAAAGGGGGCTTGATGTAACGAATGTCATCGGTATAATAGGGTGGCTTTTCCATAGGGTCTCATCGATGCAAAAATTCATGCCAAAAAATAATGAAGGAGGCTCGCCGAAGTATTTTGCCTTCGGTGAGAGGTCCTGCCGAGAGTATGGTGCCTTGCTGACAATAAGATGGGTTAGTCATGAAACCTTTCCTTCGGCAAAGGATCTTTCCAATATAGTGATGTCTCCTTGATAGGAAAAGTGAGCTCGGTGAGGGGGTGCGCCTTTGCCATAGGGTCTCACCAATAGCAAAAGGCCCTATCGACAAAGGGTGCCTATACTGTAATGTTCAGAGTTCGGGGAGAGGTCTCCCCAACACAAAAAGTCTCACCGACCATTGAGCAAAGGAGATGGGCCCTCACCAAAACAAGATGAATTCGCCAAGATGTCTCATCAACACAGGGCAAGGTCTCGCTGAAACAAGGTGCCCTCGCTGTGATATCTTGGTGAACGAAGGTGGTTTCCCTTACTAAGATAAGCCCTCCCTGTAGCAAGGTGTCTTCGGCGAGAAGTCTGTCCAAGTATGAAATGTCTTGCCAATATGCAGTTGAGCTCATTGGCGAATGGAGACATCACCACCATGAGGTCTTCTCAACCTGCTAGTGTCTCACTGAAGGAAATGTGGAGCTCAAGGAGAACAGAATGTACTCGGTGAAAGGTCTTACCGAAGGGTGAAGGTCTCAGCGAAGGAAATCTTTGGGCTCTCACTAAAACAAATGGTGTTCACTATAGGGTCTTGCCGATGCAGAAGGGTCTCCCCGAAGCGGAGTAAGCTCAGTGAGAGAAGGTGTCATTGTTGTGATGTCCCAACGACCGATCAGAGTCTCCCCGAAATGAAGGAGCTCATCAAAGATGGGGATTTCAACATGATGTCTCAGCAAAGGAATTGTGTCTTGCCGATGGTTTCAGGGATATCGGTATGGCTTTTGAAGCTTGATAAGAACTCTCAGTGATGGTTGTAAGCTACGCCGATGACTGCTATGAGAGTATAATTGCATCGGGGAGACACGATTAGTGTCTCACTGACATGCGATTCTATAGAAGGAACTCTTGACCGACTGAAGAATCTACGTGGAATGTGCCCAACCAATCTGAGGGAGCTACAGGTGAATCGTTGGCAGCTTGACCGGTGCCAAGAAGATCAACAAAGTGAAGACAACATCGATATGTTCTGAGCTCAGGAGCATTCAAAGTAGCTCGACAGGGAGGTTTGAATATGGACATGGAGGCCAGAAGTAAATGCATTTGGTAGCTGCGAAAAGATCTGAGGGCTTCTCCTGGGGACGACTCTTCACCAACATGGACAATAGGGACACACTTGAATGTGGCATTAATTTTAGGCAAAAGATCTAAGGGGATTTTTATCCTGAAGGGAGATATTTTTGTAAGCCCTAAGGGGGGCGATATTTTTGATATATGAGGCATTTTTTGCCTCTTTGTAGATAGTTCGGATTATGCATTCTAGAGAGTTAGTGATTTTTTTTTAAATCCTTTCTCAGCTGATGTATGTTTTTGTAACTCAACTAGAATCTAGAATAAAACACAAAGTTTACCTCAAAAGCTAGTGTTAATGTTTGTATTACTCTCATTTCTATATTTTTAGGTTATGCAAGTTTTCAATTGTGTTTTTCTAAATCTGTATTCATACCTTAAAGCTGTGAAATCCATCTTTCCTTCTTAAGATATGTATGTAGATCAAACCTTTTAAGAATGATGCATAAGTATAAAGGGGTTATGTCGAGTAAGTGAAATACTAACCATTAGCTTTCCAATGTATGATCACCTTGTTTTCATTTCATAATTCCTTATAAATTTGGTGTATCACCTTAGTTTTTAGTTTCATTCATATGTACTCCTTCTCCCTTTCCTTACAAGAACAGTAGTTAGGTGACACCAAAGGAGGCTGGCTTTCTCGGGAGGTTGACCTTAGTCTGTAAGTGACCCACACCTTATGAGCTCTTCCCATGTTGCACTAGATTGTTGAGTTTTACATTCGACAGGGTGCAAAATCTAGGTGACAACAGTTCTAGCACGCTCGGTGGGATAAGTTCCACCTTACATTGTTGGTTTGGTATGCAACCAGCAAGTTTCAAACTTTACATAAGTCATTTTTCATACTTGGTGACTCCAAAAAGAGGAAAGAACTTCAGAATTAGTGCCTTCTATAGTTTATGAGAAGAATTCAGACAAGGAGCAGCTCATCCCCTTTTAAATATCTACAACTATCACCACCAAGGAGACAAGGCAGAGCATCAGAAAGGCCCAAGTTAAAATTTATTTATTCCAGAAGAGCCAAATCTACTCCTCCATCTCTGAGATCTCATATTGTTGTCCCATCCTCTATTTTTCTTATATTGTAAATAAACCCACCTCAGCCACCTCTAATGGCTGTTCCCAGAAATTAGCCTTTTATGCCATTTGATGGAGGTAGTCCATTGAATTTGGCCCAACACAACGATATACCAGTGGCTGCCTTAAAGAATTTATCAATTTTCACTGGGGAGGATCAGACTACCCCTATTAAGCACATAAGGGATGTAACCTCATTATGTGGAGTACATCACATAACTCATGAAGATGTAGCTATAAGACTGCTTGTTGCATCTCTCAAGGGTAAGGCTTTCCAATGGTATCGGGGTTTGCCAGTGAACTCTATTGCAACATGGGATGATTTTGGTGAGAAACTGCACATGCAGTTTCAAGATAAATCTGATCACTTGTCTCTAGTGGAACAATTGACAACCATAAAAAGAGCCCTTCAAGAGCAAATGACAGATTTTAATTTTTGATTCCAGAGGACTTGGTTTCGAATTCCTGTAACAGTGAGGCCATCTCCTGAGCATGCCTTTTTATACTTTCTCAAAGCTTTGAATAGTGAAATAGTGGTCATGATACAATCAATGGGTGGAAAATCTTTGCCAGGTGCATATGAAGTGGCAATCAGGGCAGAAAATTGTTTGATTCAGGCAGGAAAAATTGCCCCTAGGCCACCAATGCCCTTTTTTTTTTCCATATATACAATCTAATACATCTTTGCTCGTACCTCCTTTCACACCACTACCAGTTGTGCCAATGTTGCCAATTGTTGTCCCAGTCGTTGTTAAACAAGAAAGTGTTGTTTCAAGCATGTCACAGGAGTTACAAGAAATCAAAAGTTTGTTACAAACTTTTGGTAACAAGTTGGTGAACTTGGAAAAACAACAGTCCTATACTAGGCCTTATCAGTAGCAGAATTAGGCTTCAAGTCAACCTTTTCAAGGTCAACAACAACAATTCTAGGGGAATAGACAGCAATATCAAGGTAATTACCAAGGCTCAAGACAAAATATTGCTACAAGACCTTTCCAGGCCTATAATGCAGTTCTGATTAGTGTTGTCAAAGAGCTTGTTCCTGTTCAAAACAATTTGGCTGTGGATTATGAATGGTGTTATCCGTGTAATTAGCCACATAATCAAGCTACATGCTCTAATGGCATGATCAACCAAGCTCTTATGGTGGAGAATGTTGTAGGTGTGCAAGATTTTCCTAAGGAGGGGTATTCACAATAGCAAGATCAGTCTGTAGATGATTCAACTCTCCTAAATTGGCAGAGAGAAGAATTTTGTGGAGTGAACCAGGATGACACATCTATTGCTGCTAATACTAGAGCCAAGAAGAGAGCTTTTGAGATAGAACAAACAACAAATAAAGATAAGGGAGTTGCTGGTCCATCAAATCAGCAAGTACCATGCATTTTGCAGTGAGGTCATGACACTAGTAAGGAGCAGCCTTTACATGCTTCATCCACAAGTCAAGTGCAACCTAACCATGTTGTTGTAAAGATACAACCAAAGGCAAATATATCTGCACCTTTCAACATTGTTGAAAGTATGAAAAAAATGAATATTTCAATTTCAATGCGGGATTCTTTAGCAATCCCTGGTCAAATGAATTTGTTGCAGTCAACATTATCTAATCCAGTTAGTTTGAATTTTCCAAATGAAGTCTTTGTAAGCCAGACAAAGTCAGTGTTAACCAATGCACTTTTGGATAGTACCACACAACAAAGTGATGGTGTCAAGCCCCCTCCTTTCTATGTTTCCTTAATAGTAGGGAATAAATTGGTGGACAATTGCATGGTTGATAGCAGGGCTAGCAGTTTGGTAATGCCAAAAAAGATTGCAAACCAGCTAGGTTTACAATACCAACCATTAGAAAAGGGAGTACTTCAATTGGATGGGACGGTAGTAAACACTATAGGTGTTATTAAAAATTTGAATCTTACGTTACATGCTTGCCCTAATTTTTTGAGCCCGCAAGATGTGTTTGTCATAGATTTGCCTCCACTTTTTACTTTATGCCTATCTAGAGACTTCACAGCTAAAATTGGAGGCTATTTATCTTCAGATTGGTCCCATATTCTTTTTAGGACCAGGTATGGTACTAAGGTAACTATAACCTCTGAGTTCCGTTCCAAGGATCACATTGAGCCTTATGTTCCATCTGTTGTTAATGTTAATTTTGTTGTTTTAGAAGATATTGAACTTGTTGCAGCACAAGAGTTACAAGTTGTGAGTGTACCTGAGGAACTCCTGAATGAATGGGCAGCTGAGAATGTGATTGATAATCCAAATGAGCTTATTCAAGATGTTGGTCTGGGAAATTATGTATTGCATGAAGCTGGGACAAAAATGCCTAATCTTGAGAGAAGTGCAAAAAGTCAATTTGAGTAGCAAAATGAATTATGGGAGATGTATTTTGATGGTTCTAGAAGCAAAAATGGCACTGGAGGAGGTGCAATGCTTGTATCTCTGTAGGGTGATAAGTATTTTTCTACATTTCATTTTGCTTTCGCATGCTCCAATAACACTGCTAAGTATGAGGGCCCTATTCAAGCTCTTGAGTGAGCAAGGAAGAGAAGAATAACCCGCTTGAAAGTTTACAGGGATAGTGAGCTAATTGTTAATCAAATAAGAGGCCTGAATGTTGCTAAAAATGACACACTAAAGTGTTATAGAAACAGAGTGTAGAATATGATTGAGGAACTTGATGCCTTTAACTTAGTATCTATTCCAAGGAACCAGAACAAGCATGTTGATAGGCTTGTAGCCATTGGAGCACAGTTTGATATTCTAGGTGATATCATAAAAGAGAAAGTACAACAGTATGTGAAGGTTGTAGTCAGGCCATTAATTCCTAATAACAACATTCACTAGTAGGTTTTTGACAGCAATGAATAGATTCTTTCCTTTTTGCTTGAAGAAGATCAATTCTCCATGGCGAATCAAGCAAAATTTAAGCAGCAGCATGATGATCAAGTCATGCAGCTGAGGAAAAATAAGTTACCCAAAGGTCTTGTTACCTTAGAGTCAATTTTTAGTACTGATGATCAGCTTAAAAAGGGTAGAGTTGGCTTGCAAATCAAAGAAGAACATTATGAAGAACTGGAGATTTTCAAAGGTAAACTCCTTAAGATAGGCAAACTTTGTTCACATAAAGATAAACAATCTTTTGTTGCCTTATGCCAAGAATTTTATGATGTGTTTGCTTGGGAATACTTAGATTTAAAAAGGTTTGATCCCCATATTGCTCAGCACACAATTGAGTTAGAACCTAATGTTAAGCCAGTAAGGCAGAAACAAAGGCCCTTGAACCCTATGCTTGAGCCCTTAATGATTAAAGAGCTGACCAAACTAGTTGAGGGGGGTATCGTCTTTCCTATTAAACACACTTCATGGGTTTCTAACCTTGTGCCGGTTAGGAAGAAAAATGGTGAAATAAGACTTTGTGTAGACTTTAGGGATCTTAACCGAGCATCATTGAAAGATCACTACCCACTGCCCTCCATGGAACAAATCTTACAAGTAGTTGCTGGTTTTGAAATATTTTCCTTATTAGATGGTTTTTTGGGCTATAATCAGGTGCTAGTCAAAGAGGAAGATCAATTCAAAACTGCTTTTACAACTAAGTGGGGCACCATGGCATACAAGAGGATGCCTTTTGGTTTGTCTAACACTGGTGCCACATTTTAGAAGGCCATGGATATGGAATTTCAAAGTTTGCTTAATAAGATTATCTTGATTTATTTAGATGACATTACAGTTTATTCTAAGAACACTGATGAACATTTGTCACACCTTAAGCAAGTTTTTGAAAAATTTAGAGAGTTTGGTATTTCTCTCAATCCGACGAAGAGTACTTTTGCAGTGCATGAAGGTAAGTTGTTAGGTCACATAGTGTCAAAAGATGGAATTACTATTGACCTTGAAAGAGTCAAAGCCATACTTGAGTTGCCATTACCCAATCATAAGAGGGGTCTGTAGAGCTTTTTGGGCTAAATCAACTTTCTAAGAAAGTTCATCCCTGATGTCGCAAACCTAGACTGCCATGCTGAAGAAGAATGCAGTTTTCAGTTGGACTGGAGAAGCAAAACATAGTTTTGAAGAATCAAGGAAGCTTTAGCATCAACTCCAACACTGGTAAATCTAGATTTTTCTAAAGACTTCTTTTTATATGCTTTTGGTAGTGTTGGTTCAATCTTGGCTATGCTAGTACAGAAAAATAGTGATAATTTAGAGCAGTCAATAGCTTTCTTTAGTCAAGCACTTGCTGATTATGAAGAGAAATATACATTTTTTGAAAAGCATGTTCTCATTATGATCAGAAGCCTAAAGAAGTTTAAGCCTCTAGTTTCAAATAGAAAAATTCATATTCTGGTTGCACACTCAAGTGTGAAGGAATTTTTGCTGAGTAAAGATCTGAATGAAAAAAGAGTAGGGCGGATCACTAAGGTTATGGAATATGATGTGGTATCAAAGTCACCAAACTGGTTAGAGGTAAAGGTCTATGTGAACAGCTTGCTATAGGGTCAATCAGTGAAAATGAATAAAAAAAGGATGTTGTTTTTGCTAATACAATTGAGTCTCAGGATGCTCAAGATGATGTACCTATGATAACAATTAATTGGGTTCAAGACAGGACCCATTTCTTACAAACTAGTGAGTGTCCACCAGGTTTAGAAAGACCTAAAAGAAGATACTTCAGATTGTAGTCCATACCATATGTGCTGGTGAACAATGTTCTTTTCAAAAAATATCTAAATGGTGTTCTATTAAGATGTATTCATAGTGATCAGATTGAGAAGGTACTTCATGAGTTTCATGATGCTGCAGGACGTCACTTTGCTCCAAGAACTACTACATGGAAGATAATGAGAGCTGGTTACTACTGGCCCAACTTATTTAAAGATACATATGCATGGTCAAAGAAATGTGTGAAGTGTGCCCTTTTTGCAGGAAAAGAAAAGCTACCTGCTATGCCTCTACATCCAATTTAGGTACAATAGCCCTTCATGAGATGGGGCATCAATTTCATTGGGCCAATAAATCCACCATCTAGTACTGGTCACAAATGGGTGCTCACTGCTACAGACTACTTCACACAGTGGATAGAAGTAATAGCTTTGAAAGAGGCAAATGAATCTTCTGTATTGAATTTCTATGATGACATAGTAACTAGATTTGGGGTTCCTGACTCTATTATATCATATAATGCTCTTGCATTCACTGGTTTAAGGGTAACTGATTGGGCTATTAAACATGGCATTCATTTGAATACATCTTCAAATTACTACACTTAGGGTAATGGTTTAGCTAAAAGCACAGACAAAAATCTGATCAAGATTATTAAAAGAACTATGGAGGATAATCAAAGAGCCTGGCACATTAATTTAAAGTATGCACTTTGGGCAGATAGAGTGACTCCTAAGAGGTCCATTGGTAATTCACCATATATGTTAGTTTATGACAAAGAGGCCAAATTACCTCTATCTATGGAGCTTCCAGCCCTAGACATTGTTCACCAGTTAGAGATGTATGAGGAACAGGACCCAATGTCCATGAGATATGCAAAGCTCTTGGAACTTGAAGAATCAAGAGACAAGGCAATGAAAGCTCTGGAGTATAATCAGCACCAAACGAAGAGAACATTTGACAGGAAAGCTACAACCAAAATCTTTAAAGAAGGTGATGTTGTTCTCAAATGGAATGTTCTAAAAAGCAGGTCGGGCCATTACACAAAGTTTGACAACATGTGGACAGGTCCATTTACCATCAGAGACTGTAAAGAACACAATTCTTATCAACTGGCCACAACAGAAGGTGAAGTACTTCCTATCGCAGTCAATGGGATACACCTCAAGCCTTGTTTTCAAGTCTGATGAGTTCTTCCATTGTACATATTAGGTTAGGTTTTATGCTTTTCCTAAGTGTTGTTCTAGCATGGTAAATAGTTCCTTTTCAGCCTCTCTTGTTTTGTTGTTTTCAGCAACTTGTTGTGTTCTAAGGTCTCAAGTGAGTTGCAGCCATGTGCGAACTATTTTTGTTTTTTTTTATGTTTTCCTAATGACTCCATTCCCAATGGACAAGTTTTGGCTACTGGATTTTCATGTTCAACAGGAAAACATCTAGCAAAGGTCACCAGAAATGTTGCCCAATTTTCACCCTTGGGCTCAATCAGGAAGGATAAATCATGTGATAGATGTTGGAGAGGGCCAAATGGAGCATTCACAACAAGGGAAAAATCATACATCCGATGCTAGGTCATAGGGAACTTAGTTGGAGACCCTGCCTTAGTCAAGTTTGGCATGAAAATCCTCTAAGGAGAGAGTCGCCAAGACCTTCTAGATGTCTTGCTGAAACAGAAGGGGCTTCACTGAATGGAGGCATCATCACCAAGAGGTCTGGCCGACAAGAGGTGGTCTTGCCGAAAAGAAGAAAATCTACGCTCAGCAAAATAGAGTCATTTTGGGGAGATGTCTCGGCTACTTATGTGAGTCTCGGCGAAAGGGACGTCATTGGGTGAGGTTTCGCTATCACTAGGAGGCATCATTGCCAACATGTCTCGTTGATGATATGGTGTCTCACTGAAGCAGGATGTCTTTGGCATATGTGTGGGGGTTTTGGCAGGAAGTCTTACCGATGGGGTGCGGTCTCGCCGAAATGAGGTGGCGTCGGCAAAGGAAGCGAGCTTCGCTAAAAGGTCTTGCCCAAGACAAAAGGTCTCCTCGACTCTAAAGGCTCTCGGCACAGGAGTTGAGTTCGTTGAGATGTCTCAGCAATGAAGAAGAGTCTTCTTGACTGAAATGATCCTTCGGCATAAAGTCTCACCAACTGCTTGTGGTCTTGCCGAAACAAAAGGGGGATCGATGTAACGAATGTCATTGGTATAATAGGGTGGCCTCGCCATAGGGTCTCACTGATGCAAAAATTCATGCCAACAAATAATGAAGAAGGCTCGCTGAAGTATTTTGCCTTAAGCCAGAGGTCTTGCCGAGACTATGGTGCCTTGCCGACAATAAGATGGGTTCACCGTGACACCTTGCCTTCAGCAAAGGATCTTGCCGATATAGCAATGTCTCCCCAATAGGAAAAGAAAGCTCGGTGAGGGGGTGCATCTTCACCATAGGGTCTCACCAATAGCAAAAGGTCCTACCAACAAAGGGTGCCTGCGGTGTAATGTTTAGAGTTTGGGGAGAGGTCTCCCTGACCCAAAAAGTCTCACCGACCGTTGAGCATAGGAGATGGGCCCTCACCAAAACAAGATGAATTCTCCAAGATGTCTCATCGACATAGGGCAAGGTCTCACCAAAACAAGGTGCCCTCACTGTGATATCTTGGAGAATGAAGGTGGTTTGTCCAACTGAGATAGGACCTCGCTGTAGCAAGTTGTCTTCGGTGGGAAGTCTGGTCAAGTATTAAATGTCTCACCGATATGGAGTTGAGCTCGCTGATGAATGGAGACATCATCACCATGAGGTCTTCTTGACCCACCAGCGTCTCGCCGAAGGAAATGTGGAGCTCAAAGAGAGCGGAATGTACTCAGCGAAAGGTCTTACCGAAGGGTGAAGGTCTCAGTGAAGGAAATCTTTGGGCTCTCACTAAAACAAATGGTGTTTGTTGTAGGGTATTGCCAATGCAGAAAGGTCTCCCTGAAGTAGAGTAAGCTCGGTGAGAGAAGATGTCATCGTTGTGATGTCCCAATGACTGATCAGGGTCTCCCCAAAATGAAGGAGTTCGCCAAAGATGGGGATTTCGACATGATGTCTCAGTGAAGGAATTGTGTCTTGCTGATGGTTTAAGGGATATTGGTATGGATTTTGAAGCTCGATAAGAACTCTTAGTGATGGTTGTAAGCTATGCCGATGACTGCTATGAGAGTATAATCGCATTGGGGAGACACGATTAGTGTCTCACCAACATGCAATTCTGCATAAGGAACTCTTGACCGCCTAAAGAATCTATGTGGAATGTGCCCAACCAATCTAAGGGAGCTATAGGTGAATCATTGGCAGCTTGACTGATGCCAGGAAGATCAACAAAGTGAAGACAACGTCGATCTATTTTGAGCTCAGGAGCATTCAAAGAAGCTCGACAAGGAGGTTCGAATATGGACATGCAGGCCAGAAGTAAATGTATTTGGTAGTTGCGAAAAGATCTGAGGGCTTCTCCTAGGGATGACTCTTCACCAACATGGACAACAGGGACACACTTGAATGCGGCATTAATTTCAGGCAAAAGATCTAAGGGGATTTTTATCCTGAAGGGAGATATTTTTGTAAGCCCTAAGGGGACCGATATTTTTTATATATGAGGCATTTTTTGCCTCTTTGTAGATAGTTCAGATTATGCATTCTAGAGAGTTAGTATTTTTTTAAAAATCCTTTCTCAGCTGATGTATGTTTTTGTAACTCAACTAGAATCTAGAATAAAACACAGAGTTTACCTTGGAAGCTAGTGTTAATGTTTGTATTACTCTCATTTTTGTATTTTTAGGTTATGCAAGTTTTCAACTGTGTTTTTCTAAATCTGTATTCATACCTTAAAGCTGTGAAATCCATCTTTCCTTCTTAAGATATGTATGTAGATCAAACCTTTTAAGAATGATGCATAAGTCTAAAGGGGTTATGTCGAGTAAGTGAAATACTAACCATTAGCTTTCCAATGTATGATCACCTTGTTTTCATTTCATAATTCCTTATAAATTTGGTGTATCACCTTAGTTTTTAGTTTCATTCATATGTACTCCTACTCCTTTTCCTTACAAGAACAATAGCTAGATGACACCAAAGGAAGTCGGCCTTCTCCAAAGGTTGACCTCAGTTTGTAAGTGACCCACACCTTATGAGGTCTTCCCATGTTGCACTGGATTGTTGAGTTTTACATTCGACAGGGTGCAAAATCTAGGTGACAACAGATACGACCAAGCAATGTGATGATGCCTAGCATCAAGAAAGACATATCCTATTTAAGGAAAGGAACACACCTGATAAAGTTGACTGAGTGGCAAGTGTTGACAAGGCACCTAACTCTAAGAAAGACATATCCTGCTTAAGGTGAATGAAAATATTGACAAAGTATAATCTCAGGAAGGATGCATCCTGATAAAAGACAAGTGATAAGACCGAATGAGACAAATGACATAATTCCCCATTCTAATACAAGACCAATGATATGATCGATTGATTGAAATTGAAGGTAATCGATTGATTGAAGATTGATTGAAGATCAAAGATTTTGTTGGTTATGCTTGTTTTTTGATTCATGATTTGATTTGAATGATGTTTGCTTGAGGGAAAAGAACGTGACCAAACTTGAAAAACCTTAAAGGACTGACCTAGCTGGCTTCAGGGGCTCATCGATTAATGGCCTTACCTACGTTATACACACATAGACCTCGTAGTTCAACACAAATTGGTTTTTCCTTATTTGACAAAAGATGAAGTCATTATTTTATTTGGACAACCTAAAAGGATTGACCTGATGTCTCAGGAGATCATTTAAGATGAGCCTTGCCTATGTAGCAAATGCACAAAGAATGTAGTTTGACCCTACTAACCCAAACTGTCTCATACTTAGACTCAGACTTAGACTTTGTTTTTGAGAGTTTTGATGTTTTCCGGTGTTTTTGGATTTTTCAAGGTTTTCTGATTTTTTTAGATTTTGATGATTTCTATTTTTTTTGGATTTTGATGAATTTCTGTTTTTTTTTGGATTTTGATGATTTTTTATTTTTTAGATCATTTTAATGATTTCTAATTTTTTTGGATTTTGATGTTTTAGAAAGGTTGATACCATGTATTATTTTCCCATGAAGACATGAGTCAAGGAATTTCCCCCAATCAGGTGCAGGACCAATTTATTATGTGTGAGGGGTAGCAATGAATGCAAAGGATGATGATGAAGGTAAAGGATGCTAAATGTCGGTGGTTCCTAGGGCATGTAAAGGATTTCAAAGCTTTATTATGAATGAGTGAAATGTGCGAATGGATGTGTGGAAAGGATGAAAGACCAGATGGAGTGAAAATAGATGGAGGGGCATAAACTAACTACACATGGCGCCTATTTGTCAGGTTTTAACCATGGTACTTATTCAAAGCGCCACCGAAGTGGTTTTCACTTTTGGACGAATTATTTCTCTTTACTATTTATTTGACTTTTTTCCATTTTTTAATTTTTTATTATCACCAAGACGCCTGCTTGTTAGGTTTTCATCAGGGTGATTATTTTTTTGATTTTTTGATTTTTTTTTGTATTTTTAAATTTTTAAAGGGGATACTCTGATAATCAAGTGTAGTACTTATGAAGGTGCATGTTGTTTATTGGTTTGGACAATGGATCTCCTTTAGGAGTAGAAATCTAATAAGTGCCTGATCCATATGATGTTGTGATGATATAAGGGCTCAACCAATTAGGTTCAAACTTTGTGGGCTTCTACCATTCTACCTAATTCCTCGAATTTTCTTTCGGGACTAAATCACCAATGTTAAGGCTTCTAGGTTAGACCTTCTTATTATAGCTACATCGAAGGTGATTTTGATATGCTTGTAGATGTGTCAAAGCATTTTGTCTCTTTTCATCTAGTAACTCTGGCTCATGTAGACGGGATACACAATATTCTTCTTGGTCAATCAAGCCTTGCATAGAGACTCATAGGGATGGAAACTCGATCTCTATAGGAAGCATGGATTTAGATCCATGGATAAGGGAGTATGGTGTGGATCCTGTAGGAGTGCATAAAATGGTGTGGTAGGCCCATAAAGTAGGATTGAGTTGCAAGTGTCAGTCATGGCCAGCATCATTGACAGTCTTCTTTAAGATTTTTAGAATGTTCTTATTAGATTCCTCAGCTTGGCCATTACCTTGGGGGTAATATGGAGTAGAAAAATGGTGTTGGATATGGAATTTTTCACAAAGTTCATGGAAATC
Organism: Sequoia sempervirens; assembly: GCA_007258455.2. Classification (NCBI taxonomy): domain Eukaryota; kingdom Viridiplantae; phylum Streptophyta; class Pinopsida; order Cupressales; family Cupressaceae; genus Sequoia; species Sequoia sempervirens. The sequence goes on along the minus strand of VDFB02018296.1, from coordinate 15,177,783 downwards.
CTAGTTTTTAAAAGGGAGACTATTATCTGTAATGATAGACTGTGGGATGCCATAGCAGTAAATGATGTAATTTAGGATGAACTTTGTTATCTTCTTCCTAGTAATGTAAGTTAGTGGGATGAATTTGATCCATTTTGTAAAGTATTTGGTAGCAATAAGGATAAAAATATGTCCATTAGCAGAGGTGGGATGGATATTTCCTACGAGGTCGAGTCCCCACTGAGAAAATGGCCATGGCAAAGTAAGGGGTTGTAGTTCTGAAGCTAGTGTGTGTGTAAGATCTCCATGAATCTAACATTAGTGACACTTCTTCACAAAGTGATAGGAATCACGCTCCATTGTATATGCCAATAATATCTTGTTCTCATGAGCTCTTTGGCTAAGGTTGGACCAGCAGAGTGAGCTCCGCATATACTGTGATGTACCTCTTGTAAGGTTGTTTGTGCTTCATTTGAGTTGAGACATCAAAGGAGGATACTATCTATGCTACAATGATAAAGGGTATCTTCGATGATGGCATATTTGGATGCTTGTCAGATAAAGGTTTCACATTGGTTAAGGGAAAAACTAGGGGGGATAATTTGGTCATGCAAATAACTTTAGATGTCTTTATACCAAGGAGATTCAAGACCAACAAGTTCACACACAAGTTTGGTTTCAGGGACATCAAACGTAGGGATTAATAGTTGTTCCACCAAGAAATCATATTGCGAAGTGCTATTAGGAATGTCCAAGAGAGATCTGATTGTAGCCATTGCGTTATCCGCTTTGTTCTAGATTCTTGGTATCTACTCAAAGGAGATATTACCAAAGTATAGTCTGAAGTTGTCCACCATGCACTTGTAGGACATCAATTTCTCATCTTTGGTGTCATAATCATCATTAACTTGCTTGATCACTAACCAAGAATCACCAAAGACTTGAAGTGCCTTAATTTTCCATTTTATTGCAATTTGGAGACTTGTCAATAGTGCTTCATACTCAACCATGTTGTTTGTGCATGGAAATGCTATTCAGAATGACTTGGGAATGGAATCTCCTTGAGGTGTGATGAATAAGATACCAAATCTTGAACCCTAACTTGTGTAGGATCCATCAAAGTATATTTTCCATGTGGTTGGTATGTCTATGATAAAGATTGATTCATCTGGGAAATTGGATATTAGAGAATGACTCACTTTCACTAGTGCATCTATGAGTTGGTCAGCTATCACTTGTCCCTTTATTGCTTTTTAGTCAATGTACTCAATTTCATACTCACTTAGGATCATAACCCACTTACCTAGTCTTCCTGTCAGGGCTGCTTTGCTAAGAAGGTATTTCAAAGGATCAATCTTAGCAATCAATTTTTTCTTGTGATTCGGCATGTAGTGTCTTAATTTTTGGGTTGCAAATACCACTGCTAGACATGCTCATTCAATAGGAATATCTGACTAAGGTGTGACTGATATAATAAATTGCTTGTTCTTTTCCATCATTGTTGTTTTGTGCTAACAATGCCCCTAGTGTTGATGTAGTTGCTATCACATATAGTATCAGATATCTTCCATCGATCAGAGGCATAAGAACTACTGGAGTCAATAGATACCGCTTGATCTGATTGAATAATTCTTGGCATTTCTTTGTCCAATTAAAGGGGATTCCTTTCCATAACAGATGTTGAAATGGATGGATCTTGTTTTCTAGTTGAGCAATGAACCTACAGATTAATTGAAGTCTTCCTTGTAATGTTCTCAAATGACTAATGTTGTTTGGCGGTGGCATTTCCAAGATGGCCTTTACGTTGGAGGGATCAACTTCTATTCCCCTGTGAGAGACAATATATCCTAGGAGTTTTCCTGATTGGACACTGAAAACACATTTCTTTGGATTTAGCCTGAGTTAGTACTTTTCAAGTCATGTGAAGATCTTGTCCAATACTGCTAGGTGTCCACTTCTTTCTAAAGATTTAGTGAGAAGGTCATCAATATAGTCTTCCATAAGGATGTGCATATAGTCATGAAAAATAGTAGTCATGGCTCTTTGATAGGTAGCTCCAACATTTTAAAGCCCAAATGGCATGCCATTCCAACAGGAAGTTCCCCAAGTGCATGTGAAAGCTTTATTTGGTTGATCTTCAGTAGTGATTCTTATTTGATTATAACTTGAGAATCCATCCATAAGTGATAGAATTTCATAACCAACAGTAAGGTCTATTATTATGTCAATGTTTGGTAAAGGAAAATCATCTTTGGGACAAGCTTTGTTAAGATCTCTGAAATATGTACATACTCTAATTTGACCATTTGGTTTTGTGATAGGAACAAGGTTTGATATCCAATCTACATAATCAATCAAATGAATGAATCCAACATCCAGTAGTTTCTTCAATTCCACCTTGACAAGAAGTGCAATTTGGGGGTGCATTTTTCTCAATTTTTGCTTATATGGCTTAGCATTTGGCAATAGTCGCAAGTGATGCAGAACAAGTTCGAGATCCAATCATGGTATATCAACATATGAACATGTGAAATTCACTTGTATTTCTAAAAATAATGCTACAAACTCAGGCTTTTCCTTGATGGTCAAAGATGTTGCTAACTATATGATTCTAGAATTGTCTTGTGTACCAATGTCCACTTCTTCTGTTTCTTCTATAAGCAATGGTGATCTCTCTTGGTGTATAGGGAGAAAATCCAATCGTCCATCCTCAAGTGCCTCAAAGAGGTTTTCACCTTCGAATATGTCCTTTATTTTTACTTTTTCGTGGTTAGCAGGCACCTTTCGATTTTCACCTAAAGACCTATTATTTTTATTTTTACTTTTTTTTTTAATTTTCACTTTTGTGACTAGAGGATAGGATGGCCTCACCAAAGTATGTTGCATAATTTATTTCTATGGAAAATCCAACCTTATGATCCCCATTGGGTATTCCTTCACGAAGTCCCATGAACTCAACAATGGCTTCACCATTCTTGAAAGTGTCCAAACTCGGTGATCCTTATTGATCCTAATCTATGAGTTGAGGGTAGACAAGGGGTAAGCCATCATTAGTATTGTTAAGAGTCATCATGTAGGTAGATAGGGTAAATATAGAAGTAGAGTCATCAGGTTCCCAAGAGGAAAAATCAATGGTTTCCCAAAAGTGTTTGATCCATTCTTCTTTGTTTAGAGGGGCTTTTGGATGGGGACTTGGTAGGGAATTAATTGTTAGCATTGGACTATTTTTTTTTGAATGGGAGGCTTGTCAAATACTCTGAATAGTTTTTGAAGGTCCATGAAAGTAGTGGAGGATACATTATCCCATTCATATTCATTGGAATTGGCGTCATAATCCCAAGGGTCCTCGTATGTCTCGATCTCATCTAAAGCATTAGCAATTGCACTTGAAGGTAACTCAATACCCTAGATAGTCACTTTTATTGGTACAAACCCTAGCCCTTGTTGTTCAATTATCTTAGGAGGTTGCAAGGGTTCCATCATTCCTTGTTTATTTAGGCCAAGACCACTGTGTCCATCATATCCATGTCATTTAATTATTTGGAACCCTTTGGGATACTATTCAACTAGCAATTTCTTGGTTTCAATTTCTTCCTCTTCTCTTTACAACCACATAAGAATGTGGTCATCTAGAGATTCTTTGGAAAGTTCCACCCATCTAGTGAAGGTGGTAGGGGGATTATGGATGACAACTTCTGGCTCCACAGGATGCGGTTTGGCATAGGACTTCGGTGATTTAGGTAAATTTCTAATGAAAAAGAGACTCTTCATGTTATATTCTCTGCATCCTCTGTCCTTGATCTAGATTTTGGGTATGTAAGGTGTGATGAATGGAGTGGATGACTTGACAAGGGTAGATGGATCAATGTAGTGAGATGGAGTGGTGGAGGAATTGGAAGGTGGGGCTTCTTGATTGATGGGCAATTGACGTTCAACAGTTCCTTTTAGGTTTGAATAATATTGAAAAGGATTAAGGTCACCTAGGATAGTGATTTCAGTGCCATTGTGTGGGAACTTAAGGCATTGATGGTAGGTGGATGGAATATCCTTCATGGAATGAATCCATGGGAATCCAAGGAGGAGATTCTAATGCAAATCCAAATCCAAGACATGAAATACTATGTCCTATATTTTTGGGCCAACACTAACTGGAAGTGAAATTACGCCTTTAGAAGAACGCTCATCATCATCATAAACTTTGATCACAATTTTTTTGGTTTGGTCAATACAATTTTAGAGTATCCCAATACTTTCACCAATTTTAGCGAGCAAATATTTAGACTTGCTCCACCATCTACTAGGACTCATTTGATCTTATGTTTATTAATGCATACTTCAAGGTGTAGGGGTCATTATGATTAGATTTTGGTGCAAAAAAGTCTTGCTTAGAGAAGGTGACATGGTGCGACATAGCTAGGTATCCAACCATGGCCTAAAATTCATTGACATCTAGGTTAGCGGGGATAGAGGCTTCTTGTAATGATTTATCAAGGATACCCATATGTTGTGGGGATATATGAAGGAGCTCCAAGATAGAAATCTATGCGGGGGTTTTTCCCAACTAATCCAGGAGATTATATTGACTTTTTGGCTATGAATTAGAAGGAGACCCTAGAATAGTAATCTTAGTTCGGTGGGTGGTAACAACACATTATAAAATTGGATTGTTTATGGTAATAGTTGCAATGAGATCATCAAAGGGTCTCACATTAAGGATGATAGTGTTGTAATCATGTTTGAATGCAACATAATTAGCATTGTTGTTGTTCCCTAAACTAGAGGCTTTTCCTTTATCATGGTCTTGCAAGGGAGTTTTGAATATGGTATGATCAACATTGGTTTTTCCTTGTGAATCTCCTAATGGTATGGTCATGTCTTCAATAATGTCTTGAATAATGTTCTTGAGTGTCCAACATCTAGCTATTTTGTGTCCTTTCCCACGGTGGTATTCATAACATCTATCTTCTTTCCACCAATCAGGTTTAATCAATGAGGCTTCATAATTCTTGGTGACTGGTAGTGTGATGACATTAGATTGCAAAATTTGTTTGAGGATTTATTTGATAGGTTCACCCAAGGGGGTGTATGTTCTCTTAGCATGGGGAGGACCCCTTCATTGTTGATTGTTTTGGACAACATTTAGTGTTTGGTTTTGACCTTGTGTCTCTATGTTTGGTGCATTGGGTGTATTTGATGAGGAAGGACCTTTAAGATGAATTATTGGACCTTCGGTTATCAGTTTGGCATCAACAACTCCATCATTTGTGACATTTTTGTTTCTAGACCAATACTTTCTCTTGTCATTGTTGGGTTTTGGATTTTCTTTTTTTACCTTGATTAGTCCTTTTGCAATAAGACCTTTCTCAATAAGGAAACCTTTCTCAAGGATCTCTTCAAAGGTGGTGCAACATTGGATTTTAATTCAACTCATCAATTCTCCATTAAGGTTTTCCACAAACATGGCGACCAATTTTTTTTTAGGAATGTGACAAGGGAATTTGCTAACCAAACCTCACCATCTTTGGTAAAATGAGGTGAGTAATTCCCCTTCTTCTTGTTTGGTTGTGCTCAATTTTGCAAGGGTGACATCATTTTTAATGTTGAAGGAAAAATGATTGATTAATTTGTCAGCTAGTTCACCCCATGTTCTAATTCCTGGAGGGAGATGTGCAAAACAATCTAAGGTTGGCCCTGTAAGGATTCATGGGAATAGTCTCATTAAATAGGTAGGATCATACAATACTTCCATACATGATGTGTTGAATTCTCGAATGTTCTCTATTGGATCCCTAGTCCCCTTATACTTAGGAAAAGGTGGTGTTGTGAAATGAGGGGGAAAGAGTGGCATGTAAAAAATTTCTGTCGAATGAAAAGGGGGATAGTTCCTCCACGGAATAGGTCTTCTTGTTGGTCCCCATTTGCATGTTTGTCATATGTTTTTGGAGGGTCTACACTTTTTGTATCAAAATATCTACAAGAGATGGTGTAGCATTGTTTTGGTTTGGTGTCATGATGTTGGTATTAAGGTCATATGTTGGATTTGAATTAGGATTGATGCTTTGTGATGTGGGACCTTGGTTGCCATATTGATGTGTGTTGCTTTGATTTGGAATGAAATTGGCATTTAGGTTGGTTCCAAAGGTCATGTTGGCATGTGGTATGGTATTTTGGAATTGAGATGTAGACCCTTGATTTGTGCCTTGGTTTTGAAAATTTGGTCCTTGATTTGCAATTTGAAATGGGGGCATATGTCCTTGATTGATGTTTTGACATGGAGGTGTAGGTCCTTGATTAATGTTTTAACATGAAGGAAAGGTCCCTTGATTGGTATTTTGAAATGAAGGATTAGTTCCTTGAGTGAAATTTTGGAATGATGGAAGGGACCCTTGATTAGTGTTTTGAAATGATGGAATAGTTCCTTGATTATTATTTTGGAGTGATGGAAAAGACCCTTGATTAGCATCTTGGAATGATGGAATAGATCCTTGATTATTGTTTTGATTTGGGACCCTTTGAGAGATAATGTGAACCTTTCTAGGTTTGGTTGGTGGATGTTGACTTGACTTGATGCACCTTGAAATTGGAATAAGGAACCTTCATTTGTGTTTTGAAGTGTAGGTATAGGACCTTGGTTTGTAGTTTTGATCAAATGTGTATGAAATTGTGATGTGGAACCTTGATTTGTGTTTTGAAGTGTGGGTATAGGACCTTGGTTTGCATTTTGGATTGAAGGTGTAGGACCTTGTGATGTGGAACCTTAATTTGTATGTTGGAAAAGGGGGTTTGTAAAGGTCTTACCCATGGAATTTGAGGAACTTCCAAGTGTGAAACTTTGTCCTTGTGTGGTGGTATGGGTTACCTTGTTTCCAACTGTTGAGATACTTGGGATGTGTGTGGTAGTGGTAGTCATGTGTGTAGTTTTCCCAAGGGGTACGTTTGACATTTGTTGTGATGAGGGAATGCCAAGTGCAAATAGATTTTCAGTTTCTTCTTCTACAATGGTTGATACATCAAAGCCTTAAGGTAAATTTTCCCCATTTTTATCTAGTGCGTAGAAGAATATGTTAGGGTAAACACTAATTAGTTGATCAACCATGCATAAAATTCTTGGGTCTTGATAAGCTCTTTCAATTTCTTCTTGGGTCAATTTTTCATTGAACTCTTCTAGGCTTAGGTTTTCCCATGCGTTTGTTTGGTCCCTTGGTGGTGTGTCTCTTGGAGGTGTAGAATGATTTGAATCTATTCCAAGGGTAGTGTAATGAAAATGTTACTTGAAAAATACATGTTGTTTCTCTTGGTTTGGGACCTTGTTTCAACCATGTGATAATTTTGCAAGTTGGAGGATAATGCAAGATGGTGATGAATTAAACTATTTTTTTTTGGATTTTCAAGGATAATGAGGTTAATGCAAAATGATGATGAAACTCAGCTATATTTATGGCTTTTCTTGAATATAAGGATGCAAGGATAATGAGACTAATGGATGCAAAAGGATATGAAGGGTTGACTAATTGATAAATCAAGGGAAAATGATATGATGCAAATGCTAAAGTGAAAATGAACTATATTTTTTTTGTATTTTTTGGATAAAGGTGCAAAGTGCAATCTAGATTAAAGATAAAAGTTTGGAAATATGATGATAAAAGATATGATCAAAGGGATGTAATATGCATCTGAATGAGGTCAAGGTAATGCAAAGGAATCCTAAAACTTCCAACAAAGGATGACAATCAAGCTAATGTGAGACCAAGGTAACAATTCCAGGTGGCATTGAACTTCATGGGACTCAAGAGGATAATTTTGACAAGGTTGAGCCAAGGCTAGGACACAAGCTTAAGACTCAAATTTGATAAAGGTGATAAAGGAAAAATATTGGTAATATGAAGGATTAAGGTCAATGAAAAATATAATGTGCAACCAAGGAATTTCCAAAAGCTTAATGGTCTTCCAAAGTTTGAAATTCTAAAAGGGAGATGCAACCTAAGGTTTAATATTGATTATGCAAGGTAAGGATACAATGTAAAATGTAAGGTAACCCTAAATGGAAATGCTGGAAATGACTGATAAAGGCTTGCAAGTCTCTAGTTTAACAGGCAGGGTCACTGTGAAAATGATTTGATCATATTTTGGACAAGATTTTGAGAGTTTTTATTTATCAAATAATTGTGGCTTTATTTTCTACAAATGTTGTTCAGGCAGATAGTTGTGATTTTCCAGTTATCAGTTGCAGCTCAAAATATTAGTTACGGGTATGTTTTCTGCAAGTGTGATTCAGGATGACATGCGATTTTCCAATTATCAGATGTTGTGTAAAGTATCAGTTGCATATCTATATTTGACAGTTGAGGTTCATAAAAAGTTGTTTTTGACAGTTTGATGGTTTCTAATTTGGTTTTTGAGTTGATTTTAACTGTTTTTGATGAAATTTGATTGCCAAACACAGAAGATAGTATTAAGCACTTGTTTTTGGTCTAGTATTGGATGTGAGAATGTTTGATAAAATAAAACAAACATAGACAAAAATGCACAATCCCTATGGTTGGAAGGGAAACCACTAGTTGATATCCCCACTTGGATTTCTCTAGCCACTTGAACAAGACAGACAACTAAAGACTTGGTGGCATTGGATCTCCTCCACAACACTCACTTCTCGAGCTCACCAAGTCTCATTTCCCACAAGGAGGAATTCCTATCTCTACACAAGCTCAGTGAAGACGTGGGGTGCCTTCAGAGGTCTGACCTCCTATGATCAATGAGCGTATAAAAGGTTTTTTGGCAACTAATAGAATTGGATTTTAGTAAGGGCATCCATTCATAATGGCCATACACGTAGCAAGATTAGCTTGATACTATGGCTTGTCAAGAGGCCTCCTAGTCCTTTCCCTAAGGAAGTATTTTGATGTAGTTCATGGGGCTACTGAGGGTGGCACTTGTCAGTATGACACATCCACACCTATTGCTAACTGACTTTCGTCAAGAAGCACATTTATTTATAGTGGCTTGGAAGAGCTTGGCTTTAGCTTGTTACCATTGGGGTCATTCCCACCTTTCAAAGCGGGGTAGCAGGCCCTCTAATAAAAGGTAAAAAAAAGCGAGGAAGTACACATATTTTTGATCATCCTAGATCGCCCGAAGCACAAGGAGAGAGCATACTTTGTGCCTTTTCCTCACACTCACATGGGGTTCATTTTAAGCACCAAATCCTAATATGTGGTGTGATTATGCAAATTCCACATAAATGCTTTTGGTCACTCAAGATCACCAAAAGGTGCAAGGGGAGAGCATACTCACTTCTAAGACAGTTGCAAACCACCAAACACAAAATACACTAGTTGATTTTAAACCTTGCTTATTATTTGAAGACACTTGTAAATTTTAGGCCAATAACGATATATGTAAGTTAGTTTTAATGCCAATGAGTGAAATATGCAAAATGTTGTTCCTTTTAAACCTTATGAATGAAAAATGCAGATCCTTTTAGCCCTTATGATCCTGATACAATTTGTAGTTGAAAGACAAATAAAAAAGTAAATGCTTGAATCTAAACTAATAGGAGCTCAATTTTTTTGTTGTTTCAAAAGAAATAATTTTTGGGAGCTCCAATCCAAAGCCACACACTAAAAGTAGAAAGTTAGCACAAAAAAACCCTACTCTACTAAAAAACCCAAAATAAAAATTGAAAACACATAGAAATTAAAAGTTTATACTAGACAGGCAATTGTGTTGTTCTTTCCATCAAATATGTCACTGCGTTGCATCACACCAAAACAATTGTGTCATGATTTTAAATTCAAATTTTCTTTCCTATCATTACCTTCCACATATGCATCATTCTTTTCAGCAAACGCGTCGTTTCCTTTCAAATGCATCACTGTTTTGATCAAATATGACATTTTTTACCTGAAACCTACAAAACAAGGTCATATGAACTTGCAAAACTTTGTGTTCACATCAGGTTCACCAATGTAAGATGGGGTGAAACAATCCTAGCCTAGATAAAGTGACAACCACAACACTTCTAAGCTAAAAACCTCATCTAAACAAGAGAATACAAGCAAATAAGGAATAAAAATGAAAACATTCAAAATAAAGCACTCCCCATTGCAATTGATTCCTTCTCTTGTCTCTCCTATTTCTCCTTTTGCAAACTTTTCCCTCAGATTTGTTGTTGAAGTTGTGCAATAACCCGCAAATAGTAAGTAGAAAGTTGGAGACAATATGGTTGATAAGGTAAAAATGAAGGAGGAAGGTTACTTTTATAAACAACCATTCAAATGGACAGATGAGATTAATCTTCTAGAAAGATTCCAAGATCGATGGATGAGAACTCATGCAAGGGAGGTTACAAAACAGACGATCAAGATCGAGCTTCTAGAAAGATACCAAGATCGATGGTGGAGGATTGATGCACCAAAAAGAGGTGGGCTATTGATTGCTATGATGCTGACAACTATGAAAAAGACAACTATGACAAAGATTAATGGGCAAGTGGAGGAAAATGGATGAATTAAAAATTGACAAATAATTAATTCATGAGACAAGAATATTTGATCAAGTGGAAAATAAATAATTCATTCAGATTATTTATTTGAGAAAAAAGAGGAAATGGACAAGTGTAGATTCAATTAAAATAATTTGCATAATCATTTTAATTAAATGAGATAAAATGTGAAAAGGGGCATTAAATAATTAAATTGATTCAATTATTTAATACAAGAGACACATGGACAATTAAATAATTTTGACAATTATTTAATAAATGGAGGAATTAAAAAAAGGGAATGAATTGTTAAATAATTAATAATAATTATTTAACCATTGACGAAATATGACAAGCAAATAATTAAATAAATATTAATTCATTTAATTATTGAAGAAAGGGGGATATTGGCGACAATTAATTTATTTTAACAGGATAGAATAAATATTAAAAAGTGAATTAATTAAATAATGAAAAATTATTTAATTAATAGAGGAATATGATTGAGAATAATTAAACAATTAAAAATTATTTAATTTATGCGGAGATGAGGACCAAGAAAAATGATGCTCGCAGACTAGGACATTTTTTTAGTGTTTACAACTGTCGTACCAAGAAAGTAGAAATTATACTACAATAAATGGATGCAATATTTTATATTTCACATATAAAATATACCTCTATTACACGCTTGACACACAAATCGATACACTAAACACCACATTTAAATTCATAACACACAAATTACAAACTACTGCAATATAAAGTCAGCATAAATGAATGGTGTTCCTTCTTGAAATATAGCACAGTGTATTTATGGAGATCAGGCCTTCTATCCTTCTCCCTCATCCTAGATATAGTAATGAATTCCCCCCAAAACGGTTACCAAAACTATTACTAAAATTAGTGACGCTTCTTATCATCTGACCGTCTTCTTGAAAATGGCTAAGAGAATATGATCATCTGGAATAATTAAACTGACAAATGAAAAGACGTTAGAAAAAAAAAACTTGATCTTGTTTCACACCAATGGCCACCAAATGATATAACGACAACCAAGCAATTAATGAAGGTTCAAGGAGATATACTATGATCGCACGTGTATGTTGTCTTGTAGGGAATGCAATTTAAAATTGGTTCACATCAATCATTAATCCAAAGAAAGTTTCCATCTCATCAAATCGAAGAGAGATAGCTCAAATTTCTAACCAACCATCTATAAATTCAACCAACATCACTACACTTTGCCATCCAAAAGCATCTAATATGGCGAGTGCTCATAGTGATGGAGTATCAGCGAATGATTTCATCATTTTGGAAGAGATCAAATGCAAGCCTCTATTTAGGCATTTATCTAACCAATTGAAAGAGGCCTTTTTCATACAGAGTGAGATAGAAGAGGAAGTGCTTCATAGCATTTTGGGCGAAGCATTTCTATGCCAAGTGCATGTGCATAATGCTACCATGTTGGAGCATTTCTTGTACACTGTCATCAAGACCTTTGGTTGCTGTGACTGGGGCATGAGAGTGTCTGAGAATTTAGTGAGGCCTAAGTTTCACCACTGTGTCAATGTAGCCATTGCTGGGCTTAGTTAGTACCCATGGAGTGGGTTGGTGGGTGACGCCATCTACATAGCATCGACTCTTCAAAATGAGACCGTGGAAGAAGTCGCGACTCTTCTTCATGCAAGGGTCATGAGGAATTATGATATGGGGCCTTTTGCCCAATTCCTGCAATTGCATGAGAATCTATTGTCTCCTTCCAAAATTGAACGCCTTCAGATTGTGATAGAGGGCATTTGAGTGTTCATGTTCACCCTCTACATTTGAAAAAGAAACCCTTTTTTTTGCTATTGATGTCAAATTTTTGTAGTCGAATCGATAAATTTTGTAATGCCAACACTAGGTATAATATATATATATATGAACAAAAATATCGTTTTGAAATCACAGTGTTCTTGTATGAATTATTTTTGTTGATTCTATTCATATCAAATTAAATGGCATTCATTTATTTTTCCTGTATAACTGCATTTTTCATTTAAATCTGCATTCACTATTATTTGTTATTCTTTTGAAAAATGTCTTCTAGCGGTATAGTGGGTGGTTCGCAAAACTTAGCAAAACACTACCCAATTTTCAAACATCTCCTAAAATCCTACCCAAAAACAAAAGTTGCAAAACAAGTCACCTAACGGTCTTTGACAAGTTTGCGAACCTTTAGTACAGACTGCTTAAGATAAGGTTTTAATGGGTGGTAAGTTACAATGGAACCATAAAACACCGTCTACATTCAAGGAATAATAAAGAGGCGGTAAAGTGGGAGGTTAGCAAAACTAGTGAAAACCCCGCCTAGGTTCGCAACATATAGTGAAACACTACTTGGCCTAAAAACTTGTGCAAAAAATTGACTAAAGAAAAGGGAAGTAAGGTGGCGTTGAGGAGGGTACCAAAATTAAACGTAACACTACCATTTTGCAAACTTTTATGGATGCCCATACCCCTTGTCATCTCATCCATCCTATTCTCTTAAATGCCCTTTTTATTTATGAATTTATTTCTTTTCTTCCACATCCATCCATCATGGAAGTGGTCGATGTGGGGATGTGACAAAAAGAATAGGTTTTCCAAAATGCACAAGCAATTTGGGCTCTACACATACATTCAAAAACCACAAATAGTTATAGAGTATTAAACGAGTCTACTTAGTAATCCATGAAAATGACCATACACTTTATTTATCATTCTAAGAAGATACCTTGCAAAATATTTATGGGAATTTTACAATCGTCTGGTTGGAGCTAACTAATAAAAAACATCAAGAAATGGATACTAAATACATAGAGACATAGAATAACATTCCCCTAACCTATACCATACATTCACATTGATGATTCATGTGTTTGAATGCAATAAATAGGAGAATTCACCCATAAAATCCATTGAAATGGCATTCAAGAGGTGTTGCATGATAGAAAATATCTTTGTAGATAATAAATGAGATGTGGGCATCACTTTTCTCCATTAAATTCTCACAGACCCACATCTAAAATATTTTACAAGGAACCACAAATCAAATTGAGTAGTTGTAGTAGTAGTTGAATGATTAACGATAGTAGCTGAGAGACAATCCTTCATTTTTATCTCTTGTAAAAATTTGACCCGCTATGGGATGTGGGAAAATGGTCGAGATTAGAATGCAACATAAGAATCAAGCCCATGTGGGAGATCCAATTAGCATTAGGTTGAAAAATTGGCTTGAAATGGCTCTAGAAAAAGTTTAGGCCTTTAGCGGATATATGTGGATGCCATCACAATCCACACAAGGTCATGTTGACTCTTGGATCCTCACAAAACTCTATATGTGGGATATTAGAGCTTCTATTAGTCTGCATGGGAAGTTGACATCTTTGTCTTTTTGGTCTTTACAAGGCTTCAAACTGCTATTTGATATATTAGAAAGATGGTTGCTATGTGAACACTTCAAGAAGTTGGTCTTCATCAGGTCTTTGCAAAAGATTGAAATCCAATAGTTCATGTGGGGAAATGCTACCAAAATTCCAACTTCACCAAACATATAAGACTAAATTAGTTTGGATGGAGAATTTTGTTAATGATATGAACAAAGGTGGCGTTAGCATGATGCCATCAATGGATTGTGAATCTTTGGATGAGGTGATGTCATGAAGACGCAAGCAAGGTGAGATGATATTAGGATGACATTATCAAGTTACAAATGGATGAAGATGGGTTGGAAGAGGTTTTTAGGTGAAGGCATCTAAACTAGAAATTGAAGTTTAGATGGATTGAGAAAAGTTTGCAAAAGGAAATATGCTAGGGAATAGAAGTGAAACGGATAAATGCACCTAATAAGAGAAGTTCACTTAGAAAATTCCACAAGGGGAAGATGATGTCACCATGGGTCGGATGTAGGAAGATGGGCTTAATCCACCTATAAAAAATTATCTTAGTCAATTTTATAATTAACGACGCTTGTGGGGAAATCATTGGCAAGTGGAAATGTGGAAAGTCCATTGGCAATTGGAAGTGGACAGTTCACATGAAAATGCCCGAAAAGCTGAATGGGCACCTTTTTCTTGTAAAGTAGGGAAATGCAAGTGAACCAAATGAATATCAAAATGTGAAGTTCTCTTGGACATTGGGATCTCACAAGACTTCTGCTTAGCCAATTTTCTAATTTTCTACCCTTTATGGGGATTTCTAACTGAACCAATATTTTGCAAGGAAATCCATTTGAACTAGACCTAGGCTAGATTAAAAGAGAAAGCTTACAAAAGCACAACTTTTAGCCCTTAGTGAATTTCATAAAACTTCAAAAGACAATTAGGCTTAACTTTTCATGCTCTCTCAAACCATGCCTAGAAATTTTGCAAAGGACCACCCAAATTATATTTCTTAGATGGGTTATCAACAATGGGTGATATAAAACTATGGGTTAGTCTAACAAAGCAAAATAACACAAAAAGACACTCAACATTTTGGGGTGCCAACAAGTTCAACTGCTAGTTTATGAGAGTTTATCATTTCACCATCACCCAAGGTTTGATGCTTCTCATTTGAATTCTAAGGTTCTTTGCACCAAACAATATTCAAGCACTATGACATTTTGGTAGAAGGATGCTCTTCTTGATTAACTTATTGTCAATGATCCTTCTATGGTTACTTTAATCCTCTTTCAAATTTTCCCTTGCCACTTGTGCATGTTTCTCAATTATTAGGTGATTAGGGCCAGCTTGACATTATGATGCCTACTCTCTTGAGGTTAGGATTTCTTGATTCCATTTCATGATATTTGGATGATCCAATTTTTCCAATGATGACCAATCCCACTTTTTATTAGAGGTTGACTTTGATGGACATGCTTTTGCTATAGATGGTCATACTTGGTCTTCTCCTACATGACCAAGTTCTACTTTGGTTCTTAGGATGGCAGTGGAGGTTGCTTCTCTTTTGATGACTTCTTGGTCAAATGATGAATGCATCTCAAGTTCTTAGACTACTGTCCAAAAGAGGAGGAAAGGTCCTCCAAAATATGATATGGATCCCCTATCTTGAAAGAGGGGAGGCTAGGATGGGTTTAGAGATTATGTAAGTTTGGTTGGTTGGACCTAAATGGTTTTGGTTGGAGTGGGGACTCAATGTGTGTTGGAGGTCCTATATCTTGGCACCTCTAGGGGTTATCTTTTGGTGGGCCAACAAGCTTTGTCTTGGTTTATACAAGGGTTGGGTCTGTTTAAAAAACCAATCTTTAATACCTCTTTCCAAAAAATAAATTTGCTTACATAATTAAGCTCATCTTGTTGTTTTGTATAAATTGATTATAAGTATAAATCTAGTTCTTGAATACCATTTCATATATACACATAAAAGCATTATGTATATAGGGACAAGCTTATTTAAAACCTAATGCTTGTGTATGTGTGTGTGTGAATATATAATGCTTTATATATATGGATGAGCTTCAATAGGACAACATTATAATGTATGCACATTTATTTATTTATTTACACACACATATAAAATGAATGAAGTTATGTATAAAAATATCATTGGTATATAAAATATATTTTCTTGTATAGAAATTATAGAAATTGGAAGGGTTTTTGTATAAAAACATCAAACATATAAGCTTATATAATGGATAAGCTTCTCTACAAAAATATGTAGCCTATATTGCTTCTCTAAAAGTATTATATAATGGATACTGCAAATTGTTGTAGCACAATTGATTGATATCTAGTACAATATCTTTTTTGATGGGACAGTTAACTTATAATACTATTTTGGAAGGTTTATAATATTGTTATATAAAATTTATGCAACTATTAATAGAAGGATACGTATTACCCATGATTAATATGAATATTTTTCAAATATATACTATAATTAGACAAATATCATTTCACACATGTAACATGAAACTAATAAAATTTATTATTAATATTTTTATAAAACAAAATATATATTTAACTTATCTTTATTTAATATTATTCAAATATATTCTTTTTAATAAACATTTTATTACCAAATATTGATTAAAAATCTTTTTACCATTGTACTACAAATTATAAAAAATCAACCAACAAAATAAATTTTATTATAATTTTTTTAAATACAATTAGAGTCCACATGATCAATTCTTAACATCTATAGGCCACGGGTCCCTCTCCCCTACAACAAAGCCGATGGACATAAATTTAAATTAAAAAGCAACGGTTTGAGTTCTTACTAAATTTAGTTTCATTAGCCTTATATACTTGTCCTTAAATCAACGGACATAAACTGAATCGAGGATTTTAAATTTAAATTAAAAAGCAAACGGTTTGAGTTCTGCAAATTTAGCAAGCGGGGATAGAATGGCTTGTGGAGGATTGATGGAAAAGGCAAGCACTATATTTCAGTGCAGAGCTTACGAGACAGCAGCGAGTGAAAATGGTGGCGAAAAGAGTGGCGAAAAAATTGAGGCTGTAGTTGTGGGAGGCGGATGGGCTGGATTTGGCGCTGCTCTTTCTCCTGGAGGTCTCAGCACAGGTAACTCTGCTGGATGATTTTGAAAACCTTCTAGTAATTGTTCTTCAGAAACATTAAATCGAATTGGGTATGATGTATAGAGTAATTCTGAAGCATATATACATTCTGATGGGCTACAAAGTGATTTGCAATTGGAAAATTCTCTCATAGATATTACAGTTTAGGAATATCGAATTGAATTGTGACGGAATGTTCTTGCCAAATTTGGTCCCACTCAAATCCTGGTGTACTTTTTGCATGTCTAATGATGACACGGAAATCTTTGATCATGACTCGTGCCTCCCAATTCTATTAACTGGGTAGAATTCTATTCTGGCAGATAATATTTTGGATGTAAAAGATAATCAGTCATTAACAATCTAAATCTTTAAAGAAAATCCTCGCTTACTAGAATTAAAGAAAATCAGTCATTTCTTGATCTGAAACAGCTCCACACACATTTGCATGATTTTCAAAAGTAAACACTATTTACTTATCCAGTTGAATGGAGAATAATAATCTTTGTCCTATATTCGGGTAATCACCAATCTGATAGTAATTGTCTGACCACAATATCAAATGAGAAAGAATTCCTAAGATGAATAGTGATTTGTGCTTCTAGCAAGTCCAGAGCATCCATAATATAGAAATCATTCTTTTCTATATTGCAAAATATCTAAAATCTCAATTGGCAAATGAGGATCTATGGGATCTATTGTGACAACTGCTGCAGTCTCGAAATCTCTGGTTAAAGCATCTGCGACGGAATTATTTTCTCCTTTAACCCATTTTATATCAAAGTCATAAAATGGCTTGTGGAGGATTGATGGTAAAGGCAAGCACTGGATTTCAGTGCAAAACTTACCAGAAAGCAGCAAGCGAAAATGGTGGCGAAAAGAGTGGCAAAAAATTGAGAGCTCTAGTTGTGCGAGACGGATGCGCTGGAGTTGAGGTAACTCTGCTGGATGCTGGATGCTGCTCTTTCTGCTCAAGGAAAGTCAGTTGAGGCCGGCATCAAAGGATTCTGGTAAGTGACACAGCCATCTTAATTATGTTAAGCTAATTCGTTTAGGTTTATCGTCTGGTTTATTTACAGAATTCTAAACTGAACTTTCGAAATTACTGTCTACCTGATATTCAATTCGATGTAATATTTTTCAGTAGTGGTAATTATAAGCAAATTTTAAAAATCACTGTATAGCTCACACCCATTTTCACTATAGGTGGGAACTACACAATGATTTTGAAAAACTTCTAGTAATTATTCTTCAGAAACATTAAATCGAATTGGGTATGATGTATAGAGTAATTCTGAAGCATATATACATTCTGAAATGGAGATGGGTTACAGAGTGATTTGCAATTGGAAAATTCTCTTAAAGCTATTACAGTTTAGGAATATCGAATTGAATTCTGATGGAATGCTCTTGCCAAAATTTGGTCCCCTCAAATCCTCGTGTACCTTTTGCATGTCTAATGATGACACGGAAATTCTTGATCATGACTCGTGCATCCCAATCCTATTAACTGGGTAGAATTCTATTCTGTCAGATTGTAATATTTTGGATCTACAAGATAATCAGTCATTAACAATCTTCAAAGAAAATCCTGGCTTACTAGAATTAAAGAAATCAGTCATTTCTTGATCTGAAACAGCTCCACACGCATCTGCATGATTTTCAAAAGTAAACACTATTCACTTATCCAGTTGAATGGAGAATAATAATCTTTGTCCTATATTCGGGCAATCACCAATCTGATAGTAATTGTCCGACCACAATATCAAATGAGAAAGAATTCCTAAGATGAATAGTGATTTGTGCTTCTAGCAAGTCCAGAGCATCCATAATATAGAAATCATTCTTTTCTATATTGCAAAATATCTAAAATCTCAATTGGCAAATGAGGATCTATGGGATCTATTGTGACAACTGCTGCAGTCTCGAAATCTCTGGTTAAAGCATCTGTGACGGAATTATTTTCTCCTTTAACCCATTTTATATCAAAGTCATAAATTGAAAACTCAAGATACCATCTGGCAGTTCTTCCTTGGGCTTAATTCTTATCTGGTTTTTGCTTCAATTAATTCCTCATTGCTTGGTTGTCTGTTCTGATTGCAAAATGTTCAGGATCAACAAATATTTTGAATTTTTGACTTCCTCTTTAAGTAGCAAGAATTTCTTTTTCACTTTGTGAAAAAATGCCCAATTTGTAGCCATATATTTCACTTTTCCCACTTGAAAATTCTTAGCTTAATACTGCAGACCATGTATCGTTTGAAGCATCAGGACTGAGAATTAGAGGAATACCTCCTTGTGGCATTTGAAATGTTGGGAGCTGAGAACATTTGTGCTGAATGTTCTTTATTGCCTATGTTGACTTTTCATCATAGGTTCAGCAATTTTTCTTTAAGTGTCTCTACAAGTGTTTTCTTGCTCTGGCCAGATCTTCAAAGAATGGTGACATATCAAGGAAATCTCTGTAATTCCTTTTTAATTTTAAGAATATCTGGGAATTCATGAATCCTTGTTGAAATGTGCTGTTGGACCCTTACCTTGCCCTTGTCAAGATGTAGACCTACTATCTTGTTTTCTTCTACAGACAAATTCCATTTTCAATGATGGTTGCTCAAGGCTGCTCAAGGTGCTGTAATTGATCTTGAATAGAGTTAGAGAATATTAATATATCATCAATATATACATCACAAAATTCCTTTAAATGTTTTTACGGCATTGCTCATCCTTCTTTGAAAGTAGGCTGGGGTTGTACTTAAACCAATATAATATGCATGATGTTCCACTCATAGATACCTTGTGATGCAGAGGGAAATGAATTTGCAGAAAAAGAACAATAATCAGTGGCTTGTTTGACAAATTGTCTTTCCCTAGCAACCCTGCTTTTTGACAAATCGAATGGGACAATAACTTTTGTGGAGGTTCTAGGGAATCTAATCACACTTTCAGATACCCTTTATGGAGATACAACTCCTCCTACAATGGCATCCTCCTAAATGAAACAAAAGGCTTTCAAAACAGACTGTTATAAACCCCAATTAGCCTCCAAGTTGCCATAACTGAGTTTTTAAGAAATAATGACCTCACACGTGCCCAAATGGTACAAAAGCTATTTAAACACTTAAATCATGTTACCAAATACCTACAGACCAAATTTTATAATTTGGGTAGGCATATTTCTACCAAAACTCAAATTTCTTGCCTAAAACCCTAGGCAGGGTTTTGATAGGGCAGCGAGTGAAAAAAAATCATATCTGATTGAATATCCACTTTCAAGATCTCAAACCAAATGCATTAGGTCTGTATAAACCCTTAACAAGTCCAGCAACAATAAAATCAAACAAAGAACTCTAAGATGTACTTATTTTGCAAAAATGGAGGTCTAAAACACTAGTAACACCTTGCCAGCATACCTGCAAACAAAAACTTCATTCCATTTCCTTCAAGGATGACATCAAACTCATTTTTCCATGTTTTTCAAAGTTAAACATCACCCTAACTACTTACCTCATCCCATGCAAACCCAAGTTACAAATTAACCATTCCAAAACCCCTAATTAGGTACTTGGGGATGAATAAAAACACCAAAATTTTGAATTTTATGACTAATTATTTGTCCAAACTTAAATAAAAGCCTCCTAACATATGATTAAACACCTAACACTATATTCTAATGCAAATCCATAACAATATAAAATGATGCTCTTGCATCATAGTCCCAAGGAGCAAAAAGTTAGCTCATGAGGTCTTCAAGGTTACTCCCATGCCTTTGGATGTCTGATTTTGTCATCCAAGTAGAATCCTCTATTAAATGACCTTTCCACTTCACTAAGTACTGGTATTGGTAGTACTCTTTACCCCTTTTCCGTTTAAAAACTTGCTTGTCAAGAATAGCTTCTAGTTCTTTCTTGTTGGCTTTCGGCAATTGGTGTACCCATTTCCTAACTGATATTTCATTGTTCTCAGCTGTGGCACCTACATCATCACCTTCTTTGTATGGATACAAGTCTGCAACATTAAATATAGGAGAGATTCCAACACCACTTGGCAATTCTATCTCATAAGGATTGTTAAATAACTTTCTTAAAATCTTACAAGGACCAATTTTCTCCATTTTCTGTTTGTTATACTCACCTTTTGGAAACTTGTCCTTCCTCAAATGAGCTAATACCATTTCTGCAATTTGAAGATTAACCTCTCTCCTCTTGAGGTCTGCATGTTTCTTGTATTTACTCACACTCTTCTCTAATTGTTTCTTGACTTGTTCATGTGCTTCTTGCATAGCAATGGAAAAATCCTCTCCTTGAACACTTCTTTTCTCCATTTTTCCAAAATCCCTCAACTCAAAAACACCTTTGGGATGTGAAGCATAGGCTAAGACTATTTGAAAAGGACTCATACCTGTACTCCTATTAGGTGAATCATTGTAAGCAAATTCTGCTTGTGGCAAGATGAGATCCCATTGTTTTGAATTGTCCTTTGTTAAGCATCTTAGTAGATTAAACAAAGTCCAGTTGACCACCTTTGTTTTTCCATCACTTTGAGGGTAGTATGCTGAACTAAAATTCAAATTAGTGTCCAACTTCTTCCATAAAGTCCTCCAAAAGTGTCTCACAAATTTAGTATCTCTATTTGATATAATGCTTAGTGGAATCTCGTGTAATCTATCAACTTCTTTGAAGAACAAATCAACAATATGAGAAGCATCACTTGTATTCTTGCATGCTATAAAATGAGTGATTTTAGAAAACCTATCTACTACAACAAAGATTGAATCATGTCCTCTTTGGGTTCTAGGTAGACCCAAAACAAAATCCATACTAATGGAGTCCCAAAGTCTATTTGGGATTGGTAAAAGGCTGATAAAGACCTGCATTTGTACTCTTTCCCTTGACATATTGACACACTTTGCACCTTTCTACAAACTTTCTCACATCTGATTGCATTTTAGGCCAAAAGTAATGAGCACTTAGCGGAGCTAAAGTCTTATCTAGGCCAAAATGACCAGCAACACTACCACAATCCTTTTCTCTAGTTAAATTTTCCTTTATAGAACTCCTCGGTACACATAATTGTGATCCTTTAAAAGGCAATCCATCTTGCAACATGTAGTCCATCTAAGGTTCTCTATTCCTTATAGTTGGTTGTTTACACACCTCATAGGCTTCTTGGAAATCCAAATCAGATTCGTACAACTCCTTAAGAGACTCTATTCCTCCACTTTCTATTTGAATTTCTCTTATGAATAAGGCTCTCCTACTCAAAGCATCTATTACCTTATTGGCTTGTCCTTTACTGTGCTTGATAACACAAGTGAAAATTTTCAAAATACTCCACCCATTTCATGTGTCTTTGACTTAATTTTGGCTGGCTGGTTATGAACTATAGCACATGATTATCAGTGAAAATAACAAACTCCTTAGGCATCAGATAATGTCTCCACTTCCTTAAGGCTTGAACTAAAGCATAAAACTCAAGATCATAAGCTGAATACCTCTTTTTTCATCATTTAACTTCTCACTAAAGTATGCAACAGGTCTACCTTCTTGACTTAGTACAACTCCAATGGCTACCCCACTTGCATCACATTCAACTTGGAAAACCTTGTTTGAAAGATTCCTACCACAATCTGATCTAATCTTTCTGATTTTTGTCTTTTCGTGAAGTCTTTGACCAGCGTATAGGAAGGGTTTTGTTTGTTTGTCTTTTGTGTTTTTTTTTTAAATTTTTTTGATGTTTTTGGAGTTTTATGCGAATAACATGACATTAACAATGTTGATAATGGAAAATAACCGAAGCATACAACGATTGTGTCATGTCCCCTTCTCAGTGACATCTCTCAGAGGACAGGATTGGCCTATCACATGACCCTCGTAGGCCGATAGACTGGATAGAGGGTCACTTCGGAGCTTGGCCAGTCAGCAGGGATTGATCGGTTGTCTTTCGCTCGCTCAATAGGAGACTATTTGCGTGAATTTATTTTTAGCAGTTCCTGGCAGGCAGTGTGGGACCACTGCTATTTTTAGCAGTATGGCTGTGGCGGCATCAGGAATCACTTCAGAGTTCGTCAGCATCAGACGGATCAATCATCGGGTTAGAAATGAGGAAGATATTAATATTTGATCGTATTGATTAAATATCAATTAATTAACGTTTATAATATAAAGTTATAATTTAATATTATAACTTAAGTGTTTTTCCTTGAGGGGTGCGCCATCATGAAAAGGGGGCCAGTTTGATATTTAATTAAGATTTAAATATTCAGTGGAGAACTATGGAGAATTGAAAATATTAAAATATGAATATTTCATTAAAACCCTATTTTCAAGCAAATCGCACTTTTGAGCTTATTTGAGGATTTTGCATTGGGAAGTGAGCCATTATGAGATTATTGAGTTTGAAACTGATCAATTTTGGTCTGAGCCTGAGACTTTAGGGTTTCGTGTTCGATTGCCTTGGGGAACGAGTCATCTCCAACGGAAAGCAATTCAGAGAGTGTGCAATATCACTTGATCTATTGCCAGCAGAGGTTTTCTTATTCAGAGAAAACTACAGAACTTACAGAGAAATTAACATCTTCAGAGGTTTATTCAGTTGTTTGCAGTCAGAGCTTTTCAATCATTGAGGCGTCCATTCTCCAGAGATTCAGAGGGTGAAGAAGGCGGCTAAGTTTATTCATTTATTATTCTTGCTGAAGCCGTACTGTACCTGGCCGTACCTTTGTCAGGGCCGTACCATCTTGCTGGAGCCGTCCATTGTTCAGAAGGTGAAACGCCTTTCTCTTGGGTTTCTTAACACCTCCAGTATTGGCGCATATTCTTTGAGCAACCTTGGGAATCATCAAACAGCAGGAAAAAGGACTCATTAATTGCAGCCGTACATTTCTGTACCTCAGCAGCAGCAAAAACCAGGTTTTTGAAAATATTGAAAATTCATTGATTTGTTCATTGCATGTATTCTGGGTAATTTTGTAATCATTAGAAAAGATCAATAGAGATACTGGAGTCCATATTTCTTCATTTCCAGAGCTTTATAAATTTTATTGAATTTATTTCCATTTATTATCAAAATCGTACCTTTCCATTATTGCATCAAAAACACAAAAATTGCAAAAAAACCTAAAACGTCAGAAAACCTTCAAAAAACAATCAGAGACAGAAAAAGGGGAAACTGGGGTTTCTACAGATTGTATTAAGAAAAGACTGAAATTACATAGATATGGGCCAAATGCAGCATACCCATTCATCCATAGACTTGGAAATGAACTATTACAAGGCTGCAAATAAAATCTTAGGTCTGATATAACTTTGTGAAAGCAATTTCAAACTCTCCCAACTCTAAAAATGACTACCCAATTCGTGTCCAGGTGTGAGAGGAGTTTTGCCATTGTTGTAGGTGAATTTTCAGCTCTAAAACTTCAAAATTTCCACTTGAC
Organism: Sequoia sempervirens; assembly: GCA_007258455.2. Classification (NCBI taxonomy): domain Eukaryota; kingdom Viridiplantae; phylum Streptophyta; class Pinopsida; order Cupressales; family Cupressaceae; genus Sequoia; species Sequoia sempervirens. Next base: position 15,153,344 of record VDFB02018296.1, on the reverse strand, counting down.
ACCTAGGGTTTGAAGCCCAAATGCCCAACGGAGGTGCTGATGACTCTGCAACTGTTGTAGGATGGTAGAAATGCCATCTAAAAGGACTGGTCTTCAATCTGATGTAAATTTCTTCCCTCAAAATGGACTGATCTGCAATATTCTTCCTCAAAACTTGCTGCCAAACTGATAAGAGAACCTTTATATGCTGTTTTTACCTTCTAGGATGTTGGGGCTATATCCAACACTCCCTTCTCCCAAGAGTTTTTGTTCCTGGAAGGCCAAATCTGCATGTAGAAACCCTCCTTGAGCTCCAACCTACAAGCTGCTCTGAAAATTATAAACTTGAGATATCTCACATGGCAGCTTCAAACTCATTTTATAAACTTTTACTATTCCCTCAAGGAGGTCACCCCTTTTTAGGGTTTTTTGACTTAGCCAAATGATAACTTTTTTGTAATTTTAATAAAATTACATGGCCCTTTCAAGCTAGGTGTAAATTTTCACTAAGGCCTTCTTTTTGATCATTTAAGTCGTTTTTAAAAGCCTCAAGTTATGACTCTAGGTTTCATGGCACAAGGGGGTGAATTCTTCACTATTCCTCCTAATTTTCTGTTACTATTCACCCCTTTACTATTCCCTTAGAGACAACTTAAATATTTCCAATTTATCTCTAAATTCATCCTCTGAACTCCAACTGAAGGCTCAAAAAACACCAAGGAAGGCTCCACATTCCCCGAAATGGGTCCCCTATCCATACTACTAACCTACAGGAACCCTAGTAATAAGTCAACCTCTGCTCAGATTTGAAATGCCTAAGGGACATTATAGTCCTCCCTTCCTGAGATTGCTTGCCCCCAAGCAATTGCAAAGCTGGATGTTGAATTATTATCTCTCCTTTCCATGTGGCATCCTCCAACAACAAGTCCTTCCATTGCACCAAATATTCTTTGATAACTCTATTCCTCAACCTCCTCTCCCTCATATCAAGAATCTCTACAAGAATTAGTATCAACTGGCCCTCCTCATCCAAGGGAGGCAAATCTGGTGATGAAGTAACATGCTGCCCCAAAGCCTTCTTCAAACAAGACACATGCAAAAAATTATGTATCTTGCTCTCCGAGGGTAACTCAAGCTCATAAGCAACCTCCCCAATCCTCTAGAGAACTCTGTATGGTCCATAAAATCTTGGCTTGAGCTTTTCAGCTCCACTCCTCTTGAGTGTACTCTGCCTGTAGGGCTGTGTTGTGACCTTTTCACACATTTCCCCATTGCAAATGGGGACCCCCAGTAGTTTGCTAGTTTTTAGGGTTTTGCCTTGTCGCAACGGTTTCATGAGGTCATCATTTTGAGAGTCATCCAAGCCAAGTTGAGAATCCATGCCTGAATTAGTGCCTAAACATCACGAAAGTGCTCAGAAGGTCCAGGAGACGAGGATCGCCTGTGCTTTGGGCCAATTCTGACACTTCCTACTTTTTAGGGAATCTGCTTTTTTGCTTTTTGCTTTTTTCATTTTTTGGCATTTTTGGACCAAACTGGGTCCCCTATTTTTTAGGGATTTTGTGTTTTCTATTTTTAGAAAGTCAACCTTGGTCAGCAGGTCAAACGTTTCCATTTTGAGAACCAAAAATCAGCCAAAAAAATTGAAAAAATCATTGAAAAATCAAAGTAAAAATTGAAAATCAAGCAAAAAGTCAAGAAAAGCAAGATAAAAATATGGAAAAATCAGTTGAAAAACATGAGAAAATCACCCAAAAACCAACCCAAAGGCATGAAATTCATGGAAAATTTGCCTAAGTATGGAGAAAACTCGCCTAAGCTTTGAGGATGAGAAAATGGCAAGCATCTTGGCAAGTCTGCCCTTGCCTTGATGAGAGAATGCCAAGCCATTAAGGAAGTCTGCCCTTGATTTGAGGGATGTGGCATGAAAGCTGGCAAGTTCGCCCTTGCCATAGAGGAAAGATGGCAAGACTTCTTGAAAGTCCACCCCACCTTTTGGAAAGAAGTCAAGGAAGTCCACCCCAACATGATGGTGAAATGGCTAAGGCACAAGGAAGTCCACCCTTGACTTGGCATGCCTTCTCCAAAGTCCACCAGCCTTGAGAAGAAAATGGCAAGACATTTAGGAAGTCCGCCCAGCCTAGAGCAAGGAGAAAATTTGAAATTTGGATAAGTATGGGAAGAAAGAGAAAAAATAAAAGTCCGTCATCCAGTGGAGATAAATGAGGGACGGCCAAGCACATGTGAAGTCTGCTTGGGGAGATAGCATAAAGTTTTGAAAGTCCGCCATGCCATGTCTTGGCTAGAAGAAAGTCTGCCATGCCTTGGTAGGAAAGTGGCAAGCCCAACACAAAGTCCGCCTAGACCATGGCAAGAGGTTCGTAAAGTCCGCCCTTGGCTAAAAGGAATGAAAATTTGTCTAAGTATCATGGAAATTGGCCTAGGAAAAATGTCCAAACACATACTTTGCCTAGGAAAAATCATCCAAGCAAGAAGAAAATTCGATTTTGGCATGAGAAAATATGCCCGACACAATTTGAAGTTCGCCATGGAAAAGGAAAATAAGGATTTGTTGGCTAGAAAATTCAACTTGGCTAGACAGAAATTGAAATAACTTGGAAAATAAATATTTAGCCAAGAAAAAATAAAAATAGCCATGGGTCAAAAATGAACGGGTTGGAAATAAATTAAATATTTTAACACTTTGGATAATTTATTTCCGACACTTAGAAATATAAAATTCCTTGGACAAAAATAAAATTCGCTGGAGATGTCTTGGATGAAATTCATGGAAGAAAAATAAATTATGCCAGAAAATGAGAAAATCCATGAGGAAAGTTATGAATCAAAACTTGGAAAAATTGAAGTTAATTTAATTGGACATTTAATATTTTTCCAAATAAAAGATAAATATCTAGCAAAAAAATTGAATTTTGGAAAATCAAAGGGATTTGCCTGGATAAGCCTGCCATGGAGTTTTTTACAAAAAAGAATGGAAACTTACCTGATTGAAGAGGAGAAAACAAATCAAAATTGAGAAGAAAAGATGCAGTTGCTAAAAAAAATCAAATTCTTCAACATTCTCATTTTTCACAGACTTAGTTGAAGAGAAGTTAATCTCTCGAAGAAGTAAGGCAAGATCGTTTCTTCTACAAGAAAAGTCGATTTTCTTAGAGAAAAGAGTAATTTTTATGCTGAGGAAGTAATTTTTGGAGAAGTAAATAAATTTCTTGGCTGAAAGTCAAACTTCTCAGCAAGTTGGCACACTTTGCCATTTGATTTGTGATTGAATTCTCAAAATCTGAATCTGATTTGTAGCCAAAAGGTTTATCCCTGAGGCTTGAAGTTTAGTCGGCTAAATTCATCAATTCTCCTTCTATCTTTTTCATTCTGGCTAAATTTTAATCAAATTCGTTTACTTTCAGCTTGCTTTTTCGCAGAAATTTAATATTTTAATAAGCTGAAAGTAAAATTTTCGAATACAAGGCATGAGAATAAATTATATTTTAAAGTCTCCGTATTAATGCTAGTGTTTTTACTACACGTTAATGACCACGAAAGGAGAACCATCAAGAAAGGTGTTGATGAAGTTTGCCAGTAAAGGGGTACAACGAGAGTCGAAGATCAATTCAAAATGGAAAAATGTTGCAGACACTGATCTTGGACATGTAGACTTCGTGGAGTTTAAAAAGAGGGTGTATGGACATGCTGGGTTACTGACACCAATTGCCAGGCGGATGGTGAGGAATGGAATTTTCCAGGCAGCCGAATTCCCGTCTGCAATAGAGTGTGCTGAGTTGATGGTAGAATGCACCATTCATTATGATGTGCAGGAGAGACAAATTGTGGCACCTGACAGAAGGATTCTAGCTCACCTTGGCAAAGTGGCAATCCAGGAGGCGTTTGGCATCCCAACAAATCACTAGACCGTTTATAAGACCAAAGAGGACACTAAGAGATTATATGATAGCTAGTCTGAATTGTGCGCCACAAATATTAATAAGTCATGGCTGGAGAAGCCTAGACCATCCACAAAGAAAATGCCTAAGAAGTTGCGTTGGACAGACTTTAAGGAGGATTATGGAGATATCATTCTGATGCTAAACAGGATAGCCGACAATCCACAAGGCGCATATTTTGAGACATGGATGCATTATTTTATAGATGAAATCACTTCCAACATGAGGAAGTTCACCTGGTCCTGAATGATAAGCGACAGTCGCCATGAGCAGTTAGCCAGTTTAGAGAAGACCAAGTATTTCCACATGAGCTTGTATGTCGTTTATTTGTTGGCTAGAACATACAGATACTCAAGACTTATATGCAAGGGCAAAGGCAGATGGGCTCAGAGTTGAGGAGCAAGCCAAAGAAATCTGGAGGAAGATTTATATGATAGCTGCAGATGTGTTTGACAAAGAGATTGTTTAAGAGAATGACATGCGGCTGGAAAGGTTGAAGCATAAGGTTCAGGAAGTCTTCTTCTCTATTGCAGGACCAATTTTAAGACAGTATTTCACAAAGGTGGCGAACCTCTTGTCCATCCGAGATGATTTTGTGAGACAGGAAGCGGATTAGAAGAACACCTTCGCCAGATGTGCTGAGGATTTGGACGGGCTTGAATTCAGGATAAGCATGTTGCCGCCAGTCACGATGGAGGAAGTCGTCACGATCGTGTCCAGATTCGTCAAGCACAATGTTTCCCAGGAGGATAGGGACGCCTTCCCTTGAAGATAGCTCCAACTACCACCTCACTACTTGTTTGGTTGTTTACTGATGTTATTTTAGGAAACCCTAATTAGGGTTGAGTTGTATTAATCTTGGCTGTTGATGTTGTTTTAATCTTGGCCTTTCATTTGATTTTGAAAACTCTATATAAACTTGTGATCTCTCACTTTCATTTGTGTGGAGACAGTGTATGAAATTGTTGCATTAGACTATTTTCGATAATAAAAGCTCTTATGCATGATTTGCTTTGAATCACTTTTATTGTCAAGTAGTGAGCAAGGTTACATAACTTCTTCTACCATAGATTAGAATTAGATTACAATTAAAATAAAATTTGTTTTGAAAGTTTGTTAAGTGAATGAGAGATTGATCGTCTAGATTAATGGTGAAATATTGCTCATACTTTGTTCAAATGGATGATTTTCATTCGATGCGTAAAGTTAGGCTGAGCTTGTGATTGTGGATGCTTAACTTCGGTCTTATTCGAGGCATGAAAATTATAATCACACCCTTTGAAGATTGCACCCACTTTGTGTAGTTGTCCTAGGGAGGCGAAACAAAGCGTGGTTACTCGTTTCACCTAATCTTTACTGTCTCTTGAATTCCTAGGTGTAGACTAAAATCTCTAAACCCTTATCTTTTTGCACTTTTTTTGAGATCCAAATTGAAAGTCTTAACTGAAGAAGCCTTTAATGATAAATACGTCTAAGTCTCGAACTTGTAAGAAATTTCCTAGCGTAAGTCCCTTTGTGTATTACCAGCACATCACAACGCCCATTGAGCTTATCCACATGTCATGACTTGACGAAAGAAACCTTGGAGTCGCCATATGATCTTCTCGCAATCTTAGCATACGTGGTGACTTTGTTCAAGAGAGGATAGAGTGTCTTTGGACATTTTATTCTGTGTGTTCGGTGAATGATGAAACGTACACCAACAGGCTATAGACGCAGAAAAGCCATATCACCAACCTCAAAGGTTCTCTCAATCCTGTGCCGATCAACATAAAGATTTTGATGATTTTGTGCCTCCTGAATGTTATCCTTAAGTGCCTTAAGGATATCCTGACTATCCTGAAGCCACTCTTGAGCTCTAGGCGCTCTGCTATCACCTAGCACCAAATCCAAAAATGATAAAGCATCATAACTGTATAAAAGTCGGAAGGGAGTCATGCCAATAGACATATGATGCGTAGTATTATAACAATACTCGCTCAAATATAACCAACGCACCCATGCTCTCTGTTGACACAAAACATAATTACGCAGATATCCCTCCACCCACTTGTTGACAATCTCTGTCTGTCCATCATTTTGAGGGTGGTAACTGGTGCTAGGGGTCAACTTTGTACCTGTAAGTCGGAATAGCTCCTGCCAAAATATACTCATGAATCTACTACCCAATCACTGACAATGGTCCTGGGGAGTCCATGGAGACGGAATACCTCATGGAAGAATAACTTTGCCACCTGTGAAGCTGTGAAATCGGCTGCAATAGAAAAGAAATGTGCATACTTTGTCAATCTATCAACAACCAAATATATACAGTCCTTCCCTTGAACTCTTAGAAGACCAGTAATGAAATCCATCGATATACCTTCCCACTTTTTCTCTGGAATAGGCAATGGCTACAAAAGCTCAACTAGGAAAGTATGCTCTGACTTGTTTTGCTGACAAGTCACACACTCACAAACATAGCGTAGGACATCATCCTTGAGACCTTTCCATGAGAATCTCTCACACACCTATCTGTATGTCTTGAAGTACCCAGGATGTCCTGCTAGTGGTGTATCATGGATGGCATGTAGAATTTTTCCCTTAAGCTTCGATCTAGGAACTAAATAGATTCTGTCCTTGTAGTGTATCACATCATCAATCACAGTGTACCTGTCATCCTGGACTCGTCCATCCAAAACCTCACATGCAAACTGATTTTTGGAATACTCAACTAAAAGTTGTGACTTCCAATCAGCTGAAATCTCACTCATGGAACAAAGGGCAGCAACCGATGACCTACTAGAAAGTGCATCAACAACATTTTTCTTCCCCTTGACAAACTCAATATCAAAATCATATTCCTGAATCTTGCTGATCCACTTCTATTGGCTCTCATTAAGTTCTTTCTGTTCGAATAAGTATTTCAGACTATTGTGGTCAGTTCTCACCACAAACTTCCCATCCACCAAATTTTGTACTCCACCTGGATTCCATGAACAAACTGGAAATCCTTCTATCTCACCACCAATGGAATTTCGTTGTGCCACTTTGATATAGACACCTGTATGCCCAAAATGAAGGAACTTATCATAGTTCCAAAGAAGAGATGCTCCACATATGTCACTACCAAGATCCCAAATCATTGTGCCATCACATTCATCCATCATGTAACACCTCATTATGCTGGTGCTATAAGCCAGGACATCATCGACCCAACTGAGAACTTTACTCCACATGAGGCCACAAGTACTACCAACAATCAATGATGTTAGGAATTCATCAATGAGCCAATCTTTAGCAAGGAAAGTGTGATGAATACTTCTCCAAGACCTCCAAACAGCTGCTGCAACTTTACCTATATCTCCACTAGTTAGAGTGCCTTCATTAGATGATGCCAAGTAAATGTTTTGTTTAGGCATGCACCAAATGAAGTCCCTTACATGCTGATCTTCATAACCCACTGCCAAATCTAAGAAGACCGAGTCACCAATCAATAAGTACATCGCTGCCCTATCATATGAAAGAGTTGACAAGTCCACAGATGAATAGTAGATGTTTTCTTTTTGCATCATAGACAAACCTTTAGTGGCTGGTCCACTATGAACACCACCCAATATCTCATCAACTCTAGGTAGGAAAGGATCAACTTCACACCTAACCATCCCTACTTGAATGTTCTCAATGCAAGGTTTCAAATTTGACTCATGATATGAAAGAGAATTGCTGATCAAACTCAGAAAATCAGACTTATGCTTATACCTCTTCAATATATCTTCGCTGTTCTCTTTTTCCCTTGGAAGAAATAAAGACCTAATGGAAGATTCTCTTTGTTTCCTTGCATCATCTGGCTGATTGTAATGTTCTTTGACTCTTTGGAGGCATTGTCTTGCTTGGGAAGCAAGCATCTTTGCTTGGGTAGCTCTATGTAACCAATCTTCAGTCAACCTTTGACAATGCTCTATATCAGCTGCCCCAAAGTACACAAAATCTGATTTATAATGGGTTGTATCATTCACATCATCATGACCCATGCTTGCACCATGTGTACCCTCAAATGTAGAATGCAAATCATTGTTCTCTTCTTGACCAAAAGCTGCCATAACTTGAGGAAGAGGAGTTATGTCATTGTTGTTATAGAATTCAAAATCATTGTCATACCTTGATGTCAAATCTTCAATTGTTACAAGCTTCTTTTCCTTGTAAACCTCATACTTCTCTCCCCTTGCTGTTATGAAATCAGATTGCAAGCAATCAATGTCTCCAATATCGATCATATGTTCATCAACCCATACCCGATTGTCCTCGATGCATTGCTCATGTGTTGATAGTGGAATGCTGATTGCATTCAAGAAAATCAAAATTATGGTCTCTTGTAGTGTCTTTGTTATCTTTAACAAGCTCTAACCTCTGACACCGAGAGTCATATATTGCCTTACCATTCCAAATCTGCATTTCCACAGTGCTCTTGGCCTCCATCCACAACCATGGTGAAATCATCATGACAAACCAAACATTATCATATTGTAGAACCTTATGGTTAGACAATTTTCTAGTCCCTACAATCAGCTTTCTAAAGCAAAATGCTTCATATGACTTCAACAAGTGATCCTCCAATGCCACCATATGAATGGGACAAGTGAAATCAATCTCACTACATGACCACGCATTATTACAAAATGATTTCTTACCCATGAGTTGTAGAGCTGTCTCATGCAATGGAATATAGGTGGAATCCACATCCCCATGTAGCTAATCAACCAAAGTAGAGTTTGCAAACTCCGTGGATGCATCTTCCTCCACCTTGTTGCTGCCATGTAGACTTATGCATTCCTCGCTTGAGGCTGTAATTGTTGCTTCTTGCTTGTTCATATCCTCTTGTGACTGGAGTGAACATGTGAAAATTGTTTTATCCTCCTTAGGGCTTCCACATGTTTGGCTATAAGTCCAAACTTCTAGACATGATGACTGAATTTTATCTTTTCCATGGTCATTTGTAGGCTGCAAGTTGCAAGTAAATGTTTCCTCTTTCTTCTCCATCCTTTCTTCAATGGTGACTTTTGAGTTTTCTTCATTCAAGAATGTTCCTACTGGCTGCAGCTCCTTACTTTTCTCATTCATTTGAATTTCTAACTTGTTTTTAAGACAATACTCTGATTCATCATGCTTAGCGTTGAATCCCTCTTGAAATTGCCTTTCTTTTGATTCTGATGGAGATTCATAATTCATTTCTTCTTTTCTTCTTATGTAATACTTGTCAAAAGATTCGGTAGCCCTGACCTCCTCAGCGTCACTTGAGTATTCATCAAAGATTCTGATAACCTCCTCATACTGTAATGTCCCCTTCTCGAGCATGACTTTTTCTGTTGACTGTTTGGCCTATTCTGGAGACCCGTAGGCTTCTCGGTGGTGAAATTAGGGTTTCATGGTTGGAGGTTTTTATTGCTTACAGATTGGTGATTGAACTGCGGATTCCTTTTGGGTTTTTCGTGAGCTTCGCGGTGATGTGTTTTTCTTGGAATTCTAAGCACCTTCTAGAATTTACTATTTTTAGTAAATTCTATTTCTGGCAGTGGTCCTGTTGGTTTCGGCACGGTTGGCTTTCTACTTCAGACTGTTCAGTTGGTTTATTCATTTTTGGCTTGGGGCCACAATTGGAGAGATAAGTTTGAATTATTTTAATAAAGTCATGTTTAATGTTATATTTTGCTGTTGACCACCCCCCCTTAGCCTAGTGATTGAACTTAAGTTGTTTTTAAAGGTGGTCTTTGAGGGGTGGCGCCTCATGGGGATATTTTATATATTTTTCTAAGGCTCAAATACAAATGCTTAAAATGGACGCCTATCTTGGAGGAATTTTAAATTAAAGTCAAAATAGCCTTGAAGGAAAAGGGACGCCATCTTTGGAGGGAAAAGGTGAAAATTCAAATTTGAAAGTTAGGGTTTCTAGAAGCTTCTGGAAAGTCTTCACAAGTTTATAAAAGGAGGTCTTGGTCTTCATTTGGATTATCAGATGTCTACAGTAATGTTACTCTGCCGAAATGGTATTGGATCGCTTCGAGGAATGAATGCCTCCTAGCTTGGGCATTGCTTCTTGCTTGCAAACAGCAACTAGTAATGAGTTAGTGATAGTTGAGTGGATTTTGTAGTGAGGATTGCATTGTTGTGTTGTTTTTTCCTTTGGAGATTAGTTATATGCATTTCATGTTATTTTTTGGAGTTGCTGATAACATAGCAGATTGTAGTTTTCATTCATAAATCAAAAATACAAAAAGAGATCATTCTGGGTATTGCTTATTTCTTCTTGTCTAGGGTGGACGCCCCTTTGTACCAATTTGCATATTTTATATTGAAGAACTTGAATTTATTAAAGGAAATCACCCCTCTCTTGCAGTCGTACCATTCTGTCCCTTCTTGAAATTCGTGCAAAAAAAAAATCAAGGGTTCTTTGGAGGGCTTTTGGGTTCCATCTTGGTCGCCACATTTCTTAGGGTCATTTGCATCTGATTTCACTTCATTTGGGTGGGTATTGAGTGAGATATGAGCATTTCATTGAGGAACTAGAGTGCTGGTCTGATATTCATGTTGCTGGTCTGTCATATCAGACTTGAGAAAATTGTGTATGAGTGAAGGGTTGGTGTTAGAACTTCATATTTGATATAGTGGATGACATATTTATTATTGCAGCACTTTGTGGAGCTCTAATCCTTGATCTTGCAGGCGTTCTATATCATATTGTAAGCTGGACAGTAGTACTGTCAGCAACTTTCTTATTCTGTTGTTTCATACTTTGTAACGCCCACTGAATAAGTGGAAGAGGCTGGCTTGCCACCTGTTTGCTTTGAGTTTCATTGTTGTTTTCAATATCTCCACTATATGGTCACCTCATCTCCATCCTGGATTGAGTAGCACATGCTTGGTGTTGAGTTTTCTTCAGTATTGTAATAGATAGAGACCCTCTGACCATATGCTCGCCATCATCTGGAGCATTCTTGGTTAGAGCTAATACAGTTGTGCATTGCATTGAGATCCTTTGACCATATGCTAACACTTTTCCCATCTTTGGATCCTAGTGTACATTCTTGGTTAGAGTTGAATTCTGCATTGTTTTGTTATCCGCTAACCCTAACGGGTGAATGTTGTTTGTAATCACTTGCAAAAATTAAAAAAAAATTGGCTCGGTATATTTCAGTGGTATCAGAGCTATGCATCTTGCCATCCTGTGAAAATAGCCTTCTATGAGTGACAGAGAACAGAGATACTTAGCAAGGGTATACAAGAGGGATACCAGTCAGAAACAGTTCTATCAAGTTCTAGAAGGTCAGACAACATTAGAGGTTTTGAGGGCTAATTGGGAGCCTTCTCAGGAAACAGAAATGGGGGATAATGAAAGGACTTCAGGTGGTAATGAAAGAAGTTCTGGCAACAAAGGTGACAGTGGGAAAGGTAAAGAAAGGTCACCCAGTCCAGGACAAGGGTTCGATAGGAAGATGGATGCCTTGATGGATATGGTTTCTCTCATGATGGGGAAATTGGGTTAGATCCCTCCACAAAACAATCCAGGGCATGCTGGAGAACACAGTGCTTCCAACTAGCATAATGGACAAGTTGTCCAACCTTCAGCAAGCAACACATACATCTTTTCTAGACCATTCAAACCCACGTTCTTGGCACCAGTAAACCCACAACCAGAGCCTGAAGAAAATGTTTCATTTTTGGAACAGCTGAGAATAGGCCATACTGAGTATGAAACTCTCCCTGATGAAGTCAAGCTAGACATGTCCTTCAACGATTTCATGGAGCTTAGGAGGAAGAATAGTGGAAAAGGGAGGAATTATGAACAAAGGAGAACATCAGTACAAGGGGACTTGTATCAAGCTATCAACAAGGTTATGCTTCCCCACTTTGATGGAAGTGATAGTAGTTCTGCTCGAGCTTGGATACAGAAGTTAGACAACTATCTGGCTCTTAGACCAATGGCAGAAGAAGAAGCGATCAAGTTCGCTACGCTACACCTAGATGGGGTGGTGCATGAGTGGTGGTACCATGGCTTAGTCACTTTAGGTCATGGGTCTATCACTACCTATGATGAGTTTACCAATAGATTCATAGAGAGATTCGAGAAGAAGGATCCAAAAGTGCATTTCAGGGAGTTGGCACAGTTGAAGCAGTATGGCACAGTTGATGCCTATATAGCCGAGTTCCAAAGACTTTCAGTAATGGTCACGGGAATCACGGAGAGAAGATTGGTGATCCTATTCAGTGAAGGATTGATGGAGCCACTCAAGGGTTGGATTAAAACTTTTGATCCACCATCCCTATAGGAGGCAATGAAGAAAGCAAGAAACATGGAGTGGGCTGCTCCCAAAGCAAAGTTTCAATCCAAGCCATCATTTCACAAAGGGGATAGAGGGAAAAGACCTCATCATAAACCTCATCATAAGGAGTTCAAACAGCATAAACATCATGTCACAAGATTGGATCCAGAGACTCTCAATGAACTCCGAAAAAAGGGGTTATGTTTCCGTTGTCAGGAAAAATGGTCCCAAGACCATGTTTGCCCAAAGGGAGTCAAATTTCATCAAATTGAATACTATTCAGCTGAAGAAAGCAATTCAGATTTTTCTGATCAGCATTCTGATTTTGAGGACAGCGAAGTAGAAAGAGCTCCAGAAGAGTCCGAAGACAAAAAGGGAAATGGAGGTAAATTGGCTCAACTTTCGAGCTTTCAAAAGAATGAGTCCTTCAAAGTTCGAGGGATGATTAAAGGGCAGCGAATAGTTGCTCTGATTGACACTGGGGCAACACATAACTTCATTGATGAAGCTGTGGTGGCAAAGAAAGGACTACAAACAAAAGATTTTGAAGGCTTCAGAGTTATGGTTGCTGATGGGTTTCACATCTCATGCACCAAGAAGATTTCAAACATGTCTATGCAATTGGGCAATTATGAAGTCAAGGATGACTTCTATGTGGTTCACATTGGAGATACGGATGTCGTCCTTGGCATTCAGTGGCTGCGATCTCTTGGAGAGATCTCCTTAAATCTGCAAACCATGGAGCTCAAGTTTCAATCCGATGGAAAGAAGGTAGTGCTAAGAGGAATGTCCAATGGAGGTCCTCGGATTGTGTCATTCAAGAGAATGGCAAGGCTGATTTGTCATGACCAAGTTGAGTGGGCTGTGGAATGTATGATTCTTCCAGCTAGTCCAGTTGAGACAAAGAGAGATTATCCTCCAGATATTCAGTCTTTACTCACCAAGAAGAGTAAAGTGTTTGCTGATTTACCTCCTGGACCACCTCCTGATCGGGGTTCAGAACATGTCATAGAGCTCAAGGAAGGAGCTAAGCCAGTTATCACAACTCCATATCGGTACCCCAAAAAGCAAAAGGATGAGATTGAAAAGAACATTAGGGAACTCTTGGAGATGGGCTTCATTCGTCCAAGTAAGAGTCCCTTTGCTTCAGCAGTTGTTCTAGTGAAGAAGAAGGATGATACCATTCGTATGTGTGTAGATTATCGTGCTTTGAATCAAAGCACCATCAAAAATCGATATCCCATTCCAAGGATAGATGAGCTCATTGATGAGCTACATGGAGCCAAGTTCTTTTCGAAGATAGATTTGAGGTTGGGCTACTATCAGATCCAGATGAGAGGATCTGATGTTGAGAAGACAGCCTTTAGATGTCACTATGGTCACTTTGAGTTCCTAGTCATGCCATTTGGATTGACTAATGCTCCTGCTACCTTCTAGTCTTGTATGAACAGAGTCTTTCAGAAGTAGTTGAGGAAGTTTGTGTTGATATTTTTTGATGACATCTTGATTTTCAGCAAGACTTGGGAAGAACATCTCAAGCACTTGGAGGAAGTGCTTAGCATTCTAGAATTAGAGAGCTTATTTGCCAAAGAATCCAAATGTGAATTTGGAATGAAAGAGCTACTTTACCTTGGTCACATAATCAGTGCTGAAGGTGTGAAGGTTGATCCTGAAAAGATCAAGGCAATTGTTGATTGGCCACCTCCTGAGAACTTGACTCATTTGAAAGGGTTCTTGGGTCTTTGTGGATTCTACAGAAGATTTGTAAAGGGTTATTCACAGAATGCTGCTCCTCTTACTGACCTCACAAAAAAGGGGGCTTTTTGCTGGTCAAAAAAGGCTCAGAGTACTTTTGATAAGTTTAAGAAGATAATGAGTTCTTGTCCTGTTCTAGCTATTCCAGATTTTTCCAAGCCCTTCGAGCTACAGTGTGATGCATCCGGTGAAGGTGTTGGGGCTGTTTTAATGCAAGATAAGCATCCCATCGTGTTTGAGAGCAAAAAATTAAGAGGAGTTGAGAGGGCCTACTCTATCTATGACAAGGAAATGCTTGTAGTCATGCATGCATTAGCCAAGTTCAGACAGTACTTGGTGGGGAGCAAGTTTGTGGTCAAGACTGATCACAATAGTCTCAAGCACTTCATGCATCAGAAGGATTTGAACGAGAGGCAACAGAAGTGGGTGAGTAAGCTTCAAGCTTACGATTTTGACATTGAGTATGTCAAAGGTAAAAACAACATTGTGGCGGATGCTCTATCTAGGAGACCACATTTGAGCTCATTATGTGAGCTTATTGCTGATTGGAAGAACATGTTGCTTGCTGATTATGCCAAAAATCAGTTCGCAACCAGCATCATTGAGGGTACTTTTCATGACGAAAGGTACAAGGTGGTTGAAGGGTTGATACACTACAAGGGTAGAATCTTTTTGGTGGCTGATTCTAAGCTCAAAAAGAAGATTTTGTTGACATTTCATGATATTCCACTTGCTGGTCATCAGGGATTCTTCAAGACATATAGGCAGATCCGGGAAAGATTTTCTTGGAAAGGTTTGAAAAGAGAAGTTCAACGTTACATTCAGGAGTGCCCCACTTGTCAGATGAACAAAAATGAGCATACACTACCAGCTGGTCTGCTGCAACCTCTTCCCATTCCCAATAAAAAATGGGAAAGCATCTCAATGGACTTCATCACTGGTTTGCCCAAGGTCCAAGGGAAAGACTGTATCTATGTTGTAGTGGATAGATTAACAAAATTTGCTCATTTCTTTGCCATTACCAGCTCTTTTTCAGCAGCTCAAGTTGCAGATCTATTTTTTCACGAGGTGTTTAGATTACATGGGCTGCCAAAAAACATTGTGAGTGATAGGGACAGCAAGTTCCTAAGCACCTTTTGGCAAGAGGTCTTCAGAATGAGTGGTACAGTGCTTACTCCAAGCACTAGTTATCACCCTCAAACTGATGGGCAAACAGAGATAGTGAACAAGTGGTTGGAAGGTTATTTGAGGAACTATGTTTCAGAACAGCAAAGAGCATGGGTGAAATGGCTTCACATAGGCGAGTATTTCTATAATTCTTCTTTTCACATGTCAATAAGGATTTGGCCTTTCATGGCTCTTTATGGTTATGAGGCTCCTAGCTTTGCTGATTTGGTGTTTGGTGATAGAAAAGCCCCTCAAGCCAAGGATTTGTTACAGCAGAGTCAAGATATCTTGAAATCATTGAAGAACAATCTACAAATTGCACAAAATCAGCAGAAGATGTACGCTGATCAGTGACGTGTTGAGCGCTCTTTTGAGGTTGGAGATATGGTTTATCTTCGACTACAGCCTTACAGATAGTCTACTCTCAAGAAGAGTGGAGCTGAGAAGCTCAAACCTCGCTTCTATGGGCCATTCAAGGTTATCAGAAAGGTGGGAGCAGTAGCTTATGAGTTGGAGCTACCTTCGAGTAGCAAAATGCACAATGTCTTCCACGTGTCTCGCCTCAAGAAGGCACTTGGACACAATGTTATTGCTTCATCACAGTTGCCACCTTTGGAGGAAGGACAGTTAGTTTTGATTCCTGAGGAGATTCTTGATTCCAGAGAGCGTTCTTTGAGAAAAAGAACAATCAGAGAGTATTTGGTGAAGTGGAAGAACTTGCCTATGGAGGATGCGACTTGGGAGAATGATGAGATTCTGCAGCATCCAGGTTTACGATTGCTTGAGGACAAGCAATCTTGGGGAGAGCAGACTGCAATGTCCCCTTCTCGAGCATGACTTTTTCTATTGACCGTTTGGCCTATTCTGGAGACCTGTAGGCTTCTCGGTGGTGAAATTAGGGTTTCATGGTTGGAGGTTTCTATTGCTCGCGGATTGGTGATTGAACTGCGGATTCCTTCTGGGTTTTTCGTGAGCTTCGCGGTGATGTGTTTTTCTTGGAATTCTGAGCACCTTCTGGAATTTACTATTTTTAGTAAATTCTATTTCTAGCAGTGGTCCTGTTGATTTCGGCACGGTTGGCTTTCTACTTCAGACTGTTCAGTTGGCTTATTCATTTTTGGCTTGGGGGCACAATTGGAGAGATAAGTTCAAATTATTTTAATAAAGTCATGTTTAATGTTATATTTTGCTATTGACCACCCCCCCTTAGCCTAGTGATTGAACTTAAGTTGTTTTTAAAGGTGGTCTTTGAGGGGTGGCGCCTCATGGGGATATTTTATATATTTTTCTAAGGCTCAAATACAAATGCTTGAAATGGACGCCTATCTTGGAGGAATTTTAAATTAAAGTCAAAATAGCCTTGAAGGAAAAGGGACGCCATCTTTGGAGGGAAAAGGTGAAAATTCAAATTTGAAAGTTAGGGTTTCTAGAAGCTTCTGGAAAGTCTTCACAAGTTTATAAAAGGAGGTCTTGGTCTTCATTTGGATTATCGGATGTCTACAGTAATGTTACTTTGCCGAAATGGTATTGGATCGCTTCGAGGAATGAATGCCTCCTAGCTTGGGCATTGCTTCTTGCTTGCAAAACAACAACTAGTAATGAGTTAGTGATAGTTGAGTGGATTTTGTAGTGAGGATTGCATTGTTGTGTTGTTCTTTCCTTTGGAGATTAGTTATATGCATTTCATGTTATTTTCTGGAGTTGCTGATAACATAGCAGATTGTAGTTTTCATTCATAAATCAAAAATACAAAAAGAGATCATTCTGGGTATTGCTTATTTCTTCTTGTCTAGGGTGGGCGCCTCCTTTGTACCAATTTGCAAATTTTATATTGAAGAACTTGAATTTATTAAAGGAAATCGCCCCTCTTGCAGCTGTACCATTCTATCCCTTCTTGAAATTCGTGCAAAAAAAATCAAGGGTTCTTTGGAGGGCTTTGGGGTTCCATCTTGGTCGTCACATTTCTTAGGGTCATTTGCATCTGATTTCACTTCATTTGGGTGGGTATTGAGTGAGATATGAGCATTTCATTGAGGAACTAGAGTGCTGGTCTGATATTCATGTTGCTGGTCTGTCATATCAAACTTGAGAAAATTGTGTATGAGTGAAGGGTTGGTGTTAGAACTTCATATTTGATATAGTGGATGATATATTTATTATTGCAGCACTTTGTGGAGCTCTAATCCTTGATCTTGCAGGCGTTCTATATCATATTGTAAGCTGGACAGTAGTACTGTCAACAACTTTCTTATTCTGCTGTTTCATACTTTGTAACGCCCACTGAATAAGTCGAAGAGGCTGGCTTGCCGCCTATTTGCTTTGAGTTTCATTGTTGTTTTCAATATCTCCACCATATGGTCACCTCATCTCCATCCTGGATTGAGTAGCACATGCTTGGTGTTGAGTTTTCTTCAGTATTGTAATAGATAGAGACCCTCTGACCATATGCTCGCCGTCATCTGGCGCATTCTTGGTTAGAGTTAATTCAGTTGTGCATTGCATTGAGATCCTCTGACCATATGCTGACACTTTTCCCATCTCGGGATCCTGGTGTACATTCTTGGTTAGATTTGAATTCTGCATTGTTTTGTTATCCGCTAACCCTAATGGGTGAATGTTGTTTGTAATCACTTGCAAAAATTAAAAAAAAATTGGCTCGATATATTTCACATACACAGGTATAATTTTTCTTGTCAGAACTAGATATTCTTGAAATGTCAGAAGGTTTTTCCTCTTTTGATATCTGTTATACCACTTGGCAAACTTAGTGGCAGCAATTTCATTTTCTCTTTCTTCCATTATTGAAAACAACCTTAGTATCCCATACGCTGGCAGGATTTTTGCTCTGATACCACTGAAAGATTCCTACCACAATCTGATTTGATCTTTTTGATTTTTGTCTTTTCGTGAAGTCTTTGACCAGTGTATAGGAAGGGTTTTGTTTGTTTGTTTTTTGTGTTTTTTGTGATTTTTTTGATGTTTTTGGAGTTTTATGCGAATAACATGACATATACAATGTTGATAATGGAAAATAACCAAAGTATACAATGATTCTATTAAGAAAAGACTGAAATTACATAGATATGGGCCAAATGCAACATACCCATGCATCCATAGACTTGGAAATGAACTATTACATGGCTGCAAATAAAATATTAGGTCTGATATAACTTTGTGAAAGCAATTTTGAACTCTCCCAACTCTAAAAATGACTACCCAATTCGTTTCCAGGAGTGAGAGGAGTTTTGCCACTATTGTAGGTGAATTCTCAGCTCCAAAACTTCAAAATTTCCACTTGACACCTAGGGTTTGAAGCCTAAATGCCCAACGGAGGTGTAATATCCCCTTCTCAGCAGTGATCGTTTCTGTTGACCGTTGGCCTATTCCGGAGACCCGTAGGCTGTGCGGATGGTGAAATTAGGGTTTCCTGGTTTTGAGGAGGTTGTTGCTTGGAGTTTGGGTTTCTGACTGCGGATTCTTTCTGGGTTTTCAGAGAGCTTCGCAGTGGTGTGTTCAGTTTGGCATTCCGGGCAACTTCGTGAATTTACTATTTTTAGTAAATTCTATTTTTGGCAGTGGACAGTTTGGGTTCAGTTCAGTTGGATCACTTCTTCAGTTGTTTCAGCTGGCACTTTAGTTCTTGGCCTTGGGCGCATTTTTCTTGGAGAGATAAGTATTTTCATTATAATATTATTATTTTAATATTATACCCTTGCCTAGCAGTGCAACTTTAAGTTGTTTTTAAAAAGGGGGACTTTGAGGGTCATGGCGTCATAAGGAGATAAATTATAATTTTTAAATGTCAAATATTGAGACAAGTGAAGTGGGACGCCCTTTTGAGAAGATTGTTTTTATTTTAAAAAAGTGAAATGTTTTATTGATGAAAAATGGACGCCATCTTTTGGAGGGAAAAGGTGAATTTGAAATTAGGGTTAGGGCGCCCTCTGGAAGCTTCTAGATGTTTCTCTCTCGTCTATATAATCAGGCCTCAGCTCTTCATTTGGTATCTTTTGTCTACTACACCGTTATGCTGCTGGATTGACTTCAGGCACTCGCTTCGAGGAAAGCATACCTCCTAGCATTGGCTCTTCTTCTTGCTTGAAAGATAGCAACTAGTTGAGAGGTTAGCATGTATTAGGAATTATATTGCATTTTCAGTTTAGTCTATGCATTTGGAGTTCTAGTTTTGCATTTATGTTCATTTCTGGAAATTGCTGAATATCATATGGGAATGTAAGAATTGCTCGCAGCTTTTGAAATAAAATTATTTTGGTTCTGGGCATTAAAGAAATCTGTTTTCCTGAGCTAGGCGACCATCTCTGCCAAGTTATAGATTTTATATTGCTCATTTGGATTTTTAAAAGAAAATCGCCCTTGAAAGAGGGCCGTACCTTTCTGGAGTTGGCTTTGGGTTCTGTGCAAAAAAAAAACAGTCATTTGGTAAGGTTTATGCATTCCATTTGGGGCGCCATCATTACTAGAGTAATCTGCATTTGGTTTTATGTCAATTGGGTGTGTTTTGGGTAAGTTATGAGCATTCTAGTGAGTCACTATGTTGCTGTTCTGAGTAATTTCTGTCATAATCAGTCAATATCAGACTTGGGAAAGTTAATAGCTGAGTGAGTAGTTGTTGAAAAAGGAGTTTGAAAGTATTGGAGAGGGTTCTTGTATTGTTGCAGCATTGAAGGCCTCTAATCTTGTGATTCCGACAGGTTCTCTGATATATTGTAAGCTGAACAGTAGTACTGTCAGCAACTTTAATATTATTGCAAATTCAATGTTTGTATCTGCCCACTGAAGAAGTGGAAGAGGCTGGCTTGCCGCCTATTTACTTAGTTTGCTTTGTAATTTCCTAAGTCTCCGCCATATGGTCGCCTCTTATCCATCACGGATTGAGTAGCACATACTTGGTGTTGAGCTACTTTTTCAGTATTGCATTAGATAGGGATCCTCTGACCGAATGCTCGTCGTTCACCAGCGCATCTCGTGGTTAGAGTTCTTTTCAGCATCTTCCTTTAAGATCCTCTGACCAATGCTCACACCTTGCCCACATCGGGATCCTGGTGTACATTCTGGTTAGAGTTACTTTTCGCATCGTTTTGGTTTATGCTAACCTTAACGGGTGCATGTTGCATTGTAATCATTTGTTAAAAATCAAAAAAAAAAAATTGGTCTGGTTCATTACAGAGCCATGATTCTGCCAACCTATGCCCATCAGTGATTCAGTGGTCAGATGAGTGACAGTGATTGCAGATACTTCACCAGAGGTCAGGCCAGAAGACAACAGATACAGCTTCCGCCAGTGCCAGAAGCAGATACTTTGTCAGAGGCTTTGAGAGAAACAGGAATAGCAGTGGATACGGGTAAAACAGTTGAGAACATGTCAGACAATCTTAGGACAGCCATGGAAGAGAAGGACGCAAGGATGGAAAAGAAGTTTGATGGAATGATTGAGATGATGTCTCGATTACTAGCTAAAATGGATCAGCAAGCTTCTTAGAACCATACTCCGAATCAAAACCATGCTACAGGAGAAAGCAGTGGTATCAATGGACACAATGGGAATAATGGGAACAATGGAAGCAATGGGAACAATGGGAACAATGGTAATGGAGGCAGCAGAACTATTGGACAGCATGATACCCTCTCTAGCGGATCAGCCTCTAGACCGCTTTTCCCTACATTCACTCCAAGGGACGAACATCAAGTTGAAGCTACCGTTCCTTTGGTAGACGATGCTAGGCAAGCCTACATGGAGTACTCTACCCTACCACCTGATCTTAGGGACCAATGGTCCTTTGATCAATTCTTGAATCAGAGAAACAGAAGACACGAAGGAAGAGTTGATAACTGAGCTTATATGGCTCCTAGAACAGATTTTCATCAAGCCTTAGGGAAGGTAACATTGGCTCACTTCGATGGAAGTGATAAGTGTTCAGCAAGATCGTGGGTTCAGAAGTTAGATAACTACCTATCACTTCGTCCCATGCCAGAAGAAGATGCCATCAAGTTTGCAACACTTCATTTGGAGGGAGCTGCCCATGAGTGGTGGTACCATGGTTTGGTCACTCTTGGCCATAACCTTATTCGAACCTATGGAGAATTCACCAACAAGCTGATTGAAAGGTTCGACACTAAGGATCCTGAAGTAAGATTTCACGAGCTTGCACAACTCAAGCAGCATGGCTCCTTGGATTCTTACATTGCTGATTTCCAGAGACTTTCTGTGATGGTGCCCAACATCACCGAAAGAAGATTGGTTGTGTTGTTTTCTGAAGGTTTGGTTGAACCCTTGAAAGGATGGGTTAAAGCTTTCAATCCACCAAGTCTTGATGAGGCAATCAAGAAGGCTCGTAGTATGGAGTTATCAGCCCCTAGGCCTAAATTTCCGCCTAAGCCTTTTGGCCATAAGAGGGATAAGGATAAAAGACATTCTTCTAATCAGCACAAGAAGTTCCCACCTAAATTGACTGAAGAGCAACGTGAACAGCTCAGAAAGGAGGGCAAGTGTTACACATGTTTAGAGCCTTGGACTAAAGGCCATAGATGTCCTGGAAGAGGGCGTTATAATCAAATGGGAACCTATTCTGATTATGAATCAGCATCTGATATGTCTAATCAGCAGTCTTATTTCGGGGACAGCGAGGATGAAAGAGCCACAGAAGAGTCCGATCATGAGCAAGGAGTTGGGGGCCCTATTGCCCAACTCTCTAGTTTCCAAAAGAACGAATCTTTCAAGGTTCGTGGTGGAGTTGGAGGCCATCGTATTGTTGCATTAATTGATACTAGTGCAACGCATAACTTCATTGATGAAGGTGTGGTTGCAAAGAGAGGTCTCAAAACTGAAGAATTTGAAGGCTTCAAAGTCATGGTGGCTGATGGGTTTCACATTTCATGCACACGAAGAGTTCCTAACATGTCCTTGCAGTTGGGAAACTATGAAGTCAAAGATGACTTCTATGTGGTTACTATTGGTGACACAGATGCAGTCTTGGGCATACAATGGTTACGCTCACTTGGTGAAATCTCTCTCAACCTACAAACCATGGAGCCCAAGTTCCAATCTGATGGTAAGAGAGTTGTTTTGAGAGGAATGTCTAATGGTGGTCCTCGTATAGTTTCTTTCAAAAGGATGGAAAGGCTGATTAGACATGACCAAGTGGAGTGGGCTGCGGAATGCATGGTTCTTCCTGCTAGTCTAGTTGAGACCAAGAGGGAATATCCTCCTGATATTCAATCTATACTCACCAAAAGGAGTAAGGTGTTTGCTGATCTACCACCTGGGCCACCACCAGAAAGGGGTGCTGAGCATGTTATTGAACTTAAGGAAGGGGCCAAACCAGTCATTACAACACTGTATAGATATCCTAAGAAGCAAAAGGATGAAATTGAGAAGAACATAAGAGAACTCCTGGAGATGGGCTTCATTCGCCCTAGCAAGAGTCCCTTTGCTTCAGCGGTGGTTCTTGTGAAGAAGAAAGATGGCACCATCCGCATGTGTGTGGATTATCGTGCCTTGAATCAAAGCACAATAAAAAATCAGTATCCTATTCCTCGGATCGATGAGCTCATTGATGAGCTACATGGTGCTAAATTCTTCTCCAAAATTGATTTGAGATCGGGTTACTACCAAATCCGGATGAGGGGCTCAGATGTTGAGAAGACGGCATTCAGATGCCACTATGGTTATTTTGAGTTCCTAGTCATGCCCTTTGGCTTGACTAATGCTCCAGCCACCTTCCAGTCTTGCATGAACAGAGTTTTTCAGAAGCAGTTGAGGAAATTCGTGTTAATTTTCTTTGATGATATTCTCATCTTTAGCAAGACTTGGGAAGAATACCTCAAGCACTTGGAGGAAGTGCTTAGCATTCTTGAATCAGAAAGTTTATTTGCAAAAGAGTCCAAATGTGAGTTTGGAATGAAGGAGCTGCTCTACCTTGGCCATATAATCAGCGCTGAAGGGGTGAAGGTTGATCCAGAAAAGATCAAGGCTATAGTAGATTGGCCACCTCCAGAAAATCTGACTCATTTGAAGGGATTCTTGGGTCTTTGTGGCTTCTATAGAAGGTTCGTAAAGGGGTATTCTCAAAGTGCTGCTCCTCTTACTGACCTCACTAAAAAGGGGGCTTTCATGTGGTCGGAAAAAGCTCAGAGTGTGTTTGATAAGTTCAAGAGAATCATGAGTTCTTGTCCTGTATTGGCCATACCAGATTTCTCCAAACCCTTCGAGTTACAGTGTGATGCATCAGGGGAAGGTATTGGGGCTGTTTTGATGCAAGAGAAGCATCCAATTGTATTTGAAAGTAGAAAATTAAGAGGGGTTGAAAGAACCTACTCTATCTATGACAAGGAAATGCTTGCAATCATGCATGCATTAGCCAAGTTTAGACAATATTTGGTGGGGAGTAAATTCGTGGTCAAGACTGATCACAACAGTCTCAAGCACTTTATGCATCAGAAGGACTTGAATGAGAGACAGCAGAAGTGGGTGAGTAAGCTACAAGCTTATGATTTTGACATTGAGTATGTCAAAGGGAAGAATAACGTTGTGGCTAATGCTTTGTCTAGAAGGCCTCACTTGAG
>VDFB02018296.1:15059453-15129504 GCA_007258455.2 Sequoia sempervirens | reverse complement strand
TACATAAATACATACAAGCATAATACATATGTACATAAAATCCTACATCCATACAATATACATGCACTAATACATATAGGCATACATACATACAAGGATATATACATAAATTAACATTAACGAAGACATAACATTAATGAAGACATAACGCGAGCGCGTTATGTCTTGCTTGGCATGTATCCCAGATAAGCAAAATGTCAAAACTAGGAAATAACGTGCTCATGTTATAATGCGAGCGCGTTATATTTTGCTTTGGGAATCCCCGAGCCTTAACATTGGTATTTGCCTTGGAATACCAACCCAAAGGCTTAAAGGGCATTCCCAATGACCAGAGATGTGTTTTTGCAAATTCTACAATTTTTTCACATAATTGAGTTCGTGCTCACCATCAGGATTGCATCTAGTTCAATATCGACAAAAGAAAACACATGGGTAATGTTAGGTTCTCTCTTAGCTATCCAACGATGTAATTTTTTTCACTTTTTAACAATGTTAAGCCTTTCATCCATAAGTTCTTTTGTTTGTATGTCTCTTTTTTGCCAAAAAGCAGTGTTTGGTTTTTTTTTGTTATAAATTAACCGTTCATCAAAATTTCAAATAAATTACATTTTTAGAAACTAGACTCTATTCTACAATTTAAAAAAAAAATTAAAAAATCAATTACCTTCAAAAATTTCGAGAGCACGGCCAAAATTCTGCTTTTCAGGAAGTGCCCACTTAGAAAATTAGTAAAAAATCAAATATTCATTAAAAAATTATCAAAAAAATTGTGCATCAACTAGATACTATTAGCTAACTTTTGACCATACCTATTTTAAAAATACTACAAAAAAGTTCACCGTGCTCAGGTCGTACAAGAGTTGCTATGTTATGTTTTTCTGACAAAAATAGCACCAATTTGTGTATGTCCCTCTTTTGAACCCCTTAATCTCAACCATTTTGAAAATAAATTAGTAGTTTAGAAAGTAGACTTGGAGCACTTCGATCCTTGTTTTTGTTCCATCTCAAAATTTTGAGTGTAACTATCCTCAATTTCATGTTCAAGGTTAGTATTTCCCGATTTCAGAAAAAAAGTGGCCACTTAAGCCCCCTTTTTGGGAACCATCTTGGTGAACTTACCCACCTATAGCGACTAAACCATGAGGAATTTGAAGATGATGAAAACTAGTGATTTGTAACATTTTGTCTATAGATTCTAAATATATTTTTTTCAAAAAATTTGGAATCAAATTGCACTTTTTTTCCATCTCTTTTGAAAACTAGTTTTTTTTTCAATAAACACCATTTTTAAGGAGTGTTGTTCATCGTATAACACATAACTTTTTTTCCATGAAAGATAAAATTTTAAAATTTTTGAATTTAGATTTGGAACTATGATATATAGTGCTTCCAATAGGTTTCATAGTGCTTTATTGAATATTTTTTCCTTAATCAAATTTTGAAGTCAAACCAATTACAATTCAGACATAGGTAGACTGTATAATGCATAACTTTTTTTGTATGTATTGAAATTCAATTTTTTTTTATTGGATCAAGGACTTCAATATCTGGTGCACTCATATTTTTTTTTAAAAATAATTATAATCTTCTATTTTTCCACATGTGCAAAACAAAGAGTTTGATTTTCAGTGAAAAACCTACATTCACAAGAAATAAATTATGAAAACCTGTGACATGAAAAACTTTAAGTTGGCATGCCACGGGTTTTCATAACGTAGATGCATCCTTCTTCATATGCTTAGCTAAATTATCATCTTGTTTGAATAGGTGTGGGTAGATGTATCCTTCTCCCTACACATATTCAAATCATCATCCCTTGAGCAAAGCTATCCCTTAGATCATCATCCAACATCTTAGGGTCTTTTTGTTCAAAATCAAAACAATCTTGAAAACCAGTCAAGATCAAGGACAAAATCAAAAGGAAAAATCAAAATCCAGAACATATCCAAAAGTCGAAAAAGCCTAGCATTTGTCATCAAGATTAATCAAAAGACCATAACATCATCCATCCCTTACATCATCATCATATCATCTCTTGATCCTTAAGATATTCTAAAATTTTTCGCTTTAGGACATAAAATAAAGATCAATCCAAAGAATCAAGAGATTCATCTCCCATTCTTATTGATCCTCATTTTATGGTTCAAACCATATCTCAATACAAGAAGAGCATGGAAGCCAACAAAGAAACACCCGCTTCAAGTGATCTTAGCCAAACAAACGTTGAGATAAATCTCGTTGAATCAAGCAATCCATTGACCATCTCATCATCCCAAAATCTGCAAGAGGAAAACCAAGGAGATCTCACCTTGGGGATGTATCACGAAGAAATAATTGAAATGCTCCAAAATCCGGACAACCATAGAATCATCAACATCATGATGAGGCTTAACCCTTCGTTATACATGCTTGAGCTAGCAAAATAAGGGGCCAAATTACCTTCAGATTTTGATGTGAGTACCATAGTGGAGACATCATTTCCTCCAATATCATCTACACCCCCATCCCAAAACATCATGCAAAACATCCTGCAAATCACAACATCTTTTGCTCCAACTCAACCCAACGTTAACAAGGGAAATGCATTCCTCAATGCTCTTCAAGCACACCCCCTTGTTAATAATCAAAACTTGGATGCAAACACCACCTTGGAACAAAACATATCCGAAAATCCATTACATATGAATGTTCCTCTCACCTTCCATCATGATCCATCATCATCATTTTTTCATGCAACGCCCCAAACTCCCCTCATCACAAACTCGCAAGAGGAAAGAGACATGTTCAGACCAGGGGGCATCTTCGACACCACAAAATTTTCATAACAGCTCACACCCCTTACATTTCCACCACTTCCACCATTTCCATCATCATCCACATCACTCCTTGGTTTAGAGTTTCCCCCTCTACCAAGTATCAATCAAACTACTATCCCAAATATCAATCAAAGCATTATGTCAAACACTCAAAATTTGTCGTTGATATCGTAACAAGAGACGAAAAATGCACAAGCAATTGCAACATCATCAAATACCCCCCTAACATTGCAAAGCATGGTCTCTCAAGGACCAATCACATCAACAACACCATCCATCACACAAAACACCAACACCACCTTCACAAACACCATTCCAAATCCACGACCACCTCCACCACCACCAACTTCCACCACATCAAGCCAATACAACGAAACATTGCAAGCTGCTTTCCAAAGAGGATACCAACAAGTTCAAAAACAAAAAGCCAAACAACTAGCTGCTCAAGCTGCACAGGCCGCACAAGCAACACAAGCCTCATTACAAGCGCAACAAGCCCAAGCATTATTGCAACAACAACAACAAGAAGTTGCTCAAGCTGCACAAGCTGCACAAGCATTGCAAGCACAAAAGGTCGCTCAAGCGCAACTTTTATTGCAACAACAAGCAGCACAAGCACAAGTAGCACAAGCGCAAGCTCAATACCAGGAACAACAAGCCCAATATCAAGAACAACTCCTTAAACAAAGACAAGCAACACAATTGCAAGCATATCAACAAGCAATCAAGCAATATCAAGAGTAGCAAGAAGCAGCCAAATTGGCAACCCAACAACCAGCATTGTTGGAGCAATAGCAAGCACAACAACAAGCATTGTTGGAACAAAAACAAGCACAACAACAAGCACAAATCTTAGCGCAACAACAACAAGATCAACAACAAGCGTTGTTCATACAAAAGCAAGTAGAAGCCTACCTCACTCGGCAAAACATATAGATACCATTGAACAACACACTGACCAACCCACCCATCCAAACCATAATTAAAACACCCCAAAACACTTTCATCCCACCCCCTGATCCCCAAAATAATGTGACAACACAACTTAGGTTTCTCTCGCAACAAGTGCTCGACCTTCAATCAGGGCGAACAACCAAAACATCAAGCAACTTGTGTCCCTATCCATTTGATAGGAGCCTGGTAATGAAACCATTCCCCAAGGGATTTGAAATCCGCAAGTTTGACAAATATCAAGGGATGGGAAACCCTGAAGATCACATCAGGAAATTCTAGGTTCATTGCATGGAGGTCACATATGACGATACTTATCTGATGCGGCTATTTCCTAGGAGCTTGGCAGGCCACACTATGGAATGGTTCTCTTGCTTACCTTCAGGCATTAGAACATTTCAAGAAATTATAGACGCATTCATTAAAAATTATGCATGCAACATTGCAATGGATGTTAGTGTAAAAGAACTCTCGGCTTTAAAACAAGGAAAGGGTTAATCTTTCGCTTCATTCCTACAACGATGGTGATCCAAGGCCAATCGGAGCAAGTGGACCATGCTAGAAGAACAACAAGTTTGCACCATCATAACCAACCTTGAAGGACGCTTGGAATTTCATCTTAAGGTTTAGGGCATCACCACATATGATCAGTTAATCCCCAAGGCGCTCAGCATCGAAAGAGCCCTTATGACTCAACCCGTGGAATCAACATATACCCCAAACAACAAAACAACCGCCCACCATCCAATTACAATGATAAACCTCACACATGGGCAAGGAACAAAAATGTTACTAATGATGGTATCGTCGATGCTAAGGTGGTCATTAGTGCCCCTCACCAAAACACACTCACACCACAAATCCAAACACAACACCACAACACACCAGACAAACAACAATCCAACCAACAATAACCTCAATGATGAAAGGGGACCACCCCAATGCAAGATTTATCCCAAGCAAAAATACACCACTTTGGGGGAACCACTTGAGGACATAATGAAAAATTTGATCGATGAAAAACTCATCAAGCCTCCTACATTTGAGAATTACCAAGAACTCGATGTCAAACCTCCTTGGTATAATGAGAATCAACTTTGTGAATTTCATAAAATCAAAGGTCATACCACAAACAGTTGCATGAGACTCAAAAACATCATCCAAGATCTCATCAATAAAAAAATCATAAATGTGGAACAACCTATAGGAAATCATGATCTCAAGATATATATGAATCTGATGTCGAATCATGGTAGCAAAGGCAATAAAAATGATAAAGGGAAGGGTAATGTAAATCATGTGTATGAAACATTTGTTGCCTCCCTAAATGAAGACTACATGGTCATTGCCATCAAGGGTGCCCATGTCGAAGATTGTAGAGTCACCACAAGAGGCGGCAAAGTAACCATCGCAGGATCATCCCAGCCAAACAAAGCCCCTGCATCTAGATCTGTTCCTAATGGCTATAATGTCTTAGATCAACTCGAGAACGCCAACACACATCTCCATCATGGAATTGCTAAAAATATCATCATCTCATAAGAAGATCCTTGAGGAAGCATTGGCCTCATCCACTATTCCCATAGATGTCGATGCAGAGCAATTCCAAGCTATGGTTGGAAATATCATTACACCTAATCTTCTTACATTTTTTGACCAAGATTTCCCCACTCAACCATCTCACAACTGTGCACTTCACTTAGAATCCATAGTACATAAGAGAAAAATCAAAGGGTCTTGGTGGATGGAGGTGCGAGTTTGAATATATGTTCTCTCAGTCTCATCAAGCAGTTAAAAATATCAGAAGATTCCATCGAAAAAGGAAAGGGCATCATGATAAGAGCATATGATGACCAAGAAAGAGTGTCTCAGGGCACAATAAAAATCCTTATTCAAGTAGGTCCCACCATCATGGAAACCACTTGTTAGGTCTTGGACCTTGACTTGTCGTATAATATCCTCCTAGGACGTCCATGGATCCATGCGATGAAAGCAGTAGCATCGACCTTCCACCAATGTGTAAAATTTACACATAATGGACAAGAGGTTATCGTCCATGGAGATCCTAAACCTTTCTCATACTATAAAAATATTGAAGCAAAGTATTACAAAATCCCCCAAGTACCAAAAAATGATGAGGGCCCATCCACACCATACATCGACCCCGCCACTCTCACATCCATTTCTGTGACAGAGACACCCGCCACTCCCACCATTCCCACCATCTCTGACATTAAGCTGATCATCCAGGATGACGGTTGTGGAAGCTACAAGCTCCCTAACAATGCTTTTGTGGTAGGAGATTTACCACAATCTCCAAGATCATGAGGACGTCCACAAGAAAATCAAGCTTCCACATCACAAACGTCTCTTGAAGACTATCCCAAATTCACAAGCTGGGGAGACCTTGGCTAGGAGGTTATCAAAGTAGATGCATCACACATGCTATATCAAGATGAAATACCAACAACTAATTTACCAATGGATGATCGAAGCAAGGGTCTACAAATGATGCTTGCAATGGGCTATGACATAAATCAAAGGTTGGGACAAAATGACAATGGGCTCATAATACCTATCATGCCAGAGACGCGACCGATAACAAACCTTGGCCTTGGATGTACCCCTCCAAGTATAACCATACGTGGCCAAAGTCCTTTGGTTAGAATGGTTAATATTCCTCCTCAGCTAACCACAACAGAAGTACGCTTACTAATACCCACAGGTAGAGGCATACATAACTTTATAACTAAGGTCTATAATAGTAGCGATGATGAGGATACCATGACCAATCTACCTATACAATTTCAGGATACCACCCTATGCATGATTAGTACCCTATCCTTCGAACCGGACCAACAAAATCATGATATCTGCTTAGTATATCCCCAACTCATCGACTACGACCAATGAGGACCACTAGTTCTTGATACATTCAAAAATGATGAGGCACTCTTGGAATTCATGGGATTGAGGGATAACATTCCAGATGGGGACCACAAAGTAGGGTTTATAATGGAGTTGGACACACATGCCTATTATAGGGAAACGATTGAATCCTTCACTTGCAAAAGTGAGAAACTAAGAATCATATCCAAGTCCTTGAGTGAAAACCACACTGTGGCACTCTCTGACAAGAAAAAAGTAAAAAGAAAGGACGTATCTAATGGTGAAAACCTCTCTGAGGCGCCTGAGGATGGGGGATTCAATCTTCCTATAAGAGCTATTCATCAGGAAAAGTCGGCGATCTTGGCATAAAAATGCAATCCGATCAACCTAGGAACAAAGGAGACCTCGCATATTACATTCTATGCAGAATCACTACTTTCAGAAGAATAAGAGCTCCTCGTAGCCTTCTTAAGGGAAAGACAGATAAACTTCACATGGAGTTATGCTGACATGCCAGGACTTGATCCAAAGACTGTGGTTCATCACTTAGCAGTGTATCTAGAAGCAAAGATGGTCAAACAAAAGCTTCAAAAAATGCATCCTCAAATCGCTCTATTAGTCAAAATGGAGTTAAAAAAGCTACTAGATGCAGGATTCATATGACCAATAGATTATCCAGAATGGGTATCAAACTTAGTACCTATTTCAAAGCATGACGAAGCCATTAGAATCTATACAGACTTTAGAGATTTGAACAAGGCATGTCCAAAGGATGACTTCCCACTTCCCAATATTGACATGATAGTAGATATGACAATAGGACATGAGATGTTATCACTAATGGACGAATTTTTCAGGATACAATCAAATCATGATAGCAAAAGAGGATCAACATAATAAAACCTTCACTTGTCCATGGGGGACTTACTACTGGAACATGATGCCATTCGACCTAAAGAACATAGGGGAAACATATCAAAGGGCCATGACATTGATATTCCACAACATGATCCATAAAATAGTGGAAGACTATGTTGACAACATTCTTGCTAAATCCAGAAAAAGAAAAGATCACATAGCAACCCTAAGTGCTATCTTTGACAGACTGGAGGAATACAAAGTCAGACTAAATCCCAAGAAGTGCATCTTCAATGTACAATCAGGAAAGCTCCTAGGATATATAGTGCCAATGAGGGGTATAGAGGTGGATCCAGCAAACGTGAAAGCAATCCTTGAAATGGAGGCACCAAAAACATTAAAACAACTAAGAGGTCTACAAGGCAGACTCCAATCCATTAGAAGATTCATAGCACAACTGGCAGACAAACAAAACCCATACTGTCACCTACTCCACAAGGGAGTAGTGTACAAATGGGATACCAAGTGTGAAGAGGCATTCAACAAGATCAAAGAATACCTATTGACACCACTAGTCTTAATGCCACCCATCCCAAAGAAGCCATTGATATTATATGTGTTAGCAACAACAACAACCCTTGGAGCTCTCCTAGCTCAGCATGAAGAAAATGGAATAAAATGGAATGGAAAGGGCTATCTACTATATCAGTAGAACAATGGTCGGTCATGAGCTAAACTACTCATTCATTGAGAAAACATGCCTCATAGTAGTGTTTGCATCACAAAAAATTAGACATTACATGTTGGCACACAAGATGAAGCTCATCGCCAAAATTGACCCCCTCAAGTATCTACTATCAAAGGCAATGTTCACCGGGAGAATGGAAAAATGGGTGATGATATGTCAAAATATGACATCGAATATGTGGAGAGGAAAGCAATCAAGGGACAAGTCATCGTAGACCAACTGGCAGAAGCACCTATTTATTTTGAGAATCCTCTTGTCTCAGAGTTTCCAGATGAATCCATTTTTAACCTCAACGTAGCTGACCACTGGAAACTATACTTCGATGGCTCATGCACACAACATGGATCAGGAGCTGGTGTCTTCTTCATCACCCCATAAGGGGATTTCATACTAAGGTCATACAAACTGGCATTTCCTTGCACTAATAATATTGTAGAATACGAGGCCTTAACCATAGGTCTCAGGATAGCAGCGCAATGGAACATCATAACTCTCAAAGTGTACAGAGACTCTCAGTTGATCATAAATCAAGTCAATAGGGAATATCAGACCAAGGATGACAAGCTCACTCCATACAAGAAATTGGTGGAGACTCTAAAAGAATCCTTCATTGACATAACATTTTAGCAGATTCCAAGAACTAATAACAGAGCAGCAAACGCCATGGCAACAATTGGGTCCCTATTAGACATCCCTCACAATGTTCCAAAATATGAATTCCTGATCGAGTAGCTTCTCATTCCCGCATTTGAGGTACCGAAATCAGAATATGTGTGTGAAATCATTGGTCCTGGTGATCCTTGGTATCATGACATTTACACATATCTTTGAATAGGAGTCATACCCGCTAACCTACCATCAAACCTAAAATGAACCTTTGTTAAAAAGGCATCCAAATTTATAATCCTAGGTGATACTTTATACCGTAGAAGCATAGAAGGTACCTTACTTCACTACTTAAATGCTGAGGAGGAATTAACCACTCTAACTGAAGTTCATAACGGTACCTGTGGTTCGCACTTGAGTGGAACGACCATCGCTAAGAAACTGCTGAGGATGGGGTATTATTGGCCCACAATGGAAAGAGACACACATAATCATGCCAAAAAGTGTCTACAATGTCAGCAGCATAGGGACCTCATCCATGCTCCAACTTAAGAGATTCATCCTATCGTCACACCATGGCCCTTTTCATAGTGGGGACTCAATCTCATTGGGAAAATCACACCCACCTCATGTAATGGCCACAAATTTATCATAACCACAATTGAGTACTTTACAAAGTGGGTGGAGGCCATACCTATGACGTATATAATTGGGAATCAGATTTCTAAGTTCATCCTAAACTATCTCATATGCCGCTATGGTGTTCCACAAGCTATTATCTCAGATAATAGGACACCATTCAAGAATCAGGAAGTCTGTGACTTATGTGAGAAATTCAAAATCCAACATCGCTTCTCCACCCCATACTATCCCCAAGGCAATGGCCAAGTAGAAGCTACTAACAAAACCATTCTGAAAATCCTCAAGAAAATAGTCAATGACGCAGGTCGTGACTGACATCTACAACTTAATCCTGCCCTCTAGGCCTATCAAACCCACATCTACACACCCACTAGTGCCACTCCCTTCTCCTTGGTCTACGGATCAGAAGTCGTACTCCCCATTGAGATCAAGCTCCCATCCCTCAGGATATCACTGCAAAACCTCATCACTGATGAAGACTACTCGGTGTCAAGACTAAATGAGTTGGAGTTACTGGATGAGAGACAGATAGATGTTTTGAATCACTTGCAAGTCTATCAGAATAGACTCAAAAGGAGCTACAATAAGTAAATTAGAAGCAAGACCTTCCAAGTTGGAGAATTGGTCTTAAAAGAAAATCAGAAGAATGTCCCAAACCCAAGCAGCAAAGGCAAGTTTGAACCCAATTGGTTGGGACCATTCATCATAACAACAAGTTAGAAATCAGGGGCATATTAGTTATCAACACTCGAAGGGGAACCTCTGCAAGAGCCCATGAATAGCTCCCATCTCAAAAAAATTTATGCCTAACTCTTTCAAGGTATAGAACCAAAAAATCCAAAAAAAATAGAAAATGTCCTAAAAAAATGGTTACTTTGGTGAAAACTTGGCAAACAGGTGTCTTGGTGACAACAAAAAATCCAAAAAAATCAGAAAAAGGATCAAAAAATAGTAAAGAGAAAAAAAAATCGTCCTCTAGTGAAAACTACTTCGCTAGCACTTTGGGCAAGTACCTTGGTGAAAACCTGGCAAACAGGCGCCTTGCATAAATAAGCTCTTTCCATCCACCAGGATCTTTACGGTTTGTTCTGCAATCATTATGCTTCCATCATCCATCGCATTCAGGTCTCCATCCATCACTCATCCACTCTCATCCGTACCATAGCTTGGTCCCGTTTTCATATCATGATTCCTCCTAGTACTACTCGACCCATCCTTAAGGTCAATTTGTGCTGCCTCTATCAGAGTAGTCTAGTGCATCATGCTGGGGGCATGTTCTCATTGGATCAGATTCGTATATATTCTTAAAATCCTAAATCTCAGAAAATCCAAAAATATCAGAAAAATAAAAAATATCCAAAAACATCAAAACATCAAAAAATCCAAAAAAATCAAAACATATCAAAATCTAGAAACAAGTCAAAAAGTCAATCAAAAAGCCAAAAACAGAGTCATCTTGTCGAACTACGTGGTCTCTGCGTATATAACGTAGGCAAGGCTAATCTATTGATCAGCCCTCGAGGCCCCTAGGATAGGTCTTTAGGTTAGTCTCTTGGTCAAAATCTCAGAAAATCCCAAAAACATTGGAAAATCAAAAATCAAAACATTTGAAAACCTTGAAAAATACCAAAAAAATTTCAAAACATTGCAAAACATAAAAAAATCCAAATATTTGAAAAAATACATCCGCCTCATCTCGCTTGCACCCACAATAAACACCATCCATAATAAACTAATCACAATCTCAACCTTTGGTGAAACAATTAGAAACAAGTCTAGTAGGTTAAAAGTTAAACTCAAAAACGCCAAGTCTCGTGTCTAAGTTAGTACGAAACAAGTTGGTCAATTCTTTGTGTCGATAGTCCATCATCCAATTAGTCCCATATCAATCATCTGATAACATCATGTCCTAGGATGAATCCTTCCTACAATGGGCATTATTTATCATCTTTTCAAAATGCCTTGGGTAAACAAAATGACGTGCCGCCATCCACTAACATGTCCTAGGATGTATCCTTCCTACAATGGATATTATCTTTTGGCAATAGTTTCAGTTCTTATCCTTGAAAACACATTCCCTTTTGGTTAGTGGTATTGAAGAACATTAGCTTGTTTGTATACTTTATCTTTTTCTTTTGACTTATCTTATTTTGCGCTCATTCCAAGGACCTCTTGATGATATCTGAATGAAGGATTTAGAGAAATAGGAATGGGGCAATGATCATTATTCTTTTGTCTGCTATGCTTGTTGGACGTCCTTGTAATATAACCTCGGTGAATATTTGCTTTGTTAGGTATGTATGGAAGAGGTCTAGGGAAACTTTTTGACTATTGCATGGATAGGTTTACCTTTCCGTGTTTTGGTTTGAGATGTTTGAAACTTCTAAAGTGCATCCTAGCAAGGTTTCCATATGTCAGGTGTGAGCAATAATACTCCTATCTGATTGTCAAGTCAAAGTCCATCACACTAGGTACAAAGCCATCCTGGTTTCCTATACCTTGATGCATCGTACCACGTGCGTTATCAAACATAAGAAAATATGGCCCTTTGAAAATCCCAATTCCTCGGCAAGTAATCATCATCATCATCATTTGCATCATCTTGTGTCTTGTTGAAATGACTTCTTATTTCCTTGCTAACCACACTAACAAAGTACTATGACAGTTGATCATCATCATCATCGTCATTGATCCTGCATCCACAAATCATTAGCATATTGCATAAACATATCATATATGCATTGCATTTCCATCATTATACAAGCATATCATCATAAGCATTTTTCAAAAATAGATGCATCCATTTCATTGCATTCCATCCATTACATCTAAATCATCATATAAAAATTTACACAAGCATTTAATTCATAATCATTTTTGCATAATCATATATAATAGGTATATAAGCATTTAATTCATTGTCATACATACTTGCATAACATCATGGCATCATTCGGTCTCACTCATACTACATTACACATCATCACATCACTTTGAATTTACATAACATAGATCCTATTAAATGCATCACATACATTACATCATCATAAAACCATCTCATTTGCATCATATCACAACCATCACATTCATATTACATCATCCATATCATTTCATAAATCACACCATAAAACATTCATTTTAAAAATCATTCCATATAGGCATAAACGTACAAAATTCATTACAAACAAAACATATATGCATCCATTCATAAACATTTCATAAAGTACAATTTACACATCATTTTGCACGTACACCATAAATCATATCATTTTACATATTACAATCCATATCACGTAATAGATCATCTCATTTACACATCACATTTTACATATCATAGGTTAACATAATATAGATCTGTTAGTCATAATCAGTTACATAAAAATCATTAGAAATAAATACATCAATAACTTATAGAAGTAAAATCATCCATGCATAAATAAAGAGAACACATTGCATCGCATCAAAATCAGCTCATATATATATCATCACATAATTGTCATAGTACAATAATAGATTAGATCACTATACATATGTGTCAATTAGTACAAAAATCCCATCAGGCTATAAAAAATGAGCCCATAAGGCACAAAAAGTATCATAACATCTCAATCAGGCTTGGTCTCTGTGAATGCTGCCCTTGCCTCTGTCACCGTGACCCTCTGTTGGTCTGTGGCTAGCCTGCTCTGAGTACTCTGGTACCCACTCTGCTTGGGGTATGGTCTCATGATAGGCCCGTCGGTAATACTTTGCCTCTCGGATGGCATCCCTATAGGATCGAACTGATACTGTACCCTGGGAGGAGGAGGAGGCTATCATACTCTCTATCTGCTACCTCTGGCCTAGTTCAGTGGCTGTCTGTAGCTCTACAACTTGTCTCTACTGCATGACCTAATCCCTCTCAGCCTTGAGCTGATCTCTCTCGGCAGTCACGACTTGGATCTCAACACCTAGAATAGTCAACCGAAGTGGAGGTCGGAACCAGTCTTTGTAAGCCTGCGTGGTGCCTGGATCTACTAAACCTTGATCATAAGCCCATGGACGGGCTACCAACTGCTAAAAAATCTCGACTGCCTTTGTAGCAGGAATGTACCATCCCCATGCAACCTATGCCATGGTGTAGGTGAAGATGGCTACATAGTCATCATCAGCCCGATCCTGCGGCTCTCCGAACTGACGCTGCACACACCTGGGCAGGTATCTCTCAATCATAGTATGCTCCCGCCCCTGCATATACCGGTCTTGGCGGCAATAGAATAGCTGATCGGCATCGTCGACCCATCCAGGCTGACCAAGGTACGATCGCCAAGTGAAAACCAAAATATCATCTAAGACTCGCCTCTAGTAGGGGATCTCGTGCTCACCAGTGTGTGTAAAGGACACACCGCCTCTGTATTGTGCCACAAGGGGATTGTCTGCCCCCATAAAAACTGGAATGACATGTGGTTGTAGCACAGAAATGTGCTCCCATGCCCAAACATGAAGTAAGGTCACCCCTGCTCCCAGTGCTCTGCCATCCAGGTAATCATACTAATGGAGGTCCCTGTAGAGTGAAGCTAGAAGAACAGGCCCCCATGCGAAACAAATCGACCTGTCTCAAACCATCTGCTCCCAGTAGTGTCCCCAGCGGGGACTGAAATATCACCCTTGTCTGTCTGGGGAAACAAGACCCGAAATGATGGCTACAACCACCCAGCGGTAGGGAGGTGCTATGATCCTGTAGCACTCTAGCTCTATATGTCCCTCACAGAAGATGATGTCTCGTGTGGCCAGGACTCTGCAGCAGGCCTTGCGCACCTCGTCCATGTCAAAAATTGCCTGTCAGCCATGAATCAGTAATCGTAGAATACACCAAACATCCTCTAGAGTGACGGTGGCCTCGCCAGTGGGGAGATGAAACGAGGACATCTCGTTGTGCCACCTCTCAGCCAACGCTAACAACATCCCTAGGTGAGTGTGCATAGGTGCCACATACACAATGTGGGCCACAACCCCACAACCCCGAGTCGATCCTGGTCCCTGTCGCTCATGTCTCGCAAGATACCAGCCAAATCTTGTGACATATTCTCCCAAGAGTAGAGCTCCCTCGCCGCACCCTGCATCAAGGAAGGTCAACGTGTTAAATTTTTTGAAAAATTCTCTGCCAAGCGTTCAAAAAAGTTCCCCAGTAGTGCAACTCATGATAGCATCGCAGTTTGATTTTAATCAAACTTCGACGCTGAGCCCTAAAAAAGAAAAATGGCACCGTCGCGATGCACTTTATCATCCAGTGTCGCAGTTTTCGTGAAATGGGCGACGCCGCGTTGCACTTTTTCAAACCATCCCACTGGCCTTGAGCTCAGCGTCGGAGTTTGTAAACTCCGAACTGCACCACTGTGGTGCAAAACAGAACCGCACGATGCAGTTTGATTTTCGAGCGGCGCTATATAGTGCCGCTACAGGCGCACCGACCCTTTAAAGCATTAATTGAGGCATCAAATGAAAAGATGAAGTTTGGGTAAGGGTCACATACCGGTGCCCCGATGCCAGTGGCCACTAGTACATCCGAACTCGATCTGAAATGTGTAGGGGAAGTTGTCGTTGCACCATCTCACTAGAGAGTAAGAGCTCAAATCTCAAGGTTGCTAGCGGAGGTGTGTGAAAATGACTTGAAAGTGACCCCTCGGGTCCCTTTTAAGCCTAAAAATTAGGGTTTTTTCACCCTGTTTAGCTGTCCTGCTAGGATTTTGGACCCCCGAACCACTTTATGTCTAGTTGAGGCTTGTTTTTCATCGTTTTATTGTGTTTAGACACATTTTAACCTCCTAGAGCCTTTTCGGACCTATCGGGTACTTCCTCCTCTTTTTTCGCGAGATCACTCAAAAAATTGGAATTTTTGTCCGATCTCTCGAGGGGACATTATACTGGCATATGCTCTCCTGCCAGGTAGTAGTGGGGCAAATTTTTAAATAACAAAATTTTGGCTTCGATCGAGATCATTTATTCTTTGAACCAACGCAACGAGTGCATTACTTCAAAGAGGGGCAAAATGTAGACATGTAAAATATACTGATTGACGTTGTGCATCTGATCCTGACTTACTAACATCGTTTCTTCTTGAATCATCCCTCGGTTTAACCATTTAATCAAATATCCTTATCTGATTAAATTCATCAATATTCCTTTCTTAATTGAATAAATCATTTTATCTAATTAAGTCAATCTCTTTTGTTAATTAAATCAATCCAACTGGTCTAATTATCCCTATTTAATTAA
This sequence comes from Sequoia sempervirens, assembly GCA_007258455.2. NCBI lineage: Eukaryota > Viridiplantae > Streptophyta > Pinopsida > Cupressales > Cupressaceae > Sequoia > Sequoia sempervirens. The sequence continues at coordinate 15,113,742 of VDFB02018296.1, read as the reverse complement.
ATAATCAATTTATTTGATTAAATCTCTAAAGTCTATCCATTAAATTAAATAAATTAAAACCTTATTTGATTTAATCTAACACCATATATTTTAATTAAATAAATTAGGATCCTTATTTAATTAACCTCTTATCACATGCCTCTCTTATTTGATTTAAATAAATCCATAAATTTGAGTCAAATAGGTCACATCATCTAACCTCTCTCATTAAATTAATTAACCTTTGATTAATTTAATCTCATCTCATGTCCCATCCTCTAGATAATGCAAGTTGCACATGAAAATAGATTTAATTCATTTATTAAATGTCTATTTCCCTCACAAGGCATCTTTTGTAATATTCTCTCAATTTGAATTCAAAAATTCCAAGTCAACATGTACATCCAACAAGGCAATAAATTCATCTTACATGTCCTTTGCCTTGAGCCAAGTGGCATTTATTGCATTTTCCCTTCCCTCTTACAAGTCATTTCAACAAATTTGAAATTCAAAATTATGCATTTATTGGCACAAACCCCAAATCTTGCACATCACCCACCCATTCATAGCTTGACAAGTGGCATCATTCCATTGGATGAATGTTAGTCCCACATTGCTCAAATTTAGACATTCATCCATCTTGACATTCTATTAATAAAATGCTCATATCCTCATTTCATCATACACAATTTATGCAAAGTTACCATGCTCAAATATCCATCAAATTTCATCAATCATTTTGGAGTCATAGTTAGGTTTTGCAGATTTTAGCTTGGAGCACTCTTTAACATCATCAAAGTGGATCAAATCTTCATCAACATATCAAGCTTGCATCTTAGGAATTGGGAAAGGGCCAATTTTCACATCAAATTGGCACCAATTCCCCCATGCGATCATGAGTTTGCACATCTAATTAGGATTCAATCTTTGTTTTATCATTTCCATTGTGTTCTTTAATATTTTCTTCCTAGTTTGAATGTTGTAAATGGATTTCATGGGGAATCCTTGTTTTTTCTTGCAATCTCTTGTTTAACTTGTTTTTTCTTGTTGTTTTGTAGGTACCAAGGTTGGGGTTCGCACACTTAGTAACCTCTGACAAGACGTTCTAAAGTTTAGGTTCTTAGCGATGGGGCGATAAGGAGTATGGAAGCATTATCTATGTGACTAAATGGTTTCAGTGGGAGTCATTCAGATGTGTCCTCAACATGGCGATGTGAAGGCAGTGCTCGAGTGAGACCCAGTCATGATGATGTGGGTGACAGTGATGACGAAGATGACATGTGGCATGATAGGATAGAGTGAATGGTAATCCAGATCCTTGTTGTGGATCTTACGATGCATAAACATGGTGATGAAGTGGATTGGTGACGTCATCAATGGTTTTCATCAACGTGACAAGGTGGTATTGACAGGACATTGAAAAATGTCTCCTCGACAACTCCATGACTCTTTCATCAGTGAGACATTAACATATCACTAGGACTTTGAAGAAAGTCTCTTCGATAAGGAGATGGGAGTATGATGTTGATTGTGGGACCTAGCATGTTATGGTGACAAGAGAGTTGGTACGAGGCATGGTAATGTATACTCAAAGAGCAAATGTCAGGATGACACATGGTAGAAAGCAATATTGGATGGTGACATGTGGTGACATGATGGTGTGGGGACCATACAATAGTGAAGGATATTGGTGTGACATAGGCACATCGGTAGGACTATGATGGACGTCCCCTCAACAAAGTGATAAGTTTTATCGACAAGATAGAGATGCATCGGCAAGAGTGTAGTTGGCATCCCTCTAATGGAGTGATAAGCACATCAATGTGACATTGATGCATTGGTAGGACTGGGGATGGCATCCCCTCGATGAAGCATTGAGGTGCTATGTGGGACCCGATAAGATGATGGCGATGGTGGATTGTGACCAAAAAGTACAGGTGGCAATCAATGATTGCTTGATATGTCAATTTGCATCATTGTTGTGAATTAAGTGGTGATGACATGGAAGACAAATGGCATGTGGGCCCATGCACTCAGAGGTAGTTCACATCAAAGAGACTGATGGACATTGATGGGACTGCGGTATGTGTCTCTCCAACAAAGTGATATGATAGATCAATAGAGGAGATCTGAATGACCACTTATCATATGGTCATGACTTAAAGTTGTGACAATGAATGGAAAGTGCAGGATCAGGGCGCGAAAGGAGAAGATCAATGGCCAAAATTCAAATGCAGAGATCTAAAACAACTATAACAAGTGTAATCGAGGGTTTGGACTGAAAACCAACATAGGAGAAATAATTAATTTTTCTAACTACCTTAGTGACCAAGAAAATGAAGATTTGATCTTGTAGGTGGTGGAATAGATTGCAAAAGTGATTAAGATCAAAATCAGATTGAAGGATCAAAAGAGAGCATTAAAAGCACCATCATATTTTAGGAGTCGACAAAGAGAACAAAGGAAAATTCTTTATGTCAGAAATAAATGTTGTGTGGCTCAATGCAAAAGTAGTTTTCCAGTGAGGTTTGCAAGTGATGAAAACCCTAACAGGATGCAAGGGCTAATCTAGATGGTGTAACGGATCTTAAGGCAATGATTGTAGGTTTGTATAGAAGGAAGACAATTGAGTATTGTCTGTAGTGTTGAGTCTACAAGTGTTAGAATCATGCGAGTGTATAGAGTGTTGAATAGAAAGATGTATAGTTAAGAATATGGTAGAGAAGAGAGTGCAGAGAAAAGGAGTGTGAAGAACAAAAGTATGTGTTGTTGAGAGTGCAACTACAACAACATAGTGTAAGTTGCATTAAGTGAAACATTGTATTGTGTGTATTGATGCATCTTAGGTTTATGTAGAACCACTCATATGCATATTTGAACTTGTAATTCTGCAAAAGGTTGTAGCCTCCATTTGCATTGAGTTGTATCTCAGATTAGGGTGTTGTAGCATCCTTGAAGTTGTTACTTCTAAAATAGGGAGTTGAAGCTTCCTTGGGGTTGTAGCCCTTAAAACTTGTAATTCAACTTTGATGCTTGTGAGGCTGGATTAGGACAGTAGATTCTAGCAACATTTATCACTGTGGTTTTTCCCATCTTGGGTTTTCCACATATATCTGGTGTTATGTGTTGATCTCTCTTGTGCTTGTGGTTATTATATTTGTTCATGTTTCAATCTGTCCATCTGAGTTTAGGATTGAATCTGCAAAAGTCTGTAAGAACCAAAAATTTTAATATCTACTAATTCAATCCCCTCTCAATAGATCATTATGTTCTAAAAATTGGTATTAGAGCCCTAGGTTCCCTTGGAGAATCTTAACCAGCTCGGGTAGATCTTGGATAGATGAACACAATGGCATTTTAGGAAGGTTCAAACAAGCCAACTAGGTTTGATGGAACAAACCATGCTAAGTGGAACTCATTAATGGAAGGATACTTAGTTTCTCTTGGAACTGAAGTATGGGCATCTATTGAGACCCAATATACTATTCCTGCTACTATTCCTATTGATCCTGTAGGAAAGAAGATTCATGTGAGGAAAATAAGAAAGCTTGGTTTATTATTATGAACAATTTGTCTGATTCTGTGCATAGAAAAGTTATGCATTGTAAAACTACTTATAATGTTTGGGAAAAATTGAAGAAGATCTATGAAGGTGAGACCAAAGTGAAGTTGGAAAAGTTACAAGTGCTAAGAGAAAAATTTGAAGGCTTGAAGATGACCAAAGAAGAGAAGATTGCAATCTATCTTCAAAGAGTTGATGATGTGGTAAATTCCATTAAAGGATATGGTGTAGATCTAAAAGAAGAAGATGTTGTGTTGAAAGTTCTGAGATCTATGACAACTAAATATGATGTTGATATTTCTTCTATTGAAGAAGGAAGAGAAATTGATAAACTTACTCTTGATGAGGTGCATGGCATAATTACTACATATGAGATGAGAATGACAGGTGTTGAATCATCTAGGAGAGAAGTTGCATTTAAGGTTGTCAAGAAAGAAAAATATGAAGATAATAAGGAAGACAAAGTTGTTATTGCATCTGATCTTGAAGAAACCAACGAGGAAGAAGAAAACTTCATAAGAAGATTAAGGAGAGGATTCAACAAGTATAAGGTAAGCTCCCTTTCAAGTTTTTTAATTATGGAAGAATAGGTCATTTTGCTTCAAAGTGTCCATATGGTAAAGAAGATAGTTCCAAGCAAGAAGAAGATAGCAAAGAGAAGAAATTGGTTTATCCAAAAAGAAAGAATTTTGGAAAGAAGAAGATTCTATACATCAATGAAGAATGTGAAGCATCTGATGCTAGTGATAGTTCAAAAGAGGATCAAGATCCTACCCTTGTAATGAGAGAAGATAGAAGATATTTTCTATTTATGGCTAAAGAAACTAAGGTTCAAGAAGATGCAAAAATTGAAGATTCACTTGAAGAAGAGGAGGTAGTTGTTGATCTTGAAGGAGAATTAATCAGTGCTCTTGAAGATCTTGATGAACAAAGAGATAAATATGATTATCTTAAGAGAGAAAACAAGAAACTGAAAAAGAATGCTCAAAAGGAGAATGATAAGATAACTCATGAACTTGAGGAATCAAATAAGTTGGTGGTAAATCTGAAACTACAAGTAGAAGAGCTCAAAAGAGTAGAAGATGTTATGAAGTCTAAACTACAATCTGAGGTGGATAGGTGCATGAAGCTTGAGGCAGAAATAGTTGCCTTAAGAAAAGAATTGGAGAATGCCAATGAGCAGATAAAAAATGGACTAAAGTTGAAAGGTGGTACATATATTCTGAATGAATTGATAAATACACAAAAGCTTGCAAATAAAGAGAAATCTGGTCTAGGTTTGGAAAAAGGAAAGAGTTGATTTGTGGATGCCTCTACAAAACTTTATGAAAGATTTAACTTCTAGCAGGAGAAAAATTTGGCCAAAGCGCTGGAAAATCTGACAAAGAGGAAGCCCCTAAAGATGAACATAAATTTGATAAAGAAAAGAAATTAGTTGTAGCCAAGGAGGACAAGGTCAACCAGTTCTTAATCAACAAAAGAAGATGCAAAACATAAAATGAGCAGATAATGATGGATTCGCAAGAGTACACTATCCAAGGAGGCCTAGACAAAGAAGATCTCCTCATCTAGCTAAAGGATACTCCATGACTAGGTACTCATCTTATTTGAATGGGTATGCTATACCTGTTTAACCATTGTTGTCATAGGGCTAGAGAGTGTAAAGTCATTCCAAGGACAAATACAAATTTCATAAGTAAAAATCCATTTTCTCCTTTAATTGATATGAATGCAGTGTGTTTCAATTGCAATAATTTCGGGTTATTGTGATCCTTCTTGATATTTTGATCCTTCATAGCACTTGTATACAACTAATTGATGTTATTGTGATCCTTCTTGATATTCAGGTTAGCCTTATCGAAATACGCCCATCGTGATAGAGTTCCATGAAAGTCCTTGTGATAAAGAGTTGTTGCCAAGATGCGACAAGTTTGTGATGTGGGATTTTTAGACTTTAGGCGAGATGTAGGATTCTGATGGATGATGGTAGGTGTGCATGGACTATTTGGAATTTTGGATGTAGGAATTTTTATTTTCCAAACTTGGTGTGGTGAATGATGGAGTTTGGAATTTTGATTAGGATAGTGTTTGGAACCATGAATTTTATATGCCTTGTGTGATGACCATTTTGAAGGGGGTAGACATTTATTATATGTGGGAGACCTCTTTTCTTGTGGCTCCACATTTTGATTGACTTTTGGATTTAGAATATTTTCTTTGTTCGATCCATTTTTTTTTGGGATCCATTTTAACTTCATTTGTCCACTTGGATTTTTGTACTCAATGGCCTTTGACATTTTATTTTGGACTTTAGACTTGTAAGGATTTTGTCGTTGTTTGTTCCAATTGAGGGAATGATGTTTTATGGTGTGGATAGAAGGAGTGTTGGAAGCAACCTTATGAAAAGGACTACTCATGGCCCCCATTTTGATGTTTGTATTGGATAAAGTGTCCCCTAATATCATGGAGGTATCACTAACATCATTTTATTTCTTGATTGAAGAATAGCCAAGACCTTGATGTCTAGGATTTTCATAAAACTGTATTGGTTCCCGAATGCCTTGCTCATGTATGCCTAATCCTCTTCCTTGATACTACATGCTTTGACATATTCTCTTTGCAATGGGGTATTTTTTGTTTTGAAAACAAGATGTGAACCCGTCATTATCTATGTGGAAACTAATGCTTGGAATTTTCTCATCTGCAAGAAATCCTTCTTTGACAAAGGTGGATGATCCTAGTTGGTAGGATATTTTGGCTTTATCATGCTTGTGTCTTCTTGGTACTTTAAGCCGTCAATTTGATCAATGATATCTTTTGTGCCTTCATATTTGACTTGGTCAATGATACCTTCCTTTTGTTCTTCTTGATCCATAGTAGCCTTTTTATGTTCTTGAATGTTTTCCATGTCATTTGTTTGATTATCTATTTGTCCCAAGGAGGAAAGTGTCTCATTTTGGGAAATGGAGGTGTTTGGAGTTTGGATAGGGTTGACTTCAAATGTTTGATCATGGATGGTATAAAGGTTGATAAGCGGATCACTTTGGGTGTCTTGTTCAATGGTAGGATCTTGATCAAAGATAGGTTTGTCTTGGTTGACATGATTGGGAATGGGATCTTGATCATGGATAGGTGTATTTTGGATGCCATGGTTATCTAGAATGACTTCATGGATGGACTTAAGGATAGGATCATGGGATGGACTACTTTGATCTTGACATGAAGGTGAAGCTATGATGTCATGATTTGGACTTTCCTTTTGACATGTATCCTCAAGTTTAGGCATTGGGATGTGATTTTGGAGACCATGACTAGATGTAGATTGAGATGAATGGATTGGAATGAATTAGTGGATGATGGACTAGGATATGACATGAAAGCTTGGAATGGATTAGTGGAAGGTTGGCTTCCCTTGTCAAGGTTAGGATAAGGGTGATAAGTGGACATGTGTTGTGGATTAATGGTATGACTTGTGTTAAGTGACTCTAGATAGTGAGGGTAGATGGATGAATGACTAGGGCTTATGGATTGTTGGTAAGAAGGGTATGTGGGTAGTTGACCATGGGTTGAGGTTGGATGGTATTTGGATTGGATGAATTGTCTTTTGAAGTCTATAGCTTGTTGGTATTGACCATTGCAGAGTAATTGGTATTCAACTTGACTAGAAAGCATATTAAGGTAAATTGCAAACATGGTGGTTAGGTCTAAATAACAATGCAAAGGATAGGATGAAAATGAGGATTAGAAGTTTGACTTGGAGATAATGTGGATAACTTGACTTGGATGGCACCTATATTTGTTTGTTTTTTAAATGTTTCTAATGTTTTTGGATTATATATATACTTTTTATTTTGATTTTTGATTTTTCTCGCTTGATTAAGATTTCAATCTTGAATACAAATTCACACACGCAACACAAGATTTGATACAATATGTAATACAAATGATTGTGATAAGAAGACACTTCCATGCACAAGAACAATCCTAGAAATTATTCAAGTGGGGAGATTGGCCAATGGTCTTAAACTAGGATGCACGAGGTTGACTAGGGATGATTTGAAAGAAAAATTATGCCACACAGTCAGGAGAAAGGGGTAACCCACCCTTCACCTTCACTTCCCAAAGGTATAAAGTTCTTTGGGGCTTAGCCAAGAGTGACAAGATTTTAACTCCCAAAGAAACGTGTCTTTAGATTCACACTTCGATTGAGGTCATCCCTTGGAGGGGTGTGTGCTCCAAGCAGGCCTCCTAAGAAGGGTATGACAAAAGTGAACCAAGTGAGGTGTTTTGGAGGACACACACACTTGATTCACACTCGTAGTTGTTAATTTCCCTTTAAAAAATTGAAATGTGTGTAAGCAAACAATGGAAACACTTGTTCTTTTTAACCCAAAGCCAAAATGTGTGATGGAAGACAATGGTTATTTTTAAGCCCAATTTCAATGATGTAACAACAAATGAGATTGATTTTAGACCCCAAAATCCAAATGTGTGATCAAACAAGTTCTTTTTAAGCCCCAAATTGAAGTGTGTTGACAAGCAATGATTAGAGATGAAAGATGGAATGTGTGCACCTAGACTTTCTTTAGCTCCAATTTTTTTTCCAATTGATCCAATTTGTCATTTGAAGTATTTATTTTTTCTGCACATTCACAAAACCAACAACAAAGCCAAAACCCTAACAAGATAATTGATCACTAATATTAGAGGGTTAGTTAGTCAAAATAAATCTAATTTTTGGAATGTTTTATGCATCAAAAATAAAAACACAAAGAACAAACCTTTACTAAAATTTTAAGAGCTTTCCAAAAATGTAAAGAAATCTAAAAAAATTTGTTGTTTTGCATTTAAAATTATTTTTTAATGAAAAATCATTAAAAAATTATAAAAAATTCAAAACAAGTCCAAAAATTCTGATTTTTTGACTTAAGGTGCCTGACATCATCCCAAATCTGCAAAAAAAAATTTGTGACAAGATTTTCAACCATTTGTGAGATATAAGCAAATCTTTGTAAAACCCTAATTTTCAAAGATCTATTTTTTTGTCTAATTAATTTTCATCCAAATTAAAAACATAAAGAAAAAACCCCTACTAGAATTCAGAGAGCTTTCCAGAAATGCAAAAATATCTAAAAAATTTGATAATTTACTCTCAAAATTGATTTTTCATGAAAAATAACAATTTTTTTTATAAAAAATTAAAAACAGTTCTCCAAGAAATCTGATTTTTGGACTAAAATCTCTTGATATTGTCTCCAACCTATAGAAAAAAAATTGTGAGAAAATACGTAGCCATTTGAGAGATATGGTTGAATCTTTGAAAACTAGGGTTTTGTCCCAAAATGATGCAAAACCTGCAACAAAAAGGATCCAACTCCAAAATTCCTCAAAATTTGTCAGGTTTATCAATGTAATTAGTGCTAAAATATTAAGTTTAATGCAATCATGCATATAAATCAAACCCTAATAAATAATGAAGCACAAATGAGCATAAATACATAAATCATAAAAAATATTACCACATATTCATGCCACCATTGATTCACCTCCATTGCACTTCTCCATTTTGCTTGAATGTGATAATTTCCCTCATATTTGAGTGTGCAATAATAAGCCTATGACAAGTGACTAGCAAAATATTGAAGATTGTTGTCTCACACTAGCAACATATACTTGCATAATATGTGTAGATAATGAAAATGACAAGGGTAAGGTCTTTTATAGAAAAGAAAAATTTGAATGAATGGTTGAGATTGGATGCCAATAAGACATCTTAATCAATGGCCAAGATTGAAAGTTGAGGTATGGACTAGGGTTAGGGTAAAATTAGGGAAAATGATAAATATGAAGGGTTGAGATTGAATTATGAGATAATTCAATCAAGGGCTAGGATTAAATGAGATGTCAAGAGATAATATTTGATGTGGAAGATAAGATTGACACATATAAAGAGGTGATAGGAGAAATTAAATAATAAAAATTATTTAATTTAGGTGGCCAATGAATAATTAAATAATTAAAACAATTATTTAATTATAGAAGAATGTGACAAAAGGAATAATTTTGAATTAAATAATGATTTAATTAAAAATTCAAGAGAGTGGACCAAATTAAATAAATAAAATTTATTTAATTTATGAGAAAAAAGGCTAATGAATAATTAAATAATTAAAATAATTATTTAATTATAGTGGAAAATAGACAAAATTAAATAAATAAGAATTTATTTAATTTTAGAAAGAAGAGGATTATTAGTGATGCAATTAAATAAATAAAATTTATTTAATTAATCAAGGAGGAATAAAGATAAAAAATGAATTAATTACATAATTAAAATTATTTAATTAATAGAAGAATTATGACTTTAGAAAATAATTAAATAATTAAAATTATTTAATTATCAAAGACAAAAGGGGAAATGATAGAGAATTTAGAAATCACAAGCCTAGGACAATTTTTAGTGTCTGCAAGCATAGATGGGAAAATCAAAACTAAAGATGTGCTCTATGTGGAAGGTCTAAAACATAATCTTCTTAGTGTCAGCCAGATGTGTGATAATGGATACAAAGTTGTATTTGATTCTGAAGGATGCAAGATAAGAATGAATGGTAAAACAATTGCTCAAGGTATAAGGAATGATAGTAATCTCTATAATCTATGTGAAGTCAAAGACCAAACTTGTCTAATTAGCCAAGTAGATGAGAGTTGGATGTGGTATAAAAGACTGGGACATGTAAACTTTGACAATTTGGTAAAGATAAGTTCAAAAGGTCTGGTAAGAAATATGCCTAAGATTGTAAAGCCTGAAAATATAATCTACAAAGGATGCCAACAAGGAAAGCAAACAAAGTTCAAGTTTCCTACAAAGGATTATTCTACTACGAAACCCTTGGAGATAAGTCATATTGATCTATGTGGTCTAATGGGGACAAGGGTGTTTCAAGGAGAAAGATATTTCATGTTGTTGATTGATGATTATACCAGAATGGGATATGTCACATTTTTGAAGGAGAAGGTTGGGGCGTTTGAAGCATTTAAAGGTTATAAGAAGCTGGTAGAAAATGAGACTGGGAGAAGAATCAAATGTCTCAGGTCAGATAGAGGTGGAGAATTTATGTCAAGAGAATTCATAGAATATTGTGAAGATCATGGAATCAAGTGCTAGTATTCAACTCTAAGAAAACCACAACAAAATGGTGTAGTAGAGAGAATAAACTAAATTGTGAAGGAGATGGATAGAGACATGTTGAATGAGGAAAACTTGGCAAACACATTTTGGAAAGAAGCAGTACAAATTGTTGTATACATTTAGAACAAAGCACTTATAAGATTTAATGGTGGTAGAACGCCATATGAATTATGGTTTGGTGGGCCCGCATAAGTCAAGCATTTCAAAGTATTTGGAAGTAAATACTATAGAAGAGAGAATATGAAAATTTAGGAAGTTTTGAGTCAAGATGTGGTGAAGGGATATTTTTGGGGTATTCCAACCAAAGCAAAGCTTATAAGTGTTACAATAAGAGATTGCATAGAATTGTAGAGAGTGTACATGTCAGAGTTGATGAAAGTACAAATCAAGGTAAGCCTAGCAAAAACAATCTTGAAAGAGGATTAGATGATGAGGATATAGATGCAACAACAAAAAAAGAAGAATAAGAAGAAGAGAATGAGCAAGAGGTTGAACATGCTCCTACAAAATATGTGCAAAAAGATCATCCTGTAGATCAAATAATTGGTGATAATAATGGTGTGCAAACTAGAAGAAGGCTTGCAAAGAACAAGGAACAAGTGAACTTTTCCCTCTTATCACATATTGAACCAAAGAGCTTTGATGAAGCTAGTAAAGACGAAAGTTGGATAAAAGCAATGGAAGAGGAACTCAATCAAATTGAAAAGAACAAAACATGGGAATTGGTTCCTAGACCATCAAGCAAAAATGTAATTGGCACTAAATGGGTGTTCAGAAATAAGCTAAATGAAGATGGAGTTGTGGTCAGAAACAAAATAGGATTAATGTGTAAAGGATATGCACAAGTAGAATGTATTGATTTGGAAGAAACATTTTCTCCAGTTGCACGATTAGAAACTATTAGGATGTTTCTTGCATTTTCTATGTATAAAGTTTTTAAAGTATATCAAATGGATGTCAAATTTGCATTTCTAAATGAAAACCTTAAAGAGGAAGTATATATTGAGCATCTAGAAGGTTTTTAGTTGTTGGAGAATGATGATTATGTCTGCAAATTGAGAAAAGAATTGTATGGTTTGAAGCAAGAACTAAAGGCTTGGTATTCAAGACTAGATCAATATCTACAACAAAAAGGATTGAAGAAAGGTTGTGCTGATAGCAATTTGTATCTCAAATCTGAAAGTGAGTAGATGATCATTATTGTAGTATATATAGACGATATTATGTTTGGTGGTAGCAGTGATGTAATGTGCAAAATATTTTCTACAAACATGCAAGATGAGTTTGAAATGTCTATGGTAGGAGAACTTAGATTTTTTGTTGGTTTGCAAATTACACAAAGTAATAAAGGTATATTTATATCACAAACCAAGTATGCAAAAGAAATGCTTAAAATGTTTGGCATGGGAGATTGTAGATCAATCAGTACTCCCATGATTATTGGTTACAAATTGAGCAAATATAATGAGTCACCTAATGCAAATCAGACTACATACAGATCTACATGATTAAAAGTCTACTATATTTAACTGCATCTAGGCTAGATATATTGCAAACAGTTTGTATGGTAGCTAGATTTCAAGCTGAACCAAAAGAATCACATGTAAATGTAGTAAAGAGAATATTTAGATACATCAAAAGTACTATTGATTATGGTTTATGGTATCCCAAAAACAAATATTTTACTTTAACAACATACACAGATGCATATTGGGTAGGAAGTGTAGATGACATAGAGAGTACTAGTGGAGGAGCCTTCTTTTTGGGCAACATATTAGTTTCTTGGATGAGTAAAAAGCAAGAGTCTATCACTCTTTCTATAGCAAGAGAAAAATATGTTGCAACAGCTGCATGTTGCACTCAAGTCTTATGGATGAAGCAGACATTAAAGGACATCAAGGTTGAGTACAATTAGCCTATCTCAATTCTTTGTGACAATTTACGTGCCATTAATATCTCAAAGAATCTCGTTATGCACTCCAAAATAAAGCATATATCAATCAAGTATTACTTCATTAGAGAAAATGTTGCAAATAAGGAAGTCAACATGGAATATGTTTCTACCAAGGAACAAGTGGCTGACATATTTACCAAGCCTCTTCACACTGAGTAATTTGAATACCTAAGACAAAAGCAAGGAGTAGTTTCTCCCACCTCATATCACTAAACACTAGTGATAGGGAATATATCTAGGGGGAGCTTCATTGATCAATTATTTAACCCTAGTTAAGAATAGTGTGATCAAGTCATCTAAAATCTTGTTTTAGAAATTTCTAATGACTTGATGGTTGCAGAGTTTTTCAATTGGTGCATTTCCTTAGGGGGAATGTAACCTTTTCCATTGATGTCAAAGGGGAAGAAATGTGATACAAAAATAGATGCTTGTTGAAAAGAGATGAGATGTATGCCATAGGGGGAGTTGCAGTGTTATAGTGTGAATAATCAAATTGGTGCAGAGCTTCAGTGGTACCTGGTTGAGCAGTTAGAGTTTTTCCATCAATGCCACAGGGGGAGATTGTTGACATATAGTTGTCATTGATTTCAAAAGAGAAAATCAGGCAAATGATGAATGTGAGAGTAGTGGATCTGATGGCATATTCAAATTGGGTTTCTCGATATCTTTCTAGAAATGTATTGTGCAGGATGAGAAAGTGAAGGATGTGCCTAGAAATGAATTATATTCACCTTCAGGTCTTAGGGTTTATAAGTTAAACCCTAATGTGTTTGTAGTTATGGAAAATCTGGTTATAGTGTTATATTTCTTTGTTGACTTGTTGTGATCTAGGTTGTCGATAACTTAAGTCTTTCCATGTTGGTGACCGATCCTATCACCTAGGTTGACAATGTCCTCAAGATGTAAGAAGGGCTTTATCAACGAGAGTGAATTGTATCAGTGAGACTCACCTAGGAGTGTCTCTGATAGTTCAATGATCATTTCATTGTTGTGACACCAGTGCATCACTAAGAGTCAAGTAGGAGTCTCTTCGACAACCTGATATCTATATGTTAGCATGTTGTGGGCTTTCATAACTTAGTAACCTCTGATAAGAGGTTCCAAAGTTCAAGTTCTTAGTGATGAAGTGATAAGGAGTGTGGAAGCGTTATCGGTGTGATTGAATGGTTTCGGTGGGAGTCATTTAGATGTCTACTCGACATGGCAATGTGAAGGAAATGCTGGAGTGGAACCCAATCATGATGATGTGGGTGACAGTGATGACAAAGATGACATGTGGCATGATGGGATTAAGTACAATGTAGACACATGGCGATGAAGTGGATTGGTGACATCATCAATGGTTTTCATCGGTGTCAACATGATATTGAAGAATGTCTCCTCGACAACTCGATGACTTTTTCATCGATGAAACATTGGCATATCACCAAGACTTTGAAGAAAGTATTTTCAACAGGGTGATGGAAGTATGATGTTGACTATGGGACCCAATGTGGTATGGTGACAAGAGAGTTGGTATGAGGCATGGTAATGTATAGTCAGAGAGTGAATATCAAGATGACACATGGTAGAAAGCAATATTGGATGGTGACGTGTGGTGACACGATGGTGTGGGGACCATACAATAACGAAGGATACCGGTGTGACATAGGCACATTGGTAGGACTATGATGGGCGTCCCCCTGATGAAGTGATAAGATTTATCAACAAGACAAAGGCACATTGGTAGGATTGTAGTCGACATCCCTCCGATGGAGCGATAAGCACATCAATGTGACATTGATGCATGGGTAGGACTGGGGATGGCGTCCCCCCAACAAAGGGATGAGGTACTATGTGGGACCCGATAGGATGATGATGATGGTGGATTGTAACCAAAAAGTACAGGTGGTGATCAATGATTGCTTGATATGTTAATTCACATTATTGTTGTGAATTAAGTGGTGATGAAATGGAAGACAAATGGCATGTGGGGCCATACACTCAGAGGTAGTTCACATTGAAGAGACTGATGGACATCAACAGGACTGTATTATGTGTCTCTCCGACAAAGCGATATGATAGATCAATAGAGGAGATTTGAAGGACCGCTTATCAAATGATCATAACTTAAAGTTGTGATAGTGAATGGAAAGCACAAGATTAGCGCACGAAAGGAGAATTTTGACAACTAGAATTCAAATGCAAAGATCTAAAATGGCTATGATAAGTGTAATCAAGGGTTTGGACTGAAAACCAACACAAGAGAAAGAATTAATTTGTCTAACTAGTTACCTTAGCGACCAAGAAAATGAAGATTTGATCTTGTAAGTGGTGAAATAGATTACAAAAGTGATTGAGATCAAAATTAGATCAAAGGATCAAAAGAGAGCATTAAATGCACAATCAGATTTTAGGATTCGATAGAGAGAACAAAGGAAAATTCTTTGTATCATAAATAAATATTGTGTGGCTCGATGTAGAAGTAACTTACTGGTGAGGTTTGCAAGTGAAGAAAACCCTAACAGGATGCAAGGGTTGATCTAGATTGTGTAGCAGCTATTGATGAATTGATTTTAGGTTGGTATAGAAGGAAGACAATCAGGTATTATCTATGGTGTGGAGTCTACAAGTGTTAGAAGCTTGCGAGTGTTGAATAAAGAGATGTACAACTAAGAATACAGTAGAGAACAGAGTGTAGAGAAGAGTAGTGTTAAGAACAAAATTATACATGTTGTTGAGAGTGCAACTACAACAATAGAGTGTAAGTTTCATTAAGTGTAACATTTTATTGTGTGTATTGATGTTGCATCTTAGGTTTATGTAGAACCACTCATATGCATATTTGAACTTGTAATTCTGTAAGAGGTTGTAGCCTCCATTTGCACTGAGTTGTAGCTCAAATTAGGGTGTTGTAGCATCCTTGAAGCTGTTACTTCTGAAATAGGGAGTTGAAGCTTCCTTGGGGTTGTAGCCCTTAAAAGTTGTAATTGAACTTTGATGCTTGTGAGGCTGGATTAGGACAATAGATCCTAGCAATATTTCTCACTGTGGTTTTTCCCATCTTGGGTTTTCCACATATATCTGGTGTTATGTGTTGATCTCTCTTGTGCTTGTGGTTATTATATTTGTTCGTGTTTCAATCTACACATATGAGTTTAGGATTGAATCTGCAAAAGTCTTTAAGAACCAAAAGTTTTAATATCTATTGATTCACCCCCCTCTAAGTAGATCATTGTGTTCTAACATCTCTCTCTATTATATATATATATATATATATCAAACTATTATGTTCAAGAAATAATGAATTAGAAAATATAAATTAAATTTAATATACTTATAATATGATGTTGTCTCTATTTATAAATGTCTACTAACATATTTACAAGTCTAAATAGGTAGTTGTATCCCTAACCAGATTCTCTTGGTTTTCCTTATATGTATTCCAATTAATATTATCTTGTAAATATTCTCTAACTCTCTTTGTAGGGGCCTACTTGGACTACAAACATCCCCAAAACCAAGGTGGTTACTTGAAATTGATAAATTATGGTAGATTTAAGGTTATCCCAAAAAGGGGACATTACAGTGGTATCAAAGCATAATCCTGTCATCTTGTGGAAGAGTGATTAATGCAAAATCATCAATGAAATCAAATTTAATTTTTCTATGGTAGCATTATTCAATCAAGGTGTAATTAATTATTTGATGACTAGTTAAGGGGGAATGATCAATCTAATCAAGCAAACACATAAGTTAAGTTGAAGAGACTTAATTGTGAGATACAACTTCTCACATCATGCCTCCTTAATTGATATAAAGGAGATCAAAACCTGTCCAAGGGATTAGGGAATAGCTTTAGTTATATATACACTTTAACAACCAATCCAAAGTGTTCTAAATAGCCTTAGAGATGGACACATGAGGCATCAATGAGGTCAAAAAGACTTTATGAGGGAAAAATTCATGATTTGGACAATGCAAGAGTGGAGAAGCAAATTAGAACTTGGTTGTTCATAGATAGGTAAAGTTACTCCATATTGTGTAGATTGATAATTAAATTTGCTTAGCCAAGGAAAGTTTTAAATTTTTAGATGAGATCAATTACTTCAACATTCTTGTTATTAATATCTAGTGTAAATATTTAATTGAAATATATTCTTATCAAGCACTGAGAACTAGATACTTTGAATGTTCTCTCAACTATAAAATTATTTTTTGTTATTTTTGAGTGATCATTTTCTTGGAGGATCGAAGAGTCACCAAGGGATTCACATTAAAGATCTAGAATAACTAAGAGGTTGTGGATGAAGGTTAGACAATTTCATGGGAAAGAAGGGTGTAAGAAACTCACCTTTCTTACCAAGGCCAAGAGGAACTATGGAAGGAGTGCCTTGCCTTAATGGAAGAAATGTATGGGAACCAAGGCACTAATGTAGTAAAAAAGACTTTACAAGAGTATTGCAAAGGGAGACATCAATGAAGACCTCTTCTAGATGCACCACCCAAGAGGGGACAAGATGAGTCCACATGGGCCAAGGGGGTACTTTCATTGTCTCAACGGGTACTGCCTTTGGGTCTAGAGGAGTTGAGCCAATAGGACAATGAAGACCTCTTAGATAGACATGCCACCTAGGAGGGAACAAGATGAGCCCACTTGGGCCAAGGGGGTACTTGCCTTTGGGGTATCTAAGGGAACTGCCTTTGGGTCTAGAGGAGTGGAGACACCAAGCGTCCTATAATGGCAGTCATTGCGACCAATAATGATGGTCATTACGATCGATAATGACAGTCATTACAACTGATAATGGTGGCCATTACGTTCGATAATGGTGGACATTGCGTCTGATAATGGCATACATTGTGTCTAATAATGGTGGTCATTACAACCGATAATGGAAGACATTACGTTCGATAATGGCAGTCATTGCAACCGATAATGGTGGTCATTATGATCGATAATGGTGGACATTATGTTTGATAATGGCAAACACTGCATCCGATAATGGTAGTCATTATGACCAATAATGGTCGACATTGTGTTTGATAATGGCAATCATTGAGACTGATAATGGCAGTCATTGCGTCTGATAATGACAGTCATTTTGACTGATAATGGAGGTCATTACGACTTATAATGGAGGAAATTGCATCCTAGAAGGGTAGTCACTATGACTGATAATGGAGGTCATTGCAACCTATAATGGAGAACATTGTGTCTTATAATGGAGGTCATTGTTACCTATAAAGGGGGAACATTGTGCCCTATAATGGAGGACATTGTGTCCTATAAGGGAGGACATATAATCCTATAATGGAGAAAAGGGTAAGAGTTGGCATGATGGATCTTAGGCTCCCCATCAGGTCATGTGCCCCATAATCTCTTATGGTTGAACCATTCAAGGATATTCAGAAGCTTTACAATCGACTTAATGATGGACCATGGGTTTACTAAAATTTAGTAAACCTACTTCTTTGTATTATTGGGGGTGAATGATTATGATCAACTAACTAGTATGATTATGGTAAATGATTCTAATTTATGTGCCAACCTTCAATTTGGACTTCAATCAAGTGAGAAGGATCCTCTAAACCTTTATTTATTTAGATTAAGGATTTAAGGAAAACTCGGGATATCCCCAATTAAGGGAAAATAATCTATGTTTGATCTCCCAAATTTTAAATTGCTTGAGGACAAGAAAATTTGGGAGGGGAGGACTGCTATGTCCTTGAAATCACGATAGTTAGATAAAAAAAGCATATTTAGAATTATTAACTATTTGATATCGTTATAATTATAATTTTCAAATACAATATTCTAATTATAAATATTATAAATAACGTTATAAATAATAAAATGATATTATAATCATTGTGATATAATAAATATTAAAATATAAAATTAATATACAACATTGACATAAATAACATTATAATTGTCAAATATAAATTATAAATATTAAATGATAATATAGGGACATTACAAACTAGTGATGCATCCCTATGGACTTTCATGGAAGGTCAAATCCGATATGCAACACATCATTCATAATAAATGATAATATATCTATCGCAGGCTTATAATCCATCACAAATCCTTTCCTATGATTTTTGCACCATGCACGAGTGACATGAAGTCGATGTATATGGTTCTACTCCCATTTGTGCTCCTTTAGTGATCGTGGACTCCAATACATAATTATTGTGATCTCTTCTATAGTCGTTCATGAGTTGTGGAAGCCACATAAGATTAAAGGTGTCATTATGAAGAATACTAGCTCCAATATACAAGTGCCATTGGAACTATTAGCAAATGTGAAAAAATTATCATTCATCTTGTGATATACTTTCGCAACTTTCCATCAAAGGATAAGAGTGAATATTATAAGGATTGCATGATATCTAAACATCATCGCTATTCAAAGGAGGGACTTGGTTGTGCAAATTAAAGATAATTAAAGTCCTTAAAAAAATATTAAGGGACATTATGAGAGGGAATGATATTTCTTGATCCACTTGTGCTATCCAAATGTTTTACCTATTCTAAGCAACTAAAATGCAATGGAAAAACACAAAGAAACACCTCAAGATTAGCCTAAGAAATTTGTAAATGCAAAGAGAAAAAGTGTAAAATGATTGCAAGTGGTTATACCTTCTCTTTGCAGCTGAAACTCCTTGGTTGGCCCTTGATTTTAGATTACTTTATATGCTCCTTTTATGGCTCTTGATGTGGCTAAATGCAAGATTTAACTATATGCTTGGATGCAAATGTAAATAGATGAAATTTATGGCTAGATGAGTGCACAAAATGGCAACATTTAGTTGCAAAATGGCTAAGTATTTCCCCCAAAAAATTCCTTAGAGGAGGGGGTATTTATAGAAGAATTTGAATTCTCAAGAGAATTCAATAGTTGAGATTTATCCAACAAGGCCAAGATGGACGAATAAGGTGAGTTGAGGACTCACAAGCCCTCACATTTTGACATGTGGAATGTGAGATGGCTAAGGGTGAGATGATGTGTAGGTGATGTGGAAGGAGAGTACATGATGTGGAGGAAGGACATGTATCTTGGAAGTACATTGGGAGATGAGAAGATTCCTTGGAGGAATAAATGTGAATTAAAAATTCACATGCTTGGGAGAATCTAGTGGATAAGAGAGGGTCTCCAAAAAGGTGGGAGTTTGTCACATGTGACTTGATGTGACAAGTCAAAGATTCTAGGAGGAATAAAAGTGAATTAAAAGTTCACATGGGGAAGAAAGGAGCCTTGGATGAATAAAAATGAATTAAAAATTCCCTAGGGGATGGGGAGAGTTGACCAAGGCACTAATTAGGTTTAACTAATTAGTAATTAGAGGATAATTAGGGGTTAATGAGGATTAGAAGCCAACTTGCAAAAGTTGGAGGATGTGACACATCCTAATCAAGGATTAGGCATGTGCACATTCTCAATGAAGAGATTAGGAGATGGATTAGGATTAGATGAAAATGACATGTGAGGAATTAAATAAATGTAATATTTATTTAATTCATTTGAAAAAAAGGGGATTAAGGAGGGTAAGGTATTTAATTATTAATTAAATACCTTAGGGATTTGGCAAAATTAAGGATATTAATTAAACAATAGTAATATTACTTAATTAACTTGGATAAGAGGATGTTTAGATGAAAAGTGATAAATTTGGATAAATTAAGTGTCCAAATTTGGATGTCTACATTTTTCCCCTCTTTGAGATGGTGTTACGAAGTAGCATCATTTCAAAGAATATTAAAATATAGAACCTAGAAGGAGATGGTTAGATTGGAAAAGATGCCTCAGTCATTCAAGAGAACACAGATGTGCTCTCGAAATGGATGAGATGATGAAATGGGAGATGAGGAAGAGGATGCAAAGAGATGGATATGAAAGGATGAAAAGGCGACAAGAGGTTGGGAAGCACAAATGGATGTAAGGACGAAGATAATGTTGCCCCAGTCAAGCTACAAGTGAAAATGGGTGGATGATGGATGGAGTTTCGTTGATGAGGGAATGATATATCCCGAAACAACAAGAGGATATAGAAGGATACATTCTGATGAGTGTTGATGAAAGTGTTGTTGATGAAGGAAGGATACATCCCAAAAAAATATGAGGATAGGGAAGGATACATCCCGATAAAAAGGGGTGTTGATGAGGGAAGGATACATCCCAAAACAACACCAAAGGATAGGGAAGAATACATCCCAATGATGAGGATGATTGGATCAAGGCTTGTAACAAGGTTGGGGACGGGACCAAGGATGTGATTAGATGATTTGGTCTAAATGGAATAGATGGGGATTGGATAGAGATGTGAGATGAGGATGAAGGATGAGTGGATGGGGGGATTTTGATAGATGAGAGGATGGGGGATGCATGCAAGACAATAGAATGGAAAATGAAATGCAATCCTAATGCAATTTTCCATCTTCAGAGCACTAAGTTTTGTTATGCCATAAGACACCAAGTGCCAGGGTATGTGGAACCAAGGCGGATTAGTCTCTAATGCATGAAACAAACACAACAGACAAGAAGGATATCCCAACACCCCAAAGTCACCATGACTTTGGTTAGGCCAAGTATTGGAATAACCACAAGCACATCAGGATGCCCCAACGTAACACAAGACCACAAAGATCTTGGTGGGTACTAGGTGGAAAACCAAGAAGAGACAAACAAACAAAAGATCAAGAAATGCCCCTATGTGGACCAATCAAAACACACCATAATATGATGGATCATGGCGGCCTTGACATGTGATGATAGGGAGCTCAAATGATAAACAAAAGCCAAAAGTATCAAAAGATCGCAATCAATTTCAAATGTCCTTTGCCATAGGATCAAGGGGATGGATGGGATTGATGCGGTCTGTTAGGAAGGATGCATCATATTGAGACCGATGATGGTTACTAAACTAAAAGATCGATATGACACAGGGTATTCAAAACTGATTGAATTTCATGATATGAGTGGATCTCATTTGTTAAGAACTAGCTAGATAAGGGAATAGCTTGATGACACGACACAAGGAATACAATACATGAGATTGGCACACCCTAAAGACCTAGGGGCTTGAGGGATGATCAAATATTAGCCTTGCCCACGTGAAGGTGCAGAGCCCTCGTAGTTCAATGAAAGGCTGGCGACTGACCATGGATAAAAGAAGAAAGAGGATGATGTAGACTGATGATGGATGACAAGGACTGGAGAGACAAAAGCAAAGACTGATGATATATGATAAATGAGTGGATGGATAGAGCAGAAAGACAAACACTAGATGATAAAGGAGCCCCAGGGGCAGATCAAGTGATCGAGCTTGCCTACGTGAAAGCACAGGGGCACCATAGTTTGAAAAAAGACCAAAGATAAATGATGGGTAAAGGATGATGATAGGATGAGTGGAGGATGATGATAGGATGAGTGGATAAAAAGATGGGACTGATATGATGAGATGGGATAGACCTATTGGATTGGATAGGATGATGATGATCACATAAAGCTCAGGGATGGGATAGTTATCCAAATCATTAAAATCACTTGGGAGGATGATATGAGTGATGAAAAGTGATAGGGGATTAGTGATGATGATTAGATAAATGGGATTGGGTTGCATGGAGGGAGGCTTATAGCTAGATACCAATGACAAGGGATTGTGAGATGGGATGAGGATAAAGATGAAAGAATGGATAGAGAGATAGGGATGGGGGATGGAAGACATTGTTTGAATGGATAGGAAGATAAGGATTGGGAGATGAAAGGGATGCTAGGATAGATGAATAGGAAGATAAGGATGGGGAGTTGGAAGGGATATCATGACAGATGGATAGGGAGATGAAGGGATGTTATGATAGATGATGTCTCCAAGGACTATGTTACAAAGGAAGTAGATGCCCCCACTCTAGATATGTCATGTATGATGATGCATAAGGGATGGAAGATGAGTGGATGGGAAGATAAAGGAGATAACTAGAGGAGGATATGATCAGTGACTAAGGAATATGATAGAGCATGGATGAAGGGAATATATACCAAGAGGTGTCCAAAGCATGCATAGGTAGGTGCCCTTTTTTGATCAAGATCACAAGAAGGATGGAGGGATGGGAGATAAATGGGATATGATGGTAGGATGCAGAAAATAGGTTGGATGGAGGGGATGAATGAAGAGGACGTATAGCAGGAAGACAGGTGCATAGCTAGAAGCATAGCAGGAAGCATAGCGGATGGAGGGAATGCATATCAAGAAGATGCCCCCAAGTGCAAATGGGGATTTACACATGATGCTTGTTTGCCAAGTTTTCATCATGGTACTTATCCAAGGCGATTTTTTGCCAATTTTTCACCATTGGATGAATTATTTTCCTTTACTATGTTATTTTTTTGATTTTTTCTAATTTTTTTGGATTTTTTGACTTTTTAGATTTTTGTGACTTTTTGGATAGCACGCGAAAGGAAATGAATAAGGATAGGGAGGCAAATAAGTGGATTTTGAAGACATGTGATAAGGATATGGATGAAGGAATCAAACATCAAGTTCTATATGAGGAATTAAGAGCCCCTATTCAAACTGACTGTTGGATGTTGGTACAACCTTATTAGGATAAATGGATTATGCATGAGGATGAATTAGAGGGATTTGATGGGGGAGATACATGGGGTAATGGGTGGGATGTTGGAAAGGGTATGGATAGAATGATGGGGTGGATATGTGATGGGGAGATGTGTTCAGGACCAACATTGGCACATGTGGTGGTGGATGTGAAAAGATAATAGGATTAAGGGATGGAGAATGTGGGGATAATGGAGGAGATGGAATGGTGAATTTCGAGACATAGGGACCCAAAAAAGACTTAGGAGATGAAAGGGGTGTATGATTACCTTTTGGATTAGCGACTTTGGATGTTATTACAAATTTTTTATGTGATGGCATTGCATCTTTTTTCTTTGGGATCCACATGGTTTTGATCTTTGGTTTGGTGGGCCTTTGTGGCCTATGGATTTGATTTGGATTTAGATTTTTCTTCTCTTCACCATGTATTTTAGAGGGGACATGAGGAGCTTGAGGTTCATGTGGATCTTTAGATTTAGGCATTTTTGCTTTGGCATCCAAAGTGCTTTTACGAGCAATGGGATGGGTGTGAGGAGATGGATGATGTGGAGCAATGGAGATAAAATTATGAGGATTATGTGTAGATGGAGAATGTGTAGGTATGTGCCTTTGTTGATCCTGATTAGGGGACATGTGAGAGGGATTTTTTATGATGGATGACATGGATAGGTGTTGGATGGATAAAAGGATGAGATGGAGGAGGTGATTTTGGGATATATAGACCCAAATAAGATGGAGTGGGTGAAGGGACATAAGGACCCATGATGGATGGAGTAGATGAAGGATGGGAGAGGGTGTATGGAAGGATGTAAGGACCCAAAATGGATGGAGCAGATGAAGGAGGAATATGGATAGTTGTTTTGAGGTGATATGATGAAGGAGGAGGGATGGAAGCATATGATTTGGTGGAGCGATGGGAAGAGCCTATATTTCTTTTGGAAAAGGCTCGTTGAGGACATCTAGAGGTTGTACCAACATCTTTAGATTGTGAGTCTTGGGAAATAGGTCCAAGACCTTGCATGCAGACTTGTTCTTTGACTTGGATGGGCTCCAAAATAGCTTGCTCATGAAGGCCTAGACCTTTTCCTTGATAGTTCATTTTCTTGAGCATGTGATCCATGATAGGATTTGTGTTATTCTTAAAACATGATGCGAGTCCATTATTAGGTGGAGGATGATGGGTGGTATATACACTATGTTTTTCTTCTGTGAGGAGGCCACCATGGAAGAATGTGAGAGTACCAAGGGGATATGCAAGTGGTGTGGGGATAGAAATTTTAGGCAATGATGGGGGATTATGAGAGGGAGATGATGGGATAGCAGCATTTGGATGGGTGGTATCAAGAGAGGGATCAAGGGATATGATAGGATCTAGATTTATGGTAGTGGGCTCATGTGATGGAGATTGAGATGGAGTGATGGAAGCTTGAATGATAAGGGGATCATGGGATGGAATGGATGGGGGACTATGATCTTGAGGTGGACTAGATGGGATGGTAGGATCTTGATCTGAAGAAGGGGATATGTTGGCATGCTTTGGATTAGGCTCTTGGCATGACTCATCTTGTGTGGATGGCAGGATGATAGAGTGTTGGAGAGACTCTTCAAGTTGGGGAGATAGAAGGATGGAGGATTCGATGCAGTCATCAGAATGGATTTTAGTGGATTGGATTTGGGTGTCGTCGATGGGCTCGACGATTCTTGGAGTAGGAGGTGGGTGCTCACTAGATTCAGTAGATGTCATGGTAGGAGATGGGGGCTCAGTGCATTCAGAGGATGTGTTTGTTTCAATAGTTTGAGTGGTGCTAGGGGTGGGATCATCAATGATAGGTGTTGGGTGGAGAAGGGTCTTGTCACTAATGACCGTGGATGATGGGTTGGGATGGCATGATTGTTGGAATTGTTGTCTCAATCTAATAGGCTGGAACCTCTGGAAGAGAAAAGTCAGTGTGACATTTCTTTGGTCTGGCCGACTAGCAATTTGGGAACCTTGTGAAATATTCTGGTCGCTGTGACCTTGCAGAAGTCTTGCCGAACGCTTTCACTTTGGAGTCTATTGCTGTGACATAAAGCAGCTATTGTAACTTCTCACCATGTGGAGATCTCTGGCCGACATGCCATTCAATCGGGCATCGAGGAGACTCATAGCGACTTGGGGCTTTGGAGTGACTTTAACACTCAGGAAGAAGTCCCAGCAACATTGGAAGGTCTTGCCGACAGGGTTATGCATTGAAGTCATCGGGATAACCTATGGCGGCTTGGTGAGAAGTCTTATCGAAAGTAACATGTCTCAGCAATAGTGTTGGAGCTTTTGGGGAAACCCTTGGGTGATCGGTTAGAAGTCTTACCGATAGTGATTTGTCTCACTGATGGTGTGGGATGTGTTCGGCATGACTCTTGGTGAACAGTGATCATCAGAGTAACTCTCAACACCTGGTGAAAGGTCTTGGCGAAGTCAAATGTCTTGCCGACTCGGCAAGACATGGGCGCTCGGTATGTGGTCTCAGCAAAAGACATAATGTCTTGCCAACTATCGGTGTAACCTTAAAAGTTTTCGGTATGAGGTCTTGGTGAAAGCGGTAAGTCTGGCCAACAAGATAGACTCAGGGTGACTTGGAACTTGCGGAGTGATGTCTTGGCGAAGGGTGTTTGTCTTGCCGATGGGAATCCTATTGTCGGTATGACTCTTTGGACTTCGGTATGACCTCTTACCGATTAGAGATGGTCTGGCCAATGCTTCTTGGATGTTGGCATGACTCTTGGTGATTGTTTGAAGTTAGCTCGTTGTGACGTCTAGGTGAAAGATGATAGTCTTGCTGATGAGAACACTCTCATCTATATGACTTGGAGACCTCGGTATAACCTCTTGGCGACAGTTGGATGTCTTAGTGATAGCATTGGTAGACAAGTTCAACTGGAGGTTGGTGAGAGGTCTCACCGATCATGCCAATAAGGAGACTCTTGCCGATAGATGGATACTGATAGGAATACAATTGGTTTCAGCATGACTTGAAGACTCAACGTGATCTCCTGGCGATAGCGATAGTCTCACCGATGTGCATGCTGAGGTCGATGTAACTTGTGAGCTCGGTGGAACCTCTTGCCGATGGAGACGACTCTTGGCAACAACGTGTAATTGGGACTTGTGGCATCGGGAGACACTTCTAGTGTCTCACCGACATGTGACACAAGTTGATCATTTGTTGACCGTTTGGGTGACTATCCTATGTGGTGTGACCTAGACGTATTATCTTCCATGCAAGGAATTGGAAACATCTACGTTGCTGAGCTGGACGATTCGATAGTAGGAAACAAACCATTTGATAGAGTTGAAGCCGAAGAGAAGAAAAAGAGAGCTGATGAGATAGAGAAGACATAGAGAGCTAACAGTGTGAAGGTCGAGAGGCTGGCTGTATGGCTGAGGGCCTTGAGGCCTAAACAGAGGAGAAGAGAGAGCTCCTAATCAAGAAGCATGTTTCTAATTTCTCTTAAGTTGATCTGCACTGTATATGTGATGATATTGTAATAGTGTGAAGATTGTTGATTGTTTAGTTTGAGAGGGTGATCAGAAATTGTACAGGGAGATCTGTTGCTACCAGTTGTATCTAGAATGAACAAGATGAAATCTCTGAAAAGGCTAAGAGCCTAAAATTATATTGTAACCATTTTGTTGCTGAATAATACAATGGATCGATCTTTGGAGTGTGTGGTTTTTTATCCGAAAGGATTTTCCCCACGTAAATCTTTGTGTTCTAGTTTTCTGTTTCATTTTTCATGGCTGTTGGTTTGTAGTAGAATTTGTTAATGCTTGATGTTGAATTTACATGTGTTTCTCTCAGATGGATCAATGTGGGAAATAAACTTTGTCTGTTTCTGCATTAGGACATAGTTGTTCATGTCTTTGAGGTAACCTAATTGAATTAAAGTTACCAAAGGCACTACTATTTGGAGTTTTCATAAGATGCGCTCCACTAGATTTCCTTACAAGTGGTATCAGAGCCTTGTTTTGGTAGTTGGTTCTAGATATTTCTCCTGTGAAGATTTCTTAGCTTGATGGGTTGGAAGAAATATGGAGGAATGAATTGATGGATTGATCCTTTGATGAGTGGAAGCCTTGTGGTATTCTAAGACAACATGCAACTTGAAGGATGGTCAAGATGGAAAAGGGAGTTGATCAGGTTGTTAATCTGTGTCTCCTAGCTGGTAGAGATTTAACCTTGAAGTATGAGGTGGATTTTTCAGAGTGCTTATGCTAGGTGGTGGTTCCTGGTGTTGGAAGGCACTAATTCCTATTAAATTTGAATGCTTGAAGGCTATGAAGTTAATCATTAGATGATTTGCAAGCTTTTGAAATAGCCTTTCTCTCTTTCTCGGATGCATGTACATGGTGGTGGTTTAAAGTTGGCCTGAAAGGGGCTTGGATTCTCTTGAACTGCTATTTTCTTTCTAAGGATGATTTGTACTTGCATGGCTCTGTGGTTTTGCAGGTTTTACATGGTTAAGCAAAACTTGTGATCATGTGGAGTTGCTGTTAAGCTATTTTCTAGACACTGGCCTTTTGGGGTGTTGCTGGATGAGATAGTTGCAGGTCTGCATGCATGCTTGGTGCATGGTTTTGAGGAGGTATGACTCTTTCTCTGCATGGGAGTGTTGGTAAGTGTTTTGTCACTCAACATTCTTGTGCTGGTGCTTGTGGGTTCCTTGATTATGGTGCTCGTTGTGGACATGATTGGAAAATCAGATTTGGTGTGATCTGGTGTTTGAGTTATGTTGTCTACATAGTTATTCTATTTGATATCTCAGTGTTGCAGTTTTCAATGTGATAATGGGTTTGCATGTTCGATGTTTGTGATCTACAAGTTATGTGGTTGGTGGATTAGCTACCCATTGGCTGCAGTGAGATAACTTGGATGTGGACTGTCTTTATCCATGAGATTGATTCATTGGTGGTGCAAATTTGTTAGCTGGCCTTGTCTGTGGTCACTTGTGCATTGGTGTGATTGTTTTGAGATGAGAGGATGGATATTCTTGAGTACCTAAATAGTTGGTTAAGGGAACCTGTAGAAGGTGGTCATGATGCTTGGACAACTCAGGTGTCATTTTTTTAGTGGGAGCTCTAGCAGTGACTGTGGATTCATCACATGGTGTTGAATGGTCTTCTTTAGTGTTGCAGAAGGGTTCTTACAATTTTTCTTTTGCATGGACATTATTTGAAGATGTGCAACGTCTTGGAACCATGGAGGACACTTGGAGTCTTTGGCTAAGGTGTTGGTGGTGCTTGACAGGTGATGTTGGTCTTAAGTCTATTTGCTTTATGTCATGGTATACTCTTGTTTATGCACTAGAGTTTTGGCATTGTGCATTGTACTTGAGACAATGGTGGAGTCACTTGAAGCATGGTATCTCCTATGGGGATGTGTAGATCATGATGTCATGATAAGTTCCCGATTCAGATGATTGGAGCTTTGACAGTGGTCTGGTAATTCTTTGTGTATTGGGTGCTTTTGATTACTTGCTTGATACTTCATGATAGTGCAGTAATGTAGTTGAAGTTTAGCATGAGATGATCAGTTACTAGCACTCATGGATACATGAAGAATAAGGTGAGGCTGTCTTTCTCTTATGAGAGAAGTGTTGCTGCTTGTTACTCTTGTTGAAGTTTTTTAGCAGAAAGTCTGAGAAGCCTAAACCTAGGTTGAATGTGAGTTCAATAAGAGACCTATGAAGAGATTTCCCTTGGATTAGTCATGATGACTTGCATATCTTGAAAGGAGTATTCTCATTCCCACTCTTGGTCTACTCGACAGTTTATCTGAAAGGTATTTGGCCCATTATATTTTTTAGATGTGTTTTATTAAGTTCACTTTCATGAAATGGATCTTGAATTACTGTTTAACATTTGGTTATGGAGGATTCATAGTGAAAGTTGTATAGTTTTTTTTATCTCCTTGAGCATTTGTGTTATGTCATTTACTAATGAGAATTGGTAGGCGATGATGTATGGGCTAATTTCCTAAAATGGGAAATGTTTTAGCTTGATCTTCTTTGAGAAGCTTACATCCATATTGATTACATGATATTAGAAGTTGGTTTTGGTGATTGAATGGATGGATGTTGTTAAGGATTTCTTTTGGGATGTGAAGAAGATCATTCTTGACACAGCTAGCTGTTAGAAGTGTATGTAGGAGGATGTTCTACAGGAAGATGATGGGAAGAGTTTCTGTTTGTGGCCATGAAGGTTTGTAGTGAGAGAAATATTTCTTGTAGTAGTTTGTTGCAGGTTGTGCATATCATTGTGGATATTTCCTTGGTACTACATGGTTACATTTTCTATGTGTTGTTATTGGTAAACGTGTGATGTCTTTGGATTACTCAGACAGTGGGAGTTCCTGTTGTGTTTGGTCTTTTTCGACTGGTTGGCACTTGGAGCTTGCATTCACTGTTGATGGGTTGGTTTTGGAGCAACATCAGTTTACTAATGCTTATACCTTTAAGGTATGTAAGATTGGATGTTATAGCATGAGCTGTGGGTGCTATTTTTAGTTGCGTGGGTTTATCAGTTGGATGGGAGCAATCAGTCTGATTATTGTTCTAACTGATGTTTTATATCTTGTTTCTGGAGAATGACTTCATTGTTGTGTTCTATTTGAAGCTTTGAAGTTGATATTGCTTCTGTATAGCATTTCAGCACAATTAAGTGGTAGCAGTATCTTGTTGGAGGTATCACTGGGATCTTTTGCTTGTGTACGTTGGAATGGTGCTTATACACCTTGGCTTTGTATCCCTCTTCCATAGGTGGCATGTTAGAAGATGAAAGGATTGTTGCTTGAATGGTGAACATCTTGGATGTTGGAGCATAATTCTTGATGGAGCATGAGAGCATGTCGAGATCTATGTGGTTTCCTGGAAGGCTGGGATCGGTTGTTTTGTTAGACAGTGAGTTGTAGTTGGATGCTTGGTCTTTGTTGCAAATTGTCTAATGGACTATTATCTATGGAATCATGTTGATTGGGTGTCTTGAGTATTGTAGGGTTTGAATTGGTGGAGCTAGTGTGGTCCTAGTTTTTGGTTGCTTTAAAGGTGCTTGTGTGATCTTTGTCAAGTGGGAGATTGTTGGAATTGTTGTCTCAATATCACAGGCTAGAACCTCTAGAAGAGAAAAGTCGGTGTGACATTTCTTTGGTCTAGCTGACTGGCAGTTTGGGAACCTTGTGAAATATTCTGGTTGCTGTGACCTTGCAGAAGTCTTGCCGAACGCTTTGAATTTGGAGTCTATCGTTGTGACATGAAGCAGTTGTTGTAACTTCTCACTGCGTGGAGATCTCTGGCCGACAAGCCATTCAATAGGGCGTCGGGGAGACTCATAGCAACCAGGGGCTTCAGAGTGACTTTAACACTCGGGAAGAAGTCCCAACAACATTGGAAGGTCTTGCCGATAGGGTTACACATTGAAGTCACTGGGATAACCTATGGCGGCTCAGTGAGAAGTCTTACTGAAAGTAACATGTCTCAACAATAGTGTTGGAGCTTTCAGGGAAACCCTTGTGTGATTAGTAAGAAGTCTTACTGATAGTGATTTGTCTCAGTGACAGTGTGGGATGTGGTCAACATGACTCTTGGTGAACAGTGATCATTGGAGTAACTCTCAGCACCTAGTGAAAGGTCTTGGTGAAGTCAAATGTCTTGCCGACTCAAGACATGGGCGCTCATTATGTGGTCTCAGCGAAAGACATAATGCCTTGCCGACTGTCGGTGTAACCTTAAAAGGCTTTGGTATGAGGTCTTGGCGAAAGTGGTAAGTCTAGCCGACAAGATAGACTCAGGGTGACTTAGAATTTGCAGGGTGATGTCTTGGCAAAGGGTGTTTGTCTTGCCGATGGGAATCTTGTTGTCGGTATGACTCTTTGGACTTTGGTATGACCTCTCACTGATTAGCGATGGTCTAGCCAATGCTTCTTGGATGTCGGTATGACTCTTGGCGATTGTTCGGAGTTAGCTCATTGTGATGTCTTGGCGAAAGATGATAGTCTTGCCAATGAGAACACTCTCGTCTATATGACTTGGAGACCTTAGTATAACCTCTTGGCGATAGTTGGATGTCTTAGCGATAGCATTGGCAGACGAGTTCAACTGGAGGTCGGTGAGAGGTCTCGCTGATAATGTCGATAATGAAACTCTTGCTGATAGATGGATGCCAATAGGAATACAATTGGTTTCGACATGACTTGAAGACTCGACGTGATCTCTTGGCGATAGCGATAATCTCACCAATGTGCATGCTGAGGTCGATGTAACTTGTGAGCTCAATGGAACCTCTTGCCGATGGAGATGACTCTTGGTGACAACGTGTAATCGGGACTTGTGGCATCGGGAAGACACTTCTAGTGTCTCACTGACATGCGACACAAGTTGATTATTTGTTGATCATTTGGGTGACTGTCCTACATGGTGTGACCTAGACGTATTATCTTCCATGCAAGGAAGTGGAAACATCTACGTTGCTGAGCTGGATGATTCGATAGTTGGAAACAAACCGTTTCATAGAGCCGAAGCCGAAGAGAAGAAAAAGAGAGCTAATGAGATAGAGAAGACACAGAGAGCTAACAGTGTGAAGGTCAAGAGGTTGGCTGTATGGCCGAGTGCCTTGAGGCCTAGATGGAGGAGAAGAGAGAGCTCTTGATCAAGAAGCATGTTTCTGATTTCTCTTAAGTTGAGCTGCACTGTATATGTGATGATATTGTAATAGTGCGAAGATTGTTGATTGTTTAGTTTGAGAGGGTGATCAGAAACTGTACAGGGAGATTTGTTGCTACCAGTTGTATCCAGAATGAATAAGATGAAATCTCTGAAAAGGCTAAGAGCCTAAAATTGTATTGTAACCATTTTGTTGCTGAATAATACAACGGCTCGATCTTTGGAGTGTGTGGTTTTTTATCTTCAAAAGGATTTTCCCCACGTAAATCTTTGTGTTCAGGTTTTCTGTTTCATCTTTCATGTCTGTTGGTTCGTAGTAGAATCTGTTAATGCTTGCTGTTGAATTTACATGAGTTTCTCTTAGATGGATCAATGTGGAAAATAAACTGTGTCTATTTCTACATTAGGACATAGTTGATCATGTCTTTGAGGTAACCTAATCGAATTAAAGTTACCGAAGGCACTACTGTTTGGAGTTTTCATAAGATACGCTCCACTAGATTTCCTTACAATGATTCCATAACTTCAAGGTGTGGAGTGGGAGATGTCTTCTTTGCTATAAGTCTTTGGAGAACTTCTGGAGTGAGAAACTTGAATACTCTAGGCTAAGATGGCATGGAACGATTGGATGAAGGATTAGGGGTTGGTAGGGGATTAGGGCTATGGATTGGGGGACTAGGATTAGATGGGGAAATGCGATTGGATGTAGGACTAGGAATAGATGGAGGATTAGGATTGGAGGGAGGGTTAAGGTAAGGATATTGGAATGATGAATTAGGATGGGAAGATGGATTGTAGTGAGGGTATTGGG
This sequence comes from Sequoia sempervirens, assembly GCA_007258455.2. Taxonomy (NCBI): domain Eukaryota; kingdom Viridiplantae; phylum Streptophyta; class Pinopsida; order Cupressales; family Cupressaceae; genus Sequoia; species Sequoia sempervirens. The sequence goes on along the minus strand of VDFB02018296.1, from coordinate 15,080,948 downwards.
ATGGTGGATTAGGATGGGAAGATTGAGGTGGCAGATTGAGATAGGGAAATGTGGATGTTAGATTAGGATAAGAAGATGTGGATGTTAGATTAGGATAGGTTGGTGTGGATGTTGGATTAGGATAGGAAGGTGTGGATGTTGGATTAGGATAAGAAGGTGTGGATGTAGGATTAGGGTGAGCAGATTGGTATGGAAGATTAGGGTAGTGGGTATATGTGGATGAAGGATTGAGATAGGAGGATGTGGATGAGGCATTAGGATAGGGGTATTCTGATGGCAGACTAGGATAAGAGGATGCATGTGTTGGATAAGAGGATGATGTAGATGAAGGATATGATGGATATGACGGATATCCCTTGTCAAAGGTAGCATAAGGAGTATGATTAGGCATGGATGAAGACATAAGAGGATAACTCAAAGGGGTGATTGGATTTTGGAAAGCGAGTGGAGAAAGCTTACTAGCAATGATAGTGTCAAGGGAATCTATGTCATATTCCTCTTGATCGGCAAGACTTTCATTATCATTGTCGACATAATTAGGGTTTCCCTTGACTAATATTGATGGAGGATAAGGATTCATGATGATGAAAGAATAAAGAGGATGGTTTAAAGACTTTGGATGGGAATGAACTAGAGCTCAAATTAGGATTTAGGTTAAGCTTAGATCAGGATTGTATTAAAGCTCAAATTAGGATGATTAAATGATGTGATGGGATCTATTCTGACGATCAACACCAAATCTACTTCAAGATGGAAGTAGATTGATTAGGTCGAAGGTGATGTGATTGGATTGGATTGGATTGGATTGGATAAGGTTGATTGATGATTGATAAGATCAACTGATGGATCATATAGGATGATGGAAGAGATTCTAAACCTTGTTTAGAGATTATCCTAGGTGACTTAGGATGCTGATTGATCAGATTAAGGGATAAATGGATGATTACGGCACCGAATCCACTTTGAGATTGAAAATGGATTGATTGGGTCGATAACAATAATGATTAACTTAGGATGGATGACAATCTTAAGCGGATTTTGATGATGATGATCAGATCAAATACTTAGGTCAATTTGGATAATAACCTGAAACAAAGTTCAGAGGATTTGTATGGGGAAAATGATGATTTGATTGGAGAATGGATGATAGAAATGGATGAACAAATACTGAAAATGAGCAAACGATTGATCTGGACAGATGAACGATTACTCAGAATGAGTTAATGACTGTTAAGAATAGATGAATGACTCTCAGAATGAGAAGACAAAAGCTCAGAATGAATGATAGATTACTCAGAACGAGTAGATGATTGATCGAGATTGTAGAACGAGAGTTTGAAATGATTGAAGGTGGTGTGAAATGGATGAACATTCACTCGGAACGAGTAAACAAATGATCAAAATAACAAAAAAAGAGTTTAGAATGGTGAAAGGAGGTTTGAAATGGATGAATGTTTACTCAGAACAAGTAAAAAAATGATCAGAACGACAGAACAAGAGTTCAGAATGATGAAGAACGAGAATTCAGAATGGATGGATGAAAGATCGAAACGAGTAAATGATTGATCGGAATGAATGAATGATTGCTTGGATTAGGAGGTTGAATTGTTGAATGGATGAAAGGATGAATAGGACAAAATTGAAGAAGATGGAGGGAGGGATCTTAAGATTTGTTTCGATATCCAAAGATCTTGACTGCTGATGGACTAAAGCTCAGATTAGGGTTTCAGTTAAGCTCAGATTGGGAGTAGATTAAATCTCAGATTAGGATTCATTTGAAGCCTAGAATGATTGGAGTATGTGATGGGATTGATTCTACAACAAATTCTGGGGTTTAAAGAACGTAAGGCTGTCAATCAGATTTTTCCAGATTTGACAATTTTCAAAAATTGTCAAATTTTGCCATTTTAGGAAACTTCACAAACATACTTTTGAGAGTTTAGTTTTTTCCAAAAAAATACCCAAAACTAAGATAGGATGAATTTCCAACTAACATCCCAAATTTGAGACATGCATTCTGAGTTACTAATGAAAATGATTTTTCAAAAACTGAAAAAAATATTAAATTGCAATTTTGAGGGTTAAGATGGAAGTTTGAGGCCCTGAAAATGTGGCAAAACGGGGTCCAAGGGATTTAAAGTCAATTGACAATCTACATGCCACCTCATAACGCAACCACCCGTAAAATTTCAGCTCAAACGAACACCCAAGTCAAAAGTTATGGCCTCCAGAAGTTTCGACACAAAAAATCAAAATTCGCAAAATGAAGTCTACGTGATTGGGATGCATGGTCTGATGTTGGATATGGAATCTCATGATGTTCTAAGTGGCACTTATGTGATTTTTGTGATGAAATGATAACTTTCAGAAAAGTGTTGATGACAGGCAAATGGGTGCTCGGAACAAATGAATGACTCTTAGAACGAGGGGAGGAATATTCAAAATAGATGAACGAGTGCTCAAAATTAGGATTGAATTGAAAGATATGATGGGATTGGTTCCACTGGTCCATTGGTTCATAGAGGGGCGACTATTCCCTCATAGAGGGGCAACTATGCCCTCACAGAGGGGCGACTATGCCCCCTTTTGGGGCGACTATGCCCCCTTTTGGGGCGACTATGCCCTCATAGAAGGGCAACCATGCCCTCACAAAAGGGTGACTATGCCCCCTTCTGGGGCGACTATGCCCTCACAGAAGGGAGACTATGCCCTCATAGAAGGGTGAATTTTCCCTTCTGGGGGAACTATGCCCGCACAGAGGGGTGAATTTTCCCTTTTGCAGGGCAGATTCGCCCCACTATGGGGCAAATTTGTCCCATTACTTTGTGGACTCTTTAAGTGGGTAATTAGGTTGTTAAAACAAAGAGACAGGCAATTGGAATGGGGTGTTAGATAATCAAATTGAAGAAATAGATGATTGGATTAGGAAAACGAATGATAGGAGTGGATGAACAAGCACTCGAAACTGGTAAATGATTGCTTAGAATGGATGAACGATTGAAAGCTCGAAATGAGTAAACAATTGATTAGAAAGGATGAACAACTCTTGGAATGAGGAGATGGATACTTTGAATGGATGAAAGATTACTCGAAACGAGTGAGCGGAAGATTGAAAGGGATGAAAGACTACTTAGTCTAACGAATGTTGGAATGGCTAAGCAAAGGTTTGGAATGGCCAAACAAATGTTTGAAATGATAAAATGAAAGTTTAAAATGATCAAACAAATATTTTAGAGGTTTAGAATGACAAAACAGAGGCTTGGAATGATTAGATAAAGGTTTGGAATGGTCAGACGATGATTTAGAGGCTAAATAGAGCTAAATGGGGCGATTTCAGTTGTTCAAGAGGGCAAATTCTCCCTTCTGTAGTAACCAGGAGGGCATAGTCGCCCTTCTGCAGTGAATCAGAGGGCGCATTCACCCTTATGTGGTAAATTAGAGGGTGCAGTCACCCTTCTGCAGTAAACCAGAGGGTGTAGTCACCCTTTTGGAGTGAACAGAGACTTGGTTTGATGAAAATGACTATGGAAAAGACTTTAAAATGACAATAATAAGGCCAATTTGTCAAAAAGTTTACTGGTTTCTCACAGGAAAACACTTTCAAGGAAACAAAATATTATGATTAGTGTTAAGGGTATGGTCAATGAGGTCTTAATCTAGGATGCAGAAGGTGTCTAGGGAGTCCTCAATATACTCTCAGTACGTGAGGCACAACCGTGAACACCAGCCCATCACAAGTGTGAGTTGAGAACCCTAGCGAGATACTAAAGGGCTTAGACCAACTCTTCACGTCTATCTAGGTATCACCCTAGCTTCGAAGCTCCGCCAATTACGACGCGACTGGATTGGGGTACAAATTTTGCTCTCCCCCCTTTTTATACCCTGCTAGTACACATGGTTGGAATTGTCCCTTGGGGTGATGAAATCCCTAAGCAGGTCCCACTAGAAAGAAAGCACTAATTGTTTCCAACTACTCCCCAGGCTCACACAAAGTGCAAGGGGAAAGTGAAAACAAACTAATGCCCCCTTTGGGTAACACAAAAAGATAGACACAACAAGCAATTAGTATTACTTCCCCTAATTAGACTATGTTCTTATATTAATGACAACAACAAGGATAGTTTTAAAAATCTGAGCTAATGGATGGCCCTACAAGAAAATGTTAGTTGTATTATCCCACGTTCCTCACCAATTACACAAGAATATGCTACAAAATGTTAGCAAAAACACAAATATCCTTGCAAGAAACAATGCTAGGGGGTTAGTACCTGAAAATAGCAAAAAATAGGAACAAAAACGAAGCTAAAATGATAGTTTTACCTTTAAAAATGTGTTGTTTTGGGACATATTCGCCCCTCTGCAGTGCTGAGGAAGGGCACAACCACCCTTTTGTAGTGACAGGAGGGTGCAGTCACCCTTCTGCAGTGACTAGGAGGGCGCAGTCGCCCTTCTGCAGTGACCATGAGGGCGTAGTCCCCCTTCTACAGTGAATGTTAGCACATAAAGTTCAACCAAGGGGCATAGTCGCTCTTCTGCAGAAAAATGTTAGCACAAAAAGTTCAACCAAGGGGTGTAGTCACCCTTCTACAAAAAAATGTTAGCATAGAAAGTTCAACCAAGGGGCGTAGTCGCCCTTTGTAGAAAAAGTGTTAGCATAGAAATTTCAACCAAGGGGCGTAGTCGCCCTTCTGTAGAAAATATTAGTAATCCAAAAATCCAAACAAGGGCGCAGTCGCCCTTTTGGAGTCACTAGGAGGGCATAGTCGCCCTTTTGTAGTCACCAGGAGGGTGTAGACACCCTTTTGTGGTCACCAAGAGGGCGTAGTCACCCTTTTGCAGTCACCAGGAGGGCGCAGTCGCCCTTCTGCAGTTACTAGGAGGGCGCAGTCACCCTTTTGCGATATATTCTTGCAAACAACTCAACAACAACAAACGTGAAATTGAGGAACCCACTTGTGAGTCGCACCGGGCGTGCTAGAAATGTGATATCCAAATGTTTTACCTATTCTAAGCAACTAAAATGCAATGAAAAAACACAAAGAAACACTTCAAGATTAGCCTAAGAAATTTGTAAATGCAAAGAGAAAAAGTGTAAAATGATTGCAAGTGGTTATACCTTCTCTTTGCAGCTGAAACTCCTTGGTTGGCCCTTGATTTTAGATTATTTTGTATGCTCCTTTTATGGCTCTTGATGTGGCTAAATGCAAGATTTAACTATATGCTTGGATGCAAATATAAATAGATGAAATTGATGGCTAGATGAGTGCACAAAATGGCAACATTTAGTTGCAAAATGGCTAAGTATTTCCACCAAAAAATGCCTTAGAGGAGGGGTATTTATAGAAGAATTTGAATTCTCTAGAGAATTCAATGGTTGAGATTTATCCAATAAGGCCAAGATGGAGGGCTAAGGTGAGTTGAAGACTCACAAGCCCTCACATCTTGACATGTGGAATGTGAGATGACTAAGGGTGAGATGATGTGTAGGTGATGTAGAAGGAGAGTACATGATGTGGAGGAAGGACATGTACCTTGGAAGTACATTAGGAGATGAGAAGATTCCTTGGGGGAATAAATGTGAATTAAAAATTCACATGCTTGGGAGAATCTAGTGGATAAGAGAGGGTCTCCAAAAAGGTGGGAGTTTGTCACATGTGACTTGATGTGACAAGTCAAAGATTCTAGAAGATGCATGGGAAAAGGGGATTCTAGGAGGAATAAAAATGAATTAAAAATTCACATGGGGAAGAAAGGAGCCTTGGATGAATAAAAATGAATTAAAAATTCCTTGGGGGATGGGGAGAGTTGACCAAGGTACTAATTAGGTTTAACTAATTAGTAATTAGAGGATAATTAGGGGTTAATGAGGATTAGAAGCCAAATTGCAAAAGTTAGAGGATGTGACACATCCTAATCAAGGATTAGGCATGTGCACATTCTTAATGAAGAGATTAGGAGATGGATTAGGATTAGATGAAAATTACATGTGAGGAATTAAATAAATGTAATATTTATTTAATTAATTTGATAAAAAGGGGATTAAGGAGGGTAAGGTATTTAATTATTAATTAAATACCTTAGGGATTTGGAAAAATTAAGGATATTAATTAAATAATTGTAATATTACTTAATTAACTCAGATAAGAGGATGTTTAAATGAAAAGTGATAAATTTGGATAAATTAAGTGTCCAAATTTGGATGTCTACAATTTGTTCTCAGCTTTCTTTTAAATAAATAAAAATAATATTTTATTTATTTCTCCTATGTTGGGCACCTAAATTAAATAATTTCATTTTTCTCCAACAACCTCTTTTTCTGTGCCAATCTTATCTTCTACTTCAAGTCTTTATCTATCCATGTCTTTCGTCTCTCAATTAACCTCCACCCGTGATTAAATTATTTTCTAATTTAATCTTGGCCCTTGATCATGATCCTTATTCTAGTCATTCACTTAACTCTCTCTATAAAAGGAGACCTTTCATCCATCCATTATCCAAGTATCATCAAGCCTACATGTTGTCAAGTCAATTCATCAATTATGAGGAATTCAAGAGCAAGATTCTCCATCAATTGTTGCAGTAATTCAAGATCCTTCATCATGGAAAGTCTCCAATTGCATTGTTTCATGCTTTATTATCTTATTTCATCATTTTGGTTGAATTACCTAAATGGGGTTTGACCAAGGCAAACCTCCAATCCCTAACAATCAACATTTTCTCTATCTTCCTTTGTGTGATTGCAGATTTAGGTGCTTGGATGGCTCAGACATGATTGAAGAATAGGTTTCAAACTTGTTGAAGTCATCTCCCTATTGGCAAGGTCAAAATCTACACAAAAAGTCACAGCCTCAGAAATTAGGGTTTCAGATCCAGACACTTGGAGGAATAGAAAGAGTAGGCTAAGAGCTACAGATTAGACTTACGAGTTTTCAAAAAATCTAAAGTGGACTCATATGCCATTAGTGGTGTATGAGTCCTACTGTTAGGCCTGAACATAGATTTTTGTAGTTCTAAGTACCCTTTTGTTTGAAACCTATTTCAGTAGAATTTCCCAAAAATGGGACTAAGTCGCCCAACTTGGCGTATGAGTCCCAGTGAGCTTCAATAGTGACTTATGCAGGATTCTAGAGCTCCTTTCCATCTCTTTCCAGTTTCCAAGTGCACACCTTTAATCTCATTCATTTCCATTATAGTTTGTTTACATTTATAGGTCATTTTGCATATCACATGTTTTCAAACATTTTGCATTTTCTAAGTTTTGCATTAGTAGTTAATCTCTTTTATCAATTTTTAGCATCTAGGACATTCCCCTTTGACAGATTTCAATCTCACTTGTATTGGAATCTCAAGGCATATTCTTGAGTGAGCCATCAAGGTTTTTGGGATTCCTCTCTCCTTTTAGCTACAAAACCCTAGAAGTGCAAGAGAGTCCCCCATCCCAAAATATATGGTTCAATAAGCTAGTTAATCTCCAATAAATCTAATCTTCCATGAATATTTTTCAATTCTTCATGGAGATTTCTATTTCCCTCTTCTTCCCAATATTACATTCCCAAAATAAAATTTCCACGGGTCTCCTCATGACCCCTCTCATCCTCTTTTTTGAATGCATCTTCGTCCACTTCAACAATTTCCTTAGAGACTCACATGTCCTTATGTAGTTACAAGATTGACTTGCAACAAAAATTCACACTCGTTTATCCTCTACCAAACAAAATTTTCTGCAAGACACACCTCACTATCTATGCACCTTCTACCCATCCTAAACCTCTATTGGAGGACGAAAAACTCACACACTTTGAAATTATCTTTCACATGTTTTCAATCATTGGAGGATGTTTTTACATCATCTTTTCTAGGAAACTTAACTTCAACACTTCCAACCAATCAACTCTTTCACCATGCCAACGATATTCTAGCTTTGATACCACATGATGGAGAGGCACTCCCTCTACTACTTTCACATACTCACAAAACCAAGATTATAGAGAGAGTAATTTCTACATTCAAATTGTTACACCCCAGTTGTGAAGTTACTATTTACAGTTACTACATAGGGTAAATATGAATGTAATGTGAATTCTTGAGATGAATAAATTATGATTGTACCTTGTTATCAATATGAATGTTATCTCATTTGATGTTTCCTTAGTTGATGTTATTCATGGTGAAATAATGCATATAAGTGAATGAAAGGTTATTGAATTATTATTATTCTAACTTTGGAGATGTTTATGTATATTGCATATGTTATGAACAATTCACTATCATATGCATGTGTTAGTGGATGTAGGTATGTGTTCATTCATGAAGGCAGAGGGGAAGTATCACTCAAGAGAAGATCTTGGTTGGGTAACCGGTAAAAGTAAACTATTTGAGCATATACACACACCACATTAGAATGATTGAGTTGAGTCAATTTGTGGGTAATAGGTAAGTCATCCTTCTGCATGCATTGGGTGATGTGTATCTATTTGAAAATTTAAGATCTTTTTTGTGTTATTATGATTATATTGACAAGTGGGATGTATGTGGAAGTATGTTTATATATATGCACATGCATGCCAATGAGATCTAACGACACGTATATGCATATGTATAGATGTACCACACATAAACACTTATCAATATGATGGTAATTGTGAATGGCTATATGTGAAATATATGTGAACATATATATATATGTATAGTATATATACGTATCCATATGTATATTGATACATGTGTACATTGGAAAATGGACATGCTCATATGGATGCATCGATATAGATATACCTACACATACGTGTACATAGAGGCATAGAAATACATACATACATACATACATATATATATATATAATGTGTTTATTAGATACTATTTTTCCTGTACGCATATATATATCAAATGTATGCTTACATTATTGGGTACGGAATATATATGTAAATATATATTAAAGGTTATATATATATATATAAATACATGTTAGTATTTAAATATATATATATGTATACAATATATATTTAACATATTATATATGTTATTTGAAATCAACTAACGCTTATTTAATTGAAGCCGATATATTAAAGGCTATTATAGTCAATAGAGACTATGTGAATAGAAGTCGATAATAGTCATTATTGATTGTCAAATGAAGTTGATTTAACAACTTATGACTATGAAGTGTAAACCAATTATCATTTTGGATGACATGTGATATGATTCATTGCATTATATTTAATATTTTTGTCTATAAAATGCTTGACTTGGTTGATGCCATTATTGAGACCAAGCTTGACTTTGTCCAATGTATTAAATTGCTCAAGTCGATTCATCCACCATATGGATTGATGAAAATTTGTTGTCATAAAATGGAATTTGAATGAGTTTAACCACACCAAATATGAAGGAAATGGAATTAGAAATGGTGCCACCTTTGAGTCTGAATTGTTGTAGATGCCTTCTCATTATGACAATTCGAATTAAGCTAATTGTTGTTGGAGAGGGATGCTTTGCTGTCTTTAGTTTGGATAAGCGATAACAAGCATGAGGATCTCTTCTTCTTTGTTATTTTACTTTTAATGATGTGTCTTGCATGCATGCTTGAGATGTCTTTTACAGTATATGCATTAGAGAATTTAGATTGTTTTGCAAAGGATGTTGAAACTATTATGTTGTTTTCATAATGTGTTTTTAAGTACTCCATAGTAGGAGATGGGTGTTTATCATAGGTATTATATACTAGGTATGATTGAACATGAAAAGCACATATGGTGTATTTAGCTAAGTTATTGATTTAACTAGGAAAGCTTGTCTTTATTCCTAGGAGAGATAATCCAGTATAGGAGGGAGTTTAAAGTACTTACATGTAATTAGGGTCATCCAAGTATATAGGTTATCTTTGGAATGATGGACTAGCCATATAAGGAAATACCTAACTTGTGTACTTACTAGTTAAGTAGGTTTATTCCAAGTAGATTAATATGGTTGTAGGTTATCTAGGATGATGGACTATCCATTGAAGGAAATACCTATGTGTAGCTTAAGATAGCCTTAAGTAAAATCGGGCCTGAGTAGTATGTGTGATAGATGACTTCATTTGAAGTATTGAATGAGAACACTTTGGCCAAAGTAGTGTGAATGTCTAAGACTCCACTCTAGTTTGTGTGACTACCGAGACTACATTGTTAGTTCACCGTGATCTAGTATTACATGCTAGATAGAGATTATGGGATTACAAGTTCTAGTTATGTAGGACACAACACTATGCTCAATTGGTTCTAGTTATCGGCTACTCTACCAATCTCTTCATCAAAGGAAAGTGCCATCTATTGAATGATAGATGTGTGGGGGACTGCATTATGAGTCCGTGGTTGGTGGAAAAACACTTGAGCGATGCTTCTCCTCCATATAAGGCAACAAAAAAACCAAGATTTGAAAGGAAGGATCTTGGACCATCTTACATCTATTTGTTCTAAAGCTCTTTGAGCTATGAATTTAAATGTATGCTTTCTTGCATTGATGTATTATATGAAATGAAAAGGAATTCATGTTGTAATATGTTATACATCTTGATTAGAATTTATCAATAAAGAAAATAATTTTTTTATTGCAATGGCTTGTTCTTAGCTCATTTACTCGTATGGTGAAAAATTAGAAATTTTTACCTCATTGAAGGGTTAGTACGTTACAAAAATCTAAAAATTATTTTAAAAAATATGTGCAACAATTATAGAATTTATTTAATACAACACAAGAACAAAATCTGCATAATTAAATTTATAACTCTTGGCTCTCAATAGCCATCCTCTACATATATGCATACTTTCCTTTGGCTCTACACAATCTCCCACATCTGGTCAATCATTGAACACTTTTGCACAACCATCTGCACACTCTCTTCTATCTGTAACACTCTTGCATAGCCTCTTAAGGCTTCCAATCTCTTTGTTCCTTTAAGTGCCTCAAACTTGCCTCTTTGCAAGTTTTCTCCTTCTAGCTGATCCTACTCTTCTCTTAGGCAATCTTTGTTCCTTCTTAGCACAACCTGTATATCTAGAAACATTTTAGTTATTTTTTTCTCCTATGTTTTCCTCTTTCCACACACACCATAGTGTGGCATAACTTTCTCTCCCTTTCTATCCACAAGTTTTAAGAACTTTATATGGGGCCATTTTCTCTTGGTTTATTTCCAAACTATCATGGCTCAAATCCACATTATTTTTCCTATGTTTTCTTCCACTAGCTACAACCTTCACATCTCCATATGTGATTGACTTGAATTTAATTAATGATTATTATGACCATACAACTATTCTACCCTCCTTGTTTGTTCTTTGGATTTACATTCTAGTCACCACACTCTATTTCACTTCATACATTTTAATTGCTTTCAAATCTTTATCTCCAACCATAGTCTACCCTCTTCATTTTCCTTTGCACATATATTCCTTTTAGCTGGCATTCACTCTTTTCCTCTTGCATGGCCTTTGAAGAATTTTCTCAATTCATTTTTTTATCTTTGTTCAAACCCATGACTCTCCTCCTATATTATCCTTGATCAACATTCACTTTATTATGGTGTGACTTCTCAATTGCATGGTATTATTTGACAAGAACCTCCTCTTCTTTTCATCATTCATTCTTCTGTCATCACCATTTTTCTCTTCCTATCATGGTATTTTATTTCCCTCCTCATTTGCATTTTACATTTCCTCTTTTCTTAGTGCCCCCCTCTCTCTGTCAACTGCACTGCCCTTTCACATTCTTATTTTTTGCTGCCACCCATGATATTTTAGTCATATTTATAATATGCCACGGCCTCCTCTTTTTGACTCTACATTTTTATTTTGGATTTCTCTATGAGATGTGACCCTTCATGTTCCTTTCTTCCACTTTCTCATTGCCAAGTCTTTCTCCCTTAGTTTTCACCTTTTCAACTTTCTATTCATACTACATTACCTTGTTATCATATTTTGCATATATTTTATTTTGCAACCTTTTAATTTCTTTTCCATTAGAAAGTAAACATCTCTACTACTTTGAGAAGATGTTAAATATGAATTGATGTTTGTAAATGACTCATACAAGGAGTTCTTTTGATCTTCCACATTGTCATCGGTACTCATTAAAATTAACATTGAAGTTAACCTTTATTGCCTTAAAAATCTTGCTTTAAAACTCCACCAACAATTTAGAGAAGAGTGATCATATTGATTGATAGAGTTGGGTTTCAACAAGTGAAAAAACTCAAAATTATCCAGTTTGCATGAAAATTGATGAGCATTCTCAACATGATGTCTCATGGACCTCTACAAAATGGTTTGGCTCCAACTCTCTAAACTATTGAGATTTTAAACTATATATAAATTAACGGACCTAAATAGAAAGTTTTAATATCTCCCAAATGATGAATGTTATGGCTAAAAAATATTTGTCATTAATTCACAACTATCATCAACCATCTTCTTATCAAAGGATTTGTAACCAAACCTCATAAATTGCTCCAAACATTTGTTTCACAGAAACTATCCTTTTATGAGTCAGGAATGGAAGTCTACAAAACTATAACTATTCAACCTCGACTGCATCTAATACTGAGAAATATCAAATAAAACCCCTAAAACATACATAAAATTGAAGTCAAACTTGAAACCTATTTTTGGGTGATGTCGATTGCTAGTTTTCCTGGATCCTCCTACATCAAACATGTCAGGTAGGAAGTTTGAGAGCATAAGATCACAAAAGTGGAGGTGAATGGTAGAACCATACTTTTAGATTACAAGAAATCTATTGTGAAATCCATTGTTGTGATAGGTGCACAAAAAAATATTTATTTTTCCTTCTCTTATAACATCTTCTTGAAACATTCATCATCCTCCTCCAACAAATCTGTATCCTTTTCTTTCTTCCTCTTGTGGACTCATATCCACCATGAACCATCCTCCTCCTCCAATGACTTCCTCTTCTCCTCATCTCCTTCATGGGATCCAACCCACCATTATTTGGCATCCTCCACCAAATGCATCTGTCTCTTTCAATCTATCATGGGATTTGACCATCCACAAACCAACCATCGCTGCCAAATCTCACCTACAACATCCTCTACAACTTATGCATAAAAATAGGTATTATGCGTACACCAATTTTCAATTACATTCTCTACTACACCCTTAGACAAATAAACATTTACTACTTCATAGAAATTGAGAATTTCCATCTACAAACTCTTTTCTTGCTCTACATCCTCTTCTACTTTCACCAAAGAAGCTAAAGAATAATCAAAACTAAATTCAAAATTAAAATCTACCTCACTATTGTTCACTATCCCAACATCTTTTTCCTCATCCTTCACTGCAACATTCACCTTCTCACCTCTAATGACAAGTTTTGCAAACCCCTCTTCATGTTTTTCCATCAATTCTCCTTCCAATAACTTGTTGATTCTTTCCATATCTTCTTTCAACAAAAAATAATCTTCATCTTCGCCACCCTATTTGTAAAACTTAGGACTCTCTATGTCTATAATTTCAACTCTGAAACCCAATTTTATTTCTTCATTTCCTACAAACAAATAACATTAAATAAAATATGATTTTCATCATTTTCCTCATTTACATTTGTTGGGGATTCTTTCACACCATTCTTCTTCCATCTTTCTTCTATCCACGGGCTACAACATTTCTTTTCTTTGATCATCCTTATACTATCCTCTTTCAAAGACATTTTCTTCTTCTCACATTTATCTTCAAATCTTATCTTGCTTATTTCATTCTCTTTATATTGGTTAATCTCAAATACATCTAATCTTACATGAATATTTTTCAATTCTTCATGGAAATTTCTAGTTCCCTCTTCTTCCTAATATTGTTTCTAGAACAAAATTCTCACGGGTCTCATCATGACCCCTCTCATCCTCTCTTTTGAATGCATCTTCTTCCACTTCAACAATTTCCTTAGGGACTCACATGTCCCTCTGTAGTTACAGGATTGACCTGCAAAAAAAAATCACTCTGACTTATCCTTTACCCAACAAAAGTTTCTAAAAGACACACATCACTATCTATGTGCCTTCTACCGAACCTTAATCTTTGTTGGAGGACAACAAACTCACAAACTATACAATTATGTTTCACATGTTTTTAATTATTGGAGGATGTTTTTACATCATATTTTCTAGGAAACTTAACTTCAACACTTGCAACCAATAAACTATTTCAAGCATACTTCTCTTCTCACCATGCCAACGATCTTCTAGCTTTGATACCACATGATGAAGAGGCACTTCCTCCACTACTTTCATAAAATCATAAAAACAAGATTATACAAAGAGTAATTTTTGCATTCAAATCTAAAAATTATATTCAACAATGTGTGCAACAATTACAAAATTTAATCTATTTCTCATCCTTAGCTTTTTTTGAAATGAGTGGTGTGTGGGATGATGGACTTGGGAAAGAATCTCCTAGTTCCCATCCTCTGGTGTGAGATGATTCTAGAACTTCTATTGGGTACGATGTGTCTCCCACTAGTAATCATGGGCCTCCTCGGTCACCACCTATCTCTTCTGGTCTGCTAAAGGTACCCCAACCACCAAACTAGAAAGATATTTTTGTGCGAAGAAAAAAGGAATGTATGGTTGGGGATGGGGTCCATATTCTACATTCAGATGAGGGAAACACTATAAAAATAAAGGAACCTTTCATTGATCATTCATTGACCAAAATGGAAAACTCTCTTATTGATAGGTTTGTGGGCAAGTAGCCTAACATTGAGTCTATTCATAAGTAGGCTTCTTCTCGCTAGGCTGTTAAAGGTTCTTTTTCCACTTTGTCTCTCCCTAAGGACCTATTCTACTTCTGATTCTCCCTTTAGGAGGATTTCTTGTCTACCCTAACCGAGGGTCCTTGGTTCTTTGGTAAGTAGTGTCTTGCTCTGTGTAGGTGGAGACTGAGCCTTGATCCTTCTACTCACTTAGTGATCATGCTTCCAACCTGGGTTTCACTCTCAAGCCTCCCCTTGGAATTTTGGGACAAGGAGATTATTGTAGGATTTTCCAACTCCTTTGGAAATTTTATCTCTTTGGATTGTGTCACGAAGGAACAAACCAGGATGGTGTTTTCTCATTTCTACGTCAGCATTGAACCAAATAAATCTCTCTTGACCTTAGTTATTCTTGAATTCAGGCTTGGTAAGTGGTCTCAAGCCATTGGATATGAAAACTCTACTCTATTTTTTCAAATTTTTTCTTCTATTAGACATTTTTGCAATGACTATTCTAAAGGTTTGCTTAAGGTTTCACCCCCCTTGGTTAAGGGCAAGAATATAGCTCCTTAGTCTCCTAGGCTAGAGGCTTGTAGCTCCCCATCTAAACCAGTGTTAGTGTTGACCTTACCAACTATTCCTAAGCTTCTACCCTTGGTCCCTAATCAGACTTGTGAGTTTGACCTCCCTAATTTTTCAGTCCTCTCCCCCTCTTTAGTGTCTAAGCATATTAAGCTTGCTCCTTCTGCCCTAAATCCCCTTTCTCCACTTTTCTCCAGTCCATTTTGGTGGACCACAACATTTCCTCAAGGACTCCTCTCTATTGGAAGATAGCCTAGTGGTATCCTCCTCTGTTCAAACCTCGAACCCCTTATTAGATGTTGTCCTTTGAGAGAAGTTGGTAGATGTCCTTGCTATGATCCCTAAATTTGTGGTGTCTTCTCCTAATTTGGTTATCCCTTGTGTGAATCCTTTTATTCTCAAAATCATCTTAGGTTTAGATGGTCAACACAACTCTCCCAAGTTGGCTAGCCCAATAAGATCAACAAATGTTGGGACCAGTTCTAAGGTCGGGAGAAAGTTAGCTAAAACTACTAGACAAAAGAATATGGTGAGATATTACTAACAAAAATTAGGCGACTTTGGAGCAGATTGGCTCCAGACGTAATAAGAAATACTAATCCTCTCATGGAATATTTGAGGGCTAAATAGCCTTCATAAGAAGCATATTGTCAAAGATCTTATTAAAGAGTTCAAGCCTAATGTTCTCGTTTTAGAAGAAACTAAGATGATTGCTATTGAGTTTGATAAATCTAGCAATTTTATTTGGCCCGATACACTCCACTTGGTGGTTGATACAGAAGGGGCCTCGGGTGGGCTAGTTACAATGTGGAAACCTTTCCTCAAGGGCTCCTTGATTTCTAAGGACAAAAATATTATCAATGCCTATTTCTCTCAATGTTTCAATCTTCTAGAATGGGTCCTTTCCAATGTCTATGCACCAAATAATGTGGTTCTAAGGAGGAATACTTGGTTTGACTTTTTGGCTTGTAGGAGCACCTTTCTACATAGTAACTAGATGGTGATGGGTGACTTAAATACTCCCCTATTCCCCTCCAAGAAGTTGGGTGGTATTATGGATTTGATAGACAATATGCTGGACCTTAATACCTTCCTACATGATGGTGGCCTATCTGACTTAGACCTTGAGGGAATTTCTTTCACTTGGTCAAATAAACATATTAGGGATAATCTTATTCAGGTAAGGCTCAATAGATGTTCGATGTCCTCCAACTAGGATATGTCCTCCATTTCTTTGTCTTCTCTCTATTAAAGATTGGCTCTGATCATACCCCATTGCTTCTTTGATGGAACACCCCTTCCTTATGGCCAAGTTCCCCTTCCTGTTTGAGCTAATGTGATCATATCATCCATAGTTCATATACCTCCTTTCTAAGTGGTGGAGTATAAGGGCTTGTGGTTCTACTATATTTAATTTGGATTTCAAACTTAAAGCTCTCAAAGTCATTCTGAAAGAATGGAGTAGGAGTTGCTTTGGTAATTTTTTGGCCATAGAAAATATCTTAAAGGTCAACTTCTAGAAATCTCCAAATGGATATGGAATCAGGTGCCCAAGTGGATTTGGCCAATAAGGAAAATAATTTCTTAAGTGATCTTCATAACATTATTGAGAAGGAAGATGTTTACTAGAAGCAGAGGACTAGAAATCAATGCCTCTGTAAGGGGGATAAAAACACCAGGTTCTTTCATATGATGACTTCTAGGAACAAGAAGAGGAATACCAATTTGAGTTAGTTTCTAATGATTTGGTTCCTTGCTATCTTCTGAGGAAGATTTGGCTTGTGTTGGCATTTCTTACTTTCATAACCTCCCCAATCTAGCTATGACAGTTTCTCTAGATGGCAACCTCCTTGATGTTATTCCCCTTTCCTTATCCCCACAATATGTTTTGCTTATAGAAATATGTGATTTAGCTAATGAGATCTTGGAGGTTATTTTCTCCCTTAGCCCCTTTAAGGCCTCAGGTCCTAATGGTTTCCCACCTTTCTTCTTTTAAAAGTTCTAGGATGTCATCGAGAAGGATGTTACCTCTATTGTTATGGAATTCATCTCTTCTGGAAATATTCTAAAGGAATTCAATAATACTTTTATTGTTTTCATCCCCAAACATTTTGGGGCTAATAGATTGTCTAATTTCTACCCCATTAGTCTTTGCAATATGTTCTATAAAATCTTCTCTAAATTGTTGGTCAGCTGCATTAAACCCTCTTTGGACAAATTGATCCATCCTGCTTAAGAAGGTTTTGTTTCAAGGAAAAAAATCATGGATGTTGTCATGCTAGTCTATGAAACCCTCCACTCCATGGGAAAAATAAAAAAAGAAAGTATCAATTTTAAGCTAGATATATCTAAAGCTTATGACAAAGTGTCTTGGAATTTTCTATTTTTTGTCTTATGAAGGTTCGAGTTCTCTGGTAAAATCTTGAAACTCTTTCAAGGGTGTGTTACCTCTTCCAAGTTTTCTATGGTTATCACTGGTACTCTGTAGGGGATTTTCTTGGTGTCTGGTGGTATCCATCAAGGGGGTTCCTTGTTCCCTTACCTGTTCATCCTAATGGGTGCAGTTCTTGGTCGCAACATTGAGCGTAAAGTTTTGAATGAAACCTTGGCTGGTTGTGCACCCTCCTCTGTTTCTCAATCGATTTCTCATCAATAATTTGTTGACGATACAATCCTTTTTGGGGAAGCCTCTATTGTGGAGGCTAAGGGGTGGATCAATGTTCTTAAAAAAATTTCTACAACCTCTAGCTAATGTATTCATTTTACTAAAAGTGGAATTTTATTTCTTAATGTTGACCCTTAACTTATAACCTAGATATCAAGAATCCTTAATTATGAGATACTTCCCCTTCCATCAATTTACCTGGGAATTCCTCTCACTATTGGTAAGGTGGAAATTTTTTTTGGTCTAACTTGAAAGATTTCAAAGAAAGCTGGTGGTGTGGAAGGGTTCCCTCCTTAGCAACACTAGTAAGCTTCTCCATCTTAAGTCCACTCTCCAAAGTTTAGATGTGTATCTTATGTCTTTTTTTTTCATGCCCACTTTTTGGTATGAGAAACTTAAGAAAATTTAGTGAAGATTCCTTTGGTTGGGTATTGAAGAGAGGAGCTACTTCTCTTTGGTGAATTGAGATACCATATTATCTAGAAAATGATATGGAGGCCTTGACTTGAGAATGACCAGGAAAATGAACATGGCCCTCACATTTAAAATCACTTGGAAGCTTTTGAATAAATAGGTGGAATGGATTTCTATCCTAAAGGATAAGTATCAACATGGTAGAGATTGTCTCTACCTTCTTGATAATTTTGTTCTTCCTTCAGGATCCGTAATTTGGAATAACCTCCTCAAAATTAGGAATTTTCTTTCCTTGGGTTCTTTCTAGCAGGTCTAGTCCAATACCTTAGTTTCCTTTTGGGATGAAAGATGGCTTTCCTCGTAGGCTCTTGGTTTACATATGATTCTTTCCATCATGAAGTTAGACCTCTATGCTAGATTGGGGTATAAGGTCTTTCATTACTTGGACCTTACCTTGGTTCTGCCTCACTGGAAGAATGATCCCAATTGGTTTGATTCCCCCTTTCACTTGATTGCTGAAGAGATCCTCAACACTATTAATAAACACATGTTCTTTAACTCCAGTTTTTCAGATTCCCTAGTTTGGGTGGAATAAATAAGGATGGGGACTACTCTATTAAGTCTAGATTAAACATTCTATCTAGTGCCTGGGATCCTCATTTTAAGTCCAAATGAAGATGTGGAGGAATAATTCTCTACCCAAAGTTAAATTATTTTGGTGGACTTCCTGTCATAAATGGTGTAATGACAGAAAAAAGGTCCCCCTAACTTGGCCTTGCTTTAGTGTTGTAATATGCCTAACATATTCACATTAGGTCTTGGGCCCTTGTGAACTAAATGAGCATATTAGTGCCTTGTTTGGAGTGTTGTAAAGTGTTGTAACACATTTTCACACTTTTCTCAGGTTTTATTTAATAATTAGGCTTATTTGTGCTTTAATTGGCCTTATTTTGCATCCACAAGCCCCATTTAATGCATCTTTTCGAGGATGATCCTGAAACAAATCAATACCCAACCATAATTCAAGTGTTTTCAACTTGTGTGGCCCAGATTTACTGATATGGGACTCATTCACCACCTTGGTCGAATGAGTCCCACCTAGATTTTTGGGTCTTGAACTTGGTTTCACACCTTTCTAAGCATTTTTAAAAATGGTCCCAAAAATTATGCCTAGTGGGACTCATTCGCCACCTTGGGAAAAAGAGTCCTATTTGGCCCAAAATCAAAATTAATTCAAATTTTTGGTGGGATTTTATCTTCCCAGATCTGATGTCAACTTGTAGTGTTGTAATTTCAAGAATTTTTGCATAATTAAGTATAAATACAAGTTTCTTTCACTCATTTTCACCCCAAGCATTCAAGTTTTTACAAGAGCATTCAAGATCATTCAAGGGAAAATTATCAAGCATTTTAGAGTAGCATTCAATCATCAAGCATCATGTTTGTTTTTGAGCTAACAATTGTGATGTAGGGTTTATGATTCAAGCTAGCATTTTATTCAAGATCCATCACCTTCAAGCAAGAGTCAAGATTTACATCCATTTTTTAGATCCATCTCAAACATGTTTGCAACATCTTATTGATAGGGTTTGGTGAGTTGCAACATCTTGTTTTGTTCATTCATCATTCTCCATTCCTATTTCATTCTATTTCAAGGTTTGATTACCAAAATAAGGTTTGACCAAGGTAAACCCCTATCCACTAACAAAACAAAAAATTTCCCTTTCTTTAGTGTGTGATTTGTAGGTTGAGATTGAAGATGTAGACACCTAAATTTAATCACTTCCATATGATTAAATTTGTTGCATTCACGTCTATCATATTAATATTAATTTATTAAATTAATATTACACCCTTTGTCCCATAAAGTACTTAATTTAATAATTAATACTTTATCGTTTACCCTTATTCCTCTCTAAATTAAATAAATAGACTAATTTATTTAATTTAGTCATTCTGCCTCTTTTTGATTTAAAAATCAATTTAAAATTCCTCACTTTCTCTCTCCTTGTCACATCCTCCAACATTTGCCACTTGCCTCTAACCTTCTGTTAATTAACCTAATCCAATATTTGCACAACCTTAACCAAAATCATTAACTAAATTTAGCACCTCTTTTTGGTCAATTCTTCCATTTTTCCTTTTTGATGTTAACCCTCTCTCCTATGTGAATTTTTAATTCACATTTATTTGCTCTAGACTCCCCTCCTTTAAATGTGAATTTTTAATTCACATTCCATTCTCCCAAGTCTTCTAGAACCTTGGACTTGTCACAATCTCCATATGTGACCAAGTCCCACCTTTTTGGAGCCCACCTTTTATCCTCTAGATCATCTTATGAATGTGAATTTTTAATTCACATTTATCCTCCCAACCACCTTTCCTTTTCCTATGTAGATTTTTGAGGAATTCTAAAATTCCTCAAAAGTCCCTTTCACTCCCACTTGGGGACAAGAAATCCCTTTTTGTGGAAATCCTCTCATCCCCCAAGGTGCATGTCCTTTTCCACCTCATGTACCTTTTTGACAACTCTCATCTCCACCTCATATCCTCTTGTCCACTTCACCCTCCACATGTCAAGATGTGAGGGCTTGTGGGTTCTCAACCCACCATAGCCCTTCATCTTGGCCTTGTTGGATCAATCTTGACCCTTGAATTCTCTAGAGAATTCAAATTCTTCTATAAATACCCCCTCCTCAAGGGCATTTCCAACACTTAGCTATCTTGCATCCTTATGCTGTCATTTTGCATTCTCAACACTTCTTCATTTTGAGCAACTACATGCTGCCCATTTGCTTTCTCAACACTTTGCACTCTCATAACTACATGCTGTCCATTTGAATCCTCAAGCCTTTTTCAATCATTCAACCATCTTTGTTCATCATTTTGCATATTGAAGCTTGCATTTTAGTCATTCAATCCATCATCTAAGGAGCACACAACCAATCCAAGCAAGGGCCAATCAAAGAGGTATCAACAACAAGGGAGGTAAAAGTATTTGTGTTTTATCTTATTTGCATTCCTTTTCGTTGAACCACTCTTTTGGCTAATCTTGAGGTGTCCTTGGTATTTTGTTATTCATGTTTCTTAGT
>VDFB02018296.1:15047886-15059353 GCA_007258455.2 Sequoia sempervirens | reverse complement strand
TATGTGAGATGGATTTGACTTAATCTTTTCACTAGAAACAATAGTTACCAAGATGGAGGCCTTTCTTCTATAAATTATCTATAGTGATAATCCATTTGAAATGATGAAAAAGTGGATAGTGCTATCGTATGGTTTTAAGATATAGAGCACAGCCACTTCCCAATTTCATTCAAGGATAACCCTAGAGATCTCAATGCAAAGGAGAAAGAGATATTTTAATAGGGTTGTTCTAGGGGCTGAATGTAAACTAATAAGGGGTTCACTACCAAGTAAGAACTTGGAATGACTAATGCAATGCAAATTTTAATGTAAGATGAAATGCAAAACCCTAGTATGATGCAAAGCTTCACTAAATGACCTAGAAATGCAAATGAAACAAAACAAAAAACTACATAATGGAATGTGTGCACCTGCAAATCTGAAGATGGTTGACTAGAGCTCTAAAATTTTAGTAATTTTGATTTTAATGTTGAGTGGGACTCATTCACCAAGCTAGGCAAATCAGTTCAAAATATGGATTTCTATGCAGGAATAGGAATCTGCCAAATGGGTATTTGAATTTGCAAAAGTATGAATTTTGACCAAAACTAGGACTCGTTCGCTAGAAGTGGAAAATCAGTCTAGTTAGGTTTTTCTAAAACTTTAGGATTTAAATCTTCTCTTCTTAGTCTGTTCAATATGCTTCTTTAAGTTTTTGGATCTAAATCTCTAAAAAATAGCCTATAGTTGTTCTCCAATGTTCTCCAAAGCTTAATGACAACTTTGACAACTTTATGCACTTTGACAAATTTCTCAAATCATGTTCTTCAATGTTTCTTCAATCTCAACCTACAAATCACACACTAAAGAGAAGGAAGAATGTTGTTTTGTTAGTGGATAGGGGTTTACCTTGGTCAAACCCTATTTTGGTAATCAAACCTTGAAATAGAATGAAATAGGAATGGAGAATTATGAATGAAAAAAACAAGATGTTTTAACTCACCAAACCCTATCAATAAGATGTTGCAAACAAGTGTGAGATAGCTCTAATGGATGTAGATCTTGACTCTTGCTTGAAGGTGATGGATCTTGAATAAAATGCTAGCTTGAATCATAAATCCTACATCACAATTGTTAGCTCAAAAACAAACATGATGCATAAGATCTTTGACATGATACTTGATGCTTGAATGCTACTCTAAAATGCTTGATAATCTATCCTTGAATGCTCTTGAATTTTCTTGTAAACATGTGAATGGTCTTGTGAAATCAAAATTTCTATATGCATGAATACTTGAATGCTTGGGGTGAAAATGAGTGAAAGAAACTTGTATTTATACTCAATTATGCAAAAATTCCTGAAATTGCAACACTACAAGCCAACATCGAATCTAGGAGGATAAAATCCTACCAAAATTTTGAATTAATTTTGATTTTGGGCCAAACGGGACCCATTCGCCCAAGGTGGAAAATGAGTCCCACCAGGAATAATTTTTGGGACCATTTTTAAAAATGCTTAGAAAGGTGTGAAACTAGGTTTGGGACCCAAAAATATAGGTGGGATTCATTTTCTCGAGGTGGAAAATGATTCCTAGACCACTAAATTTGGGCCACACAAGATGAAAACACCTAAATTATGATTGGGTATTGATTTGTGTTAGGATCATCATTGAAAAGATGCATTAAATGGGGCTTGTGGATGCAAAATAAGGCCAATTAAAGCATAAAGAAGCCTAATTATTAAATAAAACCCTAGAAAAGTGTGAAAGTGTGTTACAACACTTTACAACACTCCAAACAAGGCACCAATAAGCTCATTTAGTTGACAAGGGCACAAGACCTAATGTGAATATGTTAGGCATATTACAACACTAAATCAAGGCCAAGTTAGGGAGCCTTTTTTCGTCATTACATCTAGCCCCCACTTTAGTGAGAGGGGGAACTTGCTTCCAACTCAAACTAAAGTAGACCAAATGCACCAATTCCAGTAAGATAAGATGAGCATGATCAAGAGGGGTTTAAATGCACCAACGCTAGTAAGATAGGACAGTTATGATCAAGAGGGTTGTGCACCCCCAAGACCAAGATCCTATGGCAAACCAACATAAGCACAAGAGAACATACATGAAAATGATATAAAGAGCAATAGCAAGGCATAAGCATGCATTGTCAAAGACATAAAGAAAATGAAACAAAATGAAAAGGAAAAGAGGTGGATCAAGCTTCAACTATTTGTCCAACATGATGTGGATCAGATCTAGGTTGTTTTTCCAAAAATGCATACTCACTCTAAGGCAATGGAACTCTAGGTTGTCTGTTGGGTGAGAATTCCAAGAAGGTGAGACACATATACTCACTACTAGTATGTGCTCACACACACATGTGAGTGGCAAAGGGAAATTCATGCCCTCGTTCGCCTTCCCGTCAAACCATACCAAAGTTATACCTCCTGATAACTTTGATAAGGCGCCATGCAACAAATGGTTTTCTAGCTTCATAAGACAAGCAAAAATTTGTATGCTTGGAGCTCATGAACAAACAAGATGGCTCCACAGGAATGCAAGTTGTTTTATGCAAGGTGGCCATATAACTAATGCAAAATGTAAAGAACATTCAAAGAAGTCTTACTTAGTTCATGTGAGGTATTAACTTAGGGAACATTGTGCCTAATGTCTCCAAGAGAGGACCAATCAAAGAATAAAAAATTCACAACTTAGGGGATGTAGTTTGTTGCATCAAGCGACTAAGAGGAATGTTAATATGCTAAGATAGATCACACTCTTGAAGGAAATTATACCCAATGTCATCCACAAAGTAAAAAATGCATCGTATAAAATAAAAATACTGCACCATGAACCATGAAAAAGAAAAATGAAAAGAATAATGCCAATGTATGCCCCCACTTTAAAGAAATTTCTAAACACCATATTGTGAGCAATTACTTTAAAGTAGCAAATGATAAGTGAAAACAAAAAAGAAGACATGAGAGCTAACTTGGAAATCCCTATTCCAAGTCATATGTTTCCAAATAAAGCTATGTCATGCAAAATAAAAAGGGAAAAGGGGTTACCTCCAAAAATGAAAATCCAAACCAATAAGGTATCTATGGATTTGGGGTTAGTATGTACTTGCTATAATGTTTTTAGAGAGCTCAGAACTGTCATCATTCCCCAAATACTCATAGAACTAGAAGAATGACACAAAGGGAGTGAAAACAAAGAAAAACCTTTTGGTTCAAGATGGAAGAGACATGAATGCCTCGACACCTTGTGTCATCCCCAAAATGAAAACACAAGACAAATGAAAAAGATAAAGCAAAATCAAATGAAAATCCTTTTGGGTCAACATGGAAGAGACATGAATGTATCGACACCTTGCATCATCCCCAAAAGGAAAACACAAGACAAAGAAAAGACAAAATATTTATGACATATAGAAGAATGAAGATACAAATAGAGGAATGTCACAAAGGGAGAGAACATCAAATAGAATGTCACACCGGATCAGAGTGCGCACATGCAATCACACAAAAGAAAAAGAAATAATGCAAAGAAACTAGTAAGGCACATGCAATTCAACCTAAAGAAAGTTGTATGCATCCCAATCATGTTCATTATATACAGAAGGAAAAAAACTAGCCAAAGGGACAATGGAAAGTTACAAACTAGGGCCATCACTCTAGGTTCAACATTCTTCTTAGGAGAGTTGTCGTTTAAGCTCATGGAAGAGGAAAACAATGTATTAAATTCATTATGCACCTCTTAGTAAATTTTAGTAATCTCTTCATCATCATCTAAGTTAATCACAATAGGATGTTGAATTATAATGTCTAAGGAAGGGTTCAACTCTTGTTGTGATTGTATTATAAGATCTTTTTGTTTTGGTGAAGGGAGAGGCTTGTCATGCATTGCTTTAGTCAAGTTTGGATTTTAATTTTCTTTGTTTAATTCTTCGTGTAATCTATGAGCAAGGGCATGACGTCTACACCTAGATGCTCTCTAGCACCTATGTTTCTTTTACTTCTATTTTCAAGTTGTATTTGTGTAGGAGAAGTTGATCACCATGTCCCCGATTTGGAGAAATAAGGAGAAATCATTAGGTTAATTATTTGTAAGGTTTTCCAATGTAAGGTTTGGTTTTCTAGCGTCTCGTTTGGTTTTTCCAACATTTGGTTTTCCAGTGTCTGGTTTGGT
Organism: Sequoia sempervirens; assembly: GCA_007258455.2. Lineage (NCBI taxonomy): Eukaryota > Viridiplantae > Streptophyta > Pinopsida > Cupressales > Cupressaceae > Sequoia > Sequoia sempervirens. The sequence continues at coordinate 15,055,181 of VDFB02018296.1, read as the reverse complement.
TTTCCAACGTTCAGTTTTCTAGCATCCGGTTTGGTTTTCCAACATTTGGTTTTCTAGCATCTAGTTTGGTTTTCCAACATTTGGTTTTCTAGCATCTGGTTGGTTTTCCAACGTTTGGTTTTCCAACATGGTGGCCTTATATTTAATTAATTCAATAAAGTGACTAAAACAAATATTACATTATAAAGTTAATGAAATAAAATAATACTTTATTCTAGAAGCTTCTTGGAGACCTTATGAGAAATCTATTTAAGAAGTTGTTGGCTAAGCATTTGGATATACTTGATTTGGAATTCATTACTCTTAAACCTGCATGGTAAGAAGCTGAGTTGAATGCTTAGCAATTTTTCTAAGGGTTTGAAGACTCTAAGGCACCAGTTTTGGTTGTGAAATATCAACCCTAGATGAAGTGGAGAGAAGGAGATATTTTAGTCTTCTTCATTGTGAAAAATTTAGTGGCCAAGGGCCAAATTTGAAGGGTACAATTTGGAAATCATTGAAGAATCATTTTCAAGTTTTGGTAGCATTGATTGGGATAATTTTGGATTGGAGGATATTGGTGATTGGATTGTAATTTTAATGCTTGCTTCATATTAAGTTTGTTTCCTATATCTCAAACTTTCATGGAGGTCGACTAGCTTTGAGGAAAGCACGTATTTATTGTTTACTCCTTCTTGAGACATCATATTTTTTTGAGCACTTGAGGGGTCAATTGCATGTGCTTGGGAAATCATTTCAAGGGAAACATGGAGGATTTTAGGGGCTGCTTTAATTTATTCTTGCATCTTCAACCTTGCAGCATGGGTGGCACTCTTGGAGGGGAACGATTCCTTGTTTGGAGGCTTCAACAAATACTAGAAAAATTCATGTGTGACTTCCATTCCATTTTCAATTCATTCTACCTTCTTATATCAAGTTCTCTATTTTATTTCCTTGTATATGAGCATTGTAAAGTTTGAGGACCAGTCTAAAAATAAGTTGCAGGTTTACTATCAATTGTATAGGCATGAACATAGTGGAAAATAAGTCCTTTTGATGAGCTTTGTAATCTGATTTTGCACTCAAAAAATGATCGTACCAATAAAATCATAAAAATCATAAAATCATTACTTACATTGCAAAATACCAAAAATAACTTCAATCATCAAGTACAGATTTCACTTGGAAAGTGTTTGAAAAAATTCCCAAGGTTCAAATCAGCAAGTTTAAGGTCAAATTTAGCAAGGGACATTACATTGATCAAACATACGTTTCTTTTCTTCCCCAAGGGGGGGAATGGAAGGAACCATGAAACTTTTTTCAACCACTTTCTCTTTGACTTTGTAGACTTGTTTTGTTCTAGGAGGCATGATGGGATTGTTTTCGTTATCTCTTGGTCTTTTTTAGAAATTAGGTGAAGGTTATGTATTAGGTTTGCCTTGGTTGTTTGGAATTTCTTTAGGCTCAATCATGGTTTCGTCAAGGATGGTAGGTTTGGTGGTAGGTTGAGGCATGTTTCCAAGGGACAATTCTATTTATTTCTTTGCCTTGAACTTCTGATAGGACAAGAAAAAGAAGTCTTCTTGTGGTTTTATGAGTTCTATAGGCTAGAGCCAAAATAAATCTAAGGAAAAGTTACCTTTGGAGGACAATGGATTAAAGCCACTGTGATGGATGGTGAAAATTTCATTGTCAAAGGAAAGGGAAACTTTAAGCATTTATGTACAACTAAAGGGACTGCTTTTATAGAGCATAGTCATGGATAGCCTATCTTCACATGAAATTGGTTTGACTATGGGATAATGGAGAATGAGATATCTACTATTTTTGGTCCTATTTGTAAAGGAAGGGTAATGATCCCATTGTAGGCCAAGTGAAACTATTCTGCGTCTCGATCCATGCTTTTGGTTTATCATATATGTCTTGATGGAGCTCATGCAAAAGTAAGAATTCCTCGATGATCACATTCTCTCCATAGACAAGATCTATTAGTATCCCATTAGTGGGATTTTTATAGATGCATTCGGCTATGTAAAGAGGACCATCGGGTGCGTGTTTAAGTATATCTTTAGAGGAGAAATAAATGTCAAGAGGTTTTTTTAGTTTTTCCCTTATGAGGAATGACATCTATCACTCCTACCATGTCATCCATAGGATTATTATCTATAGAATCATGTTGAATAGAATCATTATTGTCATCATTTGTATCAACATTCATCACATCATTCTTTGTAGTTTCACTAGCTTTGACAAATGAAATGTTATGATTAGGCATAGGGTTGGTAAAAAAAATTAAGTTTTGGTTAGGAGGGGCAACAAACTTATTTCTTTGATCACTAACACCTCCAATAGAAAGACAACCAGAATCAATGAGGTCTTGCACAAGATGTTTAAGACACTTACAATGTTCCATATCATGAGTTTGGTCTATGGCTTACAGGTAATGGTTTACTAGGATCGGGTTGTTTAACAGGAGGCAAGGTAATCATCTTTTGTTTTAAGATTTGTGTCATTGTATTGTGAAGGGTATCAGGTAAGGAAGTGAATTGTCTTTTTGGGTCCCCATAGTTGAAGGGTATCATGGATTTAACAACAACTACTTGGTTATTAGTAGTTTGATTTGTTTGTTGAGGGGGATTAAATTGAAGGAAACCTTTATTCTATTTTCTAAAAGGTTGGGAATTGTTTTGGTTTGTGGACTCGGATTTCTCAATTTGATTAGAAGTGGAATTTTCATCACGACTACTAACTAAATTTTGATAATCATGGAGGGTAGTACACAGATGCATAAAGGAGGGTAATTTCATCATGGTAAGCTTCTCTTGTATCTTGCTTTACAAATTTTCTATGAACATCTTTTGAAGGTGAGGATCAGGAATCTTGACATCAATTTGGGAATAAAGTGATTGATATCATGAGATAAAGTCATTTATTTTTTCTTCTTTTTTCTTGCATCTCATCAAATCGGCCAAGGTCATCTTAGGATTCATGTGCACTTGGAAATGGTTAAAAAATGCCTCAACAAGTTCATTGAATGAATGTATTGAGTTGTTCAATAAAGAGGAAAACCATTACAAAACAGTATCTTTCAAGGACCTAGGTAAAATCTTAGCCAAGAGTTAATCATCAAGGACAAAGTCATTGCAAAAGATGACATAAGCATTAACATGGTTAGAAGGATCTCCCTTTCCTCCATATTTCTTGAATCTAGGTACCTCTACACCTTGTGGCATCAGTGTTTGCAATATCTCTAAGGACAATGGACTACTTTTGATATAAAATGTAGGTGGGCCATTTTGATTTTGGTTGATGTTGGAAACTTGCTTTTGAAGGGATGAAACGGTTTTCAAAAGTTGATTTACGAGAGGATCACTACTTATGTTATGAGATGGAGGTGAAAAATGTTAGGGGGTCTATGTGTTTGAAGGACAAGTAAATGGAATTCTTATAGCTGGTAAAGTGGTAGGAGATATGACACACGATTCCATAAAGGAACTAGGGATGCTAGTGGAAATACCCAAGGAAGGAATCACATTACTAGTTAGTTGCATTGTCGTTGTGACTTGAGGATTGGTATAGGTAGGAATTGAGGAAATTGTTGTGGGAGGAGGAATTTGAATTCCTCCTTGGCTTGTGACATTGCTTGTAGGTAAACGACAACTAGTGGTTGAGGTGAGATGTTTCCCAAAGATTTGAACTATTTTTTTCAAAAGGTCAAGTCCATCTTCACTTTCAATCATGTAGTGAATGTTATCTATGGTAGGGATGGCAGTACTTGAAATGTTGTCATTTTGCACTTAATGTTGTAGGTTTGCTAAGCCTTCATAAATTTAAATTATTTTTACTTGCGAGACACTAGCAACCATGGTTTCAACATGTGTCACAGTACTTGAAGGTAAAGAGTTATTAAGGGTATGGTCCATACCTAGTGTACTAGTGTCAATACTAGGACTAAAAGAGCTAGATAACCCAAGATCCACAACAATTGTGCTATCGCGGGATGACATGAGTCTCAAACTTCATCTCACTATAGTATTAGCAATAGGACACCAAATACTCATGCAAGGGCTTCTAAATGCAAAATGGATGAAAATGCAATATAAGCTAAGAACAATGAAATGATTATAACAAAAAAATTGTAAATCAAAACAAAAAACTATAAACAACAAAAAAAGTTTAGAAACAATGTTTTAAATGCTAGAAAATGCAATATAGAATTTGCACAGGGACTGATTCACCCAAGGTGGTGAATGAGTCCCAGTAGGGATTTTTTCCAAAATTTTCAAAAAAATTCAATTGCTTTTTATGCTTTTTATGTTGTATGATCTGTATACTAAGTGAAAATGTAGATTTTTTATGATTTTCAATTATACGAGATGAAAAAATGCAAGCTATATGAGCTTTCACTAATACAAAATTCAAAATTAGAAACCCTAGAATGACAATTAACTAATGCAAACCCTCATGCAATGTTAATGCAAGCCAAATCTAGGATGATGATACACTCCAAATCAAAAATTTAATGTTTTAAATGCAAGCTCACCAAAATGAAATGATGAAAAAGTGGTATGGTGCTATCATATGGTTTTAGGCATAGAGCACACCCACTTCCCAATTTCATTCAAGGATAACCCTAGAGATCTCAATGTAAAGGAGAAAGAGATCTTGCAATAGGGTTGTCCTAGGGGCTAAATGTAAACTAATAAGGGGTTCACCGCTAAGTAAGAATTTGGAAAGACTAATAAAATGCAAAGTATAATACAAGATGAAATGAAAAACCCTAGTATGATGCAAAGCTTCACTAAATGACCTAGAAATGCAAATGAATTAAAATAGAAAACTACATAATGGAATGTGTATACCTAGAAATCTGGAGATGGTTGAATGGAGCTTTAAAATGCTGGAAATTATGATTTTAATGTTGAGTGGGACTCATTCACCAAGCTAGGTGAATCAGTTTGAAATCTGGGTTTCTATGCAAGAACAAGAATCTGCCAAATGGGTATCTGAATCTGTAAAAATTTGAATTTTGACCAAAATTGGGACTCATTCAATAGAAGTGGAGAATCAATCTAGTTAGAGTTTTCTAAAACTTCAGGATCAAAATCTACTCTTCTTATTCTGCTCAATCTACTTCTTCACGTTTCTAGATTTGAATCTCTGAAAAATAGCCTATAGGTATTCTCCAATGTTCTCCAAATCTTAATGACAACTTTGACAACTTTATGCACTTTGAAAAATTTCTCCAAACTTTCTCTTTAATGTTTCTTCTATATACCTTGGAATTTCCTACCGCTCTAAGTGTGCAAAATAACTAAGAAACATGAAAGACAAAACACCAAGGACACCTCAAGATTAGCCAAAAGAGTGGTTCAACGAAAAGGAATGCAAATAAGATAAAACACAAATACTTTTACCTCCCTTGTTGATACCTCTTTGATTGGCCCTTGCTTGGATTGGTTGTGTGCTCCTTAGATGATGGATTGAATGACTAAAATGCAAGCTTCAATATGCAAAATGATGAACAAAGATGGTTGAATGATTGAAAAAGGCTTGAGGATTCAAATGGACAGCATGTAGTTATGAGAGTGCAAAGTGTTGAGAAGAAATGGGCAGCATGTAGTTGCTCAAAATGAAGAAGTGTTGAGAATGCAAAATGACAGCATAAGGATGCAAGATAGCTAAGTGTTGGAAATGCCCTTGAGGAGGGGTATTTATAGAAAAAATTTGAATTCTCTAGAGAATTCAAGGGTCAAGATTGATCCAACAAGGCCAAGATGAAGGGCTATGGTGGGTTGAGAACCCACAAGCCCTCACATCTTGACATGTGGAGGGTGAAGTGGACAAGAGGATATGAGGTGGAGATGAGCTGTCAAAAAGGTACATGAGGTGGAAAAGGACATGCACCTTGGGGATGAGGGATTTCCACAAAAAGGATTTCTTGTCCCAAGTGGGAGTGAAAGGGACTTTTGAGGAATTTTAGAATTCCTCAAAAATCTACATGGGAAAAGGAAAGGTGGTTGGGAGGATAAATGTGAATTAAAAATTCACATTCATAAGATGATCTAGAGGATAAAAGGTGGGCTCCAAAAAGGTGGGACTTGGTCACATGTGGAGATTGTGACAAGTCCAAGGTTCTAGAAGCCTTGGGAGAATGGAATGTGAATTAAAAATTCACATTTAAAGGAGGGGAGTCTAGAGCAAATAAATGTGAATTAAAAATTCACATAGGAGAAAAGGGTTAACATCAAAAAGGAAAAATGGAAGAATTGACCAAAAAGAGGTGCTAAATTTAGTTAATGATTTTGGTTAAGGTTGTGCAAATATTGGATTAGGCTAATTAACAGAAGGTTAGAGGCAAGTGGCAAATGTTGGAGGATGTGACAAGGAGAGAGAAAGTGAGGAATTTTAAATTGATTTTTAAATCAAAAAGAGGCAGAATGACTAAATTAAATAAATTAGTCTATTTATTTAATTTAGAGAGGAATAAGGGTAAACGATAAAGTATTAATTATTAAATTAAGTACTTTATGGGACAAAGGGTGTAATATTAATTTAATAAATTAATATTAATATGATAGACGTGAATGCAACAAATTTAATCATATGGAAGTGATTAAATTTAGGTGTCTACATTTTGCCCCTCTTCGAAATATTGTTGAAATAACAATGTTTCGAAGAAAAGTGAATGTCGAGGATGAAGAAAGAAATGAGGATTGATGCCCCAGCCTGACGAAGAAGAAAGGGGATGCCCCAATGCCTGGTTTGAAATGGATGGAAGGACGTGGTAGGGTATGCCCCCTCGAGAGGGCGGTTGGGGAAGAAAGGAGGGGCCCCGGACGACGTCTTGATAAAAAGAAATGGAGGGGACCGTTGGATAGAGGGCAAAAAATTAAGCAAGTTTTCCTTTTGAACGGAGTGGATTGGACGTACGGTTTGCGAATGGCGGCCCCGGGAAGTTTGGAATTAGTTGGGGAAATAAAAAGGTAAATAAAAGGGAAAAAATTCATTTTTTGGAGGGAGGGGTTAAAAAGTAATTTAAAAAATTACCTGGCTCACTTGCACTGTAGCAGCTGAGCGGAAGAGTGGAGAGGAGAGAAAAAATGAGGGAGACGATGCCGATAGACAACGACACCGCGATCGTGCACCGGGCGGATGGAGTACGGGCAATGTATCACGAGGGCACAGGCGGACAGCAGGTGAGTTAAAAACAAAAACCTCCCTTTTGTGATTTACGCAATTTTTTGACGTTAAAAAAAAATTTTTAAAAGCGGGTTTTGTCGGGGACGGGCAAAAATAAAACGGGTTTGTTTGAA
>VDFB02018296.1:14994696-15047786 GCA_007258455.2 Sequoia sempervirens | reverse complement strand
AAACCAAACCGGACACTGGAAAACCAAATGTTGGAAAACAAAACTAGACGTTGGAAAACCAAACCTTACATTGGAAAACCTTACAAATAATTAACCTAATGATTTCTCCTGATTTCTCCAAATTGGGGACATGATGATCAACTTCTCCTACACAAATACAACTTGAAAATAGAAGTAAAAGAAACATAGGTGCTAGAGAGCATCTAGGCGTAGACATCATGCCCTTGCTCATAGATTACATGAAGAATTAAACAAAGAAAATTAAAATCCAAACTTGACTAAAGCAATGCATGACAAGCCTCTCCCTTCACCAAAACAAAAAGATCTTATAATACAATCACAACAAGAGTTGAACCCTTCCTTAGACATTATAATTCAACATCCTATTGTGATTAACTTAGATGATGATGAAGAGATTACTAAAATTTACTAAGAGGTGCATAATGAATTTAATACATTGTTTCCTCTTCCATGAGCTTAAGCGACAATTCTCCTAAGAAGAGTGTTGAACCTAGTGATGGACCTAGTTCGACACTTGCTATTGTCCCTTTGGCTAGTTGTACGCCTACAGTATATAATGAACATGATTGGGATGCAGATGACCTACTTTAGGTTGAATTGCATGTGCCTTACTAGTTTCTTTGCATTATTTCTTTTTCTTTTGTGTGATTGCATGTGCGCACTCTGATCCGGTGTGACATTCTATTTGATGTTCTCTCCCTTTGTGACATTCCTCTATTTGTATCTTCATTCTTCTATATGTCATAAATATTTTGTCTTTTCTTTGTCTTGTGTTTTCCTTTTGGGGATGATGCAAGGTGTCGATACATTCATGTCTCTTCCATGTTGACCCAAAAGGATTTTCATTTGATTTTGCTTTATCTTTTTCATTTGTCTTGTGTTTTCATTTTGGGGATGACACAAGGTGTCGAGGCATTCATGTCTCTTCCATCTTGAACCAAAAGGTTTTTCTTTGTTTTCACTCCCTTTGTGTCATTCTTCTAGTTCTATGAGTATTTGGGGAATGATGGCCAGGTTGAGCTCTCTAAAAACATTATAGCAAGAAAATACTGACCCCAAATCCATGGATCCCTCATGTGTTTGGAGTTTCATTGTGGGGGCAACCCCTCTCTTTCCTTTTGCATGACATAGCTTTTATTTGGAAACATATAACTTGGCATAGGGCTTTCAAGTTAGCTCATGTCTTCTTTTTGTTTTCACTTATCATTTGCTACTTTAAAATAATTTCTCACAATATGGTGTTTAGAAATTTCTTTAAAGTGGGGGCATACATTAGAATTATTCTATTTCATTTTTCTTTCCATGGTTCATGGTATAGTCTTTTTACTTTATATGATGCATTTTTCACTTTTTGGATGACATTGGGTATAATTTCCTTCAAGAGTGTGATCTATCTTAGCATATTAACATTCCTCTTAATTAAACTTGATGCAACAAACTACATCTAAGTTGTGAATTTTTTATTCTTTGATTGGTCCTCTCTTGGAGACATTAGGCACAATGTTCCCTAAGTTAATACCTCACATGAACTAAGTAAGACTTCTTTGAATGTTCTTTACATTTTGCATTTTCATTTTCAGTTATATGGCCACCTTGCATAAAACAACTTGCATGCCTGTGGAGCCATCTTGTTTGTTCATGAGCTCCAAGCATACAAATTTTTGCTTGTCTCATGAAGCTAGAAAACCATTTGTTGCATGGCACCTTATCAAAGTTATCAGGAGGTATAACTTTGGTATGGTTTGACGGGAAGGCAAACGAGGGCATGACTTTCCCTTTGCCACTCACATGTGTGTGTGAGCACATACTAGTAGTGAGTATATGTGTCTTACCTTCTTGGAATTCTCACCCAACATACAACCTAGAGTTCCATTGCCTCAGAGTGAGTATGCATTTTTGGAAAAACAACCTAGATATGATCCACATCATGTTGGACAAACAGTTGAAGCTTGATCCACCTCTTTTCCTTTTCATTTTGTTTCATTTTCTTTATGTCTTTGACAATGCATGCTTATGCCTTTGAAAATGCATGCTTATGCCTTGCTATTGCTCTTTATATCATTTTCATGTATGTTCTCTTGTGCTTATGTTGGTTTGCCATAGGATCTTGGTCTTGGGGGTGCACAACCCTCTTAATCATAACTGTCCTATCTTACTAGCATTGGTGCATTTGAACCCCTCTTGATCATGCTCATCTTATCTTACTGGAATTGGTGCATTTGGTCTACTTTAGTTTGAGTTGGAAGAAAATTCCCCCTCTCACTAAAGTGGGGGCTAGATGTAATGATGAAAAAAGGCCCCCTAACTTGGCCTTGATTTAGTGTTGTAATATGCCTAACATATTCACATTAGGTCTTGTGCCCTTGTGAACTAAATGAGCTTATTGGTGCCTTGTTTGGAGTGTTGTAAAGTGTTGTAACACACTTTCACACTTTTCTAGGGTTTTATTTAATAATTAGGATTTTTTGTGCTTTAATTGGCCTTATTTTGCATCCACAAGCCCCATTTAATGCATCTTTTCAATGATGATCCTAACACAAATCAATACCTAATCATAATTTAGGTGTTTTCATCTTGTGTGGCCTAGATTTAGTGGTCTAGGAATCATTTTCCACCTTGAGAAAATGAATCCCACCTATATTTTTGGGTCGCGAACCTAGTTTCACACCTTTCTAAGAATTTTTAAAAATGGTCCCAAAAATTATTCCTGGTGGGACTCATTTTCCACCTTGGGCGAATGGGTCCCGTTTGGCCCAAAATCAAAATTAATTCAATTTTCTGGTAGGATTTTATCCTCCTAGATTTGATGTTGGCTTGTAGTGTTGTAATTTCAAGAATTTTTGCATAATTGAGTATAAATACAAGTTTCTTTCACTCATTTTCACCCCAAGCATTCAAGTATTCATGCATATAGAAAGTTTGATTTCACAAGAGCATTCACATGTTTACAAGAAAATTCAAGAGAATTCAAGGATAGATTATCAAGAATTTTAGAGTAGCATTCAAGCATCAAGTATCATGTCAAAGATCTCATGCATCATGTTTGTTTTTGAGCTAACAATTGTGATGTAGGATTTATGATTCAAGCTAGCATTTTATTCAAGATCCATCACCTTCAAGCAAGAGTCAAGATCTACATCCATTAGAGCCATCTCACACTTGTTTGCAACATCTTATTGATAGGGTTTGGTGAGTTGCAACATCTTGTTTTTTTCATTCATAATTCTCCATTCCTATTTCATTCTATTTCAAGGTTTGATTACCAAAACAGGGTTTGACAAAGGTAAACCCCTATCCACTAACAAAACAACATTTTTCCTTCTCTTTAGTGTGTGATTTGTAGGTTGAGATTGAAGAAACATTGAAGAACATGAATTTTAGAAATTTTTCAAAGTGCATAAAGTTGTCAAAGTTGTCATTAAGCTTTGGAGAACATTGGAGAACAACTATAGGCTATTTTTTAGAGATTTAGATCCAAAAACTTGAAGAAGCAGATGGAACAAACTAAGAAGAGAAGATTTAAATCTTGAATTTTTAGAAAACCCTAACTAGACTGATTTTCCACTTCTAGCAAAGGAGTCCTATTTTTGGTCAAAATTCAGACTTTTGCAAATTCAAATACCCATTTGGCAGATTCCTATTCCTGCACATAAATCTAGATTTTGAACTGATTCGCCTAGCTTGGTGAATGAGTCCCACTCAACATTAAAATTAGAATTACTAAAACTTTAGAGCTCCATTCAACCATCTTCAGATTTGCAGGTGCACACAATCCATTATGTAGTTTTTTGTTTTGTTTCATTTGCATTTCTAGGTCATTTAATGAAGCTTTGCATCATACTAGGGTTTTGCATTTCATCTTACATTATAATTTGCATTGCATTAGTCATTCCAAGTTCTTACTTGGTGGTGAACCCCTTATTAGTTTACATTCAGCCCCTAGAACAACCCTATTACAATATCTCTTTCTCCTCTACATTGAGATCTCTAGGGTTATCCTTGAATGAAATTGGGAAGTGGCTGTGCTCTATATCTTAAAACCATACGATAGCACTATCCACTTTTTCATCATTTCAAATGGATTATCACTATAGATAATTTATAGAAGAAAGGCCTCCATCTTGGTAAATATTGTTTCTAGTGAAAAGATTAAGTCAAATCCATCTCACATATTTTATTTCATTGTACCTAATCTTGGCAAGTTCAAAAAATTCAATGTCTTTTCAATACTAGTTGGGTTTTGCATAAAGATGTTAAGGGAATTTTGGATAGTTGGCTCCTGCCAGTTTCTCACCCAATGCTCATCTAACTATGATAATAAGCTCTTTTTTTTCGTAGGGTGGATTCTCTAGGAGTGTAACAACAAGATATTCAGAGATAAAAAATCCCCCCTTGGTTGGTTGTTGCCAATAAGGTTACTAGTTAGATTGTTGAGAATATCACCATGATATCCTATAAGCCTAAAATGAATCCTAACAATTTCGATTTCTCAATTTCTTTAGCTTGGAATTTATATGAGGCTCTTAATGCTTTGAGCTCCCATATCCCTTTAGACCAAAGTAGTAATCCCTAGTCCCCCCCGATCTCGGTTGGCTTAAGCTTAACTTTGATGGCTCAACCAAAGGTAACCTAGTTCAGGCAAGTGGGGGTGGGGTCTTTAGAGATCATAATGGGAAAATGATTTTGGATTATGTAGTGAATCTTAACATTCACTCCTCCAACTTTGTGGAGGTGGTGATGGAATACTATAGTATTTGGATAGCGATGAATGCTGGATTTTCCAACCTAGCCATTGATGGAGACTCTAGGAACACTCTTATTTTGCTGGCTAGGATGGCTAAACCTTGCCGATCCCTCCATGACCCATCCTATTAGCACATAATCTCATGATTTCTCTTGGGAATAACAAATCTACTCACATGTATAGAAATGGAAACAAACTGGTGGATGCGCTAGCTAACCTCGACACTTTTACTCTAAATTTGGTTATCTAGGATAATCGCTCATAGCCCCAAGAAAGTGTGTGAATTAATTAATAATGATGTCAAAGTACTACATAAATGAGATTGAATTGGATTTCTTGTTAGCTCCCTTCGTTATCTACCACAACTTACAATTATGGAAAATCACCCTCTTAAGGCATTGTTTTTATAAGCCTTTCTATTCTTGGCATAGGTATTCTTCTCAACATTTCTACAAAACTCCTCTTTCTTTGTTGTTTGTAAATTATTCATGGGGGGAAAGTTGGTTAAGAATGAACCCACCTCCTGCGAGGTGTGGAAGCAGGATAGGTAGGTTTGGACTATTACCCAATGAGTTAAATTAGCCTTGTATGTGGAGGGTATTAAGGGGCATGACCCCAAGTTGTCTATTGAGTTTACTAACTCCTAGAATGGGGGCACCATCACCATTGGAAGGTACTCCTTCCTTGTGAACGCTGAGTTGATTATGGAGGTCATGGAGATTTTGATGGATGGTGCTTGCATCCCTCAAAAGTCTAAGGTGCACTACCAAAAAGATATGGAGAGGCTTTTGAAGGAAGCCAAAAAGGTTAACACATTGCAAAATAGTTTCAATTGGGACGACCTCCCTAGGGTGTGGAGTAAAATTGTGAAGATGCTTATGAGCTATGTCACATTAGAGGGTTGTTTTTGTCATTTTTATGCCCACATATTTCCCATGTTAAACTTTCTACTATAATATCAAGATTAACTTCACTTTCTAGTTCTTTTCTTCTCTTGAACAATCCGTTAAGAATGTCCACGGTTAAAAATATCCCCATACTAGGTTTTAATTTTTAGTCTTTACCAACATCAGTCCACTATTTTCCCCTCCTCGACCACTATCAAGAAGAACACTTTGTTCATTAGGAATCCTACCGACCCCCCTATGGGCCCCATTTCCACTCATTCTCTAGAAGAAACACCACCCACCACTCGTAGAATCACTAGGGCTTAGGGAAAAACCCCTGTCAATGAGAAAACCACCCTTGACCCCAAAAAGTGTGTTTCTTTCCTTGAATCCACCCCTATTTCTACCTCCAACTTTGATAATTCATCTAACTCAGATAATTTTTCCTAGAAAACTACCCATCCACTCTCTTATTTATGATGAGGTGTCTGATGTTTCTAGAACCCCTCATGTCATTAACCCTTCTAGCCCCCAAAAATCCCCTAAACTCTGTATTAATTTGGAAGGAACCTCTCCCAAACCCAATTTGGGTAATGAAATTTGTGCCTCTTATGTTCCCCTTGAATATAAAATGAAATAAATTTCAGTGACTATTAGTGTTTAGAATAAAATTATAAAGTGGCTTCTAGCTCAACTTATTACTGTGAAGGAAAAAATTTAGGTGCTAGAAAATATGGTGCTCAACTAGTAGGCTTTATGGTTGGGAGAGGTCAAGGATGGAAAGCGTTGGGATATGATTTCCTCTCTTTCTAAGTCATTTGATAAATGGGCTAATTGGAACAAGGAGGTGAATGAGCTCAAAGCTCTGGTGGATACAAAGGAGGACAAAATGAAATTGTAGGAGGTAATTGCCACTATTCATAGCAACCGAGACAAAACAATGAAATGTCTCCAAGAGATTATTGAATACACCAAGGAGACTATGAAGAACATCATTGTTACCATCTAGGTCTTTCAACAAGAACTTAGGAACAATCATGGAAAATGGGTGGCTGAGGGTGGTCATTGAGGATAATCATTTACAAAAAAAGGAAAGATGGTGGGCAGTTCAACTCAGCCCACTATTGAAGGTACCCAACCTACTCAGAAGGGAATCTTATCGTTCCATGAGAAAATCCACTTCCTAGCTAAGGAATGACAAGCCATTAGTGGTCTTAAGCTTTTGGGAGACTAGTAGCTATATCGGTCCCCTGTTGGTTTTCTTCTATATGCTCTCTAACTAGTCAGTTAGTTGTTGATTATTTTATTTTTTCTTTCTCAGTGTTTCACTTTTGATGAGCCCCTCGTTTGGCCTCCATGGATGTTTTTTAATGGGTACGTGCCTTTCCTATTTTAATCTAATCAATATAATTACAAAATTTATTCAATACAACACAAGAATAAAATCTACATAATTAAATTTATAACTCTTAGCTCTCAATAGCCATCCTCTACACATATGCATACTTTCATCTAGCTCTACACAATCTTCCTCATTTGATCAATCATTGAAAAATTCTACACAACCATCTGCACACTCTCTTCTATTTACAATACTCTTGCATAGCCTCTTAAGGCTTCCAATCTCTCTACGCTTTCAAGTGCCTCAAACTTGCCTCTATGGAAGTTTTCTCCTTCTATCTAGCTAAGCCTATTCTTTTCTCAGGAAATAATTGTTCCTTCTTAGCACAACTTGTATATTTGGAAACATTTTAATTTATTTTTACTCCTATGTTTTCCTCTTCCCACACACACCATAGTGTGGCACAACCTTCTCTCTCTTTCTATCCACAGGTTTTAAGAACTTTATAGGGGCAATTTTCTCAAGGTTTATTTTCCAACTATCATTACTCGACTCCTCCTTATTTTTCCTTTGATTTCTTCCATCAACTACAACCTTCACATTTCCATACATACAATGGAATTGAATTTAATTAATGGTTATTATGACCATACACCTACCCTCCCCTCGTTTTTTATTTGACTTCACATTCCATTCACCACACTCTATTTCACTTCATACATTTTGATTTCTTTCAAATCTTTATCTCCAATTGTAGCTTGCCCTCTTCATTTTAATTTGTACATATATATTTTTTAGTTGATGTTTACCCTTTTCCTTTTGCATGGACTACTTAAGACTTTTCTCAATTCATTTTTTAATCTTTGTTCAAACCAATGACTCTCCTTCTGTATTCTCCGAACAACATTCAATTTATTATGGTGTGGCCTCTCTTATTTTTTTTTCTATGCAAATTCTCTATTATGTGGTATTATATGATACGTGACCCTCCTCCTCTTCTTGTTACCACTCATTCTTTTTTCATCACCATTCTTCTCTTCTTATCATGGTACTTTCTTTCCCCCCTCATCTATATTTTACATTTCCTCTTTTTCGTAGCATCCCCCTCTCTCTTTCAACTATATTTCCCTTTTACATTTTTTTTTTTCTACCACTCATGACATATTAGTCATCTTTATAATATTCTATAGCCTCCTCTTTTTGACTCTACATTTTTATTTTGGCTTTCTCTATGAGCTACAACCCTTCATATTCCTTTCTTCCACTTCCTCATCACTAAGTATTTCTCCCTTAGTTTTCACTTTTTTAACTTCCTATTCATACTACATAACCTTGTTATAATATTTTTCATATATTTTATTTTAAAACCTTTTAATTTCTTTTCCATTGGAAAGCACATAGCTCTACTACTTTGAGAAGATGTTAAATGTGAATTGATGTTTTTGATTGACTCATACAAGGAGTTCCTACAATCTTCCACATTATCATCATCCTCATCAAACTTAACATCAAAGTTAACATTTATTACCTCAACAATCTTGCTTTAAAACTCTACTGTTAATTTAGAGAAGACTGATCATGCTGATTGACAGAGTTGGGTGTGGGTAGGCGAAAAAACTCAAAGTTATGTGATTCACACAGAAATTGGTAATTAGGCTTAGAATGATGTCTCACTAACCTCTACAAGATGGTTTTTCTCCAACCCTCTAGAATCTTGAGATTTTAAACTTTACGTAAATTAACTGGCCTAAACAAAAAGTTTTGATATCTCCTAAACAATGAATGATTCAATTACAAAATATTCTCCATTAATTCACAAATATCTTCAACCACATTCTTATCAAAGGATTTGTTTCCAAACCTCATAGCTTTCTCTAAACAATTGTTTCACTAAATTTCCCTATTATACATTGAGATTGAAGCCTCACAAAACTATAACTGTTCAACCTTGATTGCATCCAGTGCTGAGAAATGTCAAATGAAGCCCCTTAAACATACTCAAAACTGAAGACAAACCTAAAACCTATTTTTGGGTGATGTTGATTGCCATTCAACCTAGATGCTCCTACATCACATCACAATGAATTAACTAATTCAAGGGAAAAACCAATAGTCACACTTAAAATAGATAAGAATTCCTCACCCCCCTTATTCATTTATTGTTACATGTTTTTTTAACTCATGTTTATTTAGGTCTTTTAAAAAAATAAAATTCTATCATTAATTAGACCTAGATAAATTAGTGTAGGTAGGTTTACTTTATTTCCCTCCATTTTGGCAAACTTGACACCCAAACTCAACTAGTACTTTTCTTTAGATAATTTAATATAGTCAAGGATTGAGGCACCAATGAATGGGTTTTCTAACCCATATCTCCTTAATGCATACAACCACTTGCCACATGCTATAAAGAGGTGACACATCATAGTAATATCACTAGCTTCTTGCATGGGGGATGTGACCCAACCATTAATAATTAGAAGTTTGAATTCAACTTACCAGATATTTAAGCTCTTCCACCATTGGACAACATAAATAATCCACAAAAATAACATGATGCCAAAATAATTATTTAAAATACTTAGAAATGATATATTTGATAGATTTCCATAATTATATCATACCACTTAGGTATATATTGAGGCCTTTAAGCCTTACAAATATATCAACCTACAAACCAACTATAAACTTGGACCTCTTGAGTCTTGCTCTAGCTAGAACTTGTTCTTGGGTTGAAAATATTCAATCTATATTACACTCTTGGTTCGTAGTTTACTATATTTTTTTTAACAAACCCATTGCATTATACCCATGAATGTCTTCCTTATGTTTGAGGTTACTTTGCATTTTTTAGAAGAAATATAGTTGTAACCATCACAATAAAAAATTAGTAGATACAAACCTTGATAGGTTTCTACACCACATTCCCCAACATATTATGTTTTGTGACCTTATATTTGGAACTAATTTTTTTTATTATAACTCAAAATATTGGGTATGGTGGATTTAAAAGAGTATACAAATACATTCCCATACAAAAGAATTTGATGGTGGTTGTAAAGTACATCTTGGAATGGTCTAAAATAAGATCGTTTAAAAGAGTATACAAATACATTCCCATATAAAGAAATGGGATGGTGGTTGTATAGTACATCTTGGAATGGTCTCATGTAAATAATATACATGTTACAATATCTCAAAAGGGTCAATATAAGGGATTGAAAAAATCAATGCAAAATTAGACTAGATGGTGCTTGTCAATTACATCTTGAAAGGGTCAAGAAAATGGATTTAATAAATGGTTTTGGAAGAACTATAGTTATTTTCTTGGGTCTCACATTACCAAACAATGTTATAAGATTTGAAAAGAGTCAAAATAATGGATTTGTGAATTCATTTCAAAAGTTATTATACATAATCATTTTAGTCTTACATAAATGTTTGACACACAAAACCTTAGAAGGGTGAGTAAAATAGATTAAATAATATATTTTGGAATTATAGTTATGCATTTATGCCTCATGTAAATAGTTTCCATGTTGTTATGTCACTTGAATAAGAATATTACTTATGTTTCAACCCACTAACCTCAAATATTTTGGTCAATGTGTTTATTAACTAGTCTACACATGCAATTGCAAACTAATCAAAAATTTCTTATTTTATAGCTCTAAAATTTTATGTACATGTACTTAATCTTAAAGCCTATGGCCCTAAAATTTATTTTCATTTTTTTCAAATATCTACTCATCTATATATATATTTGTAGTTAGAAATGGTGAATAAGTATATTGCAATAATATTGATGTAGGGGAATGATGACAAATGTGAAAAACCAATTGTCTAATATACCATGATTTTAAAAATAAACTATTTCCATTAGTTTGGGATGCCATTTAATCAATATGTAGCCACATCAATAATAAAATTAGGAGGTATACGAAGTTGGGAAATTTTAAATCTCACAAGGAAATTTTTTCCTAGTGAGGACAATCAATTTTGTGCTCATATAAAATTTGAATAGGAGATAGAAGTTAAAAAAAATATCATAAGGTAGATGAAATGTTGAAGAGGCTCCATTTTGGGCACTAAAAATAGATTTGAGAAGGATATCTAGTTGATTATTAGAGTATGACATTATAAAAAGAGAGAGAATATTATGCTATATGAAGGGCGACAAGAAAAAGATAAGAATGTGGAATAATAAGATGGAAGAAGAATACAAGGAGAAAGGAAGAATAAGATATGTATGAGAATATTGATAGTTATAGAGGTGAAATTTTTTGTGAAATAAATAAGGGAGTGTGATACAAGAGATTAAGAGAGATTAGGTAGGAATGAAGAGAAAAGGAGAATAAACGCTAAGAGAAAGATAAAGAGTCAATATAATGCTCTATTTTTAGTGCTAACAATTAGAATGAGAGGATTTCAAAAGAGTTTTGAGAGTTTTGTAGCCATGTGTATATTTTAAAATGTATGAAAGTGATTTATGTGTTGGTTTTCCACAAGGGAAGGCTTAAATATCTATTTTGTATATATTTTCTTGTAAAAGTTATGTAGTTGTAATATTTATGTTTCAATGAGTGTAATGAAGAATAAATCCTTATTTTGATATTTCTAAATGAAGTGTACCTTTATTTTTGTTTGATTCAATCTTCCCTCCTTGTAAATGTTGGTTATTTACTTGAGATTCCTTGCTTGGCATGTTGGAGAGTATATATGTCCATTTGTTTGTGTGTATGTTTTGATGTTGTCTAGAACAATAGAGTTGAATGTGTAGGCTAATTTAAATTACTTGCAACTACTAATTTATAAGGTGTGGGCTTGGTGAGATGGCTTAGAGTGAGCATATATCACCTACAATAATAAATATTTTTCTTCTAGAAAGGTTATGATAATTTATTATAGCAACACAACCTTTATTTCTATTGCAAGTGTGTGGAGTTGATTTATTTTTGGCACCAAAGGCCACAAGTAGTGCCATGAATTTGGTATTAGAGTGTGCTATAAGTTATGGAGAAGAAGTAAATAATTTTTGGTTTACAATTTTAAGAGAATTATTTTAATTAGTGTTTTTTTTTAAGTGAGGTTGATGGGATGCCATAAAAAAATAGGAAATTTAATTAATTAATTTAATTTTTTTCCACTTAGATAACTTGAAAATCTAGCACATAGAGAAAAAAAAAAATTTCATGAATATTTATTTTTGAAGAAAAAATTTAAGTCAAATTTACTCAAAATATCATTGTTTTGGCATCATGTCAACTTTTTTCTAAGTTTTTTATAATTAAGAATAATAAAACCACCTTGGAGATGATTCTCTCATCTAGTGCGCCATATATTTTAAAAAATTAATTATATTTAAATATTTTTTAATTATGAGAATCTTGTTTGATTATAATAATATACTTGCAATAATTTCAAGAAAACCACAATAAAACTAATTTAAAAATATATAAAAAGTTAGATTCTAGACTTTGAGCTCTACAAAATGGTATTTTCATATTTTCATGAAAGTAAACTTGGTTGGAGAGATCTAGAGTTGAAGTTTTTTCTTTTTGAATTTTCCCTAAAATAGGGGTTAGGTTGTCAAATAGATAGTTTTAGCTGAAAGTGTTTCAACAAGAACTCTTTCACTTGAAGATGGTTTAGTCAAAATATAGTAAATAAATTCAAACTAGTATAAATTTTAAAATCAAATTAATATAATTTAATAGTTTTAGGTGAAAGGTTTCTCTTGAGACTCTTTGTACTACATAGTTTTAAGTTATTTTCAATCTTGAAAGTAAATTTAGGAAGAAAGTGTTTCACCTAAAATCACTTTTTCGGCTGAAAATGTTACACTATTATGAAATTTTACTCTTTATCCTTTTATGCTTTAGATATGGATGGGTTAGATATTGTCCTTAGTTAGAATCCTTAGGAATAATAAACATTAATGTGAAAATAAATTCATGAAACTTTTGTATAGGAGGAAAAATTCTACATCATGGGATATTGTACACATAAAGAAGACTAAGTAAAATCCAAGGTAGAGAAAATCAAGGAATCTAGTAGATATTGTACCATAGGATCAAAGAAAAATAAGAGGAAATGTATAAAAGAAAAAAGTACTTTTTTGTTTCCCTTTCTAAGTCAACAAAGAAAGAAACAACAAAGGGGAGACATCAAATAAGGTTCTAGAGATAGCAAATGGTGCACTATATCTAGGAATCCACATCCTTGTGAAATACAAGAATAATGAAGGTATGGCAATGCATAGATTGAATACAAAAATCACCATGGATCTACATGGAATCAAAGAAGCAATTAAAATAATTTGTGGAATCATAGAAGTAATGTCTATTTATGGTAGAAAATAATGATTTAGTATGATGAAAAATGAATTTAGATGAATGCAAAAATGTGTGGATCAAGGATGGGATCAAGCTAGAAAATCACTAAGAATAACACTTATTGATGGTTGGATGATAAGACATGAAATTATATTTATAATGAAATTCAATGATCATACAAATTGTCTTTTCCTCATGTTTCAAGGATGAAACATATCAAGGAGAGATGAAATTTTTGTACCTAAGGTTAGGATTTAATAATGTATATAGGTGGATAGATATGTTAAGATGTAGCACACATCCCATAAGAACTAGTTATATTGGGTCATATGGATAACTTGTGTAATTAATTATATTAGGTGATGAGTAGGCCTTCATTGAGATTAATTCATTTTGTTATTAGGAAGAGATCTATATAAAGGAGGTGATTATCATTGTAAGAATTTATGTTGAGTAGGATATTATGTTTGGGATCTCTTGGAGATATAGCTTGAAGTGGCTTCTTAAATAAGGAGTTTGTATGGTATTTATGTATATATTGGATATTAATATATCCTGGCCTATAAAAATATATTTTTTTGTTTGGGATATATATTATATATTGCTTTATTATAATTATTATTATGTGGATCTTAGCAAACTAACTTCTTACAACACTCAATTTTGACCATTTTCATGTAACTTTCTTATTTAATGCATTTTTAAATAGTAATCAAGATACCTAAGAGAATAAATGAATAATAAATAAAGGCCCCTCCCTTAATAATGTTTAAGATTAGACATATTTATCATCTACATAATTAAATATAATTAATCAAACCAATTTATTAAAGTGTAGAGGAGGAGATTTGCTACTCTTGAGTCTCTAGGACAAAGAAGAGTATACAAGGAGAAAATGGTCCTCAAATACCTCAAAGACAAACCTCAAGTGACAAAGGTATAAGGAAAAGAGAGTTTAGATTATATTTTATGTTTTAGGACATATTTTGGAATAAAGACTTCAAAGACCAGAAGAGTAGACTTCAGAGGTCTCGAGAGTAAGCTAACTAGCTATCAACCAAAGATGACAATGAGGTGTATAGATGTCCCTACAATGTGATGTGGCATCGTATGGACCAAAAATAGAATGCGATCATAAAAGCATAAGGAGTCTAATATCTCTCCAAAAACTAAAATATGAGTGTTTGACTAAACTAACAAAATGCTTGAAATAAAGAAATAACAAGAATAAAACTAACCCATGTAGATTTAAATAAAATGAAATAGAAATGACAAAGTGAAAGGGAAGAGAACAAACTCACAAGAGGTCCAATGCTATGCAACCTCTTGCAATAATCCAAATGAACAATCTACACACATAGATACAAGGAAAAATGTTGGGGTTGTTTTGGGGCTTGCCTTAGTCAAACCCTTGTTTTGGTGTTACCACCTCCATGGATAGCTAGATATACATATAGAGAGAGTAAATGATAAATAAGTAGACTGAAAATACAATAGACAAGTTAAATAAATTATGCTACTATTATAAATACAACAATGCAAAGAGAGTGTGATTAACCTTCCTTAAGCAAGCTTGTCATGCTAAAGGAGAGCACACAACACTCTAGATGAGATAGTAAAGAGCCAATATGCCAATTTAGGATCCAAGAGTGGATGTAGAGAGCCAAGAACAATAGAACCTACAAGAAAAATGGTGTAGAAGAGAATGAGAATGATAAAGGGGAGAGCTAGAAAGAGAGAATGCAAGAATGAAGTGAGTAGAATGAAGAATGAGGAGTTTGAATGAATAAAAGGCATGCAAGAAGGAATTTTTGGGCATGCCTAGAACCAAAGAGGTGTTTCACTTCATAGGAAGTTGGAAGTGTAATGTCCCAACAACCAAAAAATCAAGAATCTTGTTAAGATGTTCATGCAACACATAGATGTCTGCATGCTATAGAAGAGTCCTCAACGAAAATTCCCTTAAAGACTAAAAATAAAGGGGTCAAGGATGGGATTGAAATTAAGGAAAAGGGGAATTTTCATTATCATCCTTTATTTAAGCTAAAGGGGAGGTTATGTAATGTGAAATTGCATGGGGTGTAATTTTATGCCATTACTTTTCCCCCCCACTTTAGCGAGCATATGCATTCTAACATGTGTGAGCTAAAGTAGATAGAAAGAGGTTGAAGAGAATATACCTAGGACAAAGAAGAAATAGGTCTTCAATTTGATATATAAAATAGAGAAGCTGAGCCAAGACACGAAGAGGACATGGTTCTTCCATCCTATAAAGCTAACTACAATCTCACCACAAACATATTAGCTACAGACAAACACATTAGGCCAAAAAGTGAAAAATAGACATGAAATTTGAAGACATGACATGACATAATCTGATTAGATAAAAAACACTATTGATAAGTATGACTAGCGAGACTAGGGATCATACAACAAGAGAATAGGCTTGTGGCTACTGTAAACTATATTGTAGGACAATCACAAAAAAGAAAAGAAAGACAAGTATAGTTAGATGAGATTGGAAGACATCAAGACATGTATTTTAAAGAACAATTTTAAAAAAATAAGAATAAGAAAATATGATAGCCCCTTGGTGTTTAATGAGAATTAGGCCTATCCAAAACCTTATTCAATCCATTTTTTTGGTGTCCCCAGTTCACTCTTATATTTTGGCCTAGGCTCTAGTTTTGGATTCCCTACTTTTTTGCACAATTTCATGGGACAAGTTGTCTGGTTTTGGTCCCTTTGAAGTTCTAATATGTAATCTTAGTTGCCATTGGCATGCCCTTACGTATTTTCACATTATATTAATATAAAATTTTAGTCTTTTCACTTTTTTCCAAAAGAAAATTATAGCTCCCCCTTAGAATGATGTGTGCTATGCAGAGGAGCACATGTCATTCTAAGGAGAAGAGAAAGAAAAAGAGGGATGTTGTGGCATGAGATACATAGCTTGAGATGTATTCATGGGATATTTTCACATGAGGGACAACACATAAAATTCACAACACTGAGAAAATAAGAGACGAAGAAATCAAGATCATAGCCTAGGGATCTGATTATTTAGGGTTAGAAATGATGATAGATATAAATAGATAAGTATAGTGTAATATGTAAGAAGTGTCATCACCCCACCAAATAGATCAGAATAGGAAGAAGAGCACATGAAGACAAAATAAAAAATTCAGGTCAACATGGAAGAGGCCTAAATGCCCCCATTCTTTGCATCATTCTTGATGTGAAAAGAAAAAAATTAGGACACATAGAATATTAATGAGACAAATAGAGGAAGTGTTTGAAATTTTTTCTCTTTTGTATCCAAGTACTTATAAGGGTAGAAATGATCCTATAGGTGAGAGCACAAACATAAATAGAGAAGCATGAAGGAGCAAAAAAAGCACACAAATCTAATCTAAAGATGAAGAATAGGTATTGATCTAGTTTGACACCTCCAACAAGTCATCTTGATCCCAATCTAGATCATCATAGGGGGAGGGAAGATGAGCCTACAAGGGGGAATAACAAGAGCAGTATCAACCATATCACCTATAGCAAGAGCTGAGGAGGCTGCCTCAACATCCTCATCAACAAGGTCTTGTGAGTCTAACAACATAGATCTAGCAAAGATAAAAGAGAGACTGGAAATTCCCTCCATCAAATCAAACATAGACTTCTGTGGAGTGAAATACTATGATTAAAAAGGAGGAGCATAACAAACTGTAAATCCATTTGTAGCCTCTAAAAAAGGGTCAGTGACAATCTCAAGTGAAGGGGATGACTTCTCTATCACATGAATGATGCAAGCCAAAGTGGACCAAGAAAAAGAGGGAACATAAGACTTTTTCTAACCACCATTTTCAGATGAGGTCATGCTTCAAATTATGCTTAAGAGAAGGATGTTGGGTCCCCACATAGAAGTGGAAATGAAGAAGGAGAGGGAGCCACAAAAGACACAAACTTCATATGAGGCATGCCAACAAGCTTAGGTAAAGGAGGAAGATTTGGTAAAGAGGTGATCAAAGGAGGCTCCACAAGGGAGTGATGAACAATTGCACCTATTTAAGGTTAGCTTCATCAAGATCTACCGAGGAAGCTAGAAGCAAAATAGAGGTGATGCAAATCGAAGAAGACATATAAGTAGAAACATAAATAGGAGTAGAGACAAAAGAATAAGGAGAGGTACAAATAGGAGGGTCCCCCATGATCTTATGCAAAGCTTCATGCTCTTGGGCCAAGGCTTGTTGGTGACACTTATGCTCACACACAAGCTAATTATGATGGCTATGGGTACTTGAAGGTGCAACTTGAAAAGGATTTGAGGGATCTTGATCTACTGGGGGAGTAGTCTCCATGGTCATGGTTGGTGGAAGAGAAATCTCATGAGGGTCTTGTTCCATCAGAGGAGCGATCTTCATAGTCATTTCAGGGAAAGAGTAGACTCTTGAGGAGGAATAGGAGGAACAAAGAAAAATATAGGGGTCTTGATGACATATCCCTTTCCCTTATCTACCTTAGAGGTAGGTAGGGGAATAGGAGGAGGCCATGGAGGTCAAGAAGCATGAAAAAATCCACATGAATGCTTCCCCTTACCATATAGGGTGGGTTGGGAGCTGTGGGTAAAATGAGTTGAAAATTTTGAAGTTTAGACTTCCACAACATGGGTTTCTTTGCATTTCTTGTTCCAGGAACATTAGGAGGAATTGAGGACACCGCCAAGGGTTACAAAGTCATAAAAGAAGATGAAGAGGAAGGGGAAGGTTGATGGGTGAGAGAAAGCTTGTCCTTAGCCTTTGGAGGTGCAAAGGATAAGATATGCTACTGTGCACACATAGAAGCCTTCAGAGAAATAGCATGGGAAGAAGGTGGGAAAACACCATTAGAGGTTGAGCCCCCAATATTATACCTAAAGTAGGCCTTGTAGAGCAAGTCCCCTCTAAGTGGTAAGGGTCCAATTTGAGTAGACTAAAACTAATCAAGGGAGAAGATCCCATGCAACACGAGTGGTTTGCATCTAGTGTCCTAGATAGTATACATCATTCCATCATGAGGAAACTTCAAAACATTTATGAAGACTAGAGGCGACCAAATTCATGGAGACTAGCCATAAAATTCCTAGCCTCACTCTAAATAGGTCAAAGTTTGGTATCACAACAAATGTGACTTCTAGAGACTTAGGTCCAACAAGGATTAACAAAGAAATAGAGCTGATAAACAGAACAAAAAGTCCATCATGCATAAGGAGAGTGGTCTATGACTCATCATATTTATCCTTGTGCAAATCATTTGTGAAGAGGGACTCCTTCATGATGACGTTGACTCAACTCGTAGGGTCAACTATAACGCTAATTACAACATTATCATTGACTCAAGCTGGTATGTACAATGGAGAAGGTTCCCTATTTAATGGAAAGTCACATGGTGTGAATTTTATATTAGGTTTTTTATCCATGTGACCTGAAGGAGGAATATGAGTGAATGAGACCATGTTCACATACTTAGATGGTCTATGATCAATAGCTGAAGAAGAAGTGACTATGATCAAATTGGAAGAATGAGATGGAAAAAGGATTTTTGTATATCTATAAGTGACTATTAGGTTTAGATATAGATTTTTTCAAGTTTTTTATTTTTACCATTAGTCAGACAGTACCATTATCGATGTGGTCTTCGATAACATGCTTAACACGCACACATCATTTAGTATCATGACCTGATAGTTGATAGTATTGGTAAAATTTATACATGTCATACCATTGAGGATAAGGATTGGACAGTGGCCTTATCTCTAGAAGAAAAATTACACCATATTTTGATAATTTATGAAGGACATTTGTGTAGGATTAAGACAATTTTGTAAAAAAAATATTTTGTCCTATAGAACTTTTGTCACTAAGAACATATATAATGCTCGCCACTACTTTAAATTCTTTTTTAAATCTCTATAGATAGACTCAACTAGTAGGTTATCTGGATGGGAGGATGAGGAGGGACCCTTGTATTGAGCCATTTTCTATTGATATTCATGCAATGCAACACATATATGAGAAAACGAAGGATATTTTATTAGAAGAAATTTATCTCACAATGTTGACAGTAGGTTCTTGATGAACACACACTATATGTCAAAATATGCTAGGGTATAGGAGATTTGGGAAAACAAAGCTTTATACTAAGTAATAAAATTAGTTACTTTTTCATGAGCCCCTTACTTGCATTGGATGAGATCAATGAAGGTGATCTTGGGACCAATGTTTTCCCAAAACTGTTGTAAGAACTGATTTACTAATTGGTCAAAGAAAAGATAAAATTATCAAGAAGAGAGTAATACCATTCCAAAGAAGTGTCTTTGAGGGAGCACAAAAACAACTTTTCAAACAAAGAATCATGGTGAAAGAAGTCGATACACATGGCATTGAAAGATAAGACATGTGTTTATTGATCTCCCCTACTATTGTACTTATCAAATTTAGGAATCTATATCCCTTGAGGGATAGGGGTATTTAGAATAGAAAAATACAAAGGGCTATGATGAAAATATGGTTGAAAAATGGGCTGAGAATAGGAACTAGCCAAGTTTTCCAATTGATATTCCATCCACCCCATATTCTATAATAGAGAATTAAAGACATGATCTATTGATGGAGGTTGACTAGTTGAATGACATAAGTGGTGGGGATTTGATTTTCAGATGTAGAGGCTTTGAATCCCAAAGGAATACAGTTCAACCTGATTGTGGGAATCTCTTTTCCTAAAGTGTAAGTTCTATCAACAACATCAATAAAGGTGATAGAAGGACCCATGTCCACCATATGCATAGACACTCCCAACATTGAAACATGTAATTGGTGACTAGTGATTTTTTATTGAACTTCTTGAGGATTACCCAAGATCGAAGTGTACGAAGGGACATGGGTTTCTACTATATTTGTAATCCCTTGAAGTAACTCCAAGCCTCTACAATTTGAAATAAGAAATTTTCTCAAACCATTAAGGAGAGGAGCAACTTGAGAGTATGAGTCTTATTTTATCAAAAATTCTTTGAACTCTTCTAGTCACTTCCAAAGAATGAATATGCTCAAAACGAATGCTAAGAGTAGCTTCCTTAGCTATGGAAGATTTAGAAGGATAGGTTGGTGGTGTATGCATTTCAACTTCAACATGAGGAGGGGAGAAACCAACTAAGAGTATTCTAGTGAACTCCTCAAAATATAGACCTTGATGAGAATGACTAAACCATCTCCTAGAATCCATATCTAGATGTTGGTAACTCCTTACTACATGTCTGGAGGAAGTGGATTTTTAAACTCATAAAATGGTGTCACAACACTCTATCCAATACATGTCTTGATAAGAGAAGATTTTTTTTGAAAAAAATATAAAGACAAGAATAGGTTCATGTCAGGTTCACCAAAATGTAGAGGAGGAGATTTGGTACTCCCAAGTCTCTAGGAAAAGGAAGAGTCTACAGGGAGTAATTGGTCCTCAACTACCTCAAAGGAAAAGCTCAAGTGACAAAGGTAGAAGTACAAGATATTTTTGATTATATTTTATGTTTAAGGACAAATTTTTGAATAAAGACTTTAGAGACTGGAAGAACAAAATTTAGAGGTCTCAGGAGAAAACTAACTAGATTTCAACCAAGGATGGCAACACAAGGTACAAATGTCCCTGTAGTGTGTTATGGTCTAGTATAGGTGAAAAATGCAACATTCTCACAAAAACACAAGGAGTCTATTGTATATCCAAAAACTAAAATCTAAGTTTTTGACTAAAATAATAGAATTCTTAAAATAATATAAATTACAAGAAGAAAACTGACATGCATAGATTTAAATGAAATAAAATAGAAATGATAAAGTGAAAGGGAAGAGAACAAACTCACAAGAGGTTCAATAATATACAACCTCTTGAAATGCTCTAAATGAAAAATTTGCACACATAGACACAAGGAAAAATATTGGGGTTGTTTTGGGGGTTGTCTTAGTCAAACCCTCATTTTGGCGTTTCCACCTCGAGGGACAGACAAATAGAAAAATAGAGAGTAAATGATAAAGGAGTATATTAGAAAAGTTAAAAGACAATATGATACTAAAATAAATATGATAATGCATAGAGAGTGTGATTACCCTCCCTTAAGCAATCTTGTGATATTGAAGGAGAGTAAGCAACACTCTAGATGAGACAATAGAGAGCCAATATTCCAATGTAGGAGCCAAGATTTGATGTAGAGAGCCAAGAATAATATAAATTACAAGAAAAATGGTGTAGAAGAGAATGAGAATGAGAAATTGAGCTAGAATGAGAGAATACAAGAATAAAGTGAATCAAATGAATAGTGAGGAGTTGGAATAAAGAAAAGACTTCCACTTTGTAGGAAGGTGGAAGTGCAACATCCCAATGGCCATATAATCAAGAATCTTGTTAGGAAATTCATGCAACACATAGACGTCTATGTATCACAGAAGCATCCCTAGTAAAAAATGGGTCAACGATGAAATTGAAGTTACGAAAAAAGGGGAACTTGCATTATTTTCCTTTATTTAAGCTAAAGGTGAGGTTATGTAATGTGAAATTACATAGGGTGTAATTTTACAATATTATAGTAGGTGCTTTGCAAATTTGGAGAAGGCTAATGACCTTCCTCCATTGAGGCTATGGAGCACATTATCCCTTTGGTGCTCTCCTTGTGCCATTCTTTATCATTCCTCAATTCTATGCTTATTTTTCCTTGGTATGCTATGTTTTGTTTTAGAAATTTTGAATCCTTTTCCCATTCTGCAATTTAAAAATATTTCCCTCTAAGACTAGCATTCAATACAAAATTGTAGTGGGTTCCTGGTCATATGTGGGGATTTATGGGTGATGGTGGCTTGGCATCGGGTGAATCCCTTGATGAAACAGAAGGGGAAGATGATATTAACAATAGTGTTAATGGTAAGGAGTGATCATTCAAAGATATTGTTGCAGAGGTCAAAGGTGAGTCTATTTTTGAATTAGCAAGGTTCGAGGTTATAGAGAATGACAAGCTTTATGGGGAGTAGACAACAATAGGAGTTGAAGGTAAGTTCCCTCCAATCAGCCCCAATAAAATCATTGTCATTCCAAACTCTAATATGGTGCTTACTATGGGTAGGGAAGAAAAGTGGTTAAAAAATGCGGCTATCTTCCTTGATACTCTTGATTGTAATAAAATTCCTACTAAAAAATTTATGGATGAATGGTTTAGTTATATGGAATAGAAACATATGAATTCAAGTCCCATTCTGTAGAATGGTTCAAAGGGGGTTCTTTCTAGTATTTTTCAAAATTCATTCTATGTAGGAAAAATTTGTCTCAAAGGAATTCTAGAACATAGTGAATTCAATGTTTTGAGCAATTACTTGGTCTCCAAAGGTTTTGAAAGAAGAGGTTTTGGCCCTCTCTTACCCTAGATGGGTTATAGTTAAGAATGTTCCTTCCCAACTATGGGAATTTCTGCCATAGTTGATTGCTCCATTAGGAAAAGTAACGAGGGTGGAAGAAACTAGGGCTAACCTCTTGTATATGGATGCAAGAGTACTGGTTTCCTTATCCTATGGGGTAGATTTTTCTAAGGAGATTAAAATTGATGCTGGGGGAAATTGTTGTCCTACAAAATTGAGATCTTAGGGGGTATTTATGCTTTTTTTATGTAAAAAAGAAGGCCATGTGTGGAGAACTTGTACTATTTTTAAAGGTAAATCTAGGAACCCAAGATTTAACCAAAATTTTTCCATTCCAAACCCTAGTGAAACCGCATAAGAGAGGTTGAATATAGTGAATGCAAATAGTTCTATAATGGCATGAATTTGTACCCCTAGGAAAATTCCACATTTACACTACCTCCTACCTTAGAGAATTAAATCTGATAATGCAATCCATATTTCTACCACCTTTCCCTATCACTTGGTAGCCATTTTATGTGTCGGTGGGGGATATAATGGGTCATCCCACAATAATGGGTTACACTTTTTGGCCAAACTTGACATTGAAATCAACATTTTCAGAGAAAACTTCACTTTTTGACACTTATAGTAGGTAAACTATTAGGAATTTGAAAATGATATAAACTAGTGATTTGTGAGGTTTTGTCTGTATATTTTAAATATATATTTTTTTAAAAAAATTCAAATTAAATTGTAATTTTTTTGCGTCTCCTTTGATAACTAGTTTTTAATAGTAAACAACATTTTTAAAAAGTGGTGTGTACTTCGGCTCACATAAATTTTTTTCTACAAAGGATAAAATTTTGATTCTTTTGAATTTAGGTTGGTAACACAAGTACCTAGTGCTTTCATTTTGTTTCATAGCATTTTGTTTTGAATATTTTTCTTTAATTTAAGTTTTGAAGTCAAAACATTTATAATTTAGAGATAGGTGCACTTCAGCTCGCATAAATTTTTTGGTATGTATTGAAATTCAATTTTTCTTTTTTTGTTGGAACAAGGACATCAATACCTAGAGCGTATATATTTTTAATTTTTTTCTTCCTTAAATTTACTATTTTTCCACAATGATTTTTCATCAAACTTGATGTTCGGTGAAAAACCCATGTACAATAAAACTAAAAAATAAAATAAACAATAAAAAAAGAATATATTATATTTATAGTTGTTGGAAAGAACGTTTCGACCACTACAATAATCCAAATTGGTTTATCAAGTTGACTCCATTTTCACCTCCTTCCCAAGCTTCGATAGTGAAAAAAATGCATAAATTTTGAAATGGTGGAGGGGAAGGTGAAAAAAGGGGGTTCATTAGAACCCCCCTTCTAATGAAGGGGGTTCATTTGAACCCCCCTATATGGTGCAAGAGGGGATTCATTAGAAGGGGGGAGGGGTTCATTCAAAGGGGGGTTTCATTAGAAGGGGGGTGGTTCATTCAAACCCTCTTCATTAGAAGGGGTAAACCATTTTAAATTTTTTGATGGGCATTTCTAATTTTTCTTCATTTGAAAAATTGTAACCCACTATTGTGGGTTCACGCATATTTTTTTTGGGATGATAACATAGCACAAAGATGTCTAGGTGACATGTCATCTTGATAGGATTCTTTCCTTTGGAATCCACAGAGGCATTACACTCCTCCATTGGATGTGAAGTGTAAAGTCTCCTGCCATTTGGACTAATAGTGAATAACTCCTTTGCCTTCATTTTTCTTTCAAATTGCTATCTCCTCGATTCAACTCATCTTATTCACCAATCTTCTTGATCATCTTCATACTTTGGGGAAATTCTCTATACACTTCTACACTTATTTTCAAGCTCCATCACCTCCATTGAGGCTACATGTTTGTGTTTTGTTGGGTCACTCTCCTCATTGTTGTAATAAGGTTGGTCTTTGAATTCTTGCATGTTCGCTCCTTCCTCCATTTTCCTTGAGATAAATTGGTTGAGAAGGTGATATCATCCATTTCCTACTCACTTTCCATTAGTGTATTTGATATCATAGCATATTGTTGTTTACATATTTCTTGGTATTTCCATTTCAATAGCTTCCTTTATCATATTCCTTCAATTGTTGCTATCAGTCTATTCTTGGAGGTGGAAACCCCAAAGTGAGGGATTGACTAAGGTAGTCCTCTAAACGCAACACCAAAATTTTCTTGTCTTCTATGTGTAGGTTCTCCTTAAGGTGAATATCTTGAAGATATCAACTTGTGGATAGAAAGATGCACTTTCCTCACCCTTCTTTGTCAATTCATAGATAAATTAGTTAAAGTGTTCCTCTTGTTGTACTATCATTTTATATCTTTCTATTTTTGTCATCACATTAAACTTTGTTAGTTAGGTTGTTAGTAGGCTTTCCATAACTTCTAACTATAACTTGCACCTTCTATCCGTACGAATGCCAACACACCACTGAGATGCCAGTGCATCATGCTGGAGTCTATGTATCGTGCTATAGTCCTCTAGCAGTGAGTTGTCTGAGTTACAATCTAGACTCTAGAAACCTATTAACCTGACTTCCTGAGACATTTAGGTTAGTAGAAGGATAGTGACATACCTGTTATTTGGATCCATCATCTAGATTTAGGT
Source organism: Sequoia sempervirens (assembly GCA_007258455.2). NCBI lineage: Eukaryota > Viridiplantae > Streptophyta > Pinopsida > Cupressales > Cupressaceae > Sequoia > Sequoia sempervirens. The sequence goes on along the minus strand of VDFB02018296.1, from coordinate 15,022,401 downwards.
AGATTAGGGTAACCTGTTGTTTAGATTTGTCTCATGATTTGTGGTCTTGAGCAATCGGTCCCCCTCCTCTACATTTTAGTGAACCTAACATGAACTATTTTTCTTCCATTTCATAGTGTTTAAGGAATCTTCTCTTGTGTCCTAGGTGTGTTGTAGGTGTGTGTGTTTTAGGGCACATAGCCTTGTAACCCAACCTATGACCTCTAGCAACGTACTTAGGAGGATCTCTAGATATTGTGAAGTGAAATATAGAATAGGTCATTGTATGATTATCAAACCTTTGAGGTCTCTTGATGAAGTCCTTTTTGGTGTACATAGACATGGCCTCTTTTATGATTCTTCCCATTCCTTCTATGCAGCCTATGAATGGGTCACTTGCTATAACCTTTACATTGTAGGATCTACATATGAATGCAAATAAAGAACCCTCTCCTCTATACATTCAAACTTGTATCAATGGGAACACTATGATTGGTGTTCTTGTTGACCCTATATGTTGGGTTAATGTTATAATAGAGGAGATTATGCTGATAAATTTCTTGCATAGGGATGGTTTTGATAAATTGAAGAGCACAATACATACACATGAAGGAATCTCAGTCCCTCCAATTGGCTCTATCTCCTTCTCAGTCTTGGTAGGACCCATGACTATAAATATTCTCTTTGATATCATTCTGAAGTCTAACTTTTTTAGAGTGAAGCTAGGCATCCCATGTCTAGTTTCTATGGATGCAATCCCTTCAATGATCTATAAATACTTGAATTTATCTCATGAGGGCTCCATGCATGTTGTGCATGAAACTGAGTATAAGCCACTGGTTTCACATGGGACCTATTCATTAGATCACTTCTGGATTGCCCCTATTGGTTTGCTTCCTCAAAGGATGGACTTGTTATATTGCACTTCTGCTAAATATAAGAATGGGGGCATAACATTGAAGGTGAACTACCCTCCTTCCCCTACACTACTTAGTTAAGGCTTCTATGATAGCACAATAGTAGATTTCCTCTCTCTCCTCTCAAAAGGGGAAGGGAAAGTCTACTCACATAGGATCCTTCCTCTTCTTCTATTGTTTCATCTGCTTCTACCTCTTGCCCTGTTGTGGCACCTTCAGCCTCTACTCCTATGCCTCACATGGGGAGTCCAATGGCACTTGCTTGGAAGAAGGCCAAGTGTTATATGTTCAACCTTCATGTCTTGCCCATGGTGCCTCAGCTCATTATCTATGGTAAGGGAAGATCCTCCATGGAGTTGCTTCTATGTCTCGGCCTCTGCAACCTCCTACTACTCCTACCCCTAGGGTGATGAATGGGAAGAGGCCTACCATCGAGGCACTTGAGTCTATTTCTCTGCCAATTTTTTCCTCTCTTCTTGCATCTTTTCCTCATGTTTCTATCTAGGAGTCACTCCCTCCACAAGAAATGGCTATGATGGACACTCCCATGGTAGAACATGAGCCTTCTACTCCTCCTCAAGCCACAACTTCTAGCTCTCATAGTTGAAGAAACTACATTGTGCATGAGCATAAGCATTGGAGAAAGGCTCTAGCTACTAACCAAGCTACCTTGTAGAAGGTAGATGAGGTGCCGATAGCTCCTATTTTGGTATCTCGTACTATGCTCCCTTCTTCTACCCCTTCTTCTTTGGTTCTCATCTACTCGATCTTCCTTCCAGCACCCCACAAGCATGGATGATCCTCACCCTAAAAGGGTGCAAGTTTTCATCACTCCCTTGGTTGAGTCTCCTCTCCTGATGTCCCTTCCAAACATCCTACCTTTTTCTTAAGCCCATGGATATGTCGAATAATTTGGTGGTGTCCACTACAGTTTTTTCCTCTTCCTCCTTTCCTTCTTATTTTATGGGGATCTTGCATCCTTTGATGAAGCATAAGTTGGAGGATGACCCTGCTTCTAATGGGGGCTAGAAGAAGGGATTAATCTCTTCAGGCAAGGGTTTTTCTTTGGCTTGCATCATCCTTGTGATAGAGGCAACCCTGACATCCCCTGAGTTCATCACTACCTAAGAAAGTCTTTTAGTGAGTTTGGTAGAGGATCTGAGGTACCTCCTTCTTTGCTTACCTGGTTGACACATGGCACTCCTGTCAAGTGCATGTGCAGGTTCAACTTGGTGGAAAATGTCCTAGATCTGTTGGTTGTCTTTGCAAGGTCAATGACATTTACCTCACATGAGTTGAGCGAAGAAGACCTCGAGGGTCCCTTTTCCTTATCTCTTTTCATGGGAGAGTTAGAAGGTGCTCCCCTTACTATTGCACCCTTGTAGACTCATCCACCCTCTCCTTATAATGATCTAGATTGGGAGAACAATGACCTATTGGTTGATGTAGACTAGGAGAGCACCTCTTCTTTATCTGTAGATTAGATTTGTGTGTGTGTTGTGTCCCCCATACTTATTTTTATATTTCAAGGACCCTTGTCACCCTTGTAGGTGCTTGGATATAGGAGTGCTTTGTGTCATAAAATTATTCTATTTTTTGCATCATTCTTTTATTTTTTGTGCCTCGATTTTTGACAATCGGGAAAGATGCAAACTGTTTGGGAAATTTGGACCTCCCTTCCATGTTGATCCAATTTTTTATTTTTATTTTTTCCACATACCCTTCTTCATGATTTGATATAGTAGGGGATTGATTACAATTCATAGGTATATTATATTATATCTATTTATCTATATATATGAGTAGCTCTGACCCCAAATTATCGATTCCCCTTGTCTCTTGATATATTAATCTTTGTTGTTTCTTTCTTTTTTATCTTTCTCTCTTCTTTGCTTGCTTATTGATGTTGTGGTGCCTATGTGTTTTCCCTCATGTGTGCAAAAAATTTCCACATCTATATCTTGTCATGTATCATGGGCCACATCATCTCTACAAGTTTTCCTTTCCTTAGGATGTCACGTCCTTTAGTTCACATGCACCATCCTAAGGCTCCTTTCTCTCTAATTTTCAATAAGGTGTATTCAGTGGCTAATGAATCCCTTAAAATATTTGCATTTTTCAAAAATTGCATCCTTCAAAAAGGATCCCCTTAGCAATATTTTATTTTCAAATCAATTTCGTAGCAAAAAGAATTAAGAATTCACCTTCGAGGAGGCCATTGTTTTTTTTTTTGGACTCCTTGATAAAAGAGAATATTTCAAAAGGATTCTTTGATGACAGGATCATTTGAAAAGAATGTCATCACTTTTCAAAATAGAGTGTCACTTGAGCAGACTCCTCTTTCTTTTGAAGGGTTCCCTAAAGACCCCTTTGAAAGCTTCTCCTTTAATTTCTTTCCTAACATGTTTTTTCTATAGATTAACATGTTTCCTTGCAGGACTAAGCACTTGTAAGGGTCAATCAGACTCTATGGAGCCTTTCACATCTAGCCTCCCTCAAGACCAAGAACTTGTGGTGCCTACTTTGTAGGATAGAGCACTTGTGAAGCATTTTCATTTTGCAGGACCAAGCACCTATAAAACCCTTTGATCATTCTTTATGGGACTGGGCACCCATGTAGCCAATTCTATAGGACCAAGAACATACAAAGTATTTTGTTCACCCTCCATAGGACCAAGCTCCTATGATGCTTTTGGTCAAATATCCATAGGATTGAGTACCTATGGAGCCATCTCTTTCCTGCACATGAGTTTTCTAGATTACAGTCTACTACCTCAATAGTCCAGGTATACATTCGTTAGCTTTCTCTCTACTTTACTATGCATTCGTTGAAACTTATGCTCACTAAAGTGGGGGAAAAATTTAATGGCATGAATTTGTACCCCTAGTAAAATTACACATTTACACTACCTCCTACCTTAGAGAATTAATTTGATAATGCAATCCATATTTCTACCACCTTTCCTTGTCCACTTGGAAGCTATTTTATGTGTCGATGGGGGATATTTTTTCTAGGACACTAGCCTGGTGCATAGACGTCTATGTAGTGCATTGTTTTCCTGATAAGATTCCCACCTTTGGAATCCATAGAGGCATTACACTCCATTGGATGTGAAGTGTAACATCTTTTTCCCTTCAGACTAAATTCAAATGACTCCTTTGCCTCCATTTTTATTTCAAATTGCTATCTCCTCCATTCAACTCATCTTCTTCACCACACTTCTTGATCATCTTCACACTTTGGGGAAATTCTCTACACACTTCTACGCTCATTTTCAAGCTCCACCACCTCCATTGAGGCTGCAAGTTGGTGTTTTGTTAGTTCACTCTCCTTGTTGTTGCAACAACATTGGTCTTTGAAGGATTTCACGCTCACTCCTTCCTCCATTTTCCTTGAGACCACTTGGTCAAGAAGGTGATATCTTCCATTTCCTACTCACTTTGCATTATTGTATTTTATATTGCAACATATTTTTGTTTACATATTGCTTGGAATTTCCATTTCAATAGCTTCCTTTATCATATTTCTTCAATCGTTGTTGTCTTGCCATCCATGGAGGTGGAAAATCCAAACCAAGGGGTTGACTAAGATAGTCCTCTAAACAAAGCCCCAACATTTTCTCATCTTTTATGTGTAGGTTATCATTGAGGTGAATATCTTGAAGATATCAACTCATGGGTAGAAAGGTGCACTTTCCTCACCCTTCTTTGTCAATTCATAGATAGATTAGTTAAAGTGTTCCTCTTGTTGTACTGTCATTGTGTATATTTCTATTTTTGTCATCACATTAAACTTTATCAGTTAGGTCATTAGTAGGTTTTCCATAGCTTTTTTATTGTACCTTTTACCTTCTATCTATACAAATTTCAACTCACTACTAAGATGCCAACACGCCGTGCTAGAGTCTATGTCCCACATTGTAGTCCTCTCGAAGTGAGCTATTTGAGTTATAGTTCAAACTCTAGAAACTTGTTAACTTGACTTCCTCAGAAATTTAGGTTAGCAAAAGGATAGTGAAAGGCCTATTGTCCTTCATTTTCATCCTCTTAAACCTTAAATCTTTCTAAATCATTCATCTAGCTTGAGGTAGATTAGGGTAGCCCATTTTTTGGGGCCTTCTCATGACTTGGGGTCTTGAGTAGTTAGTCCCCCTCTGCTACAAGTGCAAAAACAACTTCCTTAAAAATAACAAAAAATAGATTTAACTCAATAATAATTTAAATAAATCCTAATAAAACATTTGAAAAAATCTAGATTCATCTCCAAGGAAGGAACAAATTCTAATAAAGGGGAAGATATTGTAGAGATTATACATAATAACCTTAACATTGAATCTAAAGGGGAAATTTCTAATATTAAAAGAAAGATATAGGTGGGAATTAGATTGTCAAGTCAACACACTCTAAATCAAGAGTTGATAATTCATTCCCTACGAGTAACTCCCTTTGAGGGAACCATAAGAATAATTAGTTAGTTATGCCTATCTCTAATGATGGGCACATGAAAAGTACATAAGATCTAGTCTTAAACAAAATGAAACATATTTTTCCAAAATAACGACAAGACTAATAAGAATAAAAATGGGGAATAATCAAGGGTCAAAGAGCCCTTGTATGAGATGGAGACTCAAAATAATAGTGGTAGTGGAAATGTGGTGAATGACTCAATAAAGAATGAGGAAACAAACTAGATAATATATAAAAAAGGGAAAATTTTAAAAGTATGAACAATATACAAGAGGGTAAGACCAAAGAAATTGAATTAAAAGACTTGAAGGTTATAAATGAGATTCCAAGTAATAACATTCCTAGGTTGGAGCATACCAATATAATAAGCCCCACTATTCTAACTTGGCTTAAGTCTAACCCTCGGAAAATAAAAGATCCACAAGTAAATTAGCCTTAGACATAAGAGAGCATAGGGGTACTAAATATAATGTTAAAAAAGTGTGAAAATAAAAATTAGAATATATAGACCTCAATGATGTGAATGATCCCATGTTGCTTTCTTTGCCTAATTCCAATCTTGGACAAAAGGAAAATGCCTAGGTGCTAGTCTTAGAGAAATTCAATCAAAGATGTTCTAATGAAATAAAAAAGAATATATGTAATGAGGAGAACACAAAGGGGAATATTCATCCTAAATTAGGGACCTCCCCCTATCTAGTGAAATTAAATTTCCAAGAGAAGAAAGAAACATCTAGTTGGTAAAGGGATGGGTAAAAATAGTAAATAAAAAGAGAATATAGAGGAGTAAAGAAGAGTTCAAGCCTTGTTCTTGAAGAGGAAAGATAGAGAAGATATATTTATTAAATTCTTTGATAGATTTAGGAACTCTAAGGGAGATGCTCAAATGATAGATTTTGATGAGTTTTAACTACACTGATTGGAAAGTTAGGGGTCTGGAATCCCTTGATAGGAAATACATTGTTAGGAGATATCTAAATGTAGACAAGTACAAATATGTTGTCTTATTACAAGAGGTAAAGGCTATTAATTTTATGCTTAAAACTAACCTCAAATTTATTTTGAAAGAATATACCCATTTTAATACTAAACATGGAAAAGGAAATGGGGGTTTAACCATATTGTTATCCAATAAGTGGCTCAATTTGTGACTAAATATAGGGCTCCTTCATGCAATAGGGAAGTATGGATAGTTATTGACAAGGAGAATAATAGATTTAGGCTTTGCTCAATCTATGCTCCCAATGAGTACATGGATACAATTGAACTCTAGAAATGGGTGCATAATCTTCAGGATATCTCATGGATTATGGGGAGGGGAATTCAATATGATTGAGAGTAGTGAAGATGAAATAGGTGGTATAGACATGGAATGGAAAGGAAATGAAAAATTATTTTGTTATAAAATGAAGAATAAACTCAATCTTTTTGATCCTATTGAAGGAATGAAAAATATAATAAAAATATATGGTTCACATGGCGTAACTTCCAAAAATGGAATAAGATAGTATACAACAAGCTAGAGAAATATTCTATGCTAATAGGGACTTCTTTAGTTTTTATCAAAGTGATGATGGTAGTAGGGTAAAATTTTACCCATGCTCCTATATAGTCATCATCCTGTTAATGTCAAGATCATAATAGCTAATGAGAAGCCTAACGAATGTAGAAAAGATATCAAATTTATTCTAAACACCTTCATGAGCTAAAAGATGAGGATTGCAATGCCCTTATTTTTACTCTTGGATAAATTAATAGATGGGTGTTAAAAGATAAGTCAACCATTGATAAATGGAATGATAATGTTAAAGGCTAGATAATTATCTATCAAACTATAAGGAGAAAAAACAATGGATAATAGGAAGACAAAAATTGATCTTCATGAGAAATTACCCAAACTATAATATAAAATACTAAGTGACCCTAAGAACATATAATTGAATGAAGATTTAATCTCAATAAAAAACTAATTAAGGAGCTTACAAGCTAATAAAACCCAAGTATTAAAGGTAAGAGAAAATAGGATTTAGTTAACTAATGGGGATAAAGGCTCTAATTTTTCTTTAGATTTATTAACAAAAAAAGTGTAAGAAAAAAAGTTGAGAATGTATGGGTTGAGAACAATCTCTCAAGCGACCTAGAAGAAGTGAAAAAATATTTTTTATTCTTTTGTAAATATCTTTTTAATTTTGAAGGGGATACCACACATGGTCACATTGCTAGAAACATTTGCAAAAGAATACTTAAAAAAAAACTCCAAAGAAAGTGCATAAATGTTGGGTAGAGAAGTGTCTAAATGATGAATTGTAAAGGCCATTCAAGTTATAAATAATGATAATTATCAAGGGGTTGATGGCATGCTTGTAGAATTGTATAAACAAAATATTGACTGGGTGAGTAAAGATTTGCTACAAGTGTACATTGAAGTTATTTATAAAGGTTCTCTAGGTAGTAACACTAACAAAGGTATAATCAAACTACTACCTAAAGAAGGAGACAAATACTTAATAAAGAATTGGAGGCATATTACTCTACTTTTGTATCATATAAAATATTAGCAAAAATATTGGCCTTGAGATTGGTTGAAATCCTTCCTTCCTTTATTAGCATCACTCAAATGAGTTTCATCAAATGGAGGTATATTTTGGAGAATCTCCTAACTAGTTGGGAGGCTATGGAATGGGCAAGTTGCTCCAACTAGAATATAGACATGCTCCTACATGAATTTGCAAAAGCATATGATAAGATTGAATGACCCTTTATTATGATGAACCTTGAAGATTTTGGATTCTTAGAAGGTGTTAAAATTGTGAAAAACCACAAAACCATGAGCCACAGGAACAAACAATGAACAAAGACACCTTCCACACAAGAGATATACAAACAATATATCTGAAATATTCCTCAACAAGAAAAATCTATAGAATGATCCTCAAGAATCTTCAAGGAAAAAAAAGTCCTCAAAGGTTGAGAGTTCAAGAGTAAATCTCTAGTGAGATAATACAATGACAGTTGAGTGCTATATAGGAGAAAAACCCTAAAAGCACTCCTAAGTTTAGCTTAAGTGCATGGGAATAAATTAGACTATCAATCAATTAAACGATTAATTAATTATTAGCTAATGCATGATTACTCTAAACATCCCTCTTAAGATGAACTTAGGGAGTAGCTAAAAACCCTAAAAAGAATGCATGATGGGTCCTAGCAAACAAGGCCTGATGAGCTACCCATGTACAAAAAAAGATCTCTCGAAAGTCGAGAAAAGGAGAAAACCACATTGGGAGAAAACTTCTCTCCATAAGAGAGAAACGAAAATGAAGGATGTAAAAATCCTCAAAATCATGGTGTGAAGGAATGAGAATCCTCCAACTGTACAATGTCCAAAAAGGAGGAACATTTAAAACATCACTAAAGTATGAAGATGTAGAGTATTGCCAAATGATGTTTGATATAGTGCTGAAATGAAGAACCTCTAGAAACATGAATGCAAGAGTGTCCATATGGTAAATGATCCATCTCACTGAAATGCACTAATAACCAACCATTGATGTATGTTTCATCTAACTAGTACATAGGAACAAGAAATAGATACATAGATCCCTCCAAACTGTGAAACCAAGGAAGCATTAGCATCAACAATAGAACCCCCCATAATGTTGACAAGGGAGAGCCAAGAAAGGTACATTGAAATTGTGTGAAACCAAGAAGTGCATGTAGGAGAAACAACTTTCAAATAAAAGGGTGTGCAAACTAAGGAACAAATGCATGAGGAAAGAATTTCATTGGGATTCACTATTGTCATGGAAGGGAAACTCACTTGAAAAAGGTGTGATTGCAAATCAAAGGTGAACATCAAACTCCCCCCCATGACACTTTATATCATAGTGTGAATACAAAAGGCACAACTAGATGTGCAAAATATCCCCAAAAAATATACACTAGAACATGACACCTTATCTCAATGCATCTACAAAAGAAGTGCATACAATGGGAGCTCATAATGTCCAAAAGAGGAGTACATGCTAAAAATTCAATTCTCTAACCAAAAAAAGAGGAAATTGATAGCTCCATGACAAAGTACAGAAAAAAACATGAACTTGGAAAGCCCAAAAAGGAGTCTAGATGCAAAAGATATGGCTTGTCGAAGTCTTGGAAACAAGAGCTGAAAAAAAAAAGAACTAAGAAAACTAAATTATGGAAAAAAAAGAAATCTAAAATGGAAATTACCTACACCATTGGGAAGAGCACAAAATTCCACCCCATTTCAAAATAAAATACACTCGAAAAGACCACCATATGGCTGAGATATGGCCTCCAGAATATGAGGTGCAAAATTGAAAAGCCCATATGGTTGAGTAGGGCAAAAAAGGATCTCCGCCAATTTTTTCAAAAACACTATTAAATGTAGAGGGCTGCCAAATTTAGACGTGCTGGGATAAAAACTCCAATACAGTGTGTAAAAAATTGTAAAAAATGGCATGTTTATTTTTTAAAGTTAAAAAAAATCCAAAAAGAACATTATATTTCTTTTGGAAAAATATATAAAAAACCAAATTTTTATTAAGAAAAAATATTAAAAAACTAATTTTAAAAAAATATTGAAAAGGTTTAAATGGGGGATAGGGGTGGAGCCCACCATGCCAACCCTATGTGGGGCCTAAGGGCTGCCTCTTTGCCATAAGGCAGGCGGTAGTACCCTTCGGGTACTCCGCTATAGGGGTGGGGCCTAAGGGACCTGCTACCCCTGCCATGATAGGGGGTAGGTACCTTGTACCTCCCAAGAAAATTTTTTCAATATAATTTAAAAAAAAAAGAAAAAATCTTGCACTTTTTCAATGATTTTTAAAATTTTTTAAAATAATTTTTTAGATTAAAAAAACCAGAAAATTAAAAATAACATTAACCTCTTTGATTTTTGCTTCTTTTCAAAACACGTGTATAAAAATTTGTACAAGGGGTATAGGTCCCTATACAATTTTTTTTTTCTTAGAACCTCTCGACACCAAAATAGGATGAATTTATAGTCAAAATTTGTGGAATTAGCCTCTTGAATCCAACAGTGAGGTCCTTTTTGTGCCAAAATGCATGAAAATCATAACTACCCTTCAGAACTAGAAAAAAAAGCAACTATTTCAAACCCTCATAGATTTGACCTCAAGAATCCAAATCAGGCCAAACGAAAGCCAAATATGACTTTCTCAACATCTCTAAATCTAATGGTGAGGTCCTTTTTGTGCCAAAATGCACCTACAAACACTCACCTTCAAAAATTACAAAAAAAGAAAAGGGGATTCAAATGGTCAACACTTTAATGAAAAATTTTGTAGCACAGGTAGATGTAAATAGATTGCTAACTAAACAATTCTCTCTCCAAAGATCTAGATGTTAGAATAACATTATATTAAATTATTAATGGTTAATGGGGTTTTGGTTATAGTTTAACTATCTTTAGTTAAATCAACCAATCATACAACTGATCACATATACCAATATATATATTCCTGTTTCTCATTGAATAATATATCAAAGTTTTTATCCCCTTTATTTGGTATTGAGCACACGCACAATGATCATGTGCCTATAGCTGTCAGTGGAGGAGCACAAACTAATGTATATTCGATTGTGTTTAATGAAGTGAAATTTGTTCTTAGGAAGAATCCTTGTCTAGCTTGCATAGATTTGAGGTGATTGACAAGGCCAAATCGAAACTAGAGAAGATATACTCTGCCACTATTTCTTGTGCTGAGATATTTGCATCTGAGAGGCTACCACACTAACAAATCTATAATACACTACCATATCAAGACATCTACATAGATGAAAGAAATAAATGATTAGTATCCTTGCACAATAGAAGAGTGGGTTCATGTAAGTTGATTTTATTTCATTTGTTGGGTGTTAGTTTTTGAAATACTTATGTTCCTTCCTCAAGAATAAACACACTACCATTTAAAGAGAGATAAGATTGGAACATCTTGTAAATTGGATATATCAAGGAAACTAGAGTAATTGATTTTATTTGGAACATATTTTGAGTGACTAAATTCCTATAATTAAATTATTGAGTAGAGGAGGCACTATCATCATTGACGAAGGTACAATTTTTGTGATGTTAATTTGTAGTCACGTTAGGAGAAAATTGTTATGCCTCTATTCTAATTCCTCAAACCATTTGAGGTGATTCTACGATGTGATTTTGTAATGTTGTGAGCTGTTCACAATTTATTATTTTACGTTTAGTAGATTATTTATAGATCATCATTCTCTAAAACTTCTATAAACACTCATTTGGTATGAGATTATTGAAAGGATTTATTTCTTCTCTAGAATGCAATCTCAATGTGTGTATATTGAATGCACAAGACAATTGAGAGTGGGGTAAATTAGTTGTACATTAAAACATCAAACCCTCATTAACATTTGGATTTTCATTAATCCTTAAACCGTTAATAAACATTAAACCCTTATTATGCATTAACAAAACATAAACATGAGAAACAACAATGGAAACACATCCAAACACATGAGAACACCATATTTACATGGAAAAACCAAGAAAGAAAAAACCATGGTGAGGATTCTAGATCACAATATAAAGTAATTGCAACACTGAATACAATAGGCTCACTACCTAGAAGAAAAAAAGGGGCTCACTACCAGATTACAAAAATGAAGAAAAAATATTGTTACAATGAGAAATCCATCTCAAATTAATAGAAAAGTTCCATCATTGCTTCATCAAAAAATTCACACTCTTTGTAGAATGTAAAGACCTTCTACTCATTTCTACCAATAGTTTCAGTCGTTAAAGCTCACATTGCACTTCATATTTTTACACTTCACATTACAATTCACATATCACACACTTCATACACATATATACCAACATTAACCTTGAAAATAATCTACAAGGTCAACTATGCACCTCAAACATGAAAATTCAAATTAGGCTAGTACCAAAACATTCCCATGCTAGAGAGGAATGAAAGCGAACCACATCACACCTTAACTTGGACCTAAATCCACTCATACATGCCACACCATGCTTCCACAAACATAGAAGAAAATTCACAATTAGTCTAAACACCCAAGGTCAGTCGAAATCGTGTAAACACCATTAAACCTTTGAGTACACGCTTCCTTAAATCCAAAGATGACTTATAGACTAGACATGACACTAAACAAAATTTCAAATATTCCATCAACACATTAAAATCCAACAAATTCCTTCACAACAACTTTCATTTGAAGAACACATTCATCTTGTACACCTAGTTAACCTTCTATATACTGTAACACATGAATCGAACCTTACGAAACACCAAAATTTGAACAACTCATACTAGAGATAGATATGAGCAATGGAAGCACACTTCTAGATCCATAATACAAGAAACCACATTGTTGTGAAATGTGGAGCAAAACCATTTCTCCCATAAACATTACTTTAACAATTCACACACTAGTGAACACAACTTTCTCTGCACAATGATCCAGAACATGAAACTCTAGATATAACACCTCTGAACACCTTTGATCAACATATCTAAACTAAATAAGTAGATCTTTAGTACAAAATAAATGAGGAGAAAAATACTGAACACTACTATGGGTTAAGCCACAATAGTGGTTTACAAATTTTTTGAGGAAGGAAATTTGATTTTTTTGTGTTTCCACAATGTCAAGGGGTTTGATCAAACTCTATGGTTTTCCCAAACCCAATTTGGTGTTCAATCGAACACATGGGTTTGGTCGAACCATCTGTTTGACTAAACCCCCAACCATATGAATAATTTTTTTTTTTTATGGGGTTCGCTCGAATGGGTGTTCGACTGAACCCCTTGAAATAGGGCATAAAAAATAAAAGAAATTGTCACTGTCGCATTATATGTTTTCTTTGTTTTGTGTATGCGGCGAATGACGAACCTGAACATGAACAATGAACTAAATGGAAAACAAAACTCCCAGGGAAAAAACATGCACTAGCTCAAGCCATAGTTCATCAACCCGATCTCCATAGTTTAGCAGGTTGGTTAACTTTGAATTTTGTAGATTTCAAATTGCATTTCTTTGTTTGAAATTGCATTTTCTTGAAAGTTTCTAAAGCCTTTTCAACAAACACTATTTCTATCATGCTTTGATGAATGTTCATAAACTATTCCAAAGCTCCAATTTTGGCAAAGGCAGGGAGTGTTGAATAAATGGTGTTGCAGTTGCTTGAAAGATTTTACAAACCCATTTCTAAACTCTGTAAAAAAATTAACGTGCCTTGTCTATGCTTCCATGTTTTGCATACATTTCTACCAGGGCACCTCCAATTGCATTTTCTTTAATGTTTCTAAAGCCTTACCTGAACATTAACATATTTATTTGAGGCATTATATCAAACAATTCATGGTAATTTTTTTTGGTTATATTTGTTACTAAAATTATTGTTGATAACCATATATCTTTATAATTTTGTATAGGATGGATTATTTTGTTCAACCCACAATAATGAATTATTGGTAAATAAAAATGTGAACCATAATAGTGACTATTTCCCTCATTGAGGTTGATAAGTTATGCTAATGATTGTGGTATGAAAGTATAAATAAGATTATGATCCCTAATTGGCAAGATTTATTAATGAACAACCTCTCTAATGAGTATAATTTTTTGAGGGATTTGAAACAATTAATCTAGAACCATTGATTAAAGCTAAGCATATTATATTGCACTCTAACAAAACTTCAATTGGAACTTAGGTAATCTAGACTATTTATAAAAATGGGAATTAGAGTTATTCCCCTACAATTTTTTATATTGGTAAATCCTTGCAATGAGGGTTATAGTCATTGATATGAAATTATAAATTGGTAAAAGGTATAAAGTGGTAATCAATTAGAATTAAAATGTAAACATTGGTGAAGGTTTATCTAATTATTTTTTATATATAGGACCTTTAGAAAAATGGGCCTCATTCATGGTGGATATGACACCAACAAAGAAAGCTAGGGAGCATAGTGATAATGATGTGAAAATTTCATACCTAGAGCTATGAAGTACAATTAATCTATTTTATATCTTAATCTTAATATAATTAGGTGCTTCTTACTATTTTGTATCACCTTAGATAGTTTAGAAATTCAACTTAAAATCTAAATCCTTGTTAAAAGAGGTAGTGTTGAGTTGTGTACATGTCCCAAATATATTTTATAAATGATACCATTCTAAAATTATAACTTAGGGTGCACACAATGGAAACTTGGATAAAATTCTTCATATTTTTCCTTTGAGTCTTATGACATTACTCCAAAAATGGTTGGTTCTAAATGTATGAATCAAAGAATAAATTTAGAGGAAAGAAACTAGATTGTTTGAATGAAATGTATAATAAAATAGTTCTATTAGGATTAGAAGGAATGAATTTATTATTAAATTTTCTATTTTACAACTCAAAAGAGAATAAAGAAAAGGGTGTGTCATGTTTGTTGTTAATTTTTATTTATTAAAAGTGAATGAGAACCATTCAAATGAAAATAAACCTCCATTACAAAAGTCTTAGGATGTCTTTCCTAGAATGAACTCCTCACGTTTCCTCCTAAATGGGTGTTTTATTTTGTAATAGAGTTCATGCATGAATTAGCTCCTATATCTAGAGATCCCTATCGAACAAACACTTCATATTTGCATGAATTAAAGGATTTCCTAAATGAAGTTTTAAAGAAAGGATTTATATGTTCTAGTGTCTTGTCATGGGATGCTCTGATTTTTATGAAAAATAAAGATAGGACACTTTTCCAAGTTTTCAAGATTATTTATGTTCAATAAATAAACAATTCAAATTAATATCCACCACCTAAAATAGATGACATATTTTACCGATTGAGAGGGGTGGCCATATTTTAAAAAACAGGTCTAATATTCAATTACAATTAGCAAAGAATAAAGGAGGAATACATTCATAAAACTACATTTAGAACTAGGTATAGGACATCAAAATTATATGTTTGAGGCAATGCATATAAGACACCCATATACAAAATAGTACAAAAGAAAGAGAAAAAATGTAAAGAATGCACTTGTAACCTATACTTGAGAGCATTAAATTTTTGAAATTAAACATAAAGAATAATAGGATTTATAAATTAAATACACGAGGCTATTATATAATATCAAAAAGACTATTTTAAAGTTTAAATTTATATTTTAATTTTAGGGTAAAGAATTTTGGTTGAATTTATGAATTAGAAATAGAAATTTTGAAAGGGCCCCACTCTTTTACAAAGACCAATAAAGAGACAAAAAATGATCAATCATATTGGCATGGAACAACAACAAGAAAAATATAGTTGTAAGTTAGAAAAATAACATCCAATTAGAAATACTCCACCAATAGTGGCAATGTATCTAACAAAGAGGGTCATTTTCCCAAAAACATTAGTAGATCTATCATTTCAGAACTTGAATCCAAAATTCTTCAAGGAACTATATCTTATTGTCAACCTTATCCTTTTCCATGAATGAACCTAGTTCCTTTGTAATGGAGTTTCCATCTTTAGTTTCCAAACTTGAGACCAAAGGGAATAAAGGGTTCCTATAATCTTCTAAACTTGAACCTTCTTCATATTTTTAAATTATTAGAAGGAATACCAAGAGGTGAATGTTGCAATTCAAGAGAATGGTAGAGGCAATGAACTCCAACTAATCCATCTGTAACATGATTCTTGTCTCTACCAATCTCCTCTAAATTTATCTTGACAAGACCTTCTAAATTAGTCATGTCTACAAGAGGACCAACCACCACTCGATTATACTCAAAGGGAGCCTCAACCAAATCCTAAGGTAAACAAGGCTCCATCTCATCCTTATGCATTTTGTTCAACCTTTCCTTCCTCTAAAATTCCTACACTTATAAAATACATAGCTATCTACACATGACAACATGGTGAAAACACAAGAAAATCCTATAGCATGACATGTTGAACCCAAATAAGCAAATTCAAAAATAATTTAATCTATAAGTATAAATAGTTTGATGGTAGAAACTTTATACATATAAAAATATGATAAATATGTGATTATTTTTCTTTCCAATCTATAAATTTTTGATGTGCTTGACTATATAATTGAGATGATTCACTCATAATGTAATGATAAAAATTTAGTATTTATGAAAGAAATATTTTTGAGACATCAAGCTACCATTCTACATAACTCTCATGGAAATAAGAATATTATTTTATTTTAACTATAGAAATTGTGTGTACTCTATCTTGAAAATTACTAATTAATTTTGAATTATATACTTATAATTTAAAATAAGAGCATCCTTTGTAACATGGAATAGATAGGTTAATTAATGAAATAAAATATGTTTTTATATTAAGAAAAATTTACAAATATATGGAACTCATACATTGAGAAATTGACTAAGACAACTCTGTATGAGAATTAAGATGCTCGAATAATTTATATACCTTCTTTCAATAATCAACATTAGAAATTAATACTTGGCTCATATTTTATAATCACACTAGAAACCAACAATGGAAGATTGAGAGTCTCAACTAAGAATTCCACCTTATAGATAACATTCATACTAGAAGCCAACAACTAAAGACCAAATTTCATAAATAAAGTTCATGTGTTATATATCATGCCTTTGAGGGGTCCACAAGTACCATGAGCCTTTTGAAATCCTTCTCCATCTAAATGCATCCATTCCAAGACCATTGGGAGGTGGGTATCCCAAGTTCCTTAATTTCTTGTAGGAATTTAATCAAGAGTAGGACATTGTGACTTTGGCATGTAAATTTAAATCTAAATGTGCATCCAAAAAATACAAATTCAATAACTAAATTTAATTCAAAAAGTGGCCCGCCATCTATGGCCTTCTATAAACTTCTCGAAGATGTCATTCCCATAAATGATAAATTAAAAGTTAAGTTATGACTTCACCAAAATGACATGAAATTATCTTTCTAAGATGTCATATTTGCATAAATCCCTCAAAGAAATTTTTAACTAATTTTAAACACTCAAACAAATACATATATATGAATATATACTTCATTTATAAATTCTTGGAATATATCAATCCATCACAATTAAATTCTTAGACATCATGCATAATATTTTTGATGTATTCACAAAGCCACATAGGGTCTCATAAAACTTGAGTAGGTGAATACCAATATGCATATCTAATGGTGGGGTAAATGGAGGGGGATTAGGAGTAAGTTCATATATATCTATTACTTATTTTGCAATCCAATATATTGGTTGGAGAGGTTGCATTTGAATAGGAGTGAAGATAAGGTCTATTAAAATATGAATCACCATCTTCTCTATTCTTAGGATTTTGGAGTTTATCAAAATATCCTTTGTCGATCTCAACCAATCTTTGCTTCAGCTTTCAAATCATCCACACAATCCTCACTAAAATATTCAATATGTGAAACATAATTATATGAGGAAGATACAAATAATCCTTGACATAGCTTTTTGTATCAAAGGATAATATGGTTCTATAATTTTAAAGTATTTCCAATTTTGAAATCTAAATACAATCAATAATCTATTTAATCGAATAATAATCATAATTTTAAGGAAAACATAAATTACTTGAATCTTTTTAAGGTCTCTCATTAGATTCTACTTACTCTAACTTAAATTTAAAAAACAACATTAAAATCCACAAAACAAATTTCAAGACATAATAAATTATTACAATATTATTTAAAAATCTAATTGTAATGAACATGTTATAGTAATAAATATTCAAATTTTAAATCTATGAAAATATATAACCAAATGATCCTTAGTTTTCATATATCATTTGTAATGAGAATGTTGAATATTATAATTTTTTAGGCCAATCTTTAGGCACTAATTCACCATTGTTAAAATGATCCTTAGTTAATTCATTGTTTTTTTCATGATTATAATTTTTTTCAATTTCTATTAAACCAAACTAAAAATAATGGTATAGATTAAGATTTTTGTCTTTATCCTACATTTGGGTCATGTTTGATTCTAGATTTATTATCATAATTAGAAGTTGTATAAATTGTTAAATTATATATTTTTTAACATATATAAAATGTATGGTTGGATTAGTAGATATTTATAACAAGTATCCAATATGAAGTCAAACTTTATTAGATTTGATTCTTAATAAATTAGTTTTAACGATTTAATTTATAGCTTTATGCAATCTATAAGTTTAAATAGTTTGATGGTATCTAAACTTTATACATATAAAAAATATGATAAATGTGTGATTATTTTGCTTTCCAATCTATAATTTTTTGATGTTCTTGGCTATATAATTGAGATGATTCACTCATAATGTAATGATAAAATTCATCCTCATATGGAGGATTTTATATTATCTTCCATTAAATTCATCCTCTTTATGAGATTCTTATGGAATATTGATATTCTAGTGCAAACTCTTAATTTTAGACATATCTTAACTAGATAAATTTAGGTTCAATGAAGGAAATAGAACTTTTTTTTCACTTACATAATCCTATTTTGAAGTTCATTTATGTTAACAACTATTAAATTTGATATTTTTATCCCCAATTATTTTCAAATAATTTTACACTAATCTTTGTTTTCTTGTTCTTTCTTTCATTGTGTCATTTAAAATTTGAACCATTTAAGGATGCTATGTTATAGATTATAGTTGTCTTCCAATTATTTTTAAATTGTTCAACCCTCTCATGGTCTAAATAATTTTACATTCAACAACCATGTCTAAAGTACATTATATACCCAACCTCTTCCCCTATTTAACACTCATAAACCTTGTTACTAATCTCAGTCGAAGAGGTGGAACAACCAATCTTAGAGGGATCCTCATCCATAGGAGAGAGAAGGGAGCCATCAATCTAGGCTCTAGTAGTATTATAAAATAAGTAGAACTAGAAGCTATAATCCTATCAATGATAGCCAAGTTGGATAATACATAAGTTTTCCTTTTCAAGGGATTGGGGAACACTTATTGGATGGGTATTATTTCCCCTTCACCAAATTTTGATTAGGATTAAGAATTTAAATAATAAAATTCTCAAATTGGTATAAGAAAAAATAAACCCTTAGTGGAGGGGAGCTCATTTTTTTCTCATGTGCAACTCTAATAATAGGTTTCTTAAATTACACGAGTAAATGAAAAGGGAAGCTAACAAGTCACATGCATCTAAGATTATTAATATGATAAAAGTTATAGGATAAACAACATTTATAGTTTCTTTCTAGGATTATAATTGTGAGGAAATCATCTATATTTTCCTTCCTCTTGTATTTACTTTCTTTATGAGACTTCAAGCCCTTCATGGATAAACTACTTGTAGTAGCTCAATACCTTCCTCAATGGATTTAAAGATTAACCTTCTTACTTTTTAACCAAAATTTTAATAACATTCAATTTTGTGTAATTTATGTCCACTGTTATCATTTTAATTCAAAATAATGTAAGAAATTTATATATTTATTTAAAAATTAAAACTCTCAAAATAATAGTTTTAAATAATTGAAAACATGGTTGGACCCCTCTAATTTTGTGGAACTATTTCTTAAAAACTATTTTAGTTTAATTTTATATAATAGGCAAAGGAAGCCACATATGGCATTAAGACCTTCCTTGATGGTCTTTAAGTTAGTAAATTTTTAATTTCATTCATAGGTATTGAGGTATTTTAAACAAAAGTTGTGTTTGGAAAAAGGTATTTGGTACAAACTCCCAAAACAATTAATGTTATATGTTTATGCTATTAACACATGAAATTTTGGGCCTTAAAATAGCCACATCATCCCCATATTTTAATACAAATGAGACATTGAGGCTTTATGTCACTTATAATAGATTTACAATTAGTTGATATAGCTCCATTTAGATCAATTGATATATCATAATTTCTATCAAATCATAGGGTGTCAATTTCAATAATTACACTATTCAAAGCACATATGATTTTTCATTTGCTAGTAGAGGGAACTATCTTATTATGCCATTAAAATAAGATATAGGTCCTCAATACTTTTCATCTTTATTTTCCATCATTACATTGAATCTTATAAGGGACATCTTCATCTGTCTCATTTTCTTCTCTTATTTGTGCCTTCAATAATGACTGGATTGATTTTACATGACCACCAATGTTAAGTAATGATGCTTTGTGTGCAATCTAGTAATTTAAATTTTAGAACTATTTTAGATTATGTTTTAAATTTAAATTTTAGAATTGTTTTAGATTATGTTTTGTGTGCAATCTAGTAATTTGAATGTTTTGAAATTATAAAAAACTATGATAGATGTTGAATGTTTTTTTGTTAATGGTATGAAAATATTATTGATGAGTAGATGAATTATTACAACTATTTTAGATTTGTATTCCCTTTATCTAGATATATTATTTACCAAGGTCTCATTGCTCTTTTAGGTGTACATACATATATATAACATGGAAAATGAAAATCATGTTCCACCTCTAGATTCTTTGTTTGCAAATACCACTAATGAGATTAAAAAATTGAGAGACTCATTAGCATAGGGTGCAACCTAGGGATATATTTTGAACCATGCATGTCAATATTACATAGTTTAGAAAAACTAAGAGATGAACTTGAGAGGACTAGTGCATTTTCCCCAGATAGAGTAGCTACTATTCTTTCCCGCATGTGGGAAGAAGTACATGGTGATGTTCCCCTTAAACAAATACAAGATAGTGTGACCAAAGAAATGATAAAAAACACTTGTTTTCCTTTTTATCAAAATGTATGTAAGGTTAGGGGATACCAGGTCACTAGATGTGTCGATCGTGCTATAGCTGAATTGATCTACCCATGATTTCTCACAACACATGGTCAATATCCAAACAATAACCAAATTCCATTATATTTTGTTTAGCAGTTGTATGCTGAGGTCCATTTGGGCCTCAAAGTTAACTACTTGGACATTCCACCATATGCTGGTCAGGGGCATGGCAGGATTGCTGATAGGCCCACCTATCATCAAGTAGATAGACCAGCCCTAGTGGTTAGGGCATTGATTGGCAAGAGGTCTCTTGCTCTCACCCTAGCTCTAGCCCCCATAGCAGATGAGGTTTTCGTTGCTTCCCAAAAGGAAGCAATTGACACTGTAGGTGACATTGTGGCTGCCACCACTAGGATATCTGATGATTATGTAGGTCAGTATTTGATGTCTAGACATTCTCGATCCACACCATTTTCAGCACAGTGGACCACCATGGATCCTTTTACAATGGCCAACATCCCTACTCCTACACATCTTGATGCACTTACAGGAGATATGGCATGCAGGACTCTACATTGTTTGGATGAGGACCTGTTGGAGGCATATGCCCACATTGCATCAAACAATGGGATTGGTATAGAGCAAGTCAAAGATCATTTGGCACATAGATTCCATTCAGCTCCAGGATCCCATCACTCTTAGCTAAGCACTAGTGTGCATCAAGATCCACCTATAGTTCATTCGATAGCTGCATAGACTATGGGTTTTACTGATATGTTGATTGGTTCTTGTTCATCATCGCTGATGCCATCTCACCTTCATAGTCCTCTACATTCATCATTCCTGGTATGACATAAGAGAGATCAAATGGATGCAGATGTTGATTCGTCACTTGATCGTTTGGTGGATATGGTGGATGCGACCATTTCAAAGGACTTAGGTCATCTGATATCAGATGATGTGCATGTATGTGTGCATGTGAATGTTTCAATTCTTTTTTAATTCTTTTTAAATTTTTATTTTAACTAGATATTCATGTAAGTTGATATATATGTATATATATTATTATAGGTGGACATACCTCATGTCACTCCTAGCCTTGGTCCAGATCGTGTACATGATCGACATGACTCTGTGGATGAATCTGCTGCCAGTGGACATGTGAGTTTTAAATTTTTATATATACACGTGTATATGTACATGCAATATTTATGTATGCATAGATCTAGATAGATATTTAAAAATAAATTTCATAAAATTTATTGAATATAAATTATATGTATTTAACACATTGTGTACACAATTTTATTTGCAGGGCTTAGCACATCTATCAAAGCATGACCATTCTCATTTAGATGGTCGTTCGACTAGGAGTCGACATTCATATTAGGCCCTGCACACTAGATTTATGATCTTTACTACATGTATTTGCTTATATGATGATCTTTAATATTCGATATTTGATGATCTCTAACTTACATTTGCTTATATGATATACATACATTTGCTTATTTGTTGATATTTAGTATTCAACATTTGATGATCTCTAATTTACATTTGCTTATATGATATGTACATACATTTTCTTATATGATATTTGCATACATTTTCCTCTTTGCTTATAACATGTGTTATGTTTATACATTGAATCTCTTTACATGTATGTACATGTGTTTGCTTATGGTTACATGTTTACACATGATATATGTATGCATTTGCTTTAAATATTCAATATACATACATGTTTGCTTATTTGATGATCTCTTACAACTTACATTTCTTTATATTCAATATACATTTGATCTCTAGTAGAATTTTAGGAAATCAATGACATTTTATAATTAAGTTCATTCATGCTGATCACAATAAATATATTTTTAAAAATGACTTAAGCAACATGAACCATTGAGTTGAGAACAAAATATAATCTTTTTGACAAGTAACTTGAAATTTAGTTCAAATATAATTAAGAAAATTCAATTCAAATTATACCTCTATTATACATTTTTGACACTTTAACAAAATTTTAAAATTACTAGATATGTTGTGCATACCTATGCATTAAATAACAACAAAATCGACAATGAAATAACTTGTTTGTTTACTACTTGATTCATTTAAACTAGGATCTAGTTATTCCATGTACACTAGAATAATTTTTTCCCATCCCATATGCATATAAATAGAAGCTTATTTTTCATTATTTTGGATATGAAATTGCAAGATTAATTCTCATTTATGTCACTTGGAGCATAGATTTTGGAGAGGTTTTTGCACATTTATCAAGGAGGCAAATATTGGAGAGACAACTTTTTATTTTTATCAATCAAGGAAAAATTTGGAGGAGAATTTAACTAAGTTGGTAGAGGACTTGTTTTGAGTCATCTTTAAGTTGAAGAAGAAAATGGGACAACAAAGAAAAAGAAAAAATGCATCTCAATGAAAATTGTCAAAAGAAGAAGAACAAAAGAGGCATGAAAAAACATGGAAAATTATCATAGAAAGAAACAAGGTACATGCTTGTTTCTTCTCTCTCTCTCTCTCAAGTGTGTGTTTAGGACTTTTATTAACACCTCAATTTTTTTTTCTTATAAATATATTTCCAATAGTCATCTTGCATAGACACTCCCTAAATTCTTTATCATCTATTTCCAATTGCTTTTGTTCCATAGAATTCTTAAGTTCAATAATCTTTGATTTTATTTGTTTCAACTCCACTTAGATAACTCATAGTCTCTCACTCTCTTTGCTTGCATGTAAATTCAAACAACAAGCAGGAATTTCTCAAGCTAGAGTTGAGCCAAATCTAGATATTAGATCAAATGAATCCGCTGAAGAACACATGGAACTTGAAGTTAGGGAGGAGACCCAAGTTCAAACAATGCTTGTTGGAGAGGGGTCAAGATCACTTCCTTCTACTGGTATGGATGAGCATATAAAACTATCAAAAACTTCTGTCACTTATAGCATCATGTCTTATCACTTTGTTTGCTTGCATACATAAACTTCACTTATATAACATCATCTCTCACTTTTGTTTGAAAAATATTTTGTGACATGTAGGAAGGGCTCAACAAGCAGGAATTTCTCATGCTCAAGTCGAGGAAAATCTAGACATTGGATCACATGAATGTGCTCAAGAATGTGCATGGTCCTTGAAGATAGGGAGGAAGAACAAGTTCAAACAATGCATGTTGGAGAGGGGTCGGGATCACTTCCTCCTACTAGTATGGATGAGCATATAAAACTAGCTGAAAAGGTGAGGAAACAAATTTCTCACAGAAATTTAGATCATTTACTTGAAATGGATATGGAGAAACTGAAATGTTATACCAACCAACCTTATAATAAGAGAAATAGGTCAATGACTAAATTTGTAAATGGAATAATCAGTCATCATTTCAATCATCTTGATACACTTGAAAAAACCCAATTGTTATCACGTTTACTTCTTCATGATAAGCTCAAAGAGTCATTACAATTGTTGGGTGTACATTCGGCATCAAATAAGAAGAAACACATGGGATTACAAAAGGATATTGTTAAAAATGTTAAAAAGGGTTTAGATTCCATTGGGAAAGGATCCCGATCAGTGGATAAGGCCACTACAAGAAGGGTGATGTTGAAATCTATTGTACATTGAGATATAGCAAGAAAAAGAAAAATGTTCGCACTTTCAACTGAAATTGGTTATAGTAGAACCACATTAATAAAATATGAGAAAAAGAAAAAGTTTTTGGATGAGAGTTTAGAAGGAAATTGGGAAATTATGTGTAGAACTCCCCATTTTGATAGGATTGAAGATGTTGTTAGGAACTTGGTCTCAGGTTTTTGGCATGATCAGACTCGTCCATCATCAAATACTAGAGATGTTATGAGACACAGGACTGGACTTGGTATTTATGAAAATCATATCAAACATTGGCTAGACATAACACAATTTGAGATGTATATGAACTTTTGTAATGCATATACTCATATAAAGATTGGGCAAACAATGTTTCAAAGGTTAAAGCCATATTATGTGAAGATAAATAGGTTTTTTGAAACTTGTTGTCGTTATCATATTGAATTTGATCTCTACTATCAGGTGTTTCGAAAGATGAGAGAAGAAAGATATGGGTTTCAAAATGAACCTCCTAAATAGGCAGGTTTGTTCATAAAGTCTATATTATGTGATCATGAAAATGGACCTCAAATAAACTGCATAAAAGGAATTTGTGAGCCATGTGAAAATTTGGCTAAATTTCCTTCAAGAATTGAGGATATTGACCTAACAAAGACAGTAAATTGCAAGAGGTAAGTACTATTTTTAGAGAGTTTATTTGTTTCAATTTGATTAGATTGTTATTTGGATTCTCTTTAATGTAATGTTTCATTGATTGTGTGGTTTATGACTTATTCACATATTTTACTCACATAGGTACAAGTATGTAAAGTTGCAAACAAATTTTGGGAAAGAATCCACAAGGTTGAACTATGTAGAAGAGGAGATTCCCATTAGAAAATTTATGGAAGACTTTCAAAAATTGATACAACCATACATACAAAATTCCTTTTTTGCTAAGTGGCAAGCACAACAATTTCAAACATTGAGAGATACTTTCCCACGTGGAACAGTTCTATCAGTAGTTGACTTTGTAGAAAATTACTCCTTTGTACATCAAAATGAGATTCAATCAGAGTATTACTTTTCAAAGCAAATCACTATTATGGTTCATGTTTGTTATCAACATGCACAATCAGAATTAGATGGTGTTGAGAGTACAAATGAAAAATAGGCCATTAAGAAAGAATATCACTTTTATATTAGTGATGATAAAGAGCATGACACACTTTTTGTCCAACATTGCTTTATAATTTTTTTGAGAATTTGAGAAGCAGGGGTGTAAAATTTGAAAATCATTTTGTATGGTCAGATGGATGTGTGGAACAATTCAAATCTTCATGGCCATTCTATTCACTTTGTAGATATCATAAAATCTACAAAATACCACATGTTTGGAGTTTTTTTGAGAGTGGGCATGGAAAGGGTGAGCATGATGGAGTAGGAGCTTGCATCAAATGAGTTATCTAGAAGATTGTCTATACAATGCACATGATGTTGTTGAATGGTGCAAGAAACACTTTGCATCAAATGTGGTCAACACATCTTCAAGAACAAACTGACACATTCCACATAGAGTGTTTTGGGAGATATCGGGTATCTATAAATTACATTAAATCAAAAACTTGAATTTATTTAAATTTAATATATATATATATACATATTTTTTCACATAAGTTTTTTGTTGTACATGTATCTAGGTGTGGATAGAAGATCAATGCATGGATGCAAGAGGGTAGAAAAAAAAGATCTTTGCATTGTGTTAGGAGTTCAGATAGTCACCATGGATGGACATTAGACACAAGGGATTACTCTTGTTTTTGCACAAAGTGCATTGAGGGAAACTCTAATTATGCATGAAACAATCAAGAACTTGGATATGTTGGTAAATGGGATACGGTGCCACTAGTTGTTTCAGAAACATATGATGAAAACGAGGAAGAAAGATTTGAAGACATTCCTTTGATTTCAATTGATTATTGCCATATTTCAGGATTGGTTAGAAAAGGTACATCTGTAAGTTTTCAATAATTTAAATATTATATATATCTAGTTAATGATCTTTAGAGACATTTCTAAAATTTTTAGATTTTTTTGTGTAAATTTGGTGTACAAGAGATGTTTTGCAGTCATAGCAGAGCCTGGAAACATCAAAGGTGTTAGCTATTATTTATTGCATTACACTAAAGAGAGGAATAAGCTAACACAACCTGACACAAGTGATGGAATGTCATTTCCCATAGGTGAGTTTGAATTTAAAATTTTATATACATTGTATTCACATGTGCACATTACATTGTAAACATTAAATATATATTGTACAAACCTTGAGCACGGAAATGTTGCACACGCTCATATGTCTTACCTTAGGTTCATGTTTACCATGCAGGTTCTTTTGTAGTGCAAGGGACATATCTAAAACAAGTCAAAGGTTTTCAATATGGGATTCATTTTTTTGACTATCAACCTAATAACAAGGTATATCAATATAGTCACTTAATAATTCTACCGCCCTACATCTTCATGCAGTTCCACATGCACGTGGCCGAAGAAAATGGAGACTAGATAGTGATGATCATCAAAAAATTCTACATGTTATTGAAGAGCAGGTTGAACCAGAATCTTTGACTTAGATTATATCCATGGTTTTCAAGCTCACTTGTAACCCTATACGTGTTCAAATGAGAACTTATAATAACTTGTACATAGTTGTAAATCATTCTGTGTAATTATAATTATATGTATATATTTGTTCCATGGAAAATTCTTAAGTTCAAGAATCATTGGTAGCATCATCTCTCACTTTTTTTGGTTGCATGTAAACATATATATATGCTTTCAATCCTTATTTGAAACCTAGTGAAGCTTTTTAAAATAATATTTCCTAAATTACAATTATATACAACTTATATAATTTGTTCCATCGAATTGTTCCATGGGAAATTATGTAAATTTTAAAATTAAGTATTATCTAATTATAAAATTAT
>VDFB02018296.1:14885466-14993732 GCA_007258455.2 Sequoia sempervirens | reverse complement strand
CTTTATCTCTCACCCACTCCCCTTCTCTCTCTCTCAAGTCTCTCCCTCCTACCTCCTCTCCCTCTCTCCCCTCTACCCTTAACCCTTAAACCCTAAACCCTTGTACCCCCTACCCTCTATCTCTCTCCCACTCTCTCATCGCCATCATTGTCATCGATCCTGCATCCACAAATCATTAGAATATTGCATAAACATACCATATAGGAAACATACACATTGCATTTTAATCATCATATAAATAGGTTATCATAAAAATTCTTCATAGATAGGTTCATCTAGGAAATTTCATTTCACCAATTACATTGCATCTCATGACATTATATCAATCATCACATAACATTCATTTGCATTTCATAATCATTTCATATTACCATCTATCATATAAATCATTGCATAGCATCTACAGAAACATTTCATAATAATTTTTTCACATAATCAATAGGTATATAAACATTTAATCCATTAGGAATACATACTTGCATAACATCATATCATCACATTACATTTATATTACATCACGCATCATCATACCACTTTACATTAAGATACCATTGCATCACATACATTACATCATCATTTAATATGTTTAGGATAATAATATTTGTTATTCTAAGCATCGTAAATAAATCATCTCATTTGCATCATACCACGACCATCACATTACATCATCCACATCATCTCATAAATAGCATCATAAATTATTCATTCCGCATAAGCATAAATAATTCATTACATAGAAAGCACACATCCATCCATAATCATCTCATATATCAACATAATTCACATAACATTTCACGTATATACCATCCATATCACATATCACATCACCATTTGAATCAACATAAAATAGATCATCATATAAACAACGTCATTGCATATCACATTGACATATCATAGGTTAACATAATATAGATTTGCTAGTCATAATCATAACACATACATCATCAGAAATAAATACATCCATAAAGACATCATTGCAAAGCATATAGAAATAAACCATCCATGCATAAAAGGGAACACGGTACATCGCATCAAAATCATCATCAGCTTATATATATATCATCAATAAAGTCACTATCATAGTACAAAGAATAAATTAGATCACTGTACACATATGTTAATCGGTACAAAAGGCCCATCAGGCTATAAAAAATGAGCCCATAAGGCACAAAAAGTATCATATCATCTCAATTAGGCTCGATCCCTATGAATGTTGCCCTCGCCCCTATCACCATGACCCTCTGCTAGTCTGTGGCTGGCCCGCTCTGAATACTCAGGGACCCACTCTGCTCTGGGTATGGCCTCATGATAGGATCGCCAATAATACTCTGCCTCTCAGATAACATCCCTATAGGATCGAACTAACACTGTAACCTGGGAGGAGGAGGCTGTCATGCTCTCAATCTACTGCCTCCGGCCTAGCTCAGTAGCTCCCTGTAGCTCTGCAGCCTGATCTCTGTCTACTTTGAGCTGCTCTCTCTTAGCCCTTGCCTGATCTCTCTCAGTGATCACTACTTGAACCTGGGCCTGCATCTTCCTGTCCTATTGGTTGTACCCGTGGCTACACGTGAGGCTGATCCTCACACTCAACTCATGGTGGTGGAACTAGTGGCTCCTGCTGCTAATCCTACATCGGTACATCCCCGTGACCTGGCGGGACTGGAGGTGCAATTGGTGGATCCTGTCGAATCTCAAACCTTTGTCCTCATCCTCCCCCTCTTCCTCTAACTATGCACAGATCTAGGTCCTCACTTGGAAGAGTCAGCCGAAGTGGAGGTCGGAACCAGTCTCTGTAGGCCTGAGTGGTGCCTGGATCTGCCAAACCCTGATCATAAGCCCATGGTCGGGCTACTAAGTGCTTGAAACTATCGACTGCCTCTGAAGTAGGAATGTACTGTCCCCATGACACCTATGTGATGCTATGAGCAAGGATGACTACATAGTCGTCATTTGGCCGATCCTGCGGCTCTTCGAACTGATGCTGCACTCGCCCGGGTAGGTACCTCTTGATCATAGTATGCTCCTGCCCCTGCATATATCAGTCCTGGTGGCAATAAAATAACTGATCGACATCATTGACCCATCCAGGCTGACCAAGGTACGGTCACCAAGTGAAAACCAACATCTCATCTAAGACCCGCCTCCAGTAGGGGATCCCATGCTCACCACTATGTGTAAAAGACACACCGCCTCTGTATCGTGCCACGAGGGCATCGTCTACCCCCATCAGAACTAGAACGACACGTGGATGTAGCACATAAATGTGCTCCCATGCCTAGACATGAAGTAAAGTCACCGCTGTTCCTAGTTCTCTATCATCCATGTACACATACTCATGGAGGTCCCTGTATAATGAAGTGAGAAGAACAGGCCCCCACGCAAAATGAACTGCCTGTCTTTGACCATATGCTCCTAGCAGTATTCCCAGCCAAGATTGAAATATCACGCTCACCTGTTAGGGGCAACAAGGCTCGAAATGATGGCTGCAATCACCCAGCGGTAGGGAGGTGCCAGGATCCTGTGGCGCTTAAGCTCTATCTACCCCTTGCAGAAGACAATCTCATCTGTAGCAAGCACTCAGAAGCAGGCCTCGCACCCCTCGTGCATATCAAAGATCTCCCGTCGGTCGTGGATCGACAATCATAGAATACGCCAGACGTCCTCTAAGGTGACGGTGGCCTCACCCATGGGAAGATGGAATGAAGATGTCTCACTATGCCATCTCTTCGCCAGCGCTGACAGCATCCCCAAGTGAGTGCGAATTAGTGCCGTGTATGAAATATGCCATAACCCCGTAATATGAAGTCTATCCTAATCCCTATCACTCAGGTCCCGCAGATACCCAGCTAGGTCACGCGACCGGTGCTCCTGAGAGTAGAGCTCCCTAGGCCCGTCCTGCATCAAGGAAAATTATCGTGTTAAAATTTTTGAAAATTTTTTGATCAGGTGCTCCAAAAACTTCCCCAGCAGCGCAGTTTGTGATGGCATCATAGTTTGATTTTATTCAAACTCTGACGCTCGAGCCTAAAAAGAGAAAAAATCAACCGCTGCGGTGCAATTTTCCTTCCAATGCCGTAGTTTTCATGAAATGGGCAACGCCATGTTGCATTTGTCAAACTGGCCTGCCAAACCTCAGCTTAGCGTCGGAGTTTCTAAACTCTAAACTGCACCGTGACGACACTATTCAGTACTGAGTGATGTAGTTTGTGTTTTGAGCGGTGCTATATAGTGCCGCTGTAGATGGACCGACTCTCTAAGGCATTAATTGAAGCATTAAAATGAAAGACAGCTCGCGTAAGGACCACTTATCGGTGCCCCGATGCCAGGTGGCCGCTGGTACGTCTGAACTCGGTCTGAAATGTGTAGGGGAAGCTATCGTTGCACCATGTCGTCAGGAGGTCTACACTCAAATCTCAAGGTTTCTAGCGGAGGTGTGTGAAAATGACTTGAAAGTGACCCCTTCGGCCCCTTTTAGGCCTAAAAATTAGGGTTTTTTCACCCTGTTTGGCTGTCCTGTTAGGGTTTTGGACCCCCGAACTACTTTCTATCTGGTTGAGGCTTTTTTTTCATCATTTTATTGCGTTTAGACATGTTTTTAGCTTCTCAGAGCCTTTTCAGACTTGTTGGGTACTTTGTCATCTTTTTTCGCGAGATCACCCAAAAATTGGAATTTTTGTCCAATCTCTTGAGGGGGCATTATATTGGCACATTCTCTTCCACCAGGAAACAATGGGGCAAGTTTTTAAATATCAAAATTTGTTATCTTTGATTCAGATTGTTTATTCTATGAACCAATGCAACGAGTGCATTGCTTCAAAAAGGGGAAAAATGTAGACACGTAAAATATACTGATTGACATTATGCATCTGATCTTGACCTGCTAACACCAATTCTTCTGGAATCATCCCTCGGTCTGACCATTTAATGAAATCTCCTTATCTGATTAAATTCATCAACTTTCATCCCTTAATTGAATAAATCATTTTATTTGGTTAAGTCAATCTCTTTTATTAATTAAATTAATCCATCTAATCTAATTATCCCTATTTAATTAAATAATCAATTTTATTTGATTAAATCTCTAAAGTCTATCCATTAAATTAAATAAATTAAAACCTTATTTAATTTAATCTAACACCATCTCTTTTAATTAAATAAATCAAAATCCTTATTTAATTAGCCTCTCATCATATTCCTCTCTTATTTGATTTAAGTAAATCCATAAATTTGAGTCAAATAGGTCACATCATCTAACCCTTCATTAAATTAATTAACTTTGATTAATTTAATCCCATCTCATATCCCATCCTCTAGATAATGCAAGTTGCACATGAAAATATATTTAATTCATTTATTAAATGTCTATTTTCCTCACAAGGTATCTTTTGGAATATTCTCTCAATTTGAATTCAAAAATTCCAAGTCAACATGTACATCCAACAAGGCAATCAATTCATCTTACATGTCCTTTTCCTTGAGCCAAGTGGCATTTATTGCATTTTCCCTTCCCTCTTGCATGTCATTTCAACAAATTTGAATTCAAAATTATGCATTTATTGACACATTCCCCAAATCTTGCACATCCTTCATCCATTCATAGATTGACAAGTGGCATCATACCATTGGATGAATGTTAGTCCCACATTGCTCAAATTTGGACATTCATCCATCTTGGAATTCTATAAATAAAGAGCTCATATCCTCATTTCATCATCCACAAAATATGCAAAGTTATTATGCTAAGATATTTAGCCATTTCATCCATAAATCTTAAGTTCTTAGCTAGGTTTTTGCAGATTTTGGCTTGGAGCTTTCATCCTTCATCAACCAAAGTGGATCAATCATCATCAACATCTCAATCTTGCAGCTTGGAACTGGGAAAGGGCCAATTTTCACATCAAATTGACACCAATTCCCCCATGGGATCATGAGTTTGCACATCTAATTAGGATTCAATCAATATTTCGTTGCTTCATTGTGTTATTTGTTATTTTCTTTCCTAGTTGGAAGTTGTAAATGGATTTCATGGGGAATCCTTGTTTTGGCTTGAAATGTCTAACTTGAGATGTTTATTCTATTTGTTTTGTAGGTACCAAGGTTGGGGTTCGCACATTTGGTGCTAGAAGGAGGGATGGATATTATTCTTTCTCACTTTTTCCAAAAATTTCCTCCTTTTTTCTCATACACAAAAAATTTCAATGTTGGGAGCTCAACATCACTGTTTTGGCATGGCTGTCTCTTCAACATTGCTATACAACACCGCGGAAGACTCAAAGTGCGATGCTGGACTCATCCCGCCAAGAAAATTTTAATTATAAACTCCGTCGCTAGACTCGTTGACTCGCAGGAACTTTCAAAACTTTCAAAAACTCTGATGCTGGAAGGAAACTACGACGCGGGGTGAAAAGAGCGACGCAATTGAGCTCTCCGTCCCGACACAGAGCGACGTTGACTGGAAAGCGGTGCTCTGAGGGCACCGCTGGGAAATCAAACTACCACATAGTTACGAGTTGCGATGCTGGAAGACAATAAAAAGGGAAACTTTAATTTTAGCACGTTCTTTTGATTGATGATTAATTTATCCTCTGTTTTCTGCTTTTTAATTTCTGTGTTTTTCTAGAATCTAACTGCTTTTCTCCCTTGTAGGTTGGAAATCAAAAAGAAAGGAAGGAGGAACATGAGGACAATGTCTTACGAAATCAAAGTGTCTCTAAACACTTCTTTAAGAAATTATTATCTCCTCTTTCTTAGGACACTAATTTTCGTTTGGGTTTAAAATAATTTTTCCATTCCTTGCAAAGGCTAAAACAAACTTTAGGATCACAACTTACTAGATTTTGTTTATTGGATTAAAAATTGAACAAAGTGTCTCTCATTTGTCATTTGGTGCTTAAAATGAACTCACATTTTTCTTTGTGGATTTAAAAAGAACAAGTGCAAATTTGTTTTTGTGAAGGCTTACTTAAACTAAAGGCATTGAAAAAGGACGTATGTGCTTCTCTCGTGCTTTATAGCAATCTTGAGAATCAAAAGGCCTTTTTCGTGACTTTGGGGTGAGACAAAGCAATCACCTCCACACTTCGATTTGGGTTTAAAATTGAACATCTTCTGCGAGTGTGAGTGGGGGCATTGTTGCGTATATTCTCTCTTCTTGTTGCCAACAAGGATTGATCGAGTTACAAATAGTGTTCTTCATTTTCTTTTTTTAATCCTAGAGGGCCTACCTTGGGGAAAAAGTACTCACCCAAGGGAATGAATCAACCGGTAACACTCTAAAGCCAAAAGTATTTCCAACCGAGATATAAATGTGGATATTGGAAGAAATACCAATATCAAGCAGTTGATTCCAACAAGATGGATCCGAAAGGGGACTCTTGCCATATGGGTCAATCTCCACGAACGGAAAGTCCTTATTAAAACCCCTGTGCTAGAATTTTCCAAAATCCTTTAATCTATTTGTTGGTGCAAGAACGGCCGTTTTGAAGCCACCCCACACTTTTACGGTCTTCTAGTAGAAATGGAAAGCATGCCATGGGAGTTTCATGGGTGTTGATGCTTGGCTGCTCCGATTAACGTTAATGAGCTGTGGAGGGGAGCCAGTGGGGTCAAGCATCTAACCATTCGCTAAAGATAAGCGTAGCTAGACTTGTCCAAGTGGGAATCCAACAAATATTGTCTTACACATCCATAGGATTGTACTTATTCTTGGATTACAAAATACATTGCTTGATCAAAAACACCATGGAAACAAACACTTGAACTTCATCCAAAATTCAAACTCTTTTGAAGACAAATACAATTGACTCAATCCATATGTTATTTCTTTCCCTTGGTATTCACATCCTTAGAGGTTTCTAAACATTGGATTATATCTCGATTTGTCTCCTTAAGTAAACAATAGGAAAACCCTTGCCTTAAGTTCATTGAATTTCCACATAACTATCTTGTGGGGTTTGTAGAAATTAAGACATTGGACATTTTAGTTTGAAAACCTAATTAAGAAAGTGTTTTTGGTAAAATAAAGACATTAAGCAAAACTAAGAAAAATGAAATTTCATATGTGTTGAAGACTCAAAATCCCAAAGTAAAAATCATTGGTTGGAAATCCGAAAATGAATGTTCAAATAAAATAATTTCTTGGTCACAAAGGTCTTTAGGAAGCATTTGCATGCTCTTCAATACCTAGATCTAGGAAAAAAAATTGTCCCTTTTAGGTTCATGTTAGGATCAAAACAAATCAAAAAAAATTTCATCCATCCTCCAAAAACATCAAAACAAAATCATCTCATCATCACCTTTTGGAAAATCTTGAAATCATCCTTAAAATAATAGGCTTTTTGGCAAAATAAAAAATCATCAAAATCATTGAGACAGAATCTTTGAAAACATTATCAAAAACACCTTTGGCTAGGTATGTGTAGATGCATCCTTTTGCATATGCTTAGTCAAAGTCATCAAAATCATCTTGTCTAGCTTAGTATATGTAGATGAATCCTTCTTCATATACTTAGTGAAATGATCATATTGTTTAAATACGTGTGGGTAGATGCATCCTTCTCCTCACACATATTCAAATCATCATCCTTTGAACAAAGCTATCCCTTAGATCATCATCTAACATCTTAGGGTATTTTTGTTCAAAATCCAAATCAAAACCAAAATGAAAATCAAGGACAAAATCCAAAATCCAAAAACAAATCAAAATCCGCAAGTCCTAAAAGCCTAGTATCTCATTCAAGATTTATCAAAAGCCAAAAACATCTGAATCATCCATCCCTAACATCATCCTCATATCATCACCTTTTTGATCCTCAAGGTATCCTAAAAATTTCTACTTTGGGCATAAAATAGAGACCAATCCAAAGAATCAAGACATTCATCTCCCATATTCTAGAAGATTGATCCTTGTTTTATGGTTCAAACTAGATCTCAATACAAGAAGAGTATGGAAGCCAACAAAGAAACACCCGCTTCAAGCAATCTTAGCCAAACAAACGCAGAAATGAATCCTGTCGAATCAAGAAATCCGTTGACCCTCTCATCATTGCAAAATCTGCAAGAAGAAAACCAAGGAGAGGACCTTAATTTTGGAATATCTCGTGAGGAAATGACTAAAATGCTCCAAAATCTAGACAACCATAGGATCATCAATATCATGATGAGGCTCAACCCTTTGTTATACATGCTTGAGCTAGCAAAACAAGGGGCCAAGTTACCTTTGGATTTTGATGTGAGTACTATAGTCAAGACATCTTTTCCTCCAATCTCGTCCACCATCCCCATTTCATCTACACCCCCATCTCAAAACATCATGCAAAATATTCCACAAATCACAACATCATTTGCTCCAACCCAACCCAATGTTAATAAGGGAAGTGCATTTATCAATGCAATTCAAACACACCCCCTTGTTAATAATCAAAATTTGGATGCAAACAAAACCTTAGAACAAAGCATACCCCAAAACACATTACACAAAAATTTTCCTCTCACCTTCCATCATGATCCATCATCATCATTTTTTCACACAACATCTCAAACACCTCTCCTCACAAATTCAGAAGAAGAGGGAGATATGTTCGGACTAGGAGGCATATTTGACACCACAACATTCTCGCAACAACTCACACCCCTTACATTTCCACCTCTCCCACAATTGCCATTATCATCCACACCACTCCTTGGTTTAGGGCTTCCTCCCCTACCAAGTATCAATCAAACCTATATCCCAACCATCAATCAAAGCATTACACCAAACACTCAAAATTTTTCATTGATATCGCAACAACAAATGACAAATGCACAAGCAATTGCAACATCATCAAACACCCCCTTAACATCACAAAGCATGGTCTCTCAAGGAACAATCACATCAATAGTACCATCCATCATGAAAAAAACCAACACCACCTTCACAAACACCATTCCAAATCCACCACCACCTCCACCACCACCAACTTCCACCACATCAAGCCAATACAACACAACATTGCAAGCTGCTTTCCAAAGAGGATACCAACAAGTTCAGAAACAAAAATCTGAACAACTAGTTGCTCAACAAGTTGCTCAAGCTGCACAGGCCGCCCAAGTAGCACAAGTTGCATTATAAGCACAACAAGCCCAAGCATTATTGCAATAAAAACAACAAGTTGCCCAAGCCGTGTAGGCATAGCAAGCACAAAGGGCTGCTCAAGCACAACTTCTATTGCAACAACAAACCGCACAAGTGGAAGCTCAAGCACAAACTCAATATCAGGCACAACAAGCCCAATGCCAAGCACAACTTCTTGCACAAAGACAAGCAGCGTAATCATAGGCATA
Source organism: Sequoia sempervirens (assembly GCA_007258455.2). NCBI lineage: Eukaryota > Viridiplantae > Streptophyta > Pinopsida > Cupressales > Cupressaceae > Sequoia > Sequoia sempervirens. Next base: position 14,984,411 of record VDFB02018296.1, on the reverse strand, counting down.
TCAACAAACATTAAAGCAATACCAAGAGCAACAAGAAGCAACATAATTGGCAGCCCAACAACAAGCATTGTTGGAACAACAACAAGCACAACAACAAGCATTGTTCGAACAACAAAAAATGCAACACAAAGCACAAATCTTAGCACAGCAGCAACAAGATCAACAATAGGCGTTGTTCATACAAAAGTAGGTGGAATCCTACCTCACTTGGAAAAACATATAGATACCATCGAACAACACACCAACCAACCCACCCATTCAACCCACGATTGAAACACCCCAAAAAACTTTCATCCCACCCCCTGATCCCCAAAATGATGTAACACAACTCAGGTTGCTCTTGCAACAAGTGCTCAACCTTCAATCAGGGCGAACAACCAAAACACCAAGCAACTTGTGTCCCTATCCATTTGATAGGAGCTTAGTAATGAAACCATTCCCCAAGGGATTTGAAATCCCCAAATTTGACAAATATCGAGGGATGGGAAACCCTGAGGATCACATCAGGGAATTTCAGGTTCATTGCATGGAAGTCGCATATGACGATACTTATCTGATGTGACTATTCCCTAGGAGCTTGGAAGGCCACGCTATGGAATGGTTCTCTCGCTTACCTTCACGCATTAGAACATTTCAAGAAATTATAGACTCATTCATTAAAAACTACGCATGCAACATTGGAATGGATGTTAGTCTAGAAGAACTCTCGTCTCTGAAACAAGGAAAGAGTGAGTCAATTGCCTCATTTTTACAATGATGGTGATCCAAGGCCAATCAGAGCAAGTGGACTATTCCAAAAGAACAAGTTTGCACCATCATAGCCAACCTTGAATGCCACTTGGCATTTCATCTCATGGTTCTCGGCATCACCACATATGATCAATTGATCTCCAAGGTGCTTAGCATCGAAAGAGCCCTCATGACTCAACCCATAGAATTAACATCATACCACAAACAACAAAACAACCACCCACCATCCAATTACAATGATAAACCTTGCACATGGGCAAGAAACAAAAACATTACTAATGATGGTGTCATTGATGCCAAGGTGGTCATTAGTGCCCCACGCCAACATACACCTACACTACAAATCCAAACACAACACAAAAACCACCATCACACAACACACCAACCCAATAATAATCCAACCATCAATAATCTCAATGACCAAAGGGGACCACCCTAATGCAAAAGTTATCCCAAACGAAAATACACCATTTTGGGGGAACCACTTGAGGACATAATGAAAAAGTTGATTGACGAAAAACTTATCAAGCTTCCTACATTTGAAAATTACCAAGAACCCGATGTCAAACCTCCTTGGTATAACGAGAATCAACTTTGCGAATTTCATAAAATCAAAGGCCACATCACAAATAGTTGCATGAGACTCAAAAACATCATCCAAGATCTCATTGATAAGAAAATCATAAACATGGAACAACCTATGGGAAATCAGGATCTTAAGATATACACGAATCTGATGCCGAATCATGGCAACAAAGGGAATAAAAATGATAAAGAGAAGGGCAATGTAAATCATGTGTATGAAATAGTCATTGCCTCCCTAAATGAGGACTGCATGGTCATCACCATCAAGGGCGCCCATAAGATTGTGGAGTCACCACAAGAGGCGACAAAGTCACCATCGCAGGATCATCCCAACCAAATAGAGTCCCTGCATCTAGACCCATTCCCAATGGTTACAATGTCCTAGATCAACTCAGGAGAACGCCAACACACATCTCCATCATGGAGTTGTTAAAAATATCATCTGCACATAAGAAGATCCTTGAGAAAGCATTAGCCTCATCCACCGTCCTCGCGGATCTTGATGCAGAGCAATTCCAAGCGATGGTTGAAAACATCATTACACCAAATCTCCTTATATTTTCTAACCAAGATTTCCCCGCCCAACCATCTCACAACCATGCACTTCACTTGGAAGCCATTGTACATAAGAGAAAAATTAAAAAGGTCTTGGTGGATGGAGGTGTGGGCTTGAACATATGTTCCCTAAGCCTTATCAAGTAGATGAAAATATCAGAAGATTCCATTGACAAAGGAAAGGGAATCACTCTAAGAGCATATGATGATAGAGAAAGAGTGTCTCAAGGCATGATTAAACTCCCTATTCAAATAGGGCTGACTCTCATGGAAACCCCTTGTCAGGTCCTGGACCTTGACTTGCTGTATAATATCCTCCTGGGATGCCCATGGATCCATGTGATGAAAGCCATAGCATCAACTTTCCACCAATGTGTGAAATTTACACATAATGGACAAGAGGTTACCATCCATGGAGATCCCGAATCATTTTCATATTGAAAAAATCTTGAAGTAAAGTATTACAAAATCCCCCAAGTACCAAAAAATGATGAGGGCCCATCCTCACCATACATCAACCCTGCCACTATCGCATCCACTTCTGCGACAAAGACACCCACCATTCCCACCATCTCCGACATCAAGCTCATCATCTAGGAGGACGGTTGTGGAAGCTACAAGCTCCCTAACAATGCTTTTGTGATAGGAGAGTTACCACAATCTCCTAGATCATAGGGACGTCCACAAGAAAATCAAGCTTCCACATTGCAAACATTTTCTGAAGACTATCCCAAATTCACAAGATGGGGAGACCTTGGCCAGGAAGTTATTGAAGCAAATCCATCTCACATGTTATATCAAGATGAAAGACTGAGACCTAAATTACCAATGGATGAGACAAGAAAGGGTCTACAAATTATGCTCACAATGGGCTACGACAGAAATCAAAGACTGGGACAAAATGGCAATGGCCTCATAATACCTATCATGCCAGAGACGCAACCCATAACAAATCTTGGCCTTGGATGTACCCCTCTGAGTATAACCATATGTGGCCAAAGTCATCCAGTTAGAACGGTTAATATTTCTCCCTAGCCAATACTAGTAGAAGTATGCTCACCAATATCCATAGGTAGAGACATACATAATTTTATAACTAAGGCCTATATTAGTAGCGATGATGAGGATACCATGACCAATCTACCTGGACTATTTGAGGACACCACCCTGTGTATGATTAGCACTCTCTCCTCTGAAATAGACCATCAAAATCATGAGATCCACTTAGTATACCCCCAACTCATCAACTATGACCAACGAGGACCACCGATTCTCGATACATTCGAAAACGATGAGGCACTCTCAGAATTCATGGGATTGCGGGATAACATTCCAAATGGATATCATAAATTAGGGTTTATAATAGATTTGGACACACATGCCTACTATGGGGAAACAATTGAATCCTTCAGTCACAAAAGTGAGAAACTAAGAATCATATCTAAGTCCTTGAGTGAAAACCACACTGTGGCACTCTCTGATAAGAAAAAAGTAAACAGAAAGGACACATCCAATGGTGAAAACCTCTCTGAGGTGCCCGAGGATGAAGGATTCAATCTTCCTTTAAGAGCTATTCATCAAGAAAAGTCAGCAGTCTTGGCCAAAAAATGCAATCCGGTCAACTTAGGAACAAAGGAGACCCCGTATATCACATTCTATGTGGAATCACTACTTTCAGAAGAGCAAAACTCCTAGCGGCATTCCTAAGGGAAAGAAAAATAAAATTCACATGGAGTTATGTTGACATGCCAGGACTTGATCCAAAGACTGTGGTTCATCATTTAGCAATGTATCCAGAAGCAAAGCCGATCAAACAAAAGCTTTGAAAAATGCATCCTCAAATCCCTCTGTTAGTCAAAATGGAGCTGAAAAAGCTACTAGATGCAAGATTCATCTGATTAATCGATTATCTAGAATGGGTGTCAAACTTGGTACCTATTTCAAAGCCTGACGGAGCCATCAAAATCTTCATGGACTTCAGAGATTTGAATAGAGCATGTCCAAAGGATGACTTCCCGCTTCCCAACATTGACATGATAGTAGATATGACAACAGGGCATGAGATGCTATCACTAATGGACATATTTTTAGGATACAATCAAATCATGATAGCAAAAGAAGATCAACATAAGATGGCTTTCACTTGTCCATGGGGGACTTACTGCTGGAACATGATGCCATTCAGCCTAAAGAACGTAGGAGAAAAATATCAAAGGGCCATGACATTGATATTCCATGACATGATCCATAAAATAGTTGAAGACTATGTTGATGATATCCTAGCTAATTCCAGAAAGAGAAAAGACCACATAGCAACCCTAAGTGCTATCTTTGACAGACTGGAGGAATACAAAGTCAGACTAAATCCCAAGAAGTGCATCTTCAACGTACAATCAGGTAAATTGCTAGGATACATAGTGTCCATGAGGGGTATCAAGGTGGATCCAACAAAGGTGAAATCAATCCTCAAGATGGAAGCACCAAAGACATTAAAACAATTAAGAGGCCTCCAAGGCCGAATTCAATCCATCTGATGATTCATAGCGCAGCTGGAAGATAAGCAGAACCCATATTCTCACTTACTCCACAAGGGGGTAGCGTACAAATGGGATACAAAATGCGAAGAGGCATTTAACAAAATCAAGGAGTATCTACTGACACCACTAGTCTTTATGCCACCCATCTCAAGAAAGCCATTGATCTTATATGTATCAGCAACAACAGCAGCCCTTGGAGCTCTCCTAGCTCAGCATGACGAAAACAGAATGGAAAGGGCTATCTATTATATCAGTAGAACAATGGTCGGTCATGAGCTAAACTACTCATTCATTGAGAAAGCATGCCTCGCAGTAGTGTTTGCATCACAAAAATTTAGACATTACATGTTGGCACATAAGATAAAGCTCATCACCAAAATTGATCCCCTCAAGTATCTCTTATCAAAGGCAATACTCACAAGAAGAATGGAAAAATGGGTGATGATACTATCAAAGTATGACATCAAGTATGTAGAGCGGAAAATAATTAAGGGCCAAGTTATTGTAGATCAACTAGCAGAGGCACCTATGTATTCTGAGAACCCTCTTGTCTTAGGGTTTCCAGACGAGTCCATTTTTAACCTCAACATAGCTAACCACTAGAAACTATACTTCAATGGCTCATACACACAACACAGATTAGGAGCTGGTGTCTTCTTCATCACCCCACAAGGGGATTGCATACCAAGGTCATACAAATTGGCATTTCCTTGCACCAAAAACATCGCAGAATACGAGGCTTTGGCTATAGGTCTCAGGATAGCAGTGCAATGGAACATAATAGCTCTTAAAGTGTACAGAGACTCTTAGTTGATCATAAATCAAGTCAATAATGAATATCAGACCAAGGATGATAAGCTCACTCCATACAAGAAATTGGTGGAGACTCTCAAAGAATCTTTTATAGAAATAACATTTGAGCAGATTCCTAGAACCAACAATAGAGCAGCAAATGCCATGGAAACAATTGGGCCCCTACTGGACATCCCCAACAATATCCCAAAATATGAATTCTTGATTGAGTAGCTTCTCATGCCCACATTCGAGGTACTAGAATCAAAATTTGTGTGTGAAATTGTTGGTCTTGGTGATCCTTGGTATCATGACATCTACACATATCTTTACATAGGAGTCATACCCGCTAACCTACCATCAAACCTAAAATGAACCTTCGTTAAAAAGGCATCCAAATTTTTCATTCTAGGTGATACCCTATACTGTAGAAGCATAGAAGATACCCTACTACATTGCTTAAATGCTGAGGAGGCATTAACCACTCTAACTGAGGTTCACAATGGTATCTGTGGTTCACACTCAAGTGGAATGACCATAGCCAAGAAACTACTGAGGATGGGGTATTATTGGCCCACAATGGAAGGAGAAGCACATGATCATGCTAGAAGGTGTCTACAATGTTAGCAGCATGGGGACCTCATCCATGCTCCAGCTCAAGAGCTTCATCCTATTATCACACCATGGACCTTTTCGCAGTGGGGACTCGATCTCATTGGGAAAATCACACCCACCTCATCTAATGGCCACAAATTCATCATAACCGCAACTGAATACTTTACTAAATGGGTAGAAGCCATACCCATGACATACATAACTAGGAAGCAAATTTCTAAGTTCATTCTGAACTATCTCATATGCCACTATGGTGTCCCACAAGCCATTATCTCAGATAATGGGTCTCAGATAATGGGACACCATTAAAGAATCAAGATGTTTGTGACTTGTGCAAGAAATTCAAAATCCAACATCGCTTCTCCACCTCGTACTATCCCCAAGGAAATGGCCAAGTAGAAGCTACAAATAAAACCATCCTCAAAATCCTCAAGAAAATAGTCAATGACATAGGTTGTGACTGGCATCTGCAACTTAATCTCATCCTCTGGGTCTATCGAACCAGCATCTGCACACCCATTGGCACCACTCCCTTCTCCTTGGTCTATAGATCAGAGGCTGTACTCCCCATTGAGATCGAGCTCCCATCTCTCAGGATATCACTGCAAAACCTCATCATTGATGAAGAATACCAGGTATCAAGAGTAAATGAGCTTGAGTTACTGGATGAGAAAAGCAGAGATGCTTTAAATCATTTGCAAGTCTATCAGAATAGACTCAAATGGAGCTACAATAAGAAAATCATAAGCAAAACTTTCCAAGTCAAAGAACTAGTCTTAAAAGAAAATAAAAAAAATTCCCAAACCCAACCAGCAAAGGCAAGTTCAAACCTAATTGGTTAGGACCGTTCATCATAACAATAAGTTACAAGTCAGGGGCATATCAGTTATCAATACCCAAAGGGGAACCTCTGCAGGAGCCAATGAATAAGTCCCATCTCAAAAAGTTCTATGCTTAAATCTTTCAAGGTATAAAACCAAAAAATCTAAAAAATCAGAAAATGTCTTGAAAAAAGGTTACCTTGGCAAAAACCTAGCAAATAGGCATCTTGGTGAAAACGAAAAAAATCAAAAAAGCAAAAAATCCAAAAAAAAAATGAAAAAAGGGATAAAAAAAATAGTAAAGAGAAAAAATTGTCCTCTAGTGAAAACCACTTCAGTGGCACTTTGGGCAGGTACCTTGGTGAAAACCTAGAAAATAGGAGCCTTGCATAAATAAGCACTTTCCATCCACCAGGATCTTTACGGCTTGTTCGGCATCATCCCTCCATTTCGCTTCCATCATCCATCACATTCAGGGTTCCATCCATCACTCATCCACTCACATCCGCACCATAGCTTGGTCATGTTTCCGTATCATGATCTCTCCTAGTACTACTCGGCCCATCCTCAAGGTCAGTTTGTCCTGCCTTTATCGGAGTAGTCTATTGCATCGCGCTGGGGGCATGTTCTTATTAGATTAGATTCGTGTATGATCTTAAAATCTTGAAAATTAGAAAATCCAAAAACATCAAAACATCAGAAAATCCAAAAACATCAAAACATATCAAAATCCCAAAAAAATTTCAAAGTCTATCAAAAAAGTCAAAAACAAGGTCGTCTTGTCAAACTACGTCGTCTCTGAGCTTGAACGTAGGCAAGGTTGATCTTTGATCATCCCCTGAGACATTTAGGTTAGTCCTTTAGGAGTCTGTCATAATAAACTAACATCTCATCATGTATATCATCATCTGTAAATCGGTCAAGTTGTCAGTCGAACCACGTGGTCTCTGCATATATAACGTAGGCAAGGCTAGTCTATTGACCAGCCCTCGAGACCCCTAGGATAGGTCTTTAGGTTAGTTTCTTGGTCAAAATCTCAGAAAATCCAAAAATATTGGAAAATCGAAAATCAAAACATTGTAAAATCTCAAAAACACCAAAAAATAGCCTCAAAACATTGCAAAAAATTTAAAACATCCAAATATTTGAAAAAATCCATCCACCTCATCTCGCTTACACCCGCAATAAACACTATCTATAATAAATTGTTCTTCATCCTCAACCTTTGGTGAAACAGTTAGAAACAAGTCTAACAGGTTAAAAAGGAAAAACTCAAAAATGTCAAGTCTCAAGTCTAAGTCAGTAGGTAAACAATTTGGTCAACTCTTCACATCGATAGTCCATTATCCAATCAGTCCCATATCAATCATCTGATAACAACATGTCCTAGGATGAATCCTTCCTACAATGGGCATTATTCATCAGAAAGAACACTTCGGATAAATGAAATAATGTGCTGCCATCCACTAACATGTCCTAGGATGAATCCTTCCTACAATGGGCATTATCTTTTGACAATAGTTTCGGTTATTATCCTTGAAAACACATTCTCCTTTGGTTAGCGGTATTGAAGAGCATCAAGTTGATTGTTTACTTGGTTTATATCTTTTGACTTATTTTATTTGCACTCATTCCAAGGACATCTCGATGATATTCCAAAACAGAGGATTTAGAGAAATAGGAATGGGGCAACGATCATTAACTTTTGTCTGCTATGCTTGTTGGACGTTCTTGTAATATAACCTTGGTGAATACTTGCTTTGTTAGGTATGTATGGAAGAGGTCTAGGGCAACTTGTTGACTATTGCATGGATAGGTTTACCTTTCCATGTTTTGGTCTAAGGTGTCTAAAACTTTTGAAGCACATCCTAGCAAGGTTTTTGTATGTCAGGTGTGAACAAGAATACTCCTATCTGCTTGTCAAGTCAAAGTCCATCACACTAGGTATAATGCCATCCTGGTTCCCTATACCTTGATGCATTGTACCATGTGTGTTATCAAACATAAGGAAATCGGCCCTTTGAAAATCCCAATTCCTCGGCAAGTAATCATCATCATCATCATCATTTGCATTTACATCATCTTGTGTCTTGGTGAAATGACTTCTTCTTTTCTTACTAACCGCACTAACAAGGTACTATGACAGTTGATCATCATCACCATCATCGTCATCGATCCTGCATCCACACATCATTATAATATTGCATAAACATATCATATAGGAAACATACGCATTGCATTTTAATCATCATATAAATAGGTTATCATAAAAATTCTTCATAGATAGGTGCATCTAGGACATTACATCTCATCACATTATATCAATCATCACATAACATTCATTTCCATTTCATAATCATTTCATATTACCATTTATCATATAAATCATCGCATAGCATCTACGGAAACATTTCATAATCATTTTTCGCATAATCAATAGGTATATAAACATTTAATCCATTAGGCATACATACTTGCATAACAACATAACATCATATCATCACATTACATTTATATTACATCACACATCATCATACCACTTTGCATTAACATACCATTGCATCACATACATTACATCATCATTTAATATGTTTAGGATAATAATATTTGTTATTCTAAGTATCACAAATAAATCATCTCATTTGCATCATACCATGACCATCGCATTAAATCATCCACATCATCTCATAAATAGCATCATAAATTATTCATTCTGCATAAGCATAAATAATTCATTACATAGAAAGCATACATCCATCCATAATCATCTCATATATCAACATAATTCACATAACATTTCACGTATATACCATCCATATCACATATCACATCACCATTTGCATCAACATAAAATAGATCATCATATAGACAACATCATTGCATATCACATTGGCATATCATAGGTTAACATAATATAGATCTGCTAGTCATAATCATAATGCATGCATCATCATAAATAAATACATCCATAAAGACATCATTGCAAAGCATATAGAAATAAACCATCCATGTATAAAAGGGAACATGGTACATCACATCAAAATCATCATCAACTTATATATATATCATCAATAAAGTCACCGTCATAGTACAAAGAATAAATTAGATCACTGTACACATATGTCAATCGGTACAAAAGGCCCATCGGGCTATCAAAAATGAGCACATAAGGCACAAAAATTATCATATCATCTCAATCAAGCTCGGTCCCTGTGAATGCTACCCTCACCCCTATCACCATGACCCTCTGCTGGTCTGTTGCTAGCCCACTCTAAATACTCTAGGACCCACTCTGCTCTGGGTATGGCCTCATGATAGGATCGCCGATAATACTCTTCCTCTCAAATAGCATCCCTATAGGATCGAATTGACACTGTACCCTGGGAGGAGGAGGCTGTCATGCTCTCAATCTACTGCATCTAGCCTAGCTCAATAGCTGCCTGTAGCTCTACAGCCTATCTTTGCTGCACAACCTAATCTCTCTCTACTCTGAGGTGCTCTCTCTCAGCCCTCACCTGATTTCTCTTGGTGATCACTGCCTGAACCTGGGCCTGCAGCTGCACAATCAAGGTGTCCCGTGCATCTTCCTGTCCTGCTGGTTGTACCCATGGCTGTACGTGAGGTTGATCCTCACCCTCAACTCATGGTGGTGGAACTGGTGGCTCCTGTTGCTGATCCTGCATCGGTACATCCCCGTGACTTGGCGGGATTGGAGGTGCAACTAGTGGATCCTGTTGAATCTCAAGCCTCTGTCCTTGTCCTCCCCCTCTGCCTCTAACTCTATGCAGATCTGGGTCCTCACCTAGAATAGTCAGCCAAAGTGGAGGTCAGAACCAGTCTCTATAGGCCTAAGTGGTGCCTGGATTTACGAAACCCTGATCATAAGCCCACGGTCAGGCTACCAAGTGCCTAAAACTGTCGACTGCCTCTGAGGCAGGAATTTACTATCCCCATGACACCTGTGTCATGCTGTGAGCAAAGATGACTACATAGTCGTCATCTGGCCGATCCTACGGCTCTCTAAACTGACGCTGCACTCGCCTGGACATGTACCTCTTGATCATAGTATGCTCCCGCCCCTGCATATATTGGTCCTAGTGGCAATAAAATAACTAATCAACATCATTGGCCCATCCTGGCTGACCAAGGTACGGTCGCCAAGTGAAAACCAACATCTCATCTAAGATCCACCTCTAGTAGGGGATCCCATGCTCACCAGTGTGTGTAAAGGACATACCGCGTCTATATCGTGCCACGAGGGGATTGTCTACTCCCATGGGAACTGGAACGACACATGGACGTAGCACAAAAATGTGTTCCCATGCCCAGACATGAAGTAAAATCACCCCTGCTCCTAGTGCTTTGTCGTCCATGTGGACATACTCATGGAGGTCCCTGTATAATGAAGCGAGAAGAACAGGTCCCCACGCAATATGAACTAGCCTGTCTCGGACCATCCGCTCCCAACAGTATCCCCAGTCAAGATTGAAATATCGCCCTCGCCTATCAGGGGCAACAAGGCCCGAAATGATGGCTGCAATCACCCAGCGGTAGGGAGGTGCCAAGATCCTGTGGTGCTCAAGCTCTATCTTCCCCTTGTAGAAGACAATCTCATCTGTAGCAAGCACTCGAAAGCAAGCCTCGCACCCCTTGTGCATATCGAAGATTTCCCATCAGCCGTGGATTGACAATCGTAGAATATGCCAGACATCCTCTAGGGTGACAGTGGCCTCACCCGTGGGAAGATGGAATGAAGATATCTCACTATGACATCTCTCCGCTAGTGCTACAACATCCCCAAGTGAGTGTGAATTAGTGTCGTGTATGCAATATGCCATAATCCCATAATTCAGAGTCTATCCTGATCCTTATCGCTTAGGTCCTGCAGATACCTAGCCAGGTCACGCAACCAGTGTTCCCGAGAGTAGAGCTCCCTAGGCCTGTCCTACATCAAGGAAAATTGGCGTGTTAAATTTTTTGAAAAGTGTTTGATCGGGTGCTCGAAAAACTTCCCCAGCGGCGCAGTTTGTGATGGCGTCACAGTTTTATTTTATTCAAACTCCAACGCTCGAGCCCAAAAAGAGCAAAAATCAATCGCCATGGTGCACTTTTCCTTCCAGCATCACAGTTTTCGTGAAATGGGCGAAGTCGCGTCGCACTTTGTCAAACTGGCCCGCCAAACCTGAGCTCAGCGTCGAATTTTATAAACTCTAAACTACATCACGATAGCACTATTCAGTATCAAGCGGCACAGTTTTTCTTCTGAGCAGTGCTATATAGCACTGCTGCAGACTAACCGACTCTCTAAGGCATTAATTGAAGCATTAAAATGAAAGACAAAGCTCGCATAAGGACCACTTACCAGTGCCCTGATGCTAGGTGGCTGCTGGTACGTCCAAACTTGGTCTAAAATGTGTAGGGGAAGTTGTCATTGTGCCATGTCGTCAGGAGGTTTGCACTCAAATCTCAAGGTTGCTAGCGGAGGTGTGTGAAAATGACTTGAAAGTGACCCCTTCGGCCCCTTTTAAGCCTAAAAATTAGGGTTTTTTCACCCTATTTGGCTGTCCTGTTAGGTTTTTGGACCCCAGAACCACTTTCTATCTAGTTGAGGCTTGTTTTTCATCGTTTTATTGCATTTAGACACATTTTTAGCTTCCCAGAGCCTTTTCAGACTTGTTGGGTACTTTGTCATCTTTTTTCGTGAGATCACCCAAAAATTGGAATTTTCATCCAATCTCTCAAGGGGGCATTATATTGGCACATTCTCTTCTGCCAGGCAACAATGGGGAAAGTTTTTAAATATCAAATTTTTTTGGCTTTGATTGAGATTGTTTATTCTTTGAACCAACACAACAAGTGCATTGCTTCAAAGAGGGGAAAAATGTAGACACGTAAAATTTATTGATTGACATTGTGCATCTGATCCTGACCTGCTAACACCATTTCTTCCAGAATCATCCCTCGGTCTGACCATTTAATCAAATCTCCTTATCTAATTAAATTCATTAACTTTCATCCCTTAATTGAATAAATCATTTTATCTGGTTAAGTCAATCTCTTTTATTAATTAAATCAATCATTCTGATCTAATTATCCATATTTAATTAAATAATCAATTTTATTTGATTAAATCTCTAAAGTCTATCCATTAAATTAAATAAATTAAAACCTTATTTAATTTAATCTAACACCATCTCTTTTAATTAAATAAATCAAAATCCTTATTGAATTAGCCTCTCATCATATTCCTCTCTTATTTGATTTAAGTAAATCCATTAATTTGAGTCAAATAAGTCACATCATCTAACCCTTCATTAAATTAATTAACTTTGATTAATTTATTCCCATCTCATGTCCCATCCTCTAGATAATGCAAGTTTCACATGAAAATATATTTAATTCATTTATTAAATGTCTATTTTCCTCACAAGGTATCTTTTGGAATATTCTCTCAATTTGAATTCAAAAATTCCAAGTCAACATGTACATCCAACAAGGCAATAAATTCATCTTACATGTCCTTTTCCTTGAGCCAAGTGGCATTTATTGCATTTTCCCTTTCCTCTTGCATGTCATTTCAACAAATTTGAATTCAAAATTATGCATTTATTGGCACATTCCCCAAATCTTGCACATCCTTCATCCATTCATAGATTGACAAGTGGCATCATACCATTGGATGAATGTTAGTCCCACATTGCTCAAATTTGGACATTCATCCATCTTGTAATTCTATAAATAAAGAGCTCATATCCTCATTTCATCATCCACAAAATATGCAAAGTTATTATGCTAAAATATTTAGCCATTTCATCCATAAATCTTAAGTTCTTAGCTAGGTTTTTGCAGATTTTGGCTTGGAGCTTTTATCCTTCATCAACCAAAGTGGATCAATCATCATCAACATCTCAATCTTGCATCTTAGGAATTGGGAAAGGGCCAATTTTCACATCAAATTGGCACCAATTCCCCCATGGGATCATGAGTTTGCACATCTAATTAGGATTCAATCAATATTTCTTTGCTTCATTGTGTTCTTTGTTATTTTCTTTCCTAGTTTGAAGTTGTAAATGGATTTCATGGGGAATCCTTGTTTTGGCTTGCAATATCTAACTTGAGGTGTTTAGTCTCTTTTTTTTGCAGGTACCAAGGTTGGGGTTCACACAGTAATAAAGCATGAAACCCTAAAATTCATCAATTTTGCAAGATTACTACAATTTTTTTATCATTTTGTTAACCCCTGGACATTCTTTCAGCTGGGTTCACCGATTCTGGAACCAAAACTTAATCTAGCGTGGTGGAAGGCCCAATTGCTTACTTAGAAGCTGCCTTTGCTTCTCATCCGAGTGAGGGCACTCTTTGAAAATCCTATAGCAAACCCAAAATAGCAATGAAGTCAGAAACAGTTCAATTCTCAACGGATGACAAGTATTGAATTGTTTAGTGAAAAAAGGGCATACACTTCCATCTCTTGAATTTGCTAAGGAGTATGCATGTGATAGAACTTCATTTTGGGATGGTTATCTTCTTGCTCATCACTAGATTCATTCCCTTCCATGTTGCCACTGCCTCTGGACCTTCTCTCATGCTCTTCATCTCTTTGTAAATCCCAAGCTAAGACTCTCCACCGTTGCTGCCAAACATGACTCCTTTTCCTTCCAAGCTACTTCTCTATCTAACAATTCCCATCCTAAATATATATTTACTTATATCTATAAACAAACAAAATTCCCCTAAGCAAATCAAATTAATACACATTTCCACATCAATACCCATGTTTTTATGATTTCTAGTTGAAGAGAACACCTACTAGTGTCAAGGAGAGCTTGGGTGCTGAGCTGTAGATGTTCATTCATATTAGACTTTGGTTGAGGGGAAATGAAACAAGGCCGTGCCATTCCAATATTGTTAGATGAGATATCAAAAAAATCTTTTGCTTGAATCATTCTTGCACTCAAGTAAAATACCCAACCCAAAACTCATCCCAAAATGCCCTTCAACCATTTCTTATATATATAGTTTTTAATTATATACTTTTAATATTATAATAATAGTTATATATTATAATAATAATATAATTATTAAAATCTATTGTAATAATAAGTATATTATATATTATAATAATAATATATAATTATTATAACATATTGTAATAATAAGTATATTATATATTATAATTTAAAAAGAATATAATTTACATTTATATTAATATTAAATATTATAAAATACAACAGGAAAAAAAAAGAAATATATATTTAATAGAGGGGGTTCAACCAAACTATAAGGAAAGATTGGGTGCGAAAAAAACTCTCCTAATTCCAAAACCTCAGGGAAGAATGCAGATATGACTTGAAATTTTGCAATTATAGTTCAATAAGATACACTTGAAAAGAATAACAGAAAAGAGAAATGGACACATACACAATTGGACACCAAATTTACGTGGGAAAACCCTTATGGGAGAAAAACCCACCACACCAAGAAAAACCTCTTTGTATTACAGTAAATAAAATTACATACATAGATTAGACTTAACTTTCTGATGTCAATTTACAACAACATTCATTGATCAATCTTGTAAAAAACATTAATCTCACAATGCTCTCAGACGCATACAATGAACCCACTCAGATTGATCTGTGTTTAGTCGAGCAACCCTTTCGTTATCTCACTCTTCTCTCATCATCAACCATTGCAGAGTGTAATCCATTCTACACACGGCTTGTTCGTTTTCCACAACAGAATAGTCACAACTATTCAACTTCCAATGGTTCACATTCCACTTCTCTCATTGGTTCAAAATAGACCACATTGGACAATCGTTCAGTCAAAATTTTTAACTAAATCCCATGTCGGTGAGACACTAGACCGTGTCTCCCCAATGCCAAAATGCCCGAACACATAGCTATCGACAAGACCAAAGGTATTGGAAACACCCTAAGAAGTTAGACCAATAATAAAACAAGTTTCCCTGATATCACAAGAAAACCAACTTTCCATCAGTAAGAGATCATACCGAATGCAAAACCATTGGCCAGACCAACTGTATCGATAAGAATTCTCACCGATGTCCATTGCAGAACTATCGACAAGACCATCACTGTCACTAGGACTTCCAAGAAGCTCAACCATCAACAATATCCCACATTGACATGAAATATTAGTAGTCATTAGTTTATAAATAAAAGCCTGAAGACTTTAGGTATCCATGAGTTAGTCCTTTTATTACCAACTTACTCGTACACTGCATTTGACCATCACACCAAATTGTTGGTCATTCCTTGTGGTCTCCACCATGACACACATTCACTGCTTGTGCATTTTTGGAGAATCAAGTTGGGAATCTACAATAGTCTCAACAAGTCTCCCAGAATTCCAAGTGGTCCCCACATCCATCGGCTTGTCGCTCAATCAGAGAAAACACAAACTTACAACTTCCACAGTAGGTTAGGAAAATCTTGAACACCGCGACATTGAAGGAGATCGACCAGTCAAGAAGTTAAGAAACTTTTGAACTGTGTGACAAGGTTCCAAGGTTCAGGATTTAGGTGATAGGCTGATAAAGAAGACCAACAAAGGGTAAAACCGCCAAGTCTTTAACAGAGATACAAGCCAACAAGTTGAGGTACAATTTCCAATAATCTCCCACTTGATGAAGACTTACTAGATTCCTTCAAACTCAAAGTTAGTGAAGGTCATGGGCTCCAAGGCCCATCAAACTGGAACACCATCTGTACTTGTCTATGCTCACTGGTTTCGTCAATGCATCTGCAACATTCTCCAGAGTATCCACTTTTTCTAAAGAAACCTTTCCATCCTCCACCATATCTTGTACAAAATGATACTGAACATCAATATGTTTCATCCTAGTATGGAAAGTAGGATTTTTCACCAAAAAAATAGCACTCTAACTGTCACAGTAAATTGTAATTTTCTCCACATCAAACCCAATGTTATAACACAAACATTTTAACCAGATTGCTTCTTTATAGGCATGTGTTGCTGCCATGTATTATGCCTCTGTAGTGGACAAAGCGACTATAGCCTGCTGCTTACTCATCCAACTAATTGCACCACCATTCATTATGAAAATATATCCACTAGTGGATCTACTGCTGTTAATGTCCCTTGCCCAATCAGAATCCACATAGCCTCGAATGCTGAGAGTCCTTTGTGATTCAACCAAATTTCCATGGTAACACAAAGCATATTATGAAGTTCCCTTCAAATATTTGAACACTCTCTTCACAACATCCCAATGTGTCCTTCTAGGATTTTCCATAAAATGACTAAGTACTCCCACTGCTTGGGAAATTTTTGGCCTTGTACAAACTATTGCATACATTAAACTGTCAACTGCACTAGTATAAGGCACTCTGGTCATGTCCTCTATCTCAGTAGGAGATTTTGGATAGTCTTCAATAGATAACTAGCTGCTTGCACTCAGTCATACAAAATCTCTCCAGAACAGTATTAATATACTTACTCTAACTGAGCCAAAGTTTTCTACTCTTCCTGTCCCTGGTTATTTCCATTCCCATAATATACCTGGCTGCACCAAGATCTTTCATTTTGAACTTTGCAGACAACTGAGATTTTAGATCAGAAATCATTAACTTACTATTGCCTATGAACAACATATCATCAACATAGAGAGCAATAATAAGAACACGATCATTTTCAGCTTTGTAGTACACACAATGATCAAATTTTGATCTTACAAATCCCAATGACAAAAACAAAGTGTCAAACTTCTGGTACCACATTCTAGGAGATTGTTTTAATCCATACAAAAAAAAATTCAACTTGCAAACCAGATTTTCTTTACCTTTTTCTACAAAGTGCTCAGGCTAGGACATGTAAATTTCTTCTTCAAGGTCACCATGAAGAAATGTTGTCTTCACATCCATCTGTTCAATCTCTAAGTCATACACTACTGCAAGTGACAAAAGAAATCTAATAGACATCAGCTTAGCTACAGGAGAAAAAATTTCTCCATAATCAATTCCCTCTACTTGGGAATACCCCTTTACAACCAACCTTGCTTTATACTTTTCCACACTGTCATCCAGACCTATTTTCCTTTTAAATACCCATTTGCAGCCAATAGCTTTTCTGCCTTTAGGCAAGGGCACCGAACTCCAAGTATCATTCTTTTCTAATGATGCCATTTCTTCATTCATGGCTTCCAACCAAGAGTTTGAATCAGACATTTTAAATGCCTCTTTCATAGTCCTAGGCTCATTATTGCTAGAAATTAAAGCATAGGCACAAGTAGAATCTAACAAAAAAAATTCATACCTATCAGGTTGCTTTCTTTCACGTGTTGACCTCCTCATAGGATGAGGTTGAGGTTGTTCTTCTTCTTCAGAACTCTCAGAACTACTTGAGCTCTCCTTAGTTTCAGGTACATTTTGAATTTTAAATTCCTCTTTATCTAGTGTCAGAGGAATTTCAACTACATCCTTTTTATTTTCTGATTTTGTCTCTGACTATAGATCCAAAGTAGAAGGCTTCAGCTTATGAAAAATAACACTTCTGCTATATAGAACCTTTTCCGTATTAGGATTCCAAAGCTTGTATCCTTTTATGCCAACACTATAACCAATAGAAATACATTTAACAACCTTGTTTTCCAATTTAGACCTTTTCTCATTCGACACATATGCATATGCCTCACAGCCAAAGACACAAATGTGTCTCAGAGAGGGCTTCTTTCCAGACCATGCTTCCAAAGGTGTTTTCTCAACAAGAGCAGAATTAGGAGAAAAATTTATTAAGTAACATGTTGTTGCAACTGCCTCAGCCCAAAAATTCTCCTCCAAGCCAACACTTCTTAGCATACTTCATGCTCTTTCCATCACTATCCTGTTGAACCTTTCAACAACTCCATTTTGTTGCAGAGTGTAGGGTGTAGTGTTATGTCTTTTAATCCCATGATCTTTACAGTACCTTTCAAACTCATTAGAACAAAACTCACTGCCATTGTCAGTCCTTAAAAATTTTATTTTTCTTCCAATCTAATTTTCCACAAGGTTTTTAAATTCCTTAAAATGATTGAACACTTTTGATTTACTTTTCAAAAAATAAAAAAATGCCCTTCTTGAATAATCATCAATGAACGATACATAATATCTTGATTTAGACAAAGAACGAACATTTACTAGACCAAAAAAATCAAAATGTATGTAATCAAGTAAACTAGAAGATTTGTGAGGACTGGAGTAAAATGAAACACGGTGTTGTTTACCATATATACAATGTTCACAAAACTCAAATTCGAGGTTGCAATCATCAAGCCCTTCAACTAGGTTTTTATTTTTCAAAATTTTTAAATGTTTTTCTCCAATGTGGCCTAGCCTATGATGCCAGCTCGCATAGTCTTTTCTGTTGGAAGTTTAACTTTCATAGAGTTTGCACTATCAATCCTGAACTTTTTCCTACTTTTCTCCATGAATAGCTTTCTGTGACTTTGCAGAGACACTATTGCATTGCACAAAAAATGCATCCAACTTACACAAGGTACCAATATGAGAACCCCTAGCTAGCACCATTGAGCCTCTAGTCATTTTGTAGCCATTTCTAGAGAATGTGACTTGCACTCCAACATCGTTCAGCTTACTAACAGAAAGTAAATTTTGAGCCAAACCTGGTATATGCATTACATCATTGATTCCCTTCACTCTTCCATCAGGGAATTGAATTCTGACTCTTCCACGACCAACTATTTCCAGAGATGAATCACTTGCCAAATACACCCTTCCACCATTGTATTTTTCATACTTAGTGAACTAGTCTCTATGAGATGTCATGTTGAAAGATGCTCCAGAATCAATTAGCCAGACATCATCTGATGCTTGAGTAGCCAAGGCTGCAATGAAAGCATCTGCATCACTCTGAGAAGAATCATTGTCAGAATTCTTCTTCTTCTTCTTCTTCTTCTTCTTTTTCTCCTCTTTTCAATCCTTTCAGACATGACCAGGTTTCCCACAATTCCAACACTTCACCTTGGAATTCTTACTAGGAGACTTTGATCTCCCTTTTGATTTTGATTTGGACTTCTTGTCCTTCTTGCCTTTTTCTTTCGATTTGCCTCTAATAGCAAGAGCCTCCTTTTCCATCTCAGAAGATTTTCTTCTCATCTCTTTTGATAACAAAGAAGCAACAACATATTCCATCTTAAAAGTGGATGCCGTACTCCCAATAGCCATCACCAAGTGATCCCAAGAATCTGGCAAAGAACATAACAATAACATAAAATGATCTTCTTCATAAATCTTCACACCCACAGATGCTAACTGAGCAATCAACATGTTCAAAGCATTCAAATGATTAGAAAAAAATGCTCCTTTCTGTATTTTCAAAGAGTACAACTTCTTTCTCAAGAACAAATTATTCACCAAGGACTTGCCCTGATAAATAGCTCCCAGTATTTTCCACAAAGAAGATGCAGTCTTTTTCTTCATGAACATTTAGAAGAATATAGTCTACTAAATAGAGCCTTATCAACCCCTCTGATTTTCGATCTGTGAGGTCCCAATCCTCTTGCTTCATGCCTATAGGTTTCATTCCAAACACAACAAGCCAAAGATCATGGTCAACTAAAAGATCTTCCATTTTAAGTTTACACAACTCAAAATTGCTGCCATTGAATTTCTCAATTTCAATCTTTCCTTACGTGCTTGCCATCTTAATCTATAATTCAAATTACCAGACTTCTACAAGACTCCCACTAAATAGAATTGACACAAAAAAACCCAACGTACCCACAAGGATAACACAACTAGCTAGGCTTTGATACCACTTGTAAGGAAAGCTTAAGTGCAGAACAAACTCTCCTAACGCAAAAACCTCAGGGAAGAATGCAGTTATGACTTTAAATTTTTCAATTACAGTTCAATAAGATACACTTGAAAAGAATAAAAAAAAAGAGTAATGGAGACATTCACAATTGGACACCAGATTTACATGGGAAAACCCTTACGGGAGAAAAACCCACCACACCAAGAAAAGCCTCTTTGTATTACAGTAAAGAAAATTACATACAAAGATCAGAATTAAATTTTGATGTCAATTTACAGCAACAACATTCATTGATCAATCTTGTACATAACATTAATCTCACAATGCTCTTAGACGCATACAGTGAACCCACTCAGATCAATCCGTGTTTAGTCGAGCAACCCTTTTGTTATCTCACTCTTCGCTCATCATCAACCATTGCAGAGTGTAATCCATTCTACACACGGTCTGTTCATTTTCCACAACAGAATAGTCACAACTATTCAACTTCAAATGGTTCACATTCTGCTTCTCTCATTGGTTCAAAATAGACCATGTCGGACAATCATTTGGCCAAAAATTTTAACTGAATCGCATGTTGGTGAGACACCAGACCGTGTCTCCCCGATGCCAAAATTTCCAAACAAATAGCTATCGAAAAGACCAAAGGTATCGACAACACCCTTAGAAGTTAGACCGATAATAAAACAAGTTTCCCCGATATCATAAGAAAATCAACTGTCCATCAGAAAGAGATCATATCGAATGCAAAACCATTAGCCAAACCAACTCTATCGACAAGACTTCTCACTGATGTCCATTGTAGAACTATCAGCAAGACTATCGCTATCGCTAGGACTTCCAAGAAGCTCAACATATTGAAAATATCCCATATTGATGCAAAATATTAGTGTGAGCACCTGCAAATCTACACAAAGCTATTCCTCCAACATTTTGTTAATAATGAGGTTAGTTCATATAAATGCACAAATACTCCTATGAAATAATGCAAAATGTTTCCGAAACATGGTAACAAAACAAACTAAATTGAAAGCATGAAAGATACATAATGCACACTTTATCTCATATTAGATTGGTGCTATTGTGGAAAATAGCCCTTTCCCAACCCTTGATAATGCCAATGATGATGATGCAATGGACAAAATCAGTTCTCCATGTGAAGAGAGTGACTTTGCATAAGCTTTGTGGAGTTGTGGAGGAGTTGAACAATAGAGACCTCTATTTAAAGATTCTCAAGTTGAAAGAATGCTTATGAGAGAGCCATGTGGGATAAAGATTGGACAAATGAGATGAGGCCACTTGTCAATTTTTGATAGGCTTGAGGATGAGCACATTTTGGTCAATGTGCCAAAGAGAGGGAGATTTCAAATTTGAAGAGTAAATGCTGAGTTTGACCTGTGTAAGGGACATGTAAGACCTATTAAATGTCTTGTTGGATTTACATGTCCACTTGCTTTTGAATTCAAGTTTGATGGAATATTCCTCAAAGATGCCATGTTGATGGAAAATGCTGATTTAATAAATTAATCAATTAATTTATTTGTGCAAGTGGGAAAAGCTAGAGGATGTGACATGCATTATATTAGATTTAATCAGGATTAGATTAGCTTAAGATAATGATTAGATACTATTGACCAATTTGACTTAAATATTTTGATTTATTTAAATCAAAAGGGATGGAAGGTGATTTCAACTTTAATTAAATAAAGGTTTGATTTATTTAATCAAGGAGGGTGATGTTATTATCAAGTTGATTTATTTAATTTTAAATTGATGACTTTAGGAGATTGATCCAAATAAACTTGATTTATTTGTTGAATGTATGAATATGACCTAATCAAATGCATGATGTCAATTTCATGTGTCTACATTTTTCCCCTGTTTGAAGCAATGTACTTGCTACGTTGGTTCAAAGAATAAACTTGCCATGATCAAAATTCAATTTTTTTTGGATTTTTCGGATGCCCCAGCAGAAAGAAGTACACTGGTACATTGCCCCCCGAGAGATCGAGCGAAAAGATTCCATTTGAGGGTCGATCTCATTATAAAAAGGTTCAAAATGGGTGGTTATGAATGATGATGCAAATGAGATGGTTTTAAGATGCCTAGAATAAGAAATCTATATTATCTTAGACAACTTAAATGATGATATGATGTGAGATGGATGAGATGGATGATGTGATATGATATGATTATGCAATGGATTTTTTTTGCAGATGTTTAGACTAACAGATCTATATTATTATGATGAAAATGCATGTGAGATGATATGCATAATACTGATGGATGCAGGATGGATGCAATGGTGATGATGATTAACTATTCATGACATGATGTTAGTGCGGAAAAGAAGACATTATATGATGACAAGAGGATCCAACAAGTCCATGATCTGACAAAAATTTATTAGAGATAATGATGATGATAGATGTTGATGATGATAGATGATGTTTTGCTTACCAAGGATTTGGATTTTAAAAGGGCTACTTACCTTATGTTTGATAATACACATAGATATGATGCATCAAGGTATAAAGAACCAGGATGGCATTTTATCTAGTGCGATGGAATTTGACTCAACAAATAGATAGGAGTATTCTTGTTCACACTTGACATACAAAAGCCTTGCTAGGACGTACCTAACAAAGCAAGTATTCACCAAGTTATATTACAAGAACGTCCAACAAGCACAATAGACAAAAGGATAATGATCATTTCCCCATTCCTATCTCTCTAAATCCTTCATTCATATATCATCGAGAGGTCCTTGGAATGAGCGCAATAAGATAAATCAAAAGAAGAGATCAAGTACACAAACAAGACAATGTTCTTCATATCTCTAGCCAAAGGGATTTGTTTTGATAGGATAATAATCCAAAGTGATATTCAAAATGATGCCCATTGTCGGAATGATATATCCTAGGACATGCATTGTATAGGATGATGATGGGTTGATAAGTTGATTGATAGGCTATTGATATAAAGTTGATTGTCATGTTTGAGATTGATCAAGAGTTTGATATTGTGTTTAAGGGTTTGTTGCTTTGATTTTGATCTTACAATTGAAGTTTTCTTTTGCTGATTGTTGTGATTGTTTCTGTTTGTTTCGCCAAAGGATGAAGGTGATGATCAGTTTATTATGGATGATTGATTATTGCGGATGAAAGCGAAATGAGATGGATGGATTTTTTCAAATATTTGGATGTTTTTGACGTTTTTGGAATGTTTTGAGGCTGTTTTTGGTGTTTTTGAAGATTTTGCAAATGTTTTGATTTTCCAAAATTTTAAATGTTTTTGGGGTCTTCTAAGATTTTATGAATGTTTTTGGATTTTGATGTCTCAGGGGTTGATAAAAGATTAGCCTTGCCTACGTTTAAGCTAAGAGACAATGTAGTTCGGATTCCATGTTTTTGATATTTTCTATTTTATGGATTTTTTGACTTGTTTTTGGATTTTGATATGTTTTGAATGTTTTTGGATTTTCTGATTTTATGATGTTTTTGGATTTTGGATTTTTTTTGATGTTTTTGGATTTTTCGCATGATTTTGATGATTTGGATATGGATGTGATATTAGTGCTTTGTTTGGGATTTTGTTGAAAACCAAGCTAAGGTTGATTGATCGGATCGATGGATTGATGATGATGATAACATTGTTGAGGATACACAACAATGCAAGGATTTGATTGATTAGGATTGATGATGATAACATTGTTGAGGATGCACAACAATGCAAGGATTGATTGATCAAGATTGATAATGATAACATTGTTGAGGATACATGAAAATGCAAGGATAGTGTTAAGCAACACAAGGATATCTTAAGATGATTTTTTTTTTTTTTGATTGGATTAGATTGATCATGATTGATGAAGCTTGATTTTGGAACATAAGTTGTTTGAATGATTTGATGTGATGTTTGAAGGGTGCATTAGATGCGATTGATATTGATTGTTTGGATCGATGTTCGATGTTCGATGTTGCTTGATAAAGAACATGTTCTTGTCAAAATATGCCATGGGCTAGTGATTTGAATTTTTATTCACAAGTGATTTGACCAATTTGACTTCACATTTTCCAATGTTTGGATCACCATGTAAGTTGGAGGATATATATCAAGATTTATTCCCAAAGCAAGATGTAAATATCTGCCCCCAATGTCTATCAATGTATGGAATGTCATGAGTGGATGCTCATATAGGTGTATGGATGGATGGATAAGGTAAGTATGCAAAGGATGCCAAGGATTATCTTGCGATAAGATAAGGTGTTCAGATAAAGAATGCTCATTGGATAATGCTTCATAGCTCATATAATGTTGCATAGGATAAGATCAATGAAAATGGCCCATGTCAAGATGTTTACCATAAGCAAGTGTAAAATGTGCCCCAAACTTTCATCAAAATCAAGATAACTCAGATGATGGATGTAGATATATGCACATGGATGAAAATGGATTGGATAAATGGTTTTATGTATGAATGGATTTATTATGGATGAGATGGATGGAATGCTGAATTTATTATGGATGGGATGAGATGCTTTCAACTTGAAGTGGTGCACATAGATGCTCGATTCTAAACACGACGCCTGTTTTCCAAGTTTTCATCATGGTCTTGCCCAAAGCACCACCGTAGTGGTTTTCACTAGAGGACCATTTTTTTCTCTTTACTGTTTTCAATCCTTTTTCTGATTTTTTTGGATTTTTTGCTTTTTTGATTTTTTTGATTTTTTCAAAAGATTTTAAGCTCATGCTGAATCACAAGGTGTTGCTGATGTAGATGCCCCTATCATAATGTGCCATCAATATCCTGCTTGAATAAGTTTCTTTGCTAAGATACATGGACTTGAATGCAACTTTTGGGATTCTTGATATGCTTTGTTGATACTAGAGTTGACTTTGTCTTGGTGTGCACATCATGATAGAGTGCCTTCTGAATCCTTATGATGAAGGGTCATTGCCAATACATGGTCAATGTGAGAATTGGATATCATGCGTGGAGGCGTGGATGGAGTGTGTTTAGGGATAAAAGATGGATTGGTTGACAACTTGGAATCTTTGGCTCTCCAAACTTGGGAAGATGAGCAATGATGGGTGGATATGAAAGTGTGTGTGGAATTAGGACCAACTACTTGATACACTTTGTCGTCGCTTGAAAAGCCTGCTTTTGCTTTTGCGGACATCTTTGATGGATACTTTTCCCTTTTTTATTTTTCCCCATAGTTTCTTTGACTGATGGAGTTTGATAGGGATGATCTTTCTTTGTATTTTTTGGTATCCACTTGTATTTGATTTGTCTGATATGTTTGTTAGCTTCTTTTTCTTTGATAACATTCTTCGTACTTTGATTCAAATCTTCCTTTTGATGTTGGTCCCAATTCGTGGATGGGGTGATGGGTGGATGAAAATTCATGACGTGGTTGGTTGTAGTATTGACACTAGTTTCATCATAAGGACTCTTCGTGCTCCCTATGTTGACATTTTCACAAGATGAAGTTTCCCCCAGTATGGTGGTAGTAGTACCTTCATGCTTTGATTCTACCTGTCCAGAGAGCTCTTGTTTAGAATGCATTCTTTGATAAATGACCACTGCAGATGACATTAGTTCAATTTGCTACTCTGCTAACTCTAGAATATCCTGTTCTATTTGACATGTTTCTGTGAGTGGATAATGTTGGATATCCTCATACATGATGTCCTCAGTTTGAATTTGGGATATATCTAATCTTGATCTTGATAACTCAGTTTGACTGTAGGAATCAATAATCTACTCTTTTTGTGTGATAATATCAGGAGTAAAGGAACCCTGTTCTGAATGAAGATCATCTACGTTGCCATCCACAAAAAGAATCTCATGGGTAGATGGAGGAGTATGTGCTATAGGGACATGATCATCTTGCATAGATAGGAGAGTTTCCATTAGATTATTGTAGTATCTTGAAGATACAAATTCTTTATCTTGAATGATTTTGGAGTTGCTTTCGACATGCTTTGGATCAAGTTCTTGACATGGGCCAATTTTAAAGGATGGATTGCTTAAAAAGGGTTCTTGGATGTCATCTTTAGTCATGGTAAGTGGTTCAATATCATCAAGTGTCGAGTTCAGGGTTCCTTTAGTATCTATAACCATGAGGTCGAAGGATGTTAATATGTCTCAGAAAGGACCATTGCTAGACTTTGGTGAAGGATTTTGATCATGCTTTGGAATAAATTCTTGAGATATGTCCTCTAACTCATAAGGCAATGTAGAGACATTTTCAATATGATCATTGGTTGATGGATCATGCATTATGTTGATAGGATCAAATAATCCTAACACTCCTTGAAATAGATCACTAAAGAGTGGCTCTTGATGTATGGTGAGTTGGTCATCAAATGAGGTGGAAACATCTTCAATGTGCTCATTGATGGATAGGTTTTGAACATTGTTTTCAACAATTGTGGTGGAGAGATTGTGAATGTCTTCAAACATAGGGTCAAGTGATGTTGACATTTTTTGAATTGGATCATTGTTGGTTGGTGGATTTTGATCATGATTGAAAAGTGACTCTTGATATACATTGATTTGGTCATTGGATGAAGTAGACATAGCCTCAAGGTGTTCAGTGGTGGATTGATCTTGATCCTTGTTCTCAATAGTTGTGGAGGAGAGTTTGTCAATGCTATCACCAGTGGTTGAATGTTCATCTCTATCCCCAATAGTTATCATTTTTCGTGTTTGTGCTTGTGTTTGTTGGGTAGCCTGAGAGGCTTGGGAAACTTGAGAGGCTTGTTGCACTTGTTGAGCTTGTCTCACTTGTTGCATGGCTAGATATTGTTGGATGGCCTTTTGGTAGGCTTGGTGAGATTTTAGCGTAATGTCATACTATCTTGCTACGTTTGGTTTTGGTGGTAGTGGTGGTAGATTCAGAATCATGTTGGATGTAGTGACAAGTGGTTGAGATACACTTGGAGCAATCATGGTAGTGAGGGGTTGAGATATGATGGGTGTGATAGGGGTGGTTGGAGTGATCAAGCTGATAGGAATGGTCAGAATGACCGAGGTGATAGGTCCTTGGGAGACCACATTTTGATTTGTCGGGATTGATGTTGTCATTTGATTAGATACCATCTGTTTGTGCGATGTCGATGGTATATTCCAAGGATTTGATGTGATGGCTTGATTGGTGTTAGGTGGATTGATTTGGATGGAGTGATTGGTGCTAAGTAAAGGGGTAAGCCCTAAACCAAGGAACAATGTTGATATGGGTAATGGTGGTGGAGATGTCTCTTGATGCAATGACTCAAATATTTTGGTAAGTGTAGCAATTTGATCTCGCCAAATTTGATCTTGATTTTGATCTTGACTCCCTTGATATAGTTGATTTGGTTTTTGTTCAAGCAGATTTGGGATGCATACTTGTGATTTTTGAATGGGATCATGGACAAATTAATTTTGGACATTGTTCTGATTTGGCATGATAGGTTGAAATTGAACATTTCTGATGTTGGGAATCACATTGCCTTGTTTTAAGTAACTTTGATTTTGCATGGTGTTACCTTGACTTGGAGTCGTTAACATCTTGTTTGGATTTTGAACAATATTCGTATGATTTGCAAACATATTTATCCCAAAGTTTGCCAAATTCATGTTTGAAAAACTTGTACTTGGTACATTCTCATTTGGTATGTAGGGATTTGGTGGGATGACGTTGTTTGTTCGAAGGCTCATGCATTGATTGTTCAGTTGATAGACTTGTAGGTTTGGATTTATATTTAAATCTACCATTGGGAAAGGTGTCCCAAACTTCAATTTGGGAATACTCACATTTGTTGTACTATTGATATTTGTCACAGGTAATGATCCCATGTACGATTTCTATAGATGTGAGTGTTGATAATCAATCGGCATTGTAAGTATTTGATAGCTTAGTTGACTTGGATTACTCATGATGTATGGATCAAGTTTATATTCCATGTTCCTCTTGTGTTTTGAGCTTGTTGCAAAAAATGACCTCTAAGGTTCTTAGGACTAATGACGAGATGAAGGATGAAAGATGTAAATGATATGAGTGTTGAACGTTTAGGAACTTAGGATCGATGCTAGACTTAGGGTTTGATGTTGATTGGTTTGATTTGGATAATGAACTTGTAAAACCTAAGATGTTAGATGTGATCTTAGGATGAACTTTTTCAAAGGATTTCTAATTCAATTAAATGTATGAGAAAGGATTCATTCTCGTACACCTAACTAAACAAGGTGATTTCAATGATTTTGATGATTTCCTCAAGTCTAGAATGATGTTTGCCGAAGCTCTAAAGTTGTTTGGTGGGATGGTTTTTGATAAATTTTTGGGATGGGTGAAGTGTTTGATTTTGATCCTAAATGAATCTAGGAAGGACTTGTTTACAAGACCAAGATAGTGAAGAACATGCTTTTCTCTAAAAGTAGTTCAAAATCAAAAGATCAATGTTTGCATGAAAACCATACAACAAAAAGATGCCAAGCACATATGTGGGGTCCAATTGATTTAATATTTGCTTAATGGATTCTTTTTACCACAAACACACTCTTGATTAGATTTTGAATCTAGACGTCTAATGTCTCAAGTTTCCCCTTATCCCACAAAGTGTATTATGCGGAAACCAAGGAAATTCGAGGCAAGAGTTACCTATTGTTGACCTTAGTAGGAGAAAATTGAGATGAAATCCAAATGCTTAGAAGCCTCTAAGGATATGAATCCCAAGGGCAAGCAATAACATGTGAATTTGTTCAAGGATATTTTCTTCTCCTAAAGGGTTTGAGATTTGATGCTCATGTTGAATGTTGGTTTTCCAATGTTTTTGATCAAAGCACTATGTTTTCAAACTAACTCACAAGCAATATAACACCCTAGCTCGATTGGTACATTTTTCTTGGTGGGCTTGCCTCATGCCCTTCATAGAAGAAGAGATGATTTTACATGCAACCAAGGAGAGAGTATAAAGGTATGTTAAGAATGAAGTCTTAACCTCTATACTTTAACCAAGATCGGACATGGCAAGTAACTTCTTGGAATCTAAGTTCCAATGCACCACTTTGATAAACTTGTTGGATGGATCATTTGGTCACTATGAACAAAGGTTTTAGTTTAGACTTTCCATTCATGGAGATTGACCCATATGGTGAGAGTCCCCTTTTGGATCCATCTCATTAGAATCAACCACGTGATATTGGTGTTTACTCCAATACCCACATTTATATCCTGATTGGAAATACTCTTGGCTTTAGAGTGTTACCGGTTGAGTCATTCCCTTGGGTGAGTACTTTTTCCCCAAGGCAGGCCCTTTAAGATAGAAAAAAGTGAATATAATTATTCATAGTTCAATCAACCTTCATTTAGAAACAAAGGGAGAACATATGCAATAAGTTTACTCACACTTGCAAAGTGTTTTGTTCAAATTTTAAACCCAAACTGAAGTGTGGAGGCAATATTTTATGCAACTTAATGTCATCAAAAATACTTTTGGTTCTCAAGATCACCATGAAGCATGAGAGAAGTGCATACACCTTTTCAAATGAGATTAATTTGAATAAGAGATTATGAAACACAAAAAATACATGTTCATTTTAAGCCTCAAAGCAATGATGAATTCGTTTTAAGCACCAAAAAAATAAAATGTGAAGATTTGTTTGTTCAATTTGTTTAAATCCAAAACCAACTTTAGTTTGTGGCCTAATGTTCATTTTAAGCCTTTGTAGTGAAAATCGAAACGTTCTTTTTAGAGCCCAAAAGTATGTGAGTTGATCTAAAACAGAAAACTAAAATGTAAAATAGAAGCCTTAAGCATTTAAAAATGCTTTGTTGGTTTCAAGTTCCAATGTCTGGTTTTCTTTAACTCAAATCTACTTGATGTTTTTGAATTCCTTCACCTGCTACATCATCATCTTCAAGAAATCCTGCAAATCAATTATTGACATATTCAAATCTTGCAAGTCAAATATCGATATATTCATGAATCATTTTTAAAAAAAATCACTCAAAAGAACATATGTTAAGAAGTGATCATTCGCTGATTCAATAGTTCGCTAATTCTGCATTTAAAGAAAACATCAATATTAGTGCAGAGAAATAACAAGATTAAGTTTAAACAACAATATGATATTTTTCAACAATGGATAGAGAAAACAATTTTAAGATAACACACACTAATGATTTTTTACTGATTTTAAGATTTCTCTCTAAAACATTTCCATGACAGCAAACACCAATGACCTTGCATTCATCGCCTTGATAATAGCCCAATCTTCATAAATAGAAAAATGTATAATCTGTATGTATCCTTAATGTTGTAGCTTATTAGGTCATCATCCTATTAATAAACATGTATATAGCCTCTTTGCTCACACAATCTTATCAAATGTCAGTAAAACTAGTCAAACATATAAAAAAACTAACTCTAAGCACAAGGATGGTGTTCTGACTTTGTCATGTTGTATTCACTCCCATTGAGTGCCATCAAAGATTGTATGAAATTATGAGGACTTACTTCCACCTCAAACACTAGAACTTATTGCTGATAATAAGGTTGATGTTACACTTAGTAATAAATGGAACATTTGGAAAATATCGCCACCTACCAATTAAATCAATCTATATAAACAAAAAAAAGTGGTAGGTGATGCATGAGTCAACAGAAGTAATGGCACATACACCAATGGTAGAAAACTTTTAGCCGCAACATAGGTTATCATCAATTTCAAAATAAAGTGGGCACCAAAATGCATCGACAACAGTTCAATTTCAAAATAAAGTTAACCATAGAATGCAGTCCCATCTTTACCGCCTTCATTAACTTACTTGCACCGATAGGATGGTGTATTAGAGAATTGATTGCATATTTAATGCTGCCACTTTCCTTCAATGTCATTCTACCGGGAGACCACATTGAGGAGGCTCGATAAGTAATAATGTTTCCACAACATAGACCAATCGATATTGGAGAACTTGATATCTTGCAAGAGTAAAACAAAGAATATTAGACCCAACTTGATTTTGTCAGTAAAAATTTAAAAACCACTTCAAATCGATATAAGTTGAATGTAGCAGGCAAACATAAGTTGAACACAAGTAGATCTAGCATTTCCAATGTTGCCTAGGTTCGATCCTTTCACCTAAAGTTTCCTATGAAGGAGCACAAGAAAGATCGAACTACAGTCTTAATGAAGAAAGATAAAGAAAAGGCTCTAAAATATATCATAATGTTTCTTCATTTTGTTCCATTATTTCTTGACATGCAGCTTAACCGCTACCTTTGTTGGTTGATTGCCATTGTTATACTACTGCAGCTGCACAAGGTAGTTGATAGCCTATCTACATATACATTTATCTCTATTGTTGTAATTTGTGCAAATGATAAGAGAAAACATATTCATTTCACATTCAGTCCTAAGAGAGCTAATTGAGTAGATAGTGATAAAATATGAGATTATGTCGCTGGAAATTATCCGTGCTCATTTACCAAGAGGAATCTTTATGAGGTATCATAAAGTTTGGCTACAAAGACAACTCTCTCCTAAAGAATTCTGATTCATAAAGTAAATTGAGGATAAAATCGATTCCATAGAAAGAAACCCAAATAGGAAATCACCAACTCTTTCGGGCCTTGACATATGAAATAAGGATTATGAGGTACTACAAATGATCCAAAATTAGGATTATGGAATCTTCTTAGAAATACTACGCACCAATCAAGAAAATTTTATAGTGGCCTACATTCAACATATTTACTTACCTTCATATGGCAGTAAATGAAAAAAAGAGGGATATGTACGATTTGGTGGCCTAGAAGTAAGGCTCTCGACGCCTTGTTTTGAATTTGAATGCCAAGAACCAGACCACAGGCATGAAATTTCACTTTTTGTCTGTATTATTGAAGTTTGATTAAAGACTCACAACATTACAGACTTTATATCTGCAACTGTTGATTGGATCTACTAGGAAGTTTGTTGTTCCTACGCCCAAGAGCACACATTTCCCTCACAAATGCCAATATGCCCACTATCCAAGCTCACGTGACTGCTAGCACCCTCACAACCTCATAGAATAGGCACGTCAACTACTTCATGCGAATGCAATTGGCAGGTATAAAGACGAATTCCTCAGCCTATGCCAGCATCGACCCAACAACATTTACTTCAACACACAATGAAGCAGCTTGCTACATTCATAACATGCCTGCATAGTACGTTGTCTCAGAAACATAAATAATGCAGAGAGATCAAATCATTAACCCTTCCCATCATGTCAAGTCAAGAAATAGTAAGTGAAATTGTTGATAGATTAATAAACAACTGTCAAAAATAAATTTGTATCAATTCCATCAACTTAGACAGTGCTTTGGTGAATAAAAAAGAAACTACTCAGCGAAGAGACACAAAACAAAGTAATTAATGGTGCTTAACAACAAGAAAAAATAACAAAAATCTTCCAGCCTGGTTAAATATCTTGTATACGCATTTTTCCATCAGATTTATGACCCGATTTCAATTCATCTCCGTTGTCAAAGATATGAAAGCACATAACACAGATTTGATAGTGGATCACAAGTAGTGAGTTCGAATCCCTATAGGTGGAGACTAGCAGAAAGGATCTCAGAGAGAACACTGCAAGGACACCTTGGGAGAATAAGTTCATAGATTTTCAATGTGCCATTGGCAGGATACACTTTTAGAAAGGCAAGAGGCACATGCTTTAGAATAGGCGTTTGAATTTTGAGGATCTTGAGAACTCATGGGATAGAGGTATTTCTCATTCAGAAAGATCGGCATACACTAGTAGATGATAGCGGATGGAGGGTACATACAAATTTCAAGCAATATCATGTTTTGAAGCAAAAACCATTTTAGTGGACTCCTGTCATAAATCACCCCAAAGAAGAATGGTGATGTGATCAGACTTTTGAACTTCAATGCGTACTAGCGTAATGGACATCAATAAGGAATATTACATATGAACCTCTCTTAGCACCTATTGCTTCAAAAATTATCTGTCACAAAATTTCACTGATACCAAAATATCTCTAGCTTAATAAGCAAAGATATTAGCATATTAATATTCAAAGTAGGTGATAATGATGATGAGAAAATTAGATTTGTATCTGTGTTGATGAGGAGATGGCGATATTTAATGAGAAGTGTTGAAAAATTTCATTTGCAGTTCTCTCCACTTTAATAAGATTATATTTCTTCGTAAAGACTTGCTAAAGAAAATGAAAAAGGTGTGTTCCAAAGTCACAAGAAAAAAAAAGTGACTGCAGCAAAATACTCAACCTTAAATGTCCGCAATCATAAAAATTTTGCTGCCTCTGTATCAAGGTTGGCATAACATTAAAACAAGGACAACTTAGGCTAGAAAAAGATCATAACCAAAGAAAGCATTTTTTTAAAATGATATCCTTGACCCATTTCTAGAAATGGCTGAGAGCAATGATATATAATTTAAATGAAGAACTCGACTATACCTCATACTAGTAATTAATCTAAATCAAATGAAAGCTACTGCACAATATCTCTATGATTGCATAAACGTATGTGAGTGTCAATTGATAGAAAAAATAAATGATAGATGATTATTGAACTTTGAATAGCTATTTATGAACCAAAAATCCCTCCTTCTAGCACCATATGTGAGCACTTGCAAATCTACACAAAGCTATTCCTCCAACATTTGTTAACAATGAGGTTAGTTCTTATAAATGCACAAATACTCCTATGAAATAATGCAAAATATTTCCTAAACATGGTAACAAAACAAACTAAATTGAAAGCATGAAAGATACATAATGCACACTTTATCTCATATTGGATTGGTGCTATTGTGGAAAATAGCCCTCTCCCAACCCTTGATAATGCCAATGATGATGATGCAATGGACAAAATCAGTTCTCCATGTGAAGAGAGTGACTTTGCATAAGCTTTGTGGAGTTGTGGAGGAGTTGAACAATAGAGGAGACCTCTATTTAAACATTCTCAAGTTGAAAGAATGCTTATGAGAGAGCCATGTGGGATAAAGATTGGACAAATGAGATGAGCCCACTTGTCAATTTGTGACAGGCTTGAGGATGAGCACATTTTGGCCAATGTGCCAAAGAGAGGGAGATTTCAAATTTGAATTTGAGAGTAAATGCTAAGTTTGACCTTTGTAAGGGACATGCAAGACCTATTAAATGTCTTGTTGGATGTACATGTCCACTTTCTTTTGAATTCAAATTCGATGGAATATTCCTCAAAGATTCCATGTTGATGGAAAATGCTGATTTAATAAATCAATAAATTGATTTATTTGTGCAAGTGGGAAAAGCTAGAGGATGTGACATGCATTAGATTAGATTTAATCAGGATTAGATTAGATGAAGATGATGATTAGATGCTATTGACCAATTTGACTTAAATATTTTGATTTATATAAATCAAAAGGGATGGAAGGTGATTTCAACTTTAATTAAATAAATTTTTGATTTATGTAATCAAGGAGGGTGATGTTAGGATCAAGTTGATTTATTTAATTTTAAATTGATGACTTTAGGAGATTGATCCAAATAAACTTGATTTATTTGTTGAATGTATGAATATGACGTAATCAAATGCATGATGTCAATTTAATGTGTCTACAATTAGTAGTCATTAGTTTATAAATAAAAGCCCGAAGACTTTAGGTATCCATGAGTTAGTCCTTTTATTACCAACTTACTCATACACTGCATTTGACCATCGCACTAAACTGTTGGTCATTCCTTGTGATCTCCACCATGACACGCAATCACTGCTTGTACATTTCCAAAGAATCAAGTTGGGAATCTACAATATTCTCAACAAGTCTCCCAGAATTCCAAGTGATCCCCACATCCGTCGGCTTGTCGCTCAATCAGAGAAAACACAAACTTACAACTTCCACAGTAGGTTAGGAAAATCCCAAACACCGCGACATTGAAGGAGATCGACCCGTAAGGAAGTTAAGAAACTTTTGAAGTATGTGACAAGGTTCCAAGGTTTAGGATTTGGGCGATAGGCTAATAAAGAAGACCAACAAAGGGTAAAACCACCAAGTCTTTAACAGAGATACAAGCCAACAAGATGAGGCACAATTTCCAACACAAACACCTTTAACATGTTCGACCGAACCCCCTTTAAGTCTATTTTATTATTATATGTAAAATGAGTTCGGTCGAACATTACTTTGGTCGAACCCCCATTCGACTGAATAGAAGTTCGACTGAACCCCCTTATTTTCACCTCCACCCTCTCAGGCACCAAAATTGCTCAAAATTTTGCACTTCGAAGCTTGATTTGAGAATGAAAATGGAGGAGATTTCAGAAACCCAACTGGTATTAGGTTTCCCTCAAAATGAGCTATCCAACGAATATAACTTTAATATGTTTTAATTTTATTATCTAATTATTTTTAAGTTTTATTAAATATAGGGTTTTCACTAAAAATGAAACTCTTTGTTCTGCACATGTGGAAAAGTAGAAGATTATCAAAAAATATTTTTGAAAAATATGAGTGCACTAGATATTGGAGTCCTTGATCCAACCAAAAAAAATAAAGAATTTTGATACATATAGTAAAAGTTATGCGTTATACGGTTGTGTTATGTTTGAATTGTAATTGGTTTGACTTTCAAACCTGATTAAACAAAAAATATTCAATAAAAAACCATCTAACCAAGTGGAAGCACTAGATATCGAAGTTAAAAATCTAAATTCGAAAGAATTAGAATTTAATCCTTCAAGGAAAAAAAGTTATGTGTTATACGGTGTGCGTCACTTTTTAAAAATGCTATTTTAAAAAAAAAACCAGTTTTGTGGAGATGGAAAAAGAAGTGCAATCCTAATTCCAAAAATTTTGAAAAAAATATTTTTAGAATCTACAAACAAAATGTGATGAGACTCTAGTTTGAATCATCTTCAAATTCCTCATGGTTTAACCGCTATAGGTGCCCAAATGTGAAGATTTACTTAAAAAAAAAATTCAGTGTCCAGTTTGGCCAAAAATTGTAAACCACTATTGTGGGATCACCTGAGATATGCTATACTAAACACTCTTTACCACACTGTTAAAAGGGAATGAAAAACTTGGAAATCCTTCCAAGAACCAATATGGACCTTCAGTATCTTATGTTTCTTCAAACAAATCAGATTTCAATCATCTTGATAAAAGCACACACTACTATTTCATAAAGCAGAAAGAGACAGTTAAATTCCCATGAATTAACCCTTAGAGGAAAGTTGATGTAGTTTCAAATATAATTTTTTTTTAGCAGCATAACACCATATAAATTAAAAATTCAAGAATGAGAAGCACAAAAAAAAAAAAGATAGATAGAAGAGAAGAAAACATGATATACATGGGGAAAACCCTTTCAGGTAAAAAATACCACACTCCAAAGCATCAAACCAATGTATTAATTTGACCCAATATAGTTACAATACACTTGCAGCTCATAGCCTTAACATGGAGACTACATCTTTTTCTTTTGGAGAAAATTTGTTAGCACTTTGATACCTACAAAACTAACTCACAAACCCACTCCAAGACATCCAATATATAGAGAAATACAAGCATGAAGGTAGCTTCTAGAGTAAGCTACAAGAGATGGGCATCCAAATCCATGTGGCACATTTTTCCATCTCATAGTTGACTCTTGTGACACTTGTCCAATGATTCCTTATTCCCCTTACATGCCTCCATACTTGGGTGCCCCAAATTCACCCAAAATAGCTATGAAAAATGCTCTTACACACCTTACAACCGTCATAGAATCTGTCATATATGACAACACTTACAGTTGTAAGAGAATTCATCATAATAGACTAATAATAAATGATTCTTACAATTTTTCATAGTCAAAATTGGGCACAAATATTCCCCATGCAAAGATTCCTTCCAACACATGTCCAACCTATCATAGAACCTAGCTCTTACACATCATAAGATCGTCATAGAAATCCATCATAAGATCTCCATGAGAATCTATCATAAGATTGCCATAGAATCCCTCAAAGATGCTAACACATGTCAAAGAATATGTTCCCAAAGTGGGACACCTACATTACCTCGTTGGGACCACAATATCCATGTCACATCTAATGTCACCTCCCAATATGTTGACAACTCACCATGCCAAGTCATATTAGATGAAAAATTAATGTGAGCATGAAATTACAACATAAGAAAATAATAAATTAATATTTTAATGCTAGGAAATTACAAAGGTTGAGACACCTAAATTCCCAACAACTGTTTCCTCTTTTTTTCAAAATTTCTTAAAAGCACTTGGAAACCAAGAACCAAAAACATCATCTCATCATCTACAACACCTCCTTATCACAACCAAACCAACTGCAATAGAGAAACTCAACCACACACACGCTTATCAAGGAAACAATGACAACATAATGTAACAAATAAAATAATCTCCATAGGTTGACATAATTGTAATAACAAAGACTTGTTGATGGTCCTGGTGGCACAACAACATGCAAACAAAATATTACTATTTTGTTTCTCCTGAAAGAGAAAGACAACACATGAATATATTAGCTCCCAAGGTCTTTTTAGTTGGTTCTCAATTGTGTTGATGTCCCTCAGTGGTCAATGTAACAGTAATGTTCAAGGGGCTTGCTGGTGTTGAGCTTCTAGATTGTTCTGAGATCAAGCATGAATTTAAACCTACTCTAAGTAGGGTTTTAAAAGAAACATAAAAAGATAGATTAGAGCTTTGGAATAGAAAATAATGTCAATTTATCTGAATTAACCAGACTTGTTACCTTCCAAGGAATTCATAACTAAAACTGCAGAACGAAATTAACTTGTGATTGACACATAGTTTCATTCATTCACAGTGCTGATTTCAATAACAAATTGCAAGTTATGATTTAAACAAAACATAGAACCAAACTTCATTCCTTGAAAGCTTCTCAAATCAGATGATCAACTTAAGACAAATAACACTCTGAAACACAATTTGAAGTAGATTTTAATCTGGTTGCTTCTACTGTTAATGAAATACATAAGCAATATTTACAAAGCTAGCACAATCACTAGTGTACAGAAAATCTATGACTCCAAATTATTTCCATTTATATTAAGAAAAATGGAAAGATACATTATTGAATTCTATTGAATCTAACTCCTAACTAAGAAGGAAAAAGAAGCTCCTATTACAAAGAATTAGGATGCAACTCTGTCTCTTGTATTTCTGCTAACTTCTATGTATCTGAACTCTTCTAAAAACTCCCTACTAACCTTCTAACCCCCTTTTACAAAAAGGCCAGAATGCCATATATACAGAGTGTACCCAAAAGAATGCGTTGTCCTCCTATTTTCAGGGTTTACAAAATATTTGCTTTCAGGAGGGTCAGCTCTCAGATCTTTCCGAAGAGAGTCAATGTTGCATTCAATGTGATGCCCTGTTGTCCATGTTGGTGAAAGATTTTCGTATTCAGGAGAAGTCTTTAGATCTTTTGTTACTACATCATTAACTTCATGTCTCCGTGTTCATCCTGGGACTTCCTTGAGTAGTTGCCTTGAATGCTCAAAAAGATCACCATTAATACCAATCCACCTCCTCACCAGTAGACCACACAGCTGTCCCTGTGACTCTTAGTTTCTTCCTTCTTCCTTCTCTTTCTCCCACTCCAAATATTTCTTCCCATTGACCATCTCTGGAAGCATCGCTAGGCATCCCTTTATGTCTAAACACCATCACGTGATCTGATCCATCAGCTCAAGATCTCTGTCATTCACATCCTATAGATTTCCTTCACAGGAATAGTCAATTAGTCAAAGGACCAATGGGCCACTCCTGTAGCTTCTTCTGATTGGTTAAACATATACCATGCAAGACTCCTGGGTAGTCAAGAGTTATTCAAATGGAATCACATGTTGGTGAGACACCATTGGTGTCTCCCTGATGCGATTACATCCTACAATAGTTATCGGCATGATATAAGACAGTCGGGAAGAGATTACAATGAGTCGCACAAACCATGTCGATATCCACAGCGGTTGCCGAGACAATCGCTATCGGCCAGAAGTCATGGCGAGCCCATAGAACTCATACTGTAGAGCCTCCTTCCATCGGTGAAAAAAATCACATTTGGTGAGACATCATAGCGATAGGAAAACATTCAGTCAGGAGTCTCCTCGAGCTCAAATTTATTTCGGCAAAACTTTCCCTGGTCGATGAGACATTTGGGTGAAGGTATCTCCTTTTGGTGGGATCTCATTTCATTTTGGTAAGACTCCCCATGGTTGGTAGGAAATCATGGTGAGCCCCTTTCCTGCTCTCCCCGGGCTCACTTTGTATCGGCAAGAGTCCACCCTGTTGGTGAAATGTTTTTCCAATCTCTAAATCTTTCGGCGAGCTCCTTGATGTCGGCAAGACCTTCTGTGGTCAGGGAGACCTTATGTCGATCTCTTCTTTTCTTGTCGGGCTCATTCTATATTGGCCAGACTAGCTCCCTTCGTCGAGACCTTTCACCGAAGCCATGTTGCCTTATGTCAGCGAGATTAAGTTCCTTTGCCAAGACGTCTTGGCGAGCCTTCCTTTCTCTAGCGAGCACACCTTGTAGGGGAGACTCCCTTTGGTCGGTGAGACTTTACACCGACCGAAACTTCCTTTCATCGAGCTGAGAACACTTCGGGGAGACCCTCACAAGTCGGCGAGATATTACTGTGAGTTCCCAAGAGCCAAGTCGCTGGGCGGGGTTGTTGGCATTTGACAAGACATTACTTCCTCGGCCGGACATCATCCTGAATTTATCTGACTCTCTCTAATGGTAAACCTCCTCGCCAAGACCAGGGATCATCGGTGAGACCTTTTGGCAAGGGCTCCTATTTCATGTCGAGGAGACAAACTCCCTTCGCTGAGAGCTTACCCCGATGAAAATCCCTCTTCCTGGGACCTTCATCCCATGTCGGCGAGAGATCCCCCTTTCGTTGAGACACTACAGTGAAGTCTCCCCACCTCGTCGAGAGTTCATTTTACTTCGGGGAGAGCTTGTTTGATTGGTGAGACTTCCTTCCGACACCAGCCCCATCTTTGTCACCGAGACATCACTTGTCGGGAAGACTTCTCAGCGATGCAAACCTCCTTTTGGCGAGCTTCAAGACTTTCAATGAGACCTTCTTCTGTCAGGCAGACTTTATAGAGAGTGAGACCTTGTTTCCCTAATGACACCCTTCTTCGGCGGGACTTCATCCATGTCAGCTAGACTTTTCGTTGAAGGTGAACCATGCCCCCTGAAGAAATCCCTTGTCGGTGAGACATTCTCTCAGTTTTTGAGACCTCTTTGCGAGCCCAAACCGCTACGCCAATGCCGCCCTTGTCACCTAGACCCTGTCTCTTCGGTGAGACCTTTCATTGAGCAACAAGAGCTTATGGCGAGGGCTCCTCCGGTCGGTAAGACACATAAAGACTCACAGCGAGCGGGATGTTTGGGTGACCTATGAACCTCAAATGAATAGAACGCATGCCATTCAGCGAGACAACTACAGGGTCTCGCCGACCTTCTTCTTAGAGGAAATTTATGACCAATTGGATTGGGGAATGCTTCCCAACTGAGCTCTATGAGAAATATCATCATGTGCACGATATAATCCTGTGAAACAAGGTCTCCATTAGTCCTCAGAAGCATATAAAATAAATTATAATAAAATTCACTATTGCTTATAATTATTTCATTCAATTTCTAGCAAGAAGAAAACCAAATTTAAGCTGAGAATCAAAATTTGACAAAACAAGAAGGAAAACTCAGGAAGAAAATAGAAGAAACCCCCAAGAACAAAGAAAATAAACAAAGGCAAAGAAAAAAAAAGAGAAAGGGGGACCCATTTTGTTCCAGAATAAAATGGGGTGGTTATGCAAGGCATAACAAGACCTATTGAAATCAATGAAAAAACAAACTACACAGACTTCCAACAATCCACCCCTTTTTCATTGATGGCAACACATGAAAAACCATCAACAACAAAACAACAACTAACAACTCTAATCACCAACATATATGCACTACACATTAGTGCACACTACTCCCTCATACACCAAAACCTACACTTTTCAACACTTTCTCTTTTACAAGGCTTCTCTCCCTCTTTATTCATATGGATTTTTAGCTTTCTCTTCCCCTTTGACATTAATGGAAAAGGGAAACATCCCGTTTGACATAAATTACAAATGAATCTACTCCACAACTTAATTTTCTTCTACAACACTTTATTTTCTTCACACCTTCTCTGTACACTCTCCCTTATTGCAACAACCAATAATGATACTACCTACTCTCCCCTGAGATGTAGCCACCAACATCAATTGAGAACAAGGAATGAATCTTGAAATCCACTGGACTGATGCATAACCTTATGCATATAATTGAAAGAAGGAGGGGAAATAACCCCTAACTTATCCTGGAGATACTCAAAAGTATCCTTACAAAGAGCCTTAGTGAAGGTATCTACAACTTGGTCCTTAGTAGGCACATATTTTGACTTTACCTCATTCTCTACAACCTTCTCTCTCAAAAAGTGATACCAGATTGAGATATGATCTATCCTTGAATGCATTACTAGATTCTTTCAAATGTTAATAACACTTTTATTATCACAAAAGATATAAATAGGTTCATCATATACTACTCTAATATCCTTTAAAGTTTGTTTCATCCACACCACTTGTGTGCAGCATGATGCTGCAACAATGTATTTTTCCTCCGTAGTAGATAATGACACTGAATCATGCTTCTTGCTTAGCCAAGACACCAACCTATTTCCAAGAAAAAATGCACCACCACTTGTACTTTTTCTATCATCTATCATACACACAACTTGCCCAAGCTGCATTTGTATAAGCAATCAAAGAGAAATTACTATCCTTTGGATATGACAAGCCATGTTCTGGAGTTCCCTTAAAGTATCTAAATATTCTCTTCACTACTGCCACATGTGACTCTCTAGGATCTTAAAATCTATCCAGAAGACAAACTACATGCATGATATTTTATCTAGTAATAGTTAGATACAATAGTCCTCCAATCATTGATTTTTACTTTCTCTAATCAACCTTAGGGATTCATCATTCTTGCTCAACTTCCAACCAACAACCATAGGAGTACATACTAGTTTAGAGTCTTCCATTCTAAATTTCTTCAACATTTCCTTGACATACTTTTATTTTGAAATGAATATACCTTTCTTTGTCTGATTGATTTGTGATCTAAGGAAGAAATTCATCTCCCAAAATATGGACATTTTAAACTCTTTCTACATCTATTATGCAAATCTCTTGCACATAATTTCATTTCCTTCAAAGATTATATCAACATACACAACCACAATCAATATTTGATCTTTTTCAACCTTAAAATAAAAATTGCAATCTACAGTACCTTTATTGAATCCTTCTTGCAATAAGTACCATATCTAATCTTGAATACCAAGCTCTAGGAGCTTGCTTGAGTCCATATAGTGTCTTCTTCAATTTGTGGAC
Source organism: Sequoia sempervirens (assembly GCA_007258455.2). Classification (NCBI taxonomy): domain Eukaryota; kingdom Viridiplantae; phylum Streptophyta; class Pinopsida; order Cupressales; family Cupressaceae; genus Sequoia; species Sequoia sempervirens. The sequence continues at coordinate 14,941,444 of VDFB02018296.1, read as the reverse complement.
CATATTAAGATTATTTCATAACTGAAAGCCTTCTAGTTGTTCAATATAAAATTCTTCCAGCTCACTATTCAAGAATGCAAACTTCACATCCATTTTATATACTTTGAAATCCTTGTGTGCTACAAATCCTAAAAACATCCTAATAGATTCCATTATTTCCATAAGAGATAAAGTCTCTTCAAAGTATATTCCTTCTACTTCTAAGTAACCTTTACACACAAGTCTTGCCTTGTTCCCAACAACTTCTCCACTCTCATTTAGTTTGTTCCAAAATACCCAATTAGTTCCGATCACATTCTTGTTTGATGGTCTTGGGAAAAGCTTCCAAGTTTGATTCAGATTCTCAATCTGCATCAATTCTTCTTCCATAGTCATGATCCAAAATTCATCTTTGCATGCCTCAATAACTTTTTTAGGTTCAACTTTGGAAATCAAACACAAGTTTACTTGTTCTTCTATCATAACACCTTTTCTTCTTGTCAATACACCTTTTCTTTTGTCACCAATGATCTAATCTTTAAAATAATTCTTCTGCATATACTTAGGGGTCTTAGGGATCCTTTCTATAGATTATTCCTCTTCAACTTGCACCTCTTTTTCCTTGCCTTCATCCTTCTCTTATTCTCTACAAGAGGACTCATTTGATTCATATCCCTCTATCAATACTAATCCTTTATATAATTCTTCATCCATTTTGACATTTTCACTTTCAACAATCATTTTTAGCATCTTGATGTAGTACTAGTAATATTTTCTCTTTGTACAATATATCCAAGGAAGATTCCTTGATTAGATCTAGCATGGAAATTTCCTAGGTTTTCTTCATCTCTCCTAATATAGAATTTTCTTCCAAACACTCTGAAATATTTGAAAGTAGGAGTCCTTCCATACCATAATTCATAGGGAGTCTTTGAGCTTTTTGTTCATTCTTGTGCTCTTTTAAGTACATGTAGGCCGCAGTATGAATTGCTTCTCTCCAATAACCTTCTGATAGGTTTTCTTTCATTATTGTCCTTGTTGCTTCCTAAATAGTACTATTCTTCCTTTCAACCACTCCATTTTTTTGAGGAGTCCTAGGTTCTTACAAATCCCTCTTTATTCCTTGAACTTCACAAAAATTGCTAAACTCATTGGAGGTGAATTCTCCACCTCTATTAGATCTTTAAAAAATTGATTTTCATATCCATTTCATTCTCAAATATAGATTTGAATGCCTTAAGCTTGTCTAGAGCTTATAATTTTTCTTTGAGAAATGTTACCCAAGTCATTCTAGAATAATCATCAATTAATAGCATGAAATACCTCTCACCTTGAAAAAATCTTTGTTCTAGTAGGTCCATAAAGGTTTGTATGCACCAACTCCAAAAATCATGTAGTAGAATATTCTTTGAAATTAAACCTTTTTCTTGTTTGCTTCCCAACTTGACATTCCTTACACACTACATTTATAGGCTTTGTAATCTTTGGAAGATCTCTCATAGCTTGAGTAGAACCGATTCTAATTAGGCTGTCAAAATTGATGTGACACATTCTTGTCTGCCATATCCAAATTTCATTAATTTGAGTCATAAAGCACATACCATTAGAACCCTTGAGCTAATAAAAATTTCCATTTGTACTTCCTACAACAACCAGAGTTCCAAAATCGAGTAGTTTTTGTTCTCTCTAGTATGAAAAGTAGTCACCATAGTTCCATTGTGACTTTCTTATGGAGAAACTTCCTTCATACATCTCTTAGAGTTAGAAGAATTAGTTCCAACATTTAGAGCCATGAACAAGAATTCATTACCATCATCATCAGGGTAATCAAATTCATCACTAGATATATTGGCATCTTCTTTAACATAATAACTTCTCTTAATTGATTTACCTTTATTCTCCTTAAATTTTTAATTTGAAGCTTTGAATCAACATATTGAAGCATAATGACCTATCTTTCCACAATTGAAACATTTGAAAGGTAACTTACCTCTATATTTTCCAATGCCCTTTTTAAATTTACTCACAAAATTTGCTTCTAGCTCATCACACTCATCCGGACCATATTCTTCATTCTTCTCTACTTTTCCAACTTTAAAATTAGTCTCTTTTCTTGAATCACTTGGACCAAAATCTCTCAATTCAAAAGTAGTTAAAGCACCAAACAATTGATCTCTAGAATGATATAAATTTTGAGCTTCTTCAATAATAGAAACCTTATGACTGTATGCTTTAGGAAGAGTTCTTAGTACCTTCTTTAACACCTCATCTTCAAGTTTTCCTCCAAATCCTCTAATGTAATTGAAAACTTCATCAACTCTATGCATGTAGCTTGTAATATCTTCATCTTTTGTCATCCTTAGGGTCTCAAATTTAGTCTTCAGATTCTACATATTTTCTTTCTTGTCTTTATTATCTCCTTCATAGAGACTTTCTAGCTTTTTCTAGATCTCACTAGCAATTTTAAGACTCATAACATTCACAAGTTTTGAATTATAAAGACCACTCAAAAGAGCATACCTTTCTTTGACTTAATTCTCATATTCCTTGATCTCATCTTCATTACTTAGACCATTTGTAGGCATTGTATATCCAGTTTCAATAAACTTCCAAACCCCAAATATTAGAGAAATAAGGAAACCTTCTCTTTCCAGTCTTCCAAAATGTATAATCAGGTCCATCAAATAGAGGAGCCTCCTTCTTGTGCACCATCCTAGTTCTGCCTCAAGTAGTTAAGCTTTCTTCCAAGGAACCTTGCTCTGATAGAAATTATTAAATGCACATGAAAACTAAGAGGGGGTGAATCCATTTTACATTAAACATTCAAACCCTCATTAACATTCAGATCTACATTAGTCCTTAAACCCTTAACCATTAAACCCTTATCATGCATTAGCAAAACATAAAAATGAAAAACAACAATGCAAACACATCCAAACACATGAGAACACTAGATTTACATGGAATTCCCAAGAAGGGAAAAACCATAATGAGGATTAGTTGACAATATAAAGTAATTATGAAACCAAATATAGTAGGCTCACTACTAGAGGGCTCACTGCCAGATTACATAAAAGAAGAATGAAGATTGTTACAATGAGAAATCCATTTCAAAGAAATAGAAAAGTTCTACCACTCCTGCCCTAGAATATTCACTCTCTCTATAGAATGTAGACACCTTCCGCCCACTACTTCAAGTATTCATAGTCATTAAAGCTCACACTGCACTTTTCACTTTTGCACTTCACATTACAATTCACATATTAGACACTTCATACACATATGTACCATCCTCAACTTTGAAAATAATCTACAAGGTTGGCTATGCACCTTAAACGTCAAAATTCAAATTAGGTTCAAAGACACCAAAACATTCTTGTGGCGGATAGGAATGAAAGAATACCACATCATACCTTATCTTAGACCTAATTCCACTCATACATGCCACAACATGCTTCCACAAACATAGAAGCAAATATGCAATTAGTGTAAACACTCAAGGTTGACCAAACCTTTGTAAACACCATTAAAAATTTGAGTACACACTTCCTCAAATCCAAAGATGACTCATGGAACACACACAAAACTTAATTTAAACAATCTATAATATTCTAGCAACACCCTAAAATCCAACAAATTCCTTCACAACAACTTTCACCTAAAGAACACAATCATCTTGCACACCTAGTTAACCTTCTATATATTATAACACATGAATCCAACCTTGCAGAGCACAAAACTTCAAAAAACTTAGATTAGATATAGATATGAGAAATGTAAGCACACTTCTAGATTTGCAAGACCAAAAACCACACTATGGAGAAATACAGAGCAAAACCATTTTTCCTTGACAACAAAGCTTTCATGTTCACACACTGGTGAACAAAACTTTCTCTACACAACAATACAAAACTTGAAACTCTGAATATAACACCTCTAAAAACCTCTAATAAACATTCTGAACTGCATAAGAATATCTTCAATACAAAATAAATGTAGAGTAAAACAATGAACACTACTTTGCTATATTGAACACTGTTTACCACACGGTTTCAGGTCTTTTATTCAAAATTTCTCAAAAGCACTTGGAAACCAAGCACCAAAAACATCATCTCATCATTTACAACACCTCCTTATCACAACCAAACAAACTGCAATACTGTAACTCAACCACACACATGCTTATCAATGTAAAAGTAGAGGTTGACATAACCAAGACTACTAATGACAACATAATGCACAACAAATCAAATCATCTCCATAGGTTTACATCAATACAACAAAAAATATCTATTGACATTAATGACAACACAAACTACACAAAATTCCAATAGTGTAAGACTGCAGGTATGTTTTTTGAAGGTGATATCATTTTTAGAGCTTCACATTTATGTCCAAAATTAGACAAAAAGATTCTTGGTTGAAATTGGTGTAGTGAAACCTCATCCTAGTAGACTGTTCAAGAGCTTCAAAAGGTAGATTATAACAACAAAAGTTTATGTGTAATTGCACAAACTGAGTCTTTGTGATACAAGTTGCTTGGAGGGATTGCTATTAGAAAGGTGACACAAAGAGAAAGATAAGTCAAGGAAAATATGGATGTGAGGTGAGCATATTTGATTTGTTTGGAACATATAGTTTATAATTTTAATTTTTTTGATATAAGGATTTATTTTTTAAATCTGAATTTACATATTTTGGAGTGATAAGGTTGGTATTTGCATCTTTTAATGGAGATTCCATTTAATAAGTATTATAAATTTGATTACTACTATAAGCCTTCACTTGTGGAGGCTGGTGGTACAAAAGGATGGAGAAATTTCCATCATCTCAAGTTAGCTTCTCACTTTTAGATGATACTTTGCATGAGAAGCATTTTGGATTTAATTTATTTCTTTCTTTTCCTTGTTGTTGTTGATAGATTTGAAGAATACATATATTGTAAAGTTTGATTTTAGGAGACAGGTAAGGGGTTTGGTGTAACACTCAGTATGGATGGTTAGGTACCCAAATAATTCACAAGATTTTTATCCAGAATTATACCCTTACGAGGGTCAAGAAACAACTTGGTGGATAGTTGTCCAATAATTCGGTGTCTATAATTTGGGAGTTCAAGGAAAGAAAAATTCGGGAATTCAACTCAGAGTTACACCTTTATGAGGGTCATGAGGAAAATTGGTGGAGTTACACATGGTAGTACTTCTATAAAAAAATTCTTCAACCATGTATTTGCCAGCCTGTGACAATACAACCTGTCTCTAGCGCTTACATGTTTTAAGCACCGCTTTCTACCATAGTTATAACACGATTTACATTGGCCTCTTCTGTCTTCTTCAGATTAATCTTTAATAGTTATTTAAGTCAACCATGCCACGGGAATCAGAAGACGTGTTAGTGGCACTGGTGCTTATCGGTCATATGCGATTACTCAGCCTTCATCACAATGGATTTACAATGAAATACAACTCTGTCAATGAATTTATTGTACTTTGAGTGTATTCTGATAGTTGTAATAGAGTTTTTAGGTTTGAAGTTTACTTATGAAATCATTATAATCTTGAAGATTTCAAGAATTTTCACATCAGACAGCAATAATATATTATAAGTGTAAAAAAGTGTTGTATCTTATACTTGGTATTTTGTTATGTATTGACTTGGTTAGTTAGTAATATTTTGGGTAGTTCTGGTTAGGTTATTGTGGGAAAGGTGGTTGTAGAAGTTAAAAGGTTAAGGACTATAAAAATTCTGATGAACAATATAATTAATCATTTTATAGATATTTTATGTGAAATTCTAGAGTTGTGTCCCACTTTGAACAAAAAAATAGTTTTGGTTGAAAGCATTTTGGATTGAAATATTTCTTGAAAATATGTGGCACCTATGTGTGACAAAGGGTTTTGGACATAACAATTTCACTCAAAATTTCTAGGTGAAAGTTTTTCTCCCAAATTTTGTTAAAATACATAAACAAACTTTCATGTTACATAATAGTTCCAATTTTTCTTGAATTGCTATTTCCTAAATTGAATTCACCCCAATTTTTTTTTTCTCTAATTAACCTTTTATTTCATGTTGGGACTTCCTCAAACTTCTAAACCCTCAATTTGAGGTATAGTTTCAACTTTGCTTTGGCATATGTTTTTCTAATATGGAATTTATTTTTAACTAAAAAATTAATATTTAGATGAAATAATTTTTATTTTAATAGTTTATATTTATATGTGTGCACATGTGCATATACATGAAACTAAAATATAATTTTAATTTAAACACTAAGCTAATCATAAACCCAAAATTAGAAATAGAAAGCCTAATTTTATTTCAATTTTAACCCTAAACATGAAACTACAACCCTACTTGATTTTAGTATAAAACCTTAAATATTCCTAAACCTTAAATATGAATTGAAAATATTAATTTGGTTTCAATATAAACCATAAATTAGAAACATAAACCTTAATTCTATCAAAATATAAACCCTAAACTAACCCAAGATAATAAATGTCAAACTGTTAAACCTAAACAAAAAAATTCAACCAAACAAGCTAAATAGAGTACACATATCAATTCATTTGAATTATTTTGTTATCAATGTGAATCAAATGTATATCTAACCTAAAAGTGATATCAAAATTAACTTCTAAACTCATTTTTAAAGTCATTGCTAATAGATTCAAACCTTTCCTTTCATTTTCTTCTTAAGGGAAAGGGTTATTTTCAAGGGTGTTGAAAATATGAACAATAACTCAAATGAATCTAGCCACACTTCAAAGGATCAACCATGAATAATACCATCCACATGAATAAGAAAGTGTTGTAACATGAGCAAGAAGACAACTTGATCAAATGATGATCTTGAATATATTGAGATAGAAGTCATGAGATGATTTATAAATGTACATGAGCCTTGGTTATATAAGAAAGGTGAGAGGAGGTTGGATAACAACCTTGGTTGTAAATATTAAATGTCTAATGCATAATTATAAATGCATGAGATAAATATTAAATGCCTAGATAACTACTTGCTAATTAATGAGACATGGCCCCATTAAATGCTAGTTTCTAGAATGCCACCTAGGAAACTAACTCCTAAGTAAACTCATTAATGATGTGAATAGGTACTCACTAATATCTAGTTAGGAGATAACCCCATTCATACTAACACCCCCCATAAGTGCAACTGGAGAGTGCAATTATTATGCAAATGATGAAAATGTAATATGATGGGTCCCAACTACTAGGCCATGTTAGGTACCCGTGTAAAAATGAAAATGTAATCTCTTACAAATGGAGAAAATGAGAAAACCTCATGGGACAAAAATCCTCTCCAAAAAAGAGATATAATACAAAATATAAATCATGTACAAGTAATGAAAGTGATGTATGGACGTCTCAACATCAATACCCCCAAGAGCTACATCCATCACAATAAAATAATATAATCAATAGCTTCCTCATAAGAGGGAAATAGAGAGACTATGTAGCCCCCCCACAATATGTAACCATCTGCAAAAATGATAAGTTCTTAAAGGAAAAACATGATCCAATATTGACAAACAACTTGTCTCCCTTTCAGAAGAAATAAAACCAAGTACAAATGCAGGGATGCTTCCCATTCTGGATAGGCATTTAAGGAAGGAAGGATGAATGCGTATGATGATGTCTCTAAAAACTACTCATGTGTCTCCTTACCCAAGGAAGATGAAGATGCCACAATCAAATTAGGTACATGCCTAATCAATGAAGAGGTGAAAAACCAAGACTGTGGAAACTAATGTTGAATAAGATCCAAAGACAATACAATGATCCCTCTATTGAAGGAATGAATGGAGACTAGATTTCCCCCCAAATTAAGTGTTCTCAAAACCACTTAAATAATTCTAAAGCCAAAAGAGTGCCCAGTCACAATAAACCACATGTCTCCCTCTAGGAAGAAGTAAATCCAATGGTAGTTGCTAAAGAAACTCCAACTCCATGAAGGAACGGGAGGGAAGAAGTATCATATAAGAAATATCTGAAAAGGAATCAAGTGCCTCCAAGGTAGTCTCACCAAGATCGAGATCCCCAATCAAGGTCAAATCATTGAAATGTGGAGACTCAAGAAAAACCTCCAAAGTAGAATTTGCATAGAGGAGAGATATACCCTCAAGAATTTCCTCCAAACCCGTGGAGGTAGCCAAGTCTGCAATACCTAAAACAAATCCATCATGTGATCCCAAGTTTGGAAAACTGAATACAAAAAAATCATACACAAAGTCTCTTCTTCAAGAGCCTTAAAATGGGGAGTAGGGACATCAACCAAGAGGGGGAACATAGTAGAAAATTCATGCATATATAGCAATAAAAATTCTCCAAAAAAAATCACATTAAACACCTTCGAACAATACTCTCACAATCCATCTTGCATTTCACATCATTGAACACCATGCCATGATTTTAAACACATATAATTTAAACATTATCATAAATATGAACCATTTGGGTACTCATACCCCTTAAAACCACACCCCTCCAAGGGAAATATCTCCTACTCAACCCCAAACATGAAGTACAATCTACATACCATGAAATATTTTCTTATACTTCACAAAATAAGGTCACAACACATAACAATCAGCCCAAAAAAATACCGTATTTTTACAAAGAGAGATGTATACACACATATTTTATAAAGGTAGCATAGGGAAGAGCATACCAACCTAATTTAACCCTAATTTGGCAATACTTTAAGGAGAAACCAACAAAAAATCAAAGATTATCTTCCTCCCAGGCCTTCTACACTCTCCTCAAGGTTGATAGCCAACCAAAAAGAATGAATCCCAATGCCCAAGTCTTCTAGAAAAAAAACCCCAACAAAACTCCACAATCCTCAATCTTCAATTATGATGGTGACAAGCATGACCTCAACAATTGATCTTTTATCTCTCTCTAACTCAACCCTTTACACTTTTGGTGTGAGAGTTCCTCAAGCATGTTTGAAAGCTACTTTCCTTGACCAAATTTGAAGCTCGTCACAACTAAAAAGAGCTCCAAAAATAGGGTCATATGACTTGAAAATTAACTTTTAAACCCATAAAAATATTCCTAAGTCCAAACATTATTACCTAGGGTCATGAAAAATGATTCATACATAAATTAAACATATTAAATCAACTTTTAAACTCAGGTTAAACATGCAATTGCTTTCAACTCACACAATGACCCATTACCACTTTATTACATTCAAGCTCATGCAAACATAACACTCAAACACTACTAAGGACAATAACACTTAGCACATCATGAAAAATATCCACATCACATAAAAAATCATAAAATATAAGACCTTAACCTCTCCAAATAGGTTAGGTTAGATTCATAGGTATGCACATAATTTGTCACCTTGTAATTTCCCTAGGTCAATTGGTCATGGAATAAACCTACACACTAAATCAAATGGTTAATCCATCATTAATAATAAAAATCAAAGCATGAAATATATCAACATAATATCTCTAAAATTTCATCTCAAAATAAAGCATCTCATTTCATACATTCATTCCATACCACTAACATCATATCATCAATAAAATCAATTTTAAGAGATAATTGGATATAATTTCACTACATGTGATAACATCATAACCCATCTAATCATAAGATCAACCACTCATTAAAATAATAAAAGGTATGATCATCAAGATAGTTTGAAATCATCTAAGTATTACCTCAAAACCATACTATATGAAGGTAAGCATGTATGCATGTGTATCATTTAAATGAGATAAAACCAAGGTATGTTTAATCAAAATACATGGTAACATCATAATCCTTGATAGAACCATCCATGAGAATTGTAAAAATTCAACATTACATGCGTAAATCTCTAGCATTGGGAGGTGGGCCTCAAAGACTCTCATGGAGCTCTATCATGATGTGCATATTTGGATAAGACCAACCCTAGTATCCACAAAGATCATATATTAACTTCCATAGGTTGTATACAAGTTCCATGATCTTGATAAGGAAACTCCTATGTATAGGTCACTTTTGGCATATCATGACACCAAATAATACATTATAACCATCAAGTGGACCATAATTGTTAATAGTCACCTAAAGATCAATTTTGTTAAAAAATGCCATAAAAAAGGAAAAAAAATAAAAATAAAAATAAATAGTAAAGAGAAAAATTTCCCTCTAGTGAAACCCTTTTTATGGTGCCTTGGGCTATGATTTCCATTACAAAAACTCAAGGAAATTAGGCATCATGTTTGAAAATAAAAAATAAAGATGAAAAATTATCCAATAGGGAAAATCATTCTTATGGTGCTTTAGATAAATACAATGATGAAAACTTGGCAAATAAACAACAATCATAAGATCAATTGTCTTTACATGTATGTTTACACTCAGGAGCAAGTTATCTCATTTATCAAACCTTTTTTCATTAAATTATGATCTATTCATCCCATATAATTTCTATCCATTTTCTCTAAATACCTTGATTTTGATAGGGCCTAGTGCACAAAATTAAAAAATGCATTGGAGAACTCTTGAAATGTTCATCCTTTAGTGAAACACCATCCAATATTATCCCATTGCCAATAACACTATCCAAAATTGTATTTTGGAGAAAAAATATTATCCCTATGCAACATAGTCCTTGAAGATCACATTCCATCTTCTCCATCCAATAGTCCACTTGTTTCCTATCTCCCACCTAATCATCCTCCCATCCTTTAGCTAAGAAATCCCTTATCCTTTTATCCTTATACTAAAACTTGGTTCTCCCTTTTCATCAGTTCCAAAACTCTAATCCAATCCACATATCCATTCATCCCTCCACAATCTATCTAATCCTAAATCAATACATCCAAATACAACAACCCTAATCCATGAAACCTTGCTATGCACTCTAGCGAATCATCAAAAATATTTGTTGGATTTAATATTCTTAAATTTACTCACATTATTTTTATTGGGTTATTTCTTTCCCAAACCTCACTCTATTTTCAAAATGCACCCTTCCCACATAAAAAATGTTATTATTATATCATCATCAACCGATCAATTGGTTTTCATCTTGACTAGGGGAAATATCATATTTTTCTTTACAATGTTGTGCATGCATGCATTCTTTCTTTCTTGAGTGTATCTTTTATTAATCTACATTTTTCATGGTTGTTATAGTATATACCACCCCTTAAATAAATACAAACATTAAGTTGGAATCAGGGAACACTGAGAGGGGGGGTGAATCAGTGTTCTACAATATTTTACTTTATTAATCTGATCTTCAACCATTTACAACATTGAATCAAAAGAAAGATGCAAACACATAAAACAATCATCCACAACACTATAACACAAGGATTTTTATGTGGAAACCCTATTAGGGGAAAAACCATGGTGGAGGTCAATCCACAATTTGAGTACTCAAATATAGGTGTTATACAAATGGGGAATGCACATGCATTTAGGCACACTACCTAGAGCTCACTTCTCAGATACAAAAAGAAGACTCACTGTCTTACAAGGATTTTAATTACATCTAGAAGATTTGAACTAAGAAAGTAGCATCTGCTAATGCTTGATTACAATTTCGGTTAAGCTCATCAGTCACATTCTTGACCTACTTGTCTGATTCTACTTTGCTACTCTATCTGCTTTCATTCGCATCACAAATCCTTTTATGCACAAGAGAAACTGTGCATAATCGCTCTACTATCCTTCTAAATTTCACAACATATTTTGCACACTCAATTTTCACACCAAAATGATATATACGATTGCGTATATATATCCACAACAAAAGATTTAATCAATAATATGTCGGCTTCAATAAAACATAAAATATTTTTCAATCGTCGGACTAATCCAAAAATTATTTTCAATGTGCACCATCCAAAGTCAACCACAACATAGTGAGGACCCAAAACAAAATCCTCAAACTTGAAAATACTTCAAACAATTTCATCTCGAACATCCGCTACATGCCACATTCACTTAGTTGGCCTTCTAGCACTGTTAAACAAAAAATCAATTAGCCAGATCTCCTAACTTGTACACAAATTGATGCAATGACAAAAAACTTGAGAATAAGATATTACAGATACCCAACGACCTTCCCTGAGATCCACAACCCAAACTGATAATCTAGTAATGCATATGGATCAACAAACTCAACTTCAGTTGGATACCCTATTCTTCACTCTGTCTTTTGGTATGGACAAATACTAAAGTGTGGACCAGATCAATGAATTAGGTTTCCATCAATGACAACACCAAAAGCCATATTCCAACAATCTCCCCCTTTGGCATTGATGGCAACACTTAGTGAAAAATGGCTAAGTGTCAGAACCAACATACTGCAATCCTTCAAGACTTCAAAAAGTCGTAGTTGACACAACTCCCCCTAAATTTGATAAGGCATTTTCACTGCTCTCTCTCCCCCTTTGATACAAATGAAAAACTATTTTTTTTCCTGTACAGTAATCCCTTTTGGAGTGAAACCAAAAATTTCTTATTCAAAAATTGGTTCAAGTTTGTTGAAGAAATACAACCGCTACTTTAGTTAGAAAATTATTTTGTATTGGTCCTTCATCTCTGGAAGAAACTTCTTCCATGCTTCTACTATAATTCTGGTGATTATGATCATGTTGTTATTTTTAGATGTCCAGTTGATAATTTTGATGAGGGATTCTAAAATGGTGATAACTTCTTCTAATATCTCTAATTTCCTCAGTATCTCAATTAATTGTTCCAGTTTGCATTTTGTTATGTCCACTTTCCAAAAGGTGTCAACAATCCTATTTCTGGTGTTTTGAACATTTGTATGCTCAGTCTATAATTATTGAATCCTTTTCTTAATTGCACCATCTTGATCTTGAAACATGTTAAAATCTTGTCCAATACTGTTTAGCTCTGATACCAAATGTTGGAATCAGGGAATACTGAGAGGGGGGGTGAATCAGTGTTCTATAATATTTAACTTTATTAATCTGATCTTAAACCACTTAAAGCATTGAATGAAAAGAAAAATTCAAGCACATAAATAAATCATCCACAACCCCATAACACAAGGATTTTTATGTGGAAACCTTGTTAGGGGAAAAACCACGGTGGATGTCAATCCAAAATTTGAGTACTCAAATATAGGTGTTATACAAATGGGGAATGCACATGTATTCAGACACACTTCCTAGAGCTCACTACTCAGATACATAAAGAAGACTCACTATCTTACAAGGATTTTAATTACATCTAGAAGATTTTAACTAAGAAAGTAGCATTTGCTAATGCCTTATTACAGTTCCGATTAAGCTCATCAGTTGCATTCTTGACCTACTTGTCTGATTCTGCTCTGCTGCTCTGTCTGCTTTCTTTCACATCACAAATCCTTTTATGCACAAGAGAAACTATGCATAATATCTCTACTATCCTTCTAAATTTTGCAACATACTTCGCACACTCAATTCAAACACCAAAATGATATATTTGATCACTTATATATATCTGCAACAAAAGATTTAATCAACCATATGTTGGCTTCAATAAAACATAAAATATTTTTCCAGCCCAATCCAAAAATGATTTTCAATGTGCACCATCCAAATTTGGCCACAACATAGTGAGGACCCAAAAAAAAATCCTCAAACCGGAAAATACTTCAAACAATTTCACCTCAAACATCTGCAACACGCCACATTCACTTAGTCAACCTTCTAGGAGTGTTAAACAAAAAATCAATTAGCCAGATCTCCTAACTCATACACCAATTGATGCGATGACACAAAACTTGAGAATAAGATATTACAGATACCCAATGACCTTCCCTGAGATCCACAACCCCAAATGATAATCTAGTACAATGTATTTGGATAAACAAACCCAACTTCAGTCGAATACCCTGTTCTTCACTCTGTCTTCCAGTATGGACAAATACTGAAGTGTGGGCCGGATCAATAACTTAGGTTGCCATCAATGATAACACTAGAAGCCATATTCCAACACATAAATCACTAAATTTTAGCATGTGTTTTCAATCCTTGAAGCAAGGAACTTGAAAATATTCTTTTAATACAAAATATTAGAAATCTACATCAACTTCACTAACATTTAGTCAAAAAAATCGTTTACCACTATGATTAGTTATTTATTACTTATCACTTGTCTTAAATGGGATGAGTTCTTTCCAAAAATATATATGATCCAAATCCATCCTTTAGTCCTTTGGACACCTTCACATGAGATAGTACTATTGTGTGTTAGTTGACAGTTGCACATCTTTTTCATTGATTTATCTTTTTGATCTTTTTATTGAATTATATTTTTACCTATACTATGCCTACTAAAGGTTGCCATGATCATTTCATATCATGGTGCACTTTGAATAGTACATACATTCTCGCAAGGTTTTATGTGTTGTGTTTGAGGGTTGTTCTCTCACTATATTGACCAAGGTCAAGTACCTTATGATATGCATATAATTACTTATGCTTATTGGTTGTCCTATCATGGATCAACCAAGAGTATTAGAAACCTTGCAAATTTTGGGGTATCCTATTACATTTTTTTTCTTGAGAGTTAGTCTATGCATTGGATACACTATTACCATGGCCTTATATGCCTTGGTTACCATCAATTATTATATTAAATAAAGGTTTCTAAACTCAAAGTTAGAATAATATATCATCATCATTTCATCCATAATTTTTTTTTTTCCATATCCTTTTCCTCATTTTCCATCTTCCACCTAACATTTTCTTCACATCTCTTCTTTTGAAATCTCACCCATGTATCCTATGCATGGATAATCTCTTGAGGGGACATCAATTATCTCAATTTTTTAAATTTCCATTATTTTAATTAGATCAAAGTCAAGAAGGGCCCATACCCATTACAATGCAACCATTGAGGAAGAAGAGAGGTGACTCACAAAAAGTGATCTACAACAAAAAAATAAGAGTGAGACTCACCAGTAGTGAGCCCGGAAAGAGAAGCAAGCTAACCATGCTTTAGAATGATGCATGGAACTAGACACAAAAAACAATAGAAACAAAATTAAAGTAGAAAATATAAAGAAAACCAACGTAGAAAATATAACACCCCGAGATAGGGAAAAAACACCAAAATTCAATAAATTATAAATAAAATAGTCGCTACCAAAAGGGGAAAGACAAGGAACCAAAATATTTCCAACAAAAACAAGAGAAATGGTAGCAAGAATACCACCCCCAAAACCCCAAAGAGGGTTCCAAAACTAGCAAAAAAAAAAAGAACAACACAACCTACAGTGTGAGCAATCAAACCCTAAAACTCTAATGTTAAAAGCTTTCTCAATGAAAAAGCCACACATGACCTCGCAAAAGTCGATAGATAGGGATAACAACACAAAAGAGCAAGAAACCTCTTGAATTCCAATGAATCCATCTCCAAACACCACAAAACCCCCTTACAGTAACACCCAACTTCTCCTACATAGTTCAACTCCACCTCAATAGGAGAAGACACCACCTCAATAGGATAGGCAAAAGAAGAAACATAACCACAACATCTCCCCAACATAAAATCCACCTCAATAGGAGAGGTTGGAAAGAAATCCCATGAAAGATCAACAAAAAATATTCTTAAAGAAACCAAACCCTCTAAAACCTAATAAAGGGTTTCAACACTAGCACGAAAGAGATGATTAGTACCTTCACTAGAAAGAGTAAACAAATTTTGGATCGAGCAATAGTCATAAATTTCCTCAATGAAAACCCACATAGGTTCCAACAAAAAAATTCAAGGAAAACAAGAATAATCCTCTCCACAGCTATCCCAAACACCACCCCATTCAGAGCTAGAAGAAAGAGGCACCAAAGACTACAACCCAAACACAACACCACACACCACTAAGGTCAGGCTTTCAATGGAACCCTCCTTCAAAGGTAAAAACCAGAAATCCTCAGAGGATATGCAACAATAACTTTAAAACCAAGACTCAAAAATCCACAAAGGTATTTCAATAGAGCCAACCATGGGAAAAACCCCATCCACAACCTTAGAAAGGGAAACACCTTCACCCTTGACACCCATAGAGAAAAAACTACCACTTCCATGCTAGATCACATTACTCTCCATGAAAGGAATGGAATCAAGACCAAAAAGAAGCATATCCAGATAAGAAGATAGAGCAAGAAAGTGTCTCACCAATAATAGTAGGTCACAGTAAAATTACCCTATGAAATTGAACCCTTGAGCCACACCAACCAATAAGGTAGTGTCACCAAATATACCATAGAAAAAGTATTGGATGAAACCTAAAGCACCCGCAAAACCAAAAAGGACTCTACCAACAACACCCAAAGCCAACCACACAAGTCACACAACCATAAGAGAGACAAGCAATAGGCAAAAAAACCCATCGCCATTAGGATCATCTTTTCCTTTTCCTTTAGAGGTTTTCAAACCCCCTCCCCCTACATTGCTTTCCGCTCTACTCCATTCCTAAATTTTTATTTTTATCATAACATATATATTATTATTATATTTTATATTGCTAATTTACATAGTGGTTGTGGTAATAGTTATAGGTAGGGCAGTTATGGTGATAGTAATAAATAGTTCTTGAACTCTATTTCTCTATTTATATTTTTCACTATTCATCAATATAGATATTGAGCATTTATCCTTCAATTTGGTATCACAACCACATGGTGTAGAAAATATGGTGGAAATGTCTGGGGTTTTTATTTTCTTCTTCCCACCAATGTATCATGTATGTGGCTCTACTATGAATCTTGTCTCTCTTGAGGGAAAGGAGGAAGTGATATCTTAAATAATCAGATAGGTGTATCAAATGTGTGTGGAGGAGACTATTGTGTAGAGGTTGGTCATTGTTGAAAGTTGAAGGATTGTGTGTATGAAGTGAATGGAGTGTGATTTATACTAGTGCATAGTCATGTGGAAGGTGCATCAAAAAAGATGTTTAGTTGCTATTATAAAAATGACAATGCAATATATCCTACATGATTTATTGATTATTTCTTGCTAGTGAGGCATGATTTAGTAAGGAAATAGTCAAGTCTATTTTAGGTCTCGTTTTTCATGTTCGCTACCATGATTTGACATGTCAAGCATAAAATTTTAAATAGAAGTATATTAAGATAACACTTCATTATTTTTCTCTCCTAAGGAAATAATTGTTGTCATTGTGTGAGAATTTTTTAGTGTCATGGTGGAAAAATAAAAAAATGGAATTTAAATAAGGAGGAAAATTTCATGAAACTAACTCAAATTTGGATTGCTCTCTGGATGTAATTTGAAGGTTCATACCAATCTATGATTGAAGTGATGTAATTCATAATTTCCTTATGCAATAAGAAACGAATTTATTGGAGGTATGACACTTGACATTTTGGTAGGTTGTGCTTGCTTAATTTAAAATCTTAAAAAATATTTGAAATATTATTTGCATTTTACACACTTCAAGTTCATTGGGTAATTGAAATGAGAGTTTCTAAGACAAGTAGGGAATTAGGGTAGAGGAAAAGTAGATTTTTTTTAATTTTTTCTAGTGAATATTTCTATTATTTATGATACTTTGGAATGGCTTGCATCTACTGGTGTTGAGGAAGTTTTTGTATGAAAGTGGTTATATACTATGAAAAGAGGTAAAGCCAAATTTTTATTTTAACTATTTTAATGTTGATTGATGTCACATTATGGAGATTACATATGATTGGTGATTTGTGGTTTAGAGATTCATATTGTTGAATGGTGATATATATAATTGTTCTATTTTAAGCATTCAAATAAATTTATGCATGGTATCAAAAGAGACCTTTCTCGAGGGATAAAAATATTTATTCTTGTTACTCATGGATAAGATGGGGTATAAGACTAGTTTTTGTGTTGATTGAGATTTTGAATGCTATAATACTTCCTCTAGTGCTAATTTTAGAGGGTAAGGCCTAAAAAATATCATATTGGAGGTTGGTGGCATTAGAGATTAGAGGAATTTTCATCATCTCAAGTTAAATTCTCACTCTGAGATGGTATTTTCTATGAGATTTTTTTTTTCTATCTTATTCTTTTCTTCTTTTGCTAATGAATTTGAAGAATACATATGTTTTGAAGTTTGATTTTTAGAGATAGGTAAGGGATTTGGTGTTGAAGCTCAAAATGGATTGTTGTCCAATTTTTTCTCGAGACTGTGATCGACAATTATACGCTTTTGAGGGTCATCAAACAACTTGATGGAGCTCTATCACAATTCAATATAGAATTTTGTTGAACAATTCAAAAATTTGTGATTCAAGAGTTTAAAAAAATGGTAGTTGAAAAACTCGAGAATTCAACTTGAAGCTACACCCTTTTGAGGGTTATTGGGAAGCATGATGGAGTTCCACTTGATTTAGGATTATTTTCTTCAAGGAAAGTTCTTCTTATAAATTTATATTAAATAATCAACAAGTTTTGTTATGTAATCCTTAAGGGGGGATCCCTTGGCAATGTGAAATCTAAGTTTTCATTGATTCGTTTACAAGGTCAATATAATAAGGGAGGGAATTTTAATGTAAAAATTATAATATTATTACATTGTACAATGTTATCTTACATAGTGGTTGAGCTAATAGTTATAGGTAGAGTAGTAATGGTGATAGTTATAAGAAGCTCTTTAGTTGTATTTCTCCTCTATTTACATTTAGATCACTATTCATTAATGAAAGACTTATAAAAAATTTACCCTTCAACTATTTCTTACTTGATTGGAGCATGTCATCATCTCTATTTTCTCTAGCTTTTACACTTAGCTACTTTTATTTTCTTTGAAACAATGTCACTTCAAACAATGTTTCAAAGAGGGGAAAAATGTAGACACTAAAATTAATTGACATAATTGTTGACCTTTAGTTATTATCACATCACCTCATTTATGAATCATCACATTTGTATTATTACCATAATTTATTAAAATAATTAATTACCATCTATTAATTATTTATCCATTTAATTAAATAGTATGCTATTATTTAATTAAATGAGAGCTAACTATCTATTTTCAAATAAATTTTATTTTTCATCTCATGGGTTAACTCAATCTACCAATCAATTAACTCTTTCTTCTTTCATTAGTTAACTCCATCTCATTTTAGAAACTTCTTCTTTATCCATTAGTCAACTTCATCTTTGAATGAAAACTTATTCCTCACATTTATCCATTAACTAAATTGAATAATTAATTATTATTCTCTCATCAATTCAAAATAACATTTTTTTTGTTAAGTTGAATACAAAACCTATTTAGTTAAATCATGTCTTCATACTTATCCTCATCTCCCAATTGATTTTTCCTTATAAAGTCTATAAATACAACCATTCATTCATCATTCCAATGATATCAATCACACTTTATGCAAATAAATTTTATTAAAATCAATTATCATCCAAAATATAATATCTTGTTGTTGTGTGACATCTACATTCTAATAGGAAAATTATCATCTTTTTGAGTTTTGCAATAAGGTTGTTAGGTAGGATTTTATTTGATTTATTTTTAAGTTTTCAAGTCTATGTTTTTTGTTTTTTGATTTTTTCTGCATACAAATAAGTTAACATGTGACAGACATCCCCTAAGTTAGTTATATTAGGTCATTTGATAACTTGTGTAATTAATTATATTAGGTGATGAGTAAGTCTTCATTGAGATTACTCCTCCATTATGTTATTAGGAAAATGTGTATATAAATGAGGTGATTATCATTGTAAGGATATGTTTTGAGTAGGATATTATGTTTGGGATCTTGTGGAGATATAGTATGGAGTGGCTTCTTCAACAATGACTATTGTACGATATTACCCTAACTCAAAGGTTTATTATATTTTTGCATATATTTGGTATTAAGACATGTTGGCCTATAAATCTCTTTTCTTGTGTGAGATCTATCTTCCACATTATTTAATATGATTATTATACTTGTGAACTTAAGCAAATAATTCTTAACAACATTCAACGTTGACCATTTCAATGTCTAAGCCATCTTATTTAGTGCCTTTTTATGTAATAATCAAGATACCTACAAGAATAAATGAATGATAAATAAATGAACCTCCCTCACACGAGTGTCCACCTTAACCCATTCAATAATGGTGAGAGATTATACATTATTTATTATCTACATAATTAAATAGAACTAGTGAAGAATTAGGATTACAAGGTGAATTACACCCTTTATCCCACTAATGCTGATCTAAGAGTAGTTGACTTCTAAAGTTGCACTCATTTGTTCTTTAGCATGTGCAATTAGTTTCCATGTACACACATTTATTGACAATACACTCTTTCCTTAACTACGCGTTGTTAGTAATTCCATTAATTCTTATTCTAGTGCATCATTGTTAATATTTTACAATCTAATAATAAGAAGAAAAAATTTATGCATTTCATTATGTATTATATACATGAGATAATTAGTTTTTTATTTGACTCATTATTATTACTATATATTTAGGAGCATTTCCCTAATTGTAGATAAAAATCAAAGAATTATAGTTTACAATAAATAAAACACTTTTTTACAAGACATGAAAGTTCGTACCCTAAATAAAACATAACCATCTAATAAAGTGATCATTGACATGATTTTTCCTAAGAATGACTATAAACCATTTTTAATTGATTTAGATTTTAAAAACAAACTCCTACATTGAGTAGACCATTGAATTCATTTTTCTTTTAATAGTTTATAAAGGTTATAAAAATTGTTGAGTGACGCTCCAAACACTTATGAAATAAACTAGATTGAATTTGTATGGATATTTCCAATTTTAAAGGTATGACTGTATAGTACATTTTATTTCAAATTGAATACTGTTTCTATCGTCATCTTCTCCAGCTATAGCTCTTGGGTCTTCAATCTACTCCATACACACCTCCAATATGCTCGATTGTGTTCTATTTTTGGTATGCAAAATTTCTAAAATTGACCTTGTACGTTAAACTCTGCGAAGCAGCTGTGGCCCCCTGCTACGTTGAATCTGAGCTCGATTTGCCATACAGAACACAGGGTGGTACTTTTATAAAAAAATTATTCAACCATGTATTTGCCAGTGTAGAAGCCATGTACCTCTCATGTGACAAATACAACCTGTGTCTCGCACTTGTAGGTTTTAAGTGCCGCCTTTTACAGCACAGGTTTAACAAGATTTACATTGCGCTCTTCTGTCTTTTCCAGATTCCCATGCTCTAAAATGGTAGGGGTCAAACGCAATCATACACCTTTCTTCACAATGGTGTCGGCAAGGAAAGAATATGGTACTTGAGGGTATTTTAATAGTTGTAATAGTATTTGTAGGTTTGAAGTGTAATTATGAAATCATTATCATTTTGAATTTTTTATCTAGAAGTGTATGGTTGAAGAACGGTTCTAAATCATTATATTATTTTTATAAGAGAATTCTTTAGGTGTGAGATTATTTTGTATTTGTTAGGAAATAATTACATCAATTTCAAAACAAAAACTAATAGACATGAATATTAATAAATTTCTACATCATATTCCCTACATTTTATGGTTCGTGATATTATAATTGAAATTAACAATTCTAATAAATCTCAAAAGATTAGATATAGCAAATTCAAATAGATATGTAAATGAATTTCTCATATAAACAAATATGATCATGGGAGCATATCTTAGAAGGATCAAGAGAAGGGATTTTTTCAAGTAAGTATAATCAATCATATGGGTTTCATGTAAATAATTGACATCTTACATCTTAGAAGGGTTGATACAAGAGATTAAATAATTTATTACAAAAATAAATTAGATTGTGAATGTAAATAAAATCTTGGAAGAGTCAAGACAATGGATTAAAAATTCAATTTCAAAAATTAGCATAGTTACTCGTTTGGGTCTCATGTTAACAAGTATCTCATTATAAGTGTAAAAAATATTACATCATATACTTAGTTTCTCATTATTTATTAATTCGTTTGTTAGTAATATTTTGGATAGTTATAGGTAGGTTATTGTGGGAAAGGCTCTTGTAAACTTTAAAAGTTTAAGGGGTATTACAAATTCTAGCAAGGTGAAGTTATAGAGTTTTGTTCTAGTTTGGACCATCAAAATAATCTTGGGTTGAAATTTTTAGTTTAGGTTTTAGGTTTTGACATTTACATTCTTGAGTTCATTTAGAATTAAGGTTTCACATTTTTTACAATTTTACTAAGCAAAATTATTGCTAATATTAGAATTGATATTAGAATTAACTTCTAAAGTTATTGCTAATAGAATCAAACCCTTCCTTCTCTTTTTAATTTAAAAAAAAAGGGTTTTTTTTCAAGGTTAGCTAGATATTTTAAGGGATTATCTCTATTCATGAAATGATCCATTCTTATATGGTGAGTAAAATAAAATTTATATTATTAAAATTTTATAATACAAATAAATTAGAATTTCCTTTATAAACTTTTGGAAAGATTGACTTTTGGTAATGAATGGAAGGGTCATGTTTATGAATGTTCTTCTTCAACTTCTTTTACAATCCTAATTAGTGGTTTTGGTGAAGGTTAATTTCATCCTCGAGAGGTCTTAGACAAGGGGACCACTTGTCCCCATAACTATTTATTCTTTTGGTTGAATAATTTGAAAAGAGTTTGAATTCTCTTAAAAAACTAGATAGGAAATGCTATTATTGATCAATATTTTGTAGATGATAGAATAATTTTTCTTCTCCACTAATCTTTGAAATTAAGATAATTAGAGTCTTATAAATTGATTTCCAAAATGAATCTAGCTAGATGGCAAATATACCTAAATATAAATTCTTCTTTCTTAAGAATGATGGTGGGATCACATGGTCACCATATTGCAAAAATGATAAATGTATAGTGTACTAAAATAACTAGCATGCTAAACCTAAAATATATAATCTTTTTAGATAACTTGTGTCATATGCCTCTTATCGAGGGATGGGGATCAGGGCTTAAATTTGACAGTCGACCTTGCTTGTCAACAAATTTTTTAATGATGGTTATCTATTCAAAGGTGCCCTTAAAACATTATGATATACCTTAGTGTAAGTAAAATTATATATAAATCAAATATATATATCATTGTAATTCTATATAAATTTTGACAGTCTATCCAAAATCTCTCCTTTCATCTGATACAATCTTCTTAAAATTTTGATTGTATTTTATCGCAAAAATCTCTAAATACGGTCATATGGCCATCAAATTTAAGCGCTGATGGGGATGATAAGATAAATGGAGTGTGGATAATAATTTTAACATCAAATATGAAAGAAATTAAATAATACATTGCAGTTTCTTTGTAATAAAATGATTCTCTATAAATAATTATAAATAATTGATGGAAATTTTCCTTCAATTATATATGAATAAGTAGTCATGAAGTCTCATGTCTAAGGAGATCACATGAATTCTTTAGTGACAACCTTTACTTGGGTCATTAGTGCAAAGACACATTTCACAAAGTGAAAAGGTGTTTCAAGACCCTTAACATATTTGCTCAGCAAGAATGGAAAATCAAAAAGACTTTGTGTTAATACAACAACAATAAGAAGATATTAAAAACTTATAAAAGAAACCAAAAACTTGTAACTCTATACACATGAAAAACATAAAAGTTGCACAAATAAATTATAGAAAACTCAACATCATTTTGATGATTCAAATTTATTTTACTACTTTGAATGCTCCAACATCATTAACTCTTACAAATAATAATTGCACACATCAGTAATAAGAAAAAAGCCTAATATATTTATTCTTCAAAAATATAATTTTAATATCATTTATTTAAATAATATTAAATATTTCAATATTGAATATTAAATTTTCATAAACTAAAAGAATAAATACATATTATTTAAAAAATAATTAATTTATTTTATTCCTATTTTAAATCACACTTTATGGTCTATAATTAAATAAATTAATAATACATAAATTAATAAATTTATTTTAATATATTCTAAACTAAAAGTATATAAAAGGAAATAAATTATTTTTATCCTTATTCTAAATCACACCATAATCTATAAAATCTATTTTGCAAAAGCCAATTACTTTATTATTTTTGGAGGAGAGTTAAACATGCCTTCCACGAACTCTGCAAGCTTCAAGCCATTATTTTGGAGTGCTTTTTAAGTTTATAGAAAGGTAAAACATTACCCTGAAATGGAATCATAATGAAGGGAAAGAGGGGCTCTTTGGACCCGAAATGATTTGATGATACTATTCCCTCATTGTAGTATCCCTCTGTTTATGCTTATGCTTTCTGTTGATACTTTTTCATACTCGAAACTACACGGTTGAATCCTGATAGCAATATCATAACTTTTTCATACTATTAGACCTATGATGTTTTGTTGGATATTTTGATTGCTGGTTTTGAGCAATGGTGAATTATTCTGTGACATGATGATACTTGGTTGGTGATTATTGTTTTCAGACATAATATGATTTAGCGTAGATGTTATTTTCAGTTGTTATTGTTATATACATGTTTATGATGGACTAACAACATTTATTTCGTCAGTTTGTTGTGAGTGTATTGGTATGGAGAACGGAATCGCATCACTTGCTTGCGAGTGCCCTACGATATCTATGATTTTCTCCGCACGGTGTGCCTGTTTAATGCTTTATATATATATACATGTATGCACGTTATTTGCTTAGTTGCAGGATTTGCAGGTACATTACACTGACTCCACCTGTGTAATCAGGTCTGAGCATGTCAAGACTCAACAAAAATGTTGATCGGGAGATAGTAGTTAGGTTTATCCTAGCCTAGTTTAAAACCCTGGTCTTAGTACTTTGTTTGTTTTAGTTCTGAGTCGTAGGTTTGTCTTGTATTTTCTGTTTGGTTAAATTATTTTAAAAAGGTAAATTTGGTTTATTTTAATGTTAGATTATTGTGTATTAAATTATTGTAATTTAAATTAATTTTATATGTTAAAGAAATTACTTGTTTGGTTATTTAATTAATTAATTAATTTACTTGGTTAAATGATTTGATTATAAAAGATCAAATTTATTTAATTAAATTAATTAATTAGTTAAATTAAAATATTAAGTGAGTAAATAGTTATATTTGAAATTAAATTTATTTGTGGAAATGGAATTTGAAATTGTAAATTAAATTGTATTTAGAAAATTAAATAAATAAATAAATTGCATGTGGTTTGAAAATTTGATTTTTAAGATTTAAATTTAAATAAATTAATTAAATTTGCATGCAAAATTAAAAGGGCAAAAATTGCCGAGAAGTTGTGGTGAAGATATTTACAACTTCTCGATAAGTGTGCAAGTTGCATTAATTTGGTTTGTTGAAAAATTTCACGGAGGTTATTGAGGATCTAGGATTTTGTATGGGGTTATTGAATTGCCTCGGGAAAATTTTTCTGAGCACTGGCAAAAAAATTCTTTCTTTGTGTGTAAAATCTTAATTTTCTTAAGTATTTGTTATCTCTCTGGTTTTATTTCTCTGTGAAAGATCTTTCAAAGGATCTTGGTGGTTGGACAAGTTATTTGAGTTTTGTTCTCGGGAAGCAATTGTGGAAGCTACAGCCTATTTGTGGAACTTACAGACAGAAGATCCTCTCCAACAACCAGATCTTCACAAACACAGGGAAGAGGTATTTTTTCTTGTATATGATTTTGTTTCATTTTATAAAAAAGAAGAAGAGATTTTCTGTTAAAAGAAGATTGTGTTTGCTATATAAAAATTGATGATTTTAGGAAGTTACTGTAAA
This sequence comes from Sequoia sempervirens, assembly GCA_007258455.2. Taxonomy (NCBI): domain Eukaryota; kingdom Viridiplantae; phylum Streptophyta; class Pinopsida; order Cupressales; family Cupressaceae; genus Sequoia; species Sequoia sempervirens. Next base: position 14,915,713 of record VDFB02018296.1, on the reverse strand, counting down.
TGTATTGTTGTGTGAAATTTGATGGTTTTAGAAAAACTACTAAAGAAAGATTCTCTGTTGAGAATATTTTAAATTTGAAAAAGGAAAAATATTTGTTCAATGGGGAAAGTGAAATTACAGGGAATAATTTAGGACAAGAACTTAAAAAATTTCTGTATCTGTTTTCATTTAAAAATTCTATAGAAGTTTGTAAAAATTTTCCCCAATTTTTCTCTGTGAAACCCCCAGAAAATTTGTTTTATTCATTAATTAAATTCCTAAAAGAATGTAATATTCTTTATATGTAGATTTGACTATAAAATTTTATAGTAAAAATGATTGTAAAACTACTGTTTAATTTTTTTACAAGTTATGAAACTCACGTCTTTATTTCCGTCAGTATGAAAATCGCAAAAATGTTTTTCAAATAAAATATATGTAAAAAAAATTACACAGAGGGTTTGGGGAGGGCCGAAAGCCTCCCCTCCCTCCTTATTAGAGGGCGCAGCCCGTGGCCTCCTTCATGGGGGTCGCGGGCAGCACCGAAACCCTTTCGAAATTTATTTCATTTAAAATTTTATTTTATATACTTTTTTAATGTTTTATAATATTTATAATTATAATATATATATTGTTTTTATAAATATGTATTATTAAATATTATGTAAAATAGAAAATTGGAATAATATTGTCAATTTATTATGCTAAGTTGTATAAGTGTGTAGAATTAGAATTTAAAATATAAATGAAATATTTTAAATTGGGATAATGATGTTTATATATTTGTAAAATTAAGAAAGTTAAGTTAGAATAAAATAATGCAAATTTTCTTTAATGTTTGAGAAGTAAATTACGAATTAGTTGATTTTATTATCTTGTTTATTTTGAATGTTTTGAATTGGATTTAGTAAATCCGAACGGTAGATGATAGTAATTTTTGATTTGCTATCTTAAGTTCCTGTTTTCTTTTGTTGGGCAAATGGGGATTTTTATGTGTTATTAAGTCTTCTAGATCGTTTGAAAATGTGGGGATTGTGATTATTAAAGTTAAATTCTTGAGATAGCTAAGGTTGTAAACATGGTGTATGTGTGGTGTTTAGACACCTGATTTTTAAGAGCATAGTTATTGCTGATTGTTTTGTAAAGAGTTGAAGTTTCTTGTTGTATTTCTGCATACCTTGTCAACCTTTGCCATAAAAACCTAGAATTTTCGTGTTATGTTTAGGGGAGTGGCTAATTGTAAGGGCCGACACACAAAGTGGTGTCAGGGTAACTTACAATTAGTTAACTAAGTCAGTGATAATTAAATGACATTGTAGATTAGAATTAAAAACTTTTAACAAGTTATGTATGCCTCTCTTATGACTCTTGAGCTTCTACAGTCATGAGTATAAGTTGAGAAGGCCTGGAATGGCAAATCGGTGTCTCGTTTCCTTAAGAGGCATTCGATTCCGCAACGGTATGTAATAGGGGCCGGGTTTCGTAAGAGGTTGCCAAGGTAACCCAAGGATAGGGGGCCGGAACCTAGGAAGAAACACCAGGGTAACCTTTGCATCGTTGTGATGACACTCCACCTAGAATAACAGTTAAACCTTGTGTTGTGTTTCAATCAATAATAAAAAAACTGGAAGCAATGTAACCAATAGTTTGTTAGTACTAGTGTCTAGGGTTAGTAGATTAGGTCTAGGTAAACTTATTACTATCTCCTAGCACAAGGGGTGGACCTATGGGTACCACATGGTTGGGTGGAACGTGCACCTTACTCCGTTGGGTCCCCAGTATGATTAAGGCATCGAGAGCTTCTTGGATGGAGAGCTCACTCTTGAATCTTATATGTACCTTCATCATTGTATATTGTAAACATGTATTTGAAAACATCCCTCAATTGTATAAGAGGTGATCAATGTAATTGTAAAAGTATTTGTTAATTGAACTACCTCATCAGATGGATGAGTATTGTAATATTATATCAATGCAATGTATGGAAACATGTTTGTACTTTATTATATCTTGAATGGAAAATTTATTATTATGCAATGTTTACTTTATGTTATAATTTTATTTGTGCAATGCGAAATACTTAAGTCGTTTATGGAAAACTCAAAGTAGTGTAACGTCGTTTAACCTAAGAATGTATGCAATTAATTAACTTATAATTAATACTTTTTAAAAAAAAATTATTACACCTTTATAACACAATTGCAACGTTCTTAGGTTATTAAGACGGGGCATTACACTCATCGCCATTGAGTGGCAGAAACTCTGTTATTATCCACAACATCATTTCATGGCGAATTTATCTTTTTCCAAATTAATTTGTATTGCTTGTTTGCTGTATTACGAAAACACGGCTAGTATTTCCGTGAATTCAGAGAGAGGTCTAAGCTTTAATTTCTCTGAATTCAGGGCCTCGGAAAGAAAAGAGATTGAGACAGTGGGTGACGCTGTTCTCTCCGATAATGGTGGCAATCTTACAAATTGCAGCAGCTGGCATCAATCGTCCGGCAGAATGGTTTATGATAGGACGATCCAGCTTTCGTCTATAGCCAATTTTAGCACTCACTTTGTGTTTTCTATGTACTCTCATAAAAATTATTCTCAGGGAGACGGAATAGCCTTCTTTCTCTCATTTGAAGGATACGGTTATACTATTCCACAATTCAAAAGAGAGGGATTGTTTGGTCTTGTTGGAGATAGACTCAAAGTGATACCTGCTGTATTTACTGTAGCATTTGACAGCAGGCGGAAGATTGTGGGAACTATTGCCCGTAATTTTTCAGATTACCATTATTTGCAAAACGCCAGTGTTTCTGATCTAAACAAGGGGAGAGTATGGGATGCATGGATTGACTACAACAGCCAAACACAAATCCTTGATGTATATCTTGCTAGTGGTTCTCAAAGTTCTAAGTCCTCCAAAAATTGCATTTTATCACAGCGCGTAAATTTGGCTAAATATTTTAAAGGAAACATTGTGATGGGATTTTCGTCTGCAGCTATAAATTCGAGTGAGACCCACGAAATCTTTTCATGGAGTTTCAACAGCAACTTGTACTTGAAAAACACTGGAAATGGTTCAGAGATAGGCACTTATACAAAAATATTTCTGGGTGTTGGATCTGGCATTGTGGCTTGTATGGCAGGTGCGCTGTGGGGCTACTGTTCGTTCCTTAGAAGAAAGAAAGCTGCATCCATCAGAGGACAAATAATAGCAGACATGGATCTTGACAAACTTCTACACCACATTCCCCGACGGTTTAAGCTTGCTGATCTCATGGCCGGAACTAACAATTTCAGCGAAGCTCAAAAGCTTGGGCAGGGAGGATTCGGAGGAGTATACAAATGCAATCTTGTTGAAACAAATGAGATTGTGGCTGTAAAGCGCGTCTCAGAAGGTTCAAAGCAAGGGGTTAAGGAATTCATTTCAGAAGTGAGTATAGTTAGTCGCCTGAGACATCGAAATCTTGTTCAACTCTTGGGATGGTGCCATGAGCGAAACCAGTTGCTTTTGGTCTACGAACACATGTCTAATGGAAGCCTGGACAAACATATTTTCACCAGAGGAGGAGAAGAAGAGCGTCAAGTGCTGCAGTGGAGTTTCAGATATAAAATAGCTAGTGAAATAGCAAGTGCACTGTTGTATCTTCATGAAGAATGGGATGAATGTGTTGTGCACAGAGATATAGAATCGAGAAATATTTTGCTGGATAACAATTTCAGTGCAAAGATTGGGGATTTCGGCTTAGCGCGCATGGTGACGCATGAGCGTCTAGCTCAGACTACCCAAGCTGCGGGGACATTGGGTTACTTGGCTTCTGAATGTGTGGCATTAGGAAAAACTAGTCCAGTATCTGATGTTTACAGCTTTGGGTCCGTGGCTTTAGAATTAGCTTCTGGCAAGAAAGCAATAGATGTGAGTTTGGTGGAGTTCAACATGCGTCTTGTAGCGTGGGCATGGGATCTATATGGTCGAAGTAGACTATTGGAGGCTGCAGATGTGAAATTGACTGGAGAGTTCCAAAATGAGGAAATGGAACGATTGATGGTGGTGGGGTTGTGGTGTTCTCATCCTGATGCTGCTCATCGGCCCAAAATGAGGCAAGTGTTGAAGTTACTGAAATTTGAAATTGCCATGCCTATTCTTCCACCTGTAATGCCTTTGCCATCATATCCTCACACTTCATTTACTACTGAGCCTTCCCTTCCAGTGGTGTCACATAGTCCTCAAACTAGTTTGAGTCCAAGGTAGATAGTTTCGTTACATTTACTACTGAGCCTTCCCTTACAATGGTGTGACATAGTCTTCAAACTAGTTTGAGTTCAAGGTAGATCTATCAAGGTAGATCTATCACTAGTTTTTTTACTGTGTTGTAATTGTCTTGGTTGTGGGCTACTGCTGCCTGCCTCAAAATGCTTCCATATAGGGATAAGTTGTCAAAGTTTAGATACATAAGATAGTTCGTTAAAATCTAATTTTGATCGATACAAATTGTTATTCAGAAATATTGGAGATTTTCTTTCATTGATAATTATGTATTTTTTTTTTTAATTTCAAATAAAAGATTCCACTGCCGTCATTATTTCTATTGAACGAGGCATGTGTTTATTTGTCAATTCATTCTTTTACTGTAAGATGGTGCCCGCAATGCTCTGCTTCATCGTAAGTTAATATTTTATTCACAATGACAATTCAATGCTATATACAATAAAACAAATAACAAATTTTAAAGTTCTTCAACAACTATGGAACTGGGGTTCTAGCCATTTATCAGCTACTTATCCCACAACTATGATTCCCTCACCCGTGGGTAGAGAATTCTAGAACCCCAGCGAATTATAGTTCCAGAGGAGACGCCAGGGCGTTGGGTGGAATGATAAGTTGGGTGGGAATTATAGATGTTTGAGCGCATCGATATGCCGAATGGTTATTTATTGTCCCGCCCAAATCCACCCAGGGTGGTATTGCCGATTGGTCCCTAATAGGAGTATGCCATGCCCGACTCAACTGCTCCCCGTAAGAATATCACCAACAGCCGTAAGAATATCACCAACAGCAGAAGTGATTGCATATCCAATATAAAAAGAAATTTGATCTTGGACGTTTAAATTAAGAATCCAATAAATATCATGCTCTCATATATTAGCTTCCAGAAAATTATAAGCGATTTTACGATACAGGCGGAGACGTTAAGTGTACAATTTTCCAAGGGACAGATTATAAGGACTATCTAGTATGTAGTGTTTAAAAAGGGTGTATCATAAGGACTAACTATTTGCTAGTTTTTTTTTTTGTTTTTTTTAATAAATTACTTTCTTTTAATAATTTTTAAATATTGAATTAGGTCGGCTATTGGAGAACACAGATACAGCATGTAACAGTCAAAAGATTAAAAGTAATATATGCAAGCGAATGTGTTTAATCTAGTATAGGACGTAGAGATAATAAAGTTTATAAATTATTATTAATACGATTATAAATTCTCCATATATTTAATGAAAATATATGGTGAAAATGGCTACCTAGCACTACAATTCAAAGTGAAAAGAAAAACAGGTAATGAAAGATAAAGTGAAAACTTTGGGCTCCACACGCATTGTTTTCTTATATTAGAAGGTTAAGGTTGCTTTTCATATTATGGTCTTGCTAGAAATCATAAAAGATTTTTGAACTCTTAATAAACATCATTTTGAGCAATGAAGCTTCGATGGATTAGTTGTGAAGACTAAGCGTGTTGTTTTTTAAAAATAAAATAAAATATATAATTTGATAGTATTTAGTTTGTTTTGTGTATAAGTTCATTATTGTAAATATTTTCATTTTATGAAAATTTATTTTTCTTTGATAAAAAATTATTTTATATATCATTTTATTTTATTTTTTAAAATTTTAATTTGAGTATTCTTAAATCTGATATATTAGAAACTGTTTGATTTTTATTGGTTTGTATATAAAATTATTTGGCATTGAGTATTTAAAATATAGTAGTTAGAGGACACCCTTACATAATTAGATAAACAGTTGAAGAACATAGGACATTTGATTCACATCATATCAAATTTACATACACGGATTGATTGTTATTGAATAAGTTTAAAATAATTTTCTTTCTTTTATAATATGTTGGTAAAGGTAATTTTCAACACCATCAAATTTCAAACACTAGTCTAAGCACATGTGAACAAGTTATAGACCCAAAAATCTGCCAATAATAGATCTACACTAACAATATATGACCATGCTAAGAGGGCAATATTGCACACACAAATTCCTCCAAACATTCAAAAAAGTCTCTATTAGTTGTTGTCTACCATCTAAGCATCATAGTATCATCACAATGAATCAATTGATCTAAGAGAAAATTCAATAGTGTTAATTGAAATAGCTGAGTACTCACCCTCTTCATTGATTTATCACTCACACATTTTTAGTTTAGCTCATGTTTATTTAGTTCTAATTTATTATTAATTATGTTATCATTAATTAGACCTACATGAATTAGTATAGGTAGGTTTATTCTATTTTCCTTCATTTTGATCAAATTTTCACTCAACCAAACTTGGGTTTTTCTTTATCTTATTTTATGTAGTTGAGGATGGAGATCTCAATTAAGGGATGTCTAAATCCATAAATTCTTAATATGTACAACCACTTTCAACCTCTCATAAAGAGATGGTACACTAGAGAAAAATCACTAGTTTACATGCAGGGTGTACTCCTACTTTAAATAATTGGAATGGCAACTCCACTCATGAATTGTTTGAGCTCTTCCATGACTTGCATATCATTGCACTAATTAGCACCTATCCTAGAGCTAGAAACTTTTAATCATGTCATTTGGTTATAGGTTGAGGTCTTGACACCTTAGAACACGGTACACTCTCAAGGTTTTGACTTAAGTTGTATATACAAATTTCCTTTTAATAAACCCATTAAATTGTTTAAGAATGTGGGTTTTTCTTATGTTTGAGTTTAATTTAAATTTCTCAGAAGAAAGAGAGTTGTAATTTACTTATACTAAAATAAACTAGGAGACATGGACCTTTGATAATTTTTGCAACAAATTCCTTGAAATTTTATGTTAGATGATCTTATAGTCAGAACTAACAATTTCTTAAAGCTCAAAGCATTAGCTAGGAAAAATTTAGAGGAATATATAAATAAATTATTGAATACATATTAATGTTATGATTGTTGTTAAATGCATCTTGGAAGGGTAGAGAAAGGTATTAAATATTGTATTTTTAGAAATATAATTAGTCATATGGATCTTATGTAAATTGTCGACATGTTAAACATTTCACATTAGTGTGTTAAGGAATTAATTTCTAAAGAAAATTAGATTGTGGTTGTAGAGTATATCTCAAATGGAACAAGATAATGGATTAAATAATTAATTTTAGAAGTATTAATTTTTGTTTATGTCCTACTTAAACAGTTCCAATATGTTATAAGATCTCAAAAGAGTCAGAACGAGAGATTTAATATTTCATTTTAAAAGTTAGTGCAATTACTCATTTGGGTCTCACATAAAAAACCAACACATTACAAAAATTTAAAAGGGTCGAGTGAAGGGATTAAATGATATATTTTAGAACTAAGTATAGTTACTCATTTGTGTCTCACATAAATAATTGAAATGTTGTATGAATTGATTAAAAATACTACTTGTGATTCAATTTGTTAACCTAGATTTCACTAGCCAATGACTTCATCAAGTAGTCTACACATGCACTTACTATATTTTCATTGCAACTAAAATTAGAACTTGTCAACTAATTAATAGGACTCTTAAAGTTTTTGATCTTGAACTTCTGCATGACCTTAATATTAAAGTTCATAGATCTTAACTTTATGTTCATGCTCTTAGAAGATGTAGTCATCTATATACTTTTCCACTTAGATGTGGCTAAAAGGTCATGTGGTTAATCTTGACATACAATTGAGAAGATAAAGAAAAGATATTGGATCTTGACCACTAGAAAACAAAGACTTAAGATCAGTTAAAATATTACACAAAAATATACAAATTAATCACTATTAATATAATAGAAACAAAGCTCAGAGTGAACATAAAACTATTTAAAATGAAAGTACTAGATATCCACTTTCATCTCTATAATAACCTTTGAATAAATGAATATTAATTTATAAAAATCAATTAAATAACATTGTATATACACATTTCAAATCTACAAATAAAGACAGCATGAAAATTTTCAAAAAATAATTCAAAATGATCTTAATTTAATTTTTTAGATTTTTTTTTGACCTTCTAACTAATTAAGTTTACACTATTTAAAAAAATGACATATAGATACACATTTCAAAGGCTACAAGTGGAAAAAAACCATTAAAAAAACCCCTTAATGACATCGGAGCTTACATTTGAAAGACTACAAACAACGGTAAGTTATCCCCCCATTTTTTATTACCTTATTTTGGCCTGTTATTTTGAAATGTGGCAGCACTTACATGGTGTAGTTTTGCTTCATTTCAATATTTGTACCTTTTGGGCTTTTCTCCAATCTACTATATCATTAATTTTCTGAGGTATAGCGCCACGTGAATATCTAATAGACTACGATGTGAACTTTCATTATGACTACGACAAAATGAAAAAGTTGTCTGCGGGCAAGTCATATGCACCTTTGGTTAAGAAAAAAACTACGACATGAATATTCCAATATTTCAAGTGTGAACATGCTGCTGTAGACTTAGAAAGTGTGGGTCATCTATTTGACGACTTTAACGACACTTGGATTCCAAGATATTATAATATTGATATTAAATCAACAAATGGATCAGTTGTCTCAATTTGCTGGGAGATCTATAGGTGTCTTGTGGTCTTGTGCCGGTCTTTGTATTGATATTAAATCAATAAATGGATCAGTTGTCTCAATTTGTTGGGAGATCTATAGGTGTCTTGTGGTCTTGTGCCGGTCTTTGTTTTGTGTGTTTTCACTGTTTATTTTTGTTGGATTGACTATTTAACTAATTTTGTGAACACTTTGGAACCATATAGGAGAAAGGTGAAATTATTAATGTGTATTTGCAAAGATATGGAATGTAATATTATGATTTACTGACATATATTTATGGCTACTATCTTGCTTCTTCTAGTATAGAATTTTAATATGAATTTAAATAGGAATACCTAGTGTTGTGTGGTTATGAAACACACCCCAAGTTTCCTATAGAATCATGGGGACCCCAATTTTAAAATGCCCGCTCGGTGAAGTAAAGGAGAAGTTTGGGAAAGCATCACAAAGCACATATAAATACTGTGGGTAGAGAAAAGGACCCAAAGAGGTTATAATAAATATTGGGTTGGGTAAAAATCATGCTTAAGTGAAGTATTTCAAGGATGTTAGTCTCATTTGAACCAAGTTGGGTGGATCATCACGTAGCAGGGTAAGTAGTGAGATTTGCATCCCCAAGCTGGTAATGTAGTAGGTTGTGGGCTTGTGGTTGCATCTAGTAGGCATAAAAGGGGTATATTGAAATCCCAAAGTTTAAGTTGCCACCATTGCTAAGGCTAGAAAAAGTATTGGTCAAAAAGGGTGGGTGATTGAGATTCAAGAAAAGCTCATAACAAAAGATGCACCTTATATTTTCTATTAGCCTCCAAAATTCTTGATGATGCTAAAATTCCTGAAATCTCATGAAAAAACCAAAAACCTGAAAAGATGAGTAAAACATTATTTTGATTACAAGTATACATTGGAAAAGATTAAGAGAATATGTAATGTCCCCTTCTAGCTAGACATTGTGTTATCAGCATGATTAGCCTATCAACGACCCTCGTAGGCTAATAGGGCATGATTAGAGGGTCTTCTCGGCAATTACTCTAATGGCAGTTGGCTTCTTGGGGAAGTTTCAATTGATTTGGAGGTTTTTCTAATGATTTAATAGAATGTTTCTATTTTTAGAAACGCCATGTTATAAAATGATGTTATATTTGTACTTTATGATTATAATTTATTATTTTATTATAAAGTACAAATATAATAGATAAAAGGGAAATAATAATAAAATATCATGATATTTCTAGAAGCTTCCCGAATGAAGGAAAGAAAAAGTATAAAATGGGGGTGTGGGCTGCCATTGTGATCATCCAGTTAATTGCTTATGTTGCTTATGTTATTGACATCCATTGTGGAGCTTAAGTTTCTGCAGCAAGAGTCTTTGGGAATGATCATTCCCATTGATAGCATAACTGGGGGAGTGAAATATCTCTTGAAGGGTTGCATTTTGGAGGTGATACTTCAATCATCTCAACTGGGAAAAATTAGTGGCCAAGGGCCAATTTTGGCAATAAATCAATGTGTTGATTGTTGAAGACAATTTTGGTATCAAAGACATCTTCTATTTTTGCATATAGGAGGATATTGGAAGATGGCTTGCACTGGAGATAAATCTGATACAAATTATCAACACTTTTAGCCAAGAAGAGGAGCCATGATTTTGCATAGAACTATTCCCATGTGGTTTGATTTAAATCAAGGAAGTAAGGCGCTTGACTCCAGCAAGCTAGGTGACTTCATTTGAGATGGATTGAGGCTGTAAGGATCTAGGAATGAATTTATATCTGCATTCCAATCAGAAACATGGGTGACTTGCTAAGATATTCGATTTGGCTTGTAGAAAGGTCTTTTGCTTGGTTTTTGTATTGCTTCTTCATCTCTCCACAAGGGCGCCATCAAGCAACTAGGTTCCATTAAAAATTGTTCATCTCTTCATTGCATATTAGGAGTTTATTGTTAGGTTACATTCATAGCAGAAAATTCTATAATTTGATATCATTGAAATGCCAAGAGTCTTGGCCAATTTGAATAAGCATTGTATTTGAAAACAATTGCAATCACAGAGAAATAAGTAGTTGATCAATTATAATTGTTATTATGCATTTAAATATCTTTTGTACTCAGCGTAGTATTATGCATGCCAACTATTTGACAAAATTTCAAATGGCTATAGGTGATTAGTATGCTTAGTAAATTCATCCTTATGCATAGAAAAGAACAAAAATAAGTCATTCTTGCATATAGAATATAGTATTAGCTTTCTTGCATTGTTCTATAAGCATTTGAAGCATTCTATTTTCATAATTCACAAAAACTATCAGTCTAAAACATGAGCCTAACAAGTAAGCACTTTGCATACCAAGTGTTTGACAAAATTACAAGGCTACAATTTGAAGAGTTTAAGGTTAGTTTGAGCAAGGCTTATTACAGTGGTGTCAAAGCCAAGGTCTTGCCATCCTGTGAGGGTTTATTTTAGATATCAGATGAGTGGAAGACTATACACTAGAAGTCAAGCAAGGGATCAACCTTTTTAATTTCCACAACATACTGAGGCAGACACTTTTTCAGAGGCTTTAAGAAAGATAGGAAAAGCAGTTGAAGAAATAGAAGAAACCATGGCAGAAAGTAACAGACAGAGCAGAGAAGAAAAAGATGATCAAATGGAAAAGAAGTTTGATGGAATGATTGATATGATGCCACACTTTCTAGCCATAATGGACCAGCAAGTGGTCCCAAATTAGAATCACCTCCACAACAATCACACAGGTGAGAATAGTGGGGTAAATGGCAACAATACAGAGGTTCATGGAAGAGATAGAGCCACTACCACTAGAGGATTAGCCTCTAGACCCCTCTTCCCTACTTTCACACCAAGGGAAGAAGAACAAGTGGAGAATGTAGTTGCTTTTGCAGATGATGGTTGGCAAGCATTTATGGAGTATTCTACATTATCACTTGATCTTAGAGAGCAGTGGACCTTTGATAAATTCATGAATCAAAGAAATAGAAGGAATGGAGGAAGAAATGACCATCGACCTCCTATGTTTCCAAGAACGGATTTCCAACAACCTCTTGGGAAGGTTACATTGGCACATTTTGATGGAAGTGGTGAATGTACAGCTAGGTCTTGGGTCTAGAAGCTTGATAATTATCTATCTTTGAGACCAATGCTCGAAGAAGATGCAATCAAATTTGCTACACTTCATTTGGAGGGAGTTGCTCATGAATGGTGGTACCATGGATTGGTCACTCTTGGCCATAATCTGGTCATCACCTATGAAGAATTCACTAATAGATTGATAGACATGTTTGACAAAAAGGATCTTGAGGTAACATTTAGAGAGTTGGCATAGTTGAAGCAACATGGATCTTTAGAAGCATATGTTGCAGATTTCCAAAGGCTATCAGCGATGGTACCTAATATCAATGAAAGGAGGCTAGTAGTTCTATTCATCGAGGGTTTGATGGAACCATTGAAGGGGTGGGTTAAAGCCTTCGATCCACCAACAGTGCAGGAAGCAATGAAGAAGGCAAGGAGCATGGAACTTGTAGCCCCACAAAGCAAGTTCTCATTGAAGGGATCCTCTTCATACCGGGATAATAAATTTTTCCCCAAGAAGAAGAACAAACTAGAATATAAGGGAAAATCAACAGCACCACTTGATCGAGAGACATTAAATGACTTGCATAAAAAGAAGTGTTTGTACTACAAGGGGCCCTATGATGCCAATCATGATTGTCCTTTGAGACCGAAGGGAAAAGCCAATAGGGAAATGTGGGATTACTATGATGATTATGATCAGAGAAATAAGATCAACAGTCATAATTTGAGGATTCAGGAGCAGAGCATGAAGAAGATACCCCATACCCAGGATTGATGAGCTGATAGATGAATTGTATGGTGCTAAATATTTTTTGAAGATTTAATTGACATTAGGATATCATCATATTCGAGTGAAAGAGAAAGACATTGAGAAGACAACCTTCTGGTGTCATTGTGGGCATTTTGAGTTTGTGGTTATGTCATTTGGGCTAACCAATGCTCCCGCAACATTTTAATCCATGATGAATAGGGTTTTTCATTCATAGCTACAACGGTTTGTGTTGGTATTCTTTGACGACATCCTGGTGTATAGTAAAACATGGGAGGATCACATTTCTCATCTTGACACAGTGTTGGGTATTCTTGGAGAGGAGTCCTTGTATGCCAAGGAGTACAAGTGTGATTTGGGGATGACAGAATTACTTTATCTTGGTCACATTATTAGTGTTGAAGGAGTTCAGATGGATCTAAAGAAGGTCAGGGCCATTTTTGAGTGGCCTACTCTAGAGAACCTTACTCAACTTAGAGGTTTTTTGGGACTATGTGGCTTCTACCATAGATTTTTTAATGGATATTCATGACATGCAACACCACTCACAAATTCGATGAAGAAAGGGGCATTTGTTTGGGGGTTAAGCCACAATAGTGGTTTACAAATTTTTTGAGGAAGGAAATTTGATTTTTTTGTGTTTCCACAATGACAAAGGTTTCGGTCAAACTCTATGGTTTAGCCAAACCATTTTAAGTGTTTGACCAAACCTACTAGTTCGGTTGAACAATAGGTTCGACTAAACCCATAAACATATGAATAAAAAAAATATTTTATAGGGTTCGCTCGAATGGATGTTCGACCGAACCCTTTGAAATAGGGCATAAAAAATAAAAACAAATTGTCATTGTCATGCATTCTATGTATTTTTTGTTCGAGCTTGTATGCGGCAAAAGAAAACTCAGACATGAATGTAGAAAACCGGACGTGGGAAAAATGTGCATCAACCTGACCTCCATAGCCACAGTTCATCAACCTGACCTCCATAGCTCACAAGTTGGTTAAATTTGAATTTCATAATTTCAAAATGCATTTGGTTGAGAATTTTTTAAACCCTAAATGCGAAATGTTTCAAATTTGTAGATTTTAAACTACATTTCTTTGTTTGAAATTGCATTTGCTTGAAAGTTTCTAAAGCCTTTTTAACAAACACTATTTCTATCATGCTTTGATGAATGTTCATACCCTATTCCAAAGCTCCAATTTTGGCATGGGCAGAGAGTGTTGAAAAAACATTTGGTGTTGCATTGCTTGAAAGATTTTAGAAACTCATTTCAAAACTCTCTCAAAAAATTAACATGCCTTGTCTATGCTTCCACGTTTTGCATACATTTCTACCAGGGTACCTCCAATTGCATTTGCTTTCATGTTTATAAAGCCTTACCTGAACATAAAACAAATTTATTTGAGTCATTGTATCAAACAGTTCATGGTAATTTTTTTTGGTTATATTTGTTATTAAAATTATTGTTGATAACCATATATCTTTATAATTTTGTATCAGATGGATTATTTTGTTCAACCCACAATAATGAATTATTGGTAAATAAAAATGTGAACCATAATAGTGACTATTTCCCTCATTGAGGTTGATAAGTTATGGTAATGATTGTGGTATGAAAGTATAAATAAGAATATGATCCCTAATTGGTAAGATTTATTAATGCACAACCTCTCTAATGAGTATAATTTTTTGAGGGATTTGAAACAATTAATCTAGAACCATTGATTAGAACTAAACATATTATATTACACTCTAACAAAACTTCAATTGGAACTTAGGTAATCTAGACTATTTATAAAAATGGGGAATTATAGTTATTTGCCTACAAGTTTTTACATTGGTAAACTATGAAATTATAAATTGGTAAAAGGTATAAAGTGGTAATCAATTAGAATTAAAATGCAAACATTGGTGAAGGTTTATCTAATTATCTTTTATGTATAGGACCTTTAGAATGATGGGCCTCATTCATGGTGGATATGACACCAAAAAAGAAAGCTAGGGAGCATGGTGATAATGATGTGAAAATGTCATACCTAGAGGTATGAAGTAGAATTAATATATATTTTATATCTTAAAATCTTAATATAATTAGGTGCTTCTTGCTATTTTGTATCACCTTAGATAGTTTAGAAATTCAACTTAAAATATAAATCCTTGTTAAAAGAGGTAGTGTTGAGTTGTGTACATGTCCCAACTTAGATAGTTTATAAATGATACCATTCTAAAATTATAACTTAGGGTGCATACAATGGAAACTTGGATAAAATTCTTCATATTTTTCCTTTGAGTCTTATGACATTACTCCAAAAATGGTTGGTTCTAAATGTATGAATCGAGAATAAATTTAGAGGAAAGAAACTAGATTGTTTGAATGAAATGTATAATAAAATAGTTCTATTAGGATTAGAAGGAATGAAGGTATTATTAAATTTTCTATTTTACAACTCAAAAGAGAATAAAGAAAAGGGTGTGCCTTGTTTGTTGTTAATTTTTATTTAGTAAAAGTAAATGAGAACCATTCAAATGAAAATAAACCTCCATTACAAAATTCTTAGGATTCCTTTCCTATAATGAACTCCTCATGTTTCCTCCTAAATGTGTGTTTTATTTTTTAATAGAGTTCATGCATGAATTATCCCTTATATCTAGAGATCCATATTGAATAAACACTTCATATTTGCATGAATTAAAGGATTTATATGTTCTAGTGTCTTGTCATGGGATGCTCCAACTATTTTTATGAAAAAGAAAGATAAGACACTTTTCCGAGTTTTCTTGATTATGTACATGTCAATAAATAAACAATTAATATTAATATCCACCACCTAAAATAGATGAATTATTTTACTGATTGAGAGGGGTGGCCATATTTTAAAAAATTGTTCTAATATTCAATTACAATTAGCAAAGAATAAAGGAGGAAATCATTCATAAAACTACATTTAGAATTAGGTATAGGACATCAAAATTATATGCTTGAGGCAATGCATATAAGACACCCATATACAAAATAGTACAAAAGAAAGAGAAAAAATGTAAAGAATGCACTTGTAACCTATACTTGCTCGAGCATTAAAATTTTGAAATTAAACATAAAGAATAATAGGATTTATAAATTAAATACATGAGGCTATTATATAATATCAAAAAAGACTATTTTAAAGTTTAAATTTATATTTTAATTTTAGGGTAAATACTTTAGGTTGAATTTATGAATTAGAAATAGAAATTTTGAAAGGGATCCACCCTTTTACAAAGACCAATAAAGAGACAAAAAATGATCAATCATATTGGCATGGAAAAATAACAAGAAAAATATACTTGTAAGTTAGAAAAATAACATCCAATTAGGAATTCTCCACCAATAGTGGCAATGTATCTAATAAAGAGGGTTGTTTTCCCAAAAACATTAGTAGATCTATCATTTCACAACTTGAATCAGAAATTATTCAAGGAACCATATCTTATTTTCAACCTTATCCTTTTCCATGAATGAACCTAGTTCCTTTGTAATGGAGTTTCCATCTTTAGTTTCCAAACTTGAGACCAAAGGGAATAAAGGGTTCCTATAATCTTCTAAACTTGAACCTTCTTCATATTTTAAAATTATTAGAAGGAATACCAAGAGGTGAATGTTGCAATTCAATACAATGGTAGAGGCAATGAACTCCAACTAATCCATATGTAACATGATTCTTGTCTCTACCAATCTCCTCTAAATTTCTCTTGATAAGACCTTCTAAATTAGTCATGTCTACAAGAGGACCAACCACCCCTCAATTATGCTCAAAGGGAGCCTCAACCAAATGCTAAGGTAAACAAGGCTCCATATCATCCTTATGCATTTTGTTCAACCTTTCCTTCCTCTAAAATTCCTACACCTATAAAATACATAGCTATCTACACATGACAACATGGTGAAAACACAAGAAAATCCTATAGCATGACATGTTGAACCCAAATAACCAAACTCAAAAATAATTTAATCTATAAGTATAAATAGTTTGATGGTAGAAACTTTATACATATAAAAATATGATAAATGTGTGATTATTTTTCTTTCCAATCTATAAATTTTTGATGTGCTTGGCTATATAATTGAGATGATTCACTCATAATGTAACATGATAAAAATTTAGTATGTATGAAAGAAATATTTTCGAGACATCAAGCTACCATTCTACATAACTCTCATGGAAATAAGAATATTTTTTTTATTTTAACTAAAGAAATTATGTGTACTCTATCTTGAAAATTACTAATTAATTTTGAATTATATGCTTATAATTTAAAATAAGAGCATCCTTTGTAACATGGAATAGATAGGTTAATTAATGAAATAAAATATGTTTTTATATTAAGAAAAATTTACAAATATATGGAACTCATACATTGAGAAATTGACTAAGATAACTCTATATGAGAATTAAGACATGCTCGAATAATAATTTATATACCTTCTTTCAATAATTAACATTAGAAAATAATACTTGGCTCATATTGTATAATCACACTAGAAACCAACAATGGAAGATTGAGAGTCTCAACTAAGAATTCCACCTTATAGATAACATTCATACTAGAAGCCAACAACTAAAGACCAAATTTCAAAAATAAAGTTCATGTGTTATATATCATGCCTTTGAGGGGTCCACAAGTACCATGAGCCTTTTGAAATCCTTCTCCATCTAAATGCATCCATTCCAAGACCACTGGGAGGTAGGTATCCCAAGTTCCTTAATTTCTTGTACGCATTTAATCAAGAGTAGGACATTGTGACTTTGGCATGTAAATTTAAATATAAATGCGCATCCAAAAAATACAAATTCAATAACTAAATTTAATTCAAAAAGTGGCCCACCATCTATGGCCTTCTATAAACTTCTCGAAGATGTCATTCCCATAAATGATAAATTAAAAGTTAAGTTATGACTTCACCAAAATGACATGAAATTATCTTTCTAATCTATGTCATATTTGCATAAATCCCTCAAAAAAAAATTTAACTAATTTTAAACACTCAAACAAATACATATATATGAAAATATACTTCATTTATAAATTCTTGGAATATATCTTGATCCATCACAATTAAATTCTTAGACATCACATCAATATTTTTGATGTATTCACAAAGCCACCTAGGGTCTCATAAAACTTGAGTAGGTGAATACCAATATGCATATCTAATGGTGGGGTAAATGGAGGGGGATTAGGAGTAAGTTCATATATATCTATTACTTATTTTGTAATCCAATATATTGGTTGGAGAGGTTGAATTTGAATAGAAAGAGTGAAGATAAGGTCTATTAAAATATGACTCACCATCTTCTATATTCTTAGGATTTTGGAGTTTATCAAAATATCCTTTGTTGATCTCAACCAATATTTGCTTCAACTTTCAAATCATCCACACAATCCTCCCTGAAATATTCAATATGTGAAACATAATTATGAGGAAGATACAAATAATCCTTGACATAGCTTTTTGTATCAAAGGATAATATGGTTCTATAATTTTAAAGTATTTCCAATTTTCAAATCTAAATACAATCAATAATCTATTTAATCGAGCAATAATTGTAATTTTAAGGAAAACATAAATTAATTGAATCTTTTTAAGGTCTAGATCATTAGATTCTACTTACTCTAACTTAAATTTAAAAAACAACATTAAAATCCACAAAACAAATTTCAAAGACATAATAAATTATTACAATATTATTTAAAAATCTAATTGTAATGAACATGTTATAGTAATAAATATTCAAAATTTAAATCTATGAAAATATATAACCAAATTATCCTTAGTTTTCATATATCATTTGTGATGAGAATGTTGAATATTATATTTTTTTAGGCCAATATTTAGGCACTAATTCACCATTGTTAAAATGATCCTTAGTTTATTCATTGTTTTTTTCATGATTATAATTTTTTTCAATTTCTATTAAACCAAACTCAAAATAATGGTATAGATTAAGATTCTTGTCATTATCCTACATTTGGGTCATGTTTGATTCTAGATTTATTATCATAATTAGAAGTTGTATAAATTGTTAAATTATATATTTTTTAACATATATAAAATGTATGGTTGGATTAGTGAGATATTTATAACAAGTACATGCAATATGAAGTCAAACTTTATTAGATTTTATTCTTAATAAATTAGTTTTAACGATTCAATTTATAGCTTTAGGCAATCTATAAGTTTAAATAGTTTTATGGTATCTAAACTTTATACATATGAAAATATGATAAATGTGTGATTATTTTGATTTCCAATCTATAATTTTTTTATGTTGTTGGATATATAATTGAGATGATTCACTCATAATGTAATGATAAAATTCAACCTCATATGGAGGATTTTATATTATCTTCCATTAAATTCATCCTCTTTATGAGATTCTTATGGAATATTGATATTCTAGTGTGAATTCTTAATTTTAGACACATCTTCCATTAAATTTTAGAACTACTTTAGATTATGTTTTAAATTTAAATTTTAGAACTGTTTTAGATTATGTTTTGTGTGCAATCTAGTAATTTGAATGTTTTGAAATTATTAAAAACTATGATAGATGTTGAATGTTTTTTTTTTAATGTTATGAAAATATTATTGATGAGTAGATGAATTATTACAACTGTTTTAGATTTGTATTCCCTTTATCTAGATATATTATTTACCAAGGTCTCATTGCTCTTTTAGGTGTATTGTATATATATATAACATGGAAAATGCAGATCATGTTCCACCTGAGCCAGATTCTTTGTTTGCAAATACCACTAATGAGATTAAAAAATTGAGAGACTCATTAGCACAGGGTGCAAACCCAGGGATATATTCTGAACCATGTATGTCAATATTACATAGTTTAGAAAAACTAAGAGATTAACTTGAGAGGACTAGTGCATATTCCCTAGATAGAGTAGTTTCTATTCTTTCCCGCATGTAGGAAGAAGTACATGGTGATGTTCCCCTTAAACAAATACAGGATAGTGTGACCAAAGAAATGATAAAAAGCACTTGTTTTCCTTTTTATCAAAATGTACGTAAGGTTAGGGGATACCAGGTCACTACATGTGTCGATCATGCTATGGCTAAATTGATCTACCCACAATTTCTCATAGCATAGTAATACCAAACAATGACCAAATTCATTATATTTTGTTTACTTGGGTTATCTTGATGTCCATTTGGGCCTCAAAAGTTAACTACCCTAGACATTCCACCATATGCTAGTCGGTGTGGCAGGATTGCGATAGGCCCACCTATCATTGAGCAGATAGACCAACCCCAGTGTTTAGGGCATTGGTTGGCAAGAGGTCTCCTGCTCTCACCCCAGCTCTAGCCCCCATAGCAGATGAGGTTGTCGTTGCTTCCCAAAAGGAAGCAATTGACACTGTAGGTGACATTGTGGCTCCCACCACTAGGATATATGATGATCGTGTAGGTCAGTATTTGATGTCCAGACATTCCTGATCCATGCCATTTTCAGCATAGTGGACCACCATGGATCCTTTTACAGTGGTCGACATCCCTACTCCTATGTAGCTTGATGCACTTGTAGGAGATATGGCACACAGGACTCTGCATTGTTTGGCTGAGGACCTGTTGGAGACATATCCCACATTGCATCAGACAATGGGATCGGTATAGAGCATGTCAAAGATCGTTTGGCACATGGATTTCATTCAGCTCTAGGATCCCATCACTCTTAGCCAAGCACTAGTGCGCATCAGGATCCACCTACGATTCATTGGCCGGGTTACTTACCGGACTATGATTTCTTGATATGTTGATTGGATTACGGTTCATCGCCGCCCGATGCCATCTCACCTACATAGTCCTCTTCACTCATCATTTACGGCATGACATGGGATAGATCAGATGGATGTAGATGTTGGTTTTTCGCTTGACGTATATATGATATGGTGGAGGTGATTGTTTCAGAGGACTTAGGTCATCTGATATCAAATGATGTGCATGTATGTGTGCATGTGCATGTTTCAATTCTTTTAATTATTTTGAAATTTTTGTTTTAAATAGATATTCATGTAAGTTGATATATATGTGTATATATATTGTTACAGGTGGACATACCTCATATCACTCCTAGCCTTGGTCCAGATCGTGTGCATGATCGATGTGACTCTGTGGATGAATTTGCTATCAGTGGACATGTGAGTTTTGAATTTTTATATACTCGTGTGTATATATCTACGTAATATTTATGTATGCATAGATCTAGATAGATATTTAAAAATACAAGTTCATTTAAAAATAACTTTCATAAAATTTATTTTATATAAATTATATTTATTTAACACATTCTATACACAATTTTATTTGTAGGTCTCAACACATCTATCAGAGCAAGACCGTTCTCATTCAAATGGTCGTTCGACTAGGAGTCAACATTCATATTAGGCCTTGCACACTAGATTTATGATCTTTACTACATGTATTTGCTTATATGATGATCTTTAGTATTCAAGATTTGATGATCTCTTACATTTGCTTATATGATATATACATACATTTGTTTATTAGTTGATCTTTAGTATTTGACATTTGATGATCTCTAATTTACATTAATTTGCTTATATGATATGTACATACATTTTCTTATATGATATATACATACATTTGCCTCTTTGCTTATAACATGTGTTATGTTTATACATTGAATCTCTTTACATGTATGTACATGTGTTTGCTTATGGTTACATGTTCACACATGATATATGTATGCATTTGCTTTAAATATTCAATATACATACATGTTTGTTTATTTCATGATCTCTTACAACTTACATTTCTTTATATTCAATATACATTTGATCTCTAGTAGAATTTTAGGAAATCAATGCCACTTTATAATTAAGTTCATTCATGTTGATCACAATAAATATTTTTTTAAAAATGACTTAAGCAACATGAACCATTGAGTTGAGAACAAAATATAATCTTTTGACAAGTAACTTGAAATTTAATTCAAATATAATTAAGAAGATTCAATTCAAATTATACCTCTATTATTATACATTTTTGACAAGTAACTTGAAATTCAATTCAAATATAATTAAGTAAATTCGAATTCAAATTATACCTCTATTTATACATTTTGACAAGTAACGAAATTCAATTCAAATATAATTAAGAAAATTTAATTCAAATTATACCTCTATTATACATTTTTGACACTTTAACAGAATTCTAAAATTACTAGATATGTTGTGCATACCTATGCATTAAATAACAACAAACTCCACAATGAAATAACTTGTTTGTTTACTACTTGATTCATTTAAACTAGGGTCTAGTTATTCCATGTATACTAGAATAATTTTTTTCCCATCCCATATGCATATAAATAGAAGCTTATTTTTCATTATTCTAGATATCAAATTGCAAGATTAATTCTCATTTATATCACTTGAAGCACAAATTTTGGAGAAGAGGTTTTTGCACATTTATCAAGGAGGCAAATATTAGAGAGACAACTTTTCATTTTTATCAAAAAAGGAAAAATTTGGAGGAGAATTTAACTAAGTTGGTAGAGGACTTGTTTTGAGTCATCTTTAAGTTGCAAGAAAAATGGGACAACAAAAAAGAAAAATGCATCTCAGCAAAATTGTCAAAGAAGAAGAACAAAGAGGCATTAGACAAAACTTGGAAAATTATCTTAGAAAGAAGCAAGGTACATGCTTGTTTCTTCTCTCTCTCTCTCTCTCAAAAGTGTCATCTTGCATAAACATTCCCTAAATTCTTTATCATCTACTTCCAATTGCTTTTGTTCTATAGAATTCTTAAGTTCAAGAATCTTTGATTTTATTTGTTTCAACTCCACTTAGATAACTCATAGTCTCTCACTTTCTTTGTTTGCATGTAAATTCAAACAAAAAGCAGGAATTTCTCAAGCTGGAGTCAAGCCAAATCTAGATATCGGATCAAATGAATCCGTTGAAGAACACATGGACCTTGAATTTAGGGAGGAGACCCAAGTTCAAACAGTGCTTCTTGGAGAGGGGTCAAGATCACTTCCTTCTACTGGTATGGATGAGCGTATAAAACTAGTAGAAACTTCTCTCACTTATAGCATCATGTCTTATCACTTTGTTTTCTTGCATACATAAAATTCACTTATATAACATCATCTCTCACTTTTGTTTGCAAAATATTTTGTGACATGTAGGAAGGGCTCAACAAGTAGGAAGTTCTCATGCTCAAGTCGAGGAAAATCTAGACATTGGATCAAATGAATCTACTCAAGAACACATGGTCCTTGAAGATAGGGAGGAGGCACAAGTTCAAAAATGCATGTTGGAGAGGGGTCGGGATCACTTCCTCCTACTAGTATCATGGATGAGCATATAAAACTTAGGCGAAAGGTGAGGAAACAAGTTCTCATAGAAATTTAGATCATTGCAAAGAAATGGATATGGATAAACTAAAATGTTATACCAACCAACCTTATAATAAGAGAAAAGGTCAATGATTAAATCGTAAAGTAGATTCTAAGATTTTATCCTTCTCTAACTTGCAAAATAACTTAAAAATGCGAACAATAAAAGACCAAGGACACCTCAAGATTAGCCAAAGGAGTGATATAACAAGAAGGAAATGGATAAAACGAAATACAAATGATTTCACCTTCCTTGCTATTGATGCCTCCTTGATTGGCCCTTACTTGGGATGATTTTGTGTGCTCCTTAGATGATTGTTTGAGTGACTAAATGCAAGATTAGATGTGCAAAATGATTAAAAGAGATGGCTAAATGATGGAAAAGGATTGAGGATGCAAATTGGCAGCATGTAGTTATGAAAATCCAAGGTGTTGAAAATTTCCTTAACAAGGGGGTATTTATAGGAGAATTTGAATTCTCTAGAGAATTCAACGGTCAAGATGCATCCAACAAGGTCAAGATGAAGGGCTATGGTGGGTTGAGAACCCACAAGCCCTCACATCTTGACATGTGGATGGTGAAGTGGCTAAGAGAAGATGAGGTGTAAGTGAGGTGTCAAAAAGGTACATGAGGTGGAAGAAAGACAAGCCCCTTGGGGAGTGAGAAGATTTCCTCAAAAAGGGATTCTTTGTCCCCAAGTGGGAGTGAAAGGGACATTTGATAAATTTTGGAATTCCTCAAAAATCTACATGGGAAAAGGAAAGGTGGTTGGGGAAATAAGTGTGAATTAAAAATTCACATTCTTAGGAAAGTCTAAAAGATAAAAGTTGGGCTCAAAAAAGGTGGGACTTGGTCACATGTGGAGATTGTGACAAGTCCAAGGTTCTACAAGCCTTGGAAGGATGGAATGTGAATTAAAAATTCACATATAAAAGAGGGGAATTTAGGAAAGAGACAAAATGAGTAAAATTCCTTGGGAATGATTAAGGTAGTGTCAATAATTAGAAGATAAATGAGGATTAGAAGCCAACTTGCAAAAGTTGGAGGATGTGACACATTCTAATCAAGGATTAGGCATGTGCACATCCCTAATGAAGAAATTAGGAGATGGATTAGGATTAGATGAAAATGACATGTGAGGAATTAAATAAATGTAATATTTATTTAATTCATTTGATGAAAAGGGGATTAAAGAGGTAAGGTATTTAATAATAAATACCTTAGGGATTTGGCAGAATTAAGGATATTAATTAAATAATAGTAGTATTACTTAATTAACTGGGATAAAGGATGTTTAGATGAAAGTGATAAATTTGGATAAATTAAGTGTCCAAATTTGGATAATCTTATTTTGCCTCTTTGAGATGGTGTTACAAAGCAGCATCATTTCCAAAAGAATATTAAATAGAACGAGAAAGGAGATGGTTAAGATTGGAAAAAGATGCGATCATCCATGACTGGAAAAATGATAGAATTGGCGATGAGCGGTAAAGGTTGAGGATGCCGAGACGCGGGTTGAAGAAAGCGTGGTAGTGCTGCGAAAATAGAGGAAAATATGATACAAAGGGGAGATAAAGGAAAGATGATACAAGGTGATAGGTGAGAAAGGAAAGCGATGGAGATGGATGAAGCTTCGTCGTTCGGATAAAGGTGATATTGCGGTCGAAATTTCGCAAAAGTGGGTGGATGATGGATGGAGTGTTATCAATGAGGGAATGAGAGATCCTGAAACAACATGAGGATAGGGAAGGATACATCCCAATGAGTGGTATTGATGAGGGAAGGATACATTCCAAAAACACCACTAAGGATAGGGAATAATACCTCCCAATGATGATGATGAAAGTGTTGTTGATGAGGGAAGGATACATCCCAAAATAACACCAAAGGGATAGGGAATGATACTGAAAAGTGGATGATAATGATGATGATGGGTCAAAGAAATTTTGGTAATAAGGCGGGGACAAGACCAAGGATATGATTAGATGATTCAGGCGAAATGGAATGGATGGTGGTTGGATAGAGATGTGAGATAAGGATGAAGGATGAATGGATGGGGGATATATGCAAAATGATGGAATGGAGAATGAAATGCAATCCTAATGCAATTTTCCATCTTCAGAGCACTGATTTTTGCTATAGCATAAGACACCAAGTGCCAGGGTATGTGGAACCAAGGCATAATAGTGTCTAATGCATGAAATAAACACAACAAACAAGAAGGCTATCCCAACACCCCAAGGTCACAAAGACCTTGGTCAGGCCAGGTATTGAGATAACCACAAGCACAAAAGGATGCCCCAGCATAACAAAAGACCTCAGGGATCTTGGTGGGTACTACGTGGGACAACCAAGAAGACACAATAAAAAAAAAGATCAAGATATGCCCCTATGTGGACCAATCAAAACACGCCATAATATGATGGATCATGGCGGCCTTGACAAGTGATGATAGGGAGCTCAAATGATAAACAAAAGCCAAAAGCATCAAAAGATCGCAATCAATTTCAAATATCCTTTGCCATAGTATCAAGGGGATGGATGGGATTGATGAGGTCTGTTAGGAAGGATGCATCCTGTTGAGACCGATGATGGATACTAAGCTAAAAAATTGATATGACGTAGGATATTCAAAACTGATTGAATTTATTGATACAAGTGGGTTTCATTTGTTAAGAACCAGCTAGATAAGGGCATAGCTTGATGGCATGACACGAGAGACATGACACAAGATAGGAGACTAACACATCCTAGCGACCTAGGGGCTCGGGGGCCGATCAAAGATTAGCCTTGCCTACGTGGAAGCACAAAGCCCTCGTAGTTCAATAAAAGGCTGACGACTAACCATGATGGAGATTTTGATGGATGACCAAGATAGGATGGAGAATAGGAGAAAAGTGGACAATATAGATCGATGGTGGATGGAACCCCGGGGGCGGATCAAATGATCGACCTTGCTTATGTGAAAGCGCAGGGGCAACGTAGTTCGACAAAAGGCCATAGACAAGTGATGGATGAAAGATGATGAGATAACCCTAGATAAGGGGTTAAAATGACGGAACTGACATGATAGAACAAGATAGACCTGTTGGATTGGATTGGATTGGAGGATAGTGACTATATAAAGCTCAAGGATGGGATAGTTATCCAAATCATCAAAGATGAAGTGGGCAAATGACATGCCATATAGATGAATGATGAAGTGATGAACGATGAGATAGAAAAGATGTGCAAAAGAAGTAGAAGTGATGGCGATAAGATAGATGACATTGGATTGCATGGGGAAAAGCCTATAGCTAGATACCAATGACAAGGGATTATGAGATGGGATGAGGGGAGAGGATGTGGAGAGGAAAATGATTGTTTGGGTGGATTGGATAGAGGGATAAGGATTTGGATGAGGAAAAGGTGACCAGATGGATAGATGACTGATTCTTGGAACTAGAAGGTGAAGGGTGGGAATAGGTGGAAGATTAATCAGAATGAGTAAACGATTGATCAAGATTATGGAATGAGAGTTTGAAATGATAGAAGGAGGTTTGATGAATGTTTGAGATGATAGGAGGTTCGGTGAAGTGTTGAGATAATAGATGAAGGTTCGAAGTAGATGAATGGTTACATGGAATGAGTGAATGGATTTATTAGAATGGATGAATAGGAAAAAATTGAAGAAGATGGAGGGAGGGATCTTAAGACTTTGTTCGGTATCCAAAGACATTGACTGCAGATGGATGAAAGCCCAGATTAGGGGTTTGGCTAAGCTCAGATTGGGATAAGATTAAAGCTCAGATGAGGATTGGATTGAAGACTAGAATTATTGAAGGATATGATTGGATTGATTCTACACTGAGTTCCAGGGCTTAAGGGATGTAAGGTGTTGACAAGCAAATTTTTCCAAATTTGGTAATTTTCAAAAATTGTCAATTTTTTCCATTTTAGGAAACCTCACAGATATTCTTGCGAGAGTCCAATTTTTTGCCAAGAAATACCCAATATTGAGATAGGATGAATTTCCAACTAACATGCCAAATTTGAGATATGCATTTCGAGTTATGAGCGAAAACAATTTTTCAAAATGCTGGAAAAAAACACTAAATTGGGATTTTGAGGGTCAAGATGAAAGTTTGAGGCCCCGAAAATGTGCCAAAACGGGTTCCAACGATTTTCATAGACACCAATTGGAAATCCACTTGTTATCTCATAACGCAACCACCCATCAAATTTCAGCTCAAACGGACACCCGAGTAAAAAGTTATAGCCTCCGGAAGTTTGGGTGTAAAAATCAAAAATCAATTTTGAAAATTTCAAGACATGGGTTTTGTTTGTTAGGAAAAATAAGAAAATGGGTCATAATTTTTTTTTTGAAAAATACAATAAAAACGTGAATTTTGGGGGGTCAACGGCTGGTAGGGTAGGGGCGTAGCTGCCCCGACTGGGGGCATTTCCGCCCCGAACAGGGGCGGTTCCGCCCCGCTGCAGTGGGGCGGTTCTACCCCAACTGGGGGAAGTTCTGCCCCACTGCGGCAGGGTGGAGCCGCCTCGCTTGGGGGTGGTTCCGCCTTGACCGGGGGCGGTTCCACCCCACCGTGGCAGGGGGAAGCCAGAGGGCAGGACAAAGGAATATAAGGGGGGAGAGAAAGGGTGAAGAGATAGGAAAAAAGATGGAGGGATGGGATAGTTATCAAAGCATTAAAATGATTTGGGATGATGATATGATAAATAGATGAGTGATGAAAAGTGATAGGAGATTGGAAAGATGTGCAAGAGAAGCAGGGGTGATGATGATGAGATAAATGGCATTGGGTTGCATGGAAAAATGCCTATAGCCAAATACCAATGACAAGGGATTGTGAGATGGGATGAGATGGGATGAGGATAAAGATGGAAGAATGGATAAAGATATAGGGATGGGGGAGGGGAGGGATTGTTTGGATGGATGGGGATATAAGGATTGGGAGATGAAAGGGATGTTGTGATAGGATAGATGGATACGAAGATAAGGATGGTGAGATGGAAGGGATGTTGTGATAGATGGATGGGGACAGAAGGATTGGGAGATGAAAGGGATGCTAGGATAAATGGATACGAAGATAAGGATGGGGAGATGGAAGGGATGTTGTGATAGATGGATAGGGATAGAAGGATTGGGAGATGAAAGGGATGCTAGGATAGATGGATACGAAGATAAGGATGGGGAGATGGAAGGGATGCTATGATAGATGAATAGGGAGATGAAGGGATGTTATGATAGATGATGTCTCCAAGGACTATGTCACAAAGGAAGCAGATGCCCCCACTCTAGATATGTCACATATGAGGAGGCATGAGGGATAGAAGACAAGTGGATGGGAAAATAAAGGAGATAACTAGATGAGGATAGGATGGGTGGCTAAGGAATATGATAGAGCATGGATGAAGGGAATATATACCAATAGGTGTCCAAAGCATGGATAGATAGGTGCCCCTATTTTGATCAAGATCACAAGAAGGATGGAGGGAATGGGATATAAATGAGATATGATGGTAGGATGCGGAGGATAGGTGGGATGGGGGGATTTATGAAGAGGACGGATAACAGGAAGACGGGTGCATAGCGGATGGAGGGAATGCATATCAAGAAGTTGCCCCCAAGTGCAGATGGGGATTTATGCATGACACCTGTTTGCCAAGTTTTCATCATGGTACTTATCTAAGGCACTTGTTTGCCAAGTTTTCAACATTGGATGAATTATTTCTCTTTACTATTTTTTTTATTTTTTTTTATTATTTTTTGTATTTTGTGGATTTTTTGACTTTTTGGATGTCATGCAGAAGGAGATGGGTAAGGATAAGGAATTGGATAAGTAGATTTAGAAGACATGTGATAAGGATCAAGGTGTTATGAGCCCATGTTTGAAGTGACTGTTGGATGTTGGTACAACCGTCTGAGGATAAATGGATTATGCATGAGGATGAATTAGAGGGATTTGATGGGGTTGATACATGGGATAATGAATGGGATGCTGCAAAGGGTATGAATGGAATGATGGGGTGGATATGTGATGGGGAGATGTGTTCAGGACCAACATTGGCAAATGTGGTGGTGGATGTGAAAAGATAATAGGATTAAGGGATGGATAATGTGGGGATAATGGAGGAGATGGAATGGTGAATTTCAGGACATAAGGACCCAAAACAGACTTAGGAGATGAAAGGGGTGTATGATTAGCTTTTGGATTAGTGACTTTGGATGTTCTTACAGATTTTTCATGTGATGGCATTACATCTTTTTTCTTTGTGATCCACATGGTTTTGATCTTTGCTTTGGTGGGTCTTTGTGGTCTATGGATTTGATGTATATTTAGATTTTTCATTTCTTCACCATGTCTTTTGGAGGGGACATGGGGAACCGTAGATTCATGTGGATGCTTGGATTTATGCATTTTTTCTTTAACAACCAAAGTGCTTTTAGTAGCAATGGCATGGGTGTGAGGAGATGGATGATGTGGAGTGATGGAGATAGGAGTATGGGGATTATGTGTAGATGGAGGATGTTTAGGTAAGTGCCTTTGTTGATCCTGACTATGGGGTATGTGAGAGGGATGTCTATGATGGATGAGATGGATAGGTGATGAATGGATGAAAGGATGGATAGGATGAGATGGAGGAGGTGATTTTGGGATATAGGGGCCCAAAATAGACGTAGGACCTGGAGGAAACAAGGGCATGGTAAATGGAGGATTGGAGATGGTAGATGGAGGGATGTAAGGACCCAAAATGGATGGAGCAGATGAAGGAGGAAGATGGACAGTTGTTTTGAGGTGATATGATAGAGGAGGAGGGATGGCCACATATGATCTAGTGGGGCGATGGGAAGAGCCGATATTTCTTTTGGAAAAGGCTCGTTGAGGACGTCTAGAGGTTCTACCAAGATTTTTGGATTGTGAGTCGTGAGTAGTACATCCAAGACCTTGCAGATACAAATGTTCTTTGGCTTGGATGGGCTCTATAATACCTTGCTCATGAAGGCCTAAATATTTTCCTTGATAGTTCATTCTCTTGAGTATTCGATCTAGGACAGGATTTTTGTTATTCTAGAAGAATGATGTGAGTTCATTATTAGGTGGAAGAGGAGGGTTGGTGTATATGATTTGTTTTTCTTTTGCGAGGAGACCACCATGGAGGAATG